>OY728122.1:1738729008-1739979008 GCA_963277665.1 Viscum album | reverse complement strand
GTATTCGCGAACAAAATAAATAAATAAAACCCCTACCTCGGTTTCAAGAACGGTGCACGTCAACGAGCCGCGGAAGACGAGCGTCGCGGAGGTCGGGCTTCGCGGAAAACGAATGTCAATTCCGTTGTCGTCGAGGTGCGTCCGAAGAGGAAACGTCGCGGAAGAAGAACGTCGTGGAAGAAGTTCTCCGCGTTCTTCGGCGGAGATGTTCTTTGTTGAAGAACGGTGTTCTTCGTCGGAGTCCGAGGTGTTCTTCCCGTTCTTCATTGAAGAAGAATATTTTCTTCCCAAAACATCTCAATGACAAACTCTAACAACAAAATAAAATAAGTTCATTTCTTTTTTTATTAACACAACAAGCCTTATGAAAATTCAAGGGTTTCAATTTTAAAAACTTACATTTAACTCACCACATTAAAACCATAAGTTTAATAAACTTAAGTTATCAACATTTAAGTGGGAGTTGAGAGGGGTTAGAGGATATGAAGGGGTGGGGTTCGTGTGGGCCCCACCACCCTCATAACCTCTCAAGGGAGGTTGGGTGGTTACCCATTTTCCGTCAAGAACTAAACACTTAGAGTAAAAATAATAAAAATTGTAGAGTAATTATAAAATGAACTTCCATAATTTTTATCATCAACACTCGTGAAAAAGAAACTCTGGAACAGGAGTTCCTAAGCAATTACCGGCGCTGTGGTTCCATCGGTGCCCTCAGAATTCGATTCTGGGCACCGGTTCAGAAGTTAGAAATTCCCGCTCGTTCGTTCACTGAACGTACCCGAGCTAAACTTCGGATAGAAATTCTGGGCACACCGGGCCTCGAAATCAAGTGCCGTCTGAAACTACGTTCTTGTAAAATTCCAAAGAAAATTAAGAAAAAATTTCCCTTAAATTTTACAGGTCTTTACATAATATTCATTTTATCTAAATAATTTTCTAAATATGTTAATCTTCACCTTTAAAATAAAAACTGTCATTTATTTAAAATTGATGGGTTTTGACAAAAATATTTTCCAAACCTTAATAAAAGTTACATTTGACTTCATAAAAAATATATGATCGTTTATATTTAATAAAAATTATATAATAATAATATTTTATTAAAATATTATTTATTCCAAAAATTCATTAATTCATCAAAATAAATTCTTTAATTAAAAATACAATTTCAGTTTTATCGTATGAAAATATAATTCTTATCAAACTGAATACTTAATCATTTATAGAGTAAAAAAATAAGGAATAAATATAATCATCACTTATAATTAAAATGAGTGTTATTATAATAGTATTAAAATAAAAATATTAATAAAAACTTAGTTTAATATAATATTTTATATATTTTAAAAAAGTATAATTTCACCTAAAAAATCAATTTATCTAATTCATTATATTTTTAAGAAAAACTATTCTCATAAAGGAATTGATGGAATAAGAATTTTATTTATAAAAAAGGATTAAAAAATAAGTAACTAATTTATTATTACATAACCCCTTTTAAAACCTGCATAAGACCTAAAGGTAAGGTATACGATGGTGAAAAACTCTTGGGGTGGCTCAGATAACATCACCCGAGTGGTAATATCTATTAACTTGAACTTCTATCATAGGTGATTCCATTCAAGATTAACGTGTTAAAGATCAGCTTATGCTTGATCAAGAGAGAATCCCAGTGACACTACCTCATTTCTGAGATCTGAAAAATGAACTTCGTACGACCTAAGTCTACTGGATGAGGCCACACTCTTCTTTGTCTATGTCAAAAGGATTATTTTTAAAAACCTTAAATTTAATTAGTCATGTGATCACTGTTCAATGTCTATATTATCAACAGGAATAATACTTAATAGTCATTTAAACCCAATAATAAAAAAAGAGTGCATGTGTTTTCTATATCCATAAGAAATTTAATTAAATAAAAGTAAGGAAATTTTATTCATGAATGTTCAGGTCGTTATAGTCATGTCGTGTAAGATTCAGTATATACTTTAGTATATACCATGACTTATACTTGACATGATCTGAAAGACGGAATCACATTGTAGGTACACCCTAGATATGAAGTGATGCTTGATTTCCCTAGAGGTCGAGATACTGGAAATGTTGTCAATGCCAGTCCTCATCTTGCCTCCCCGTCAGCTTCATGTCATAAAGCTACTGTAACTATCTCAGTGGAAATGGAATGTGCTGGACAAAACCAAATCGAATCATGTATCTATCAAGATGGTTCCATTCAATAATATGAAAGTGAATGAATGACACTACAACCATATCATCATGAAGTCTAGTAGTGTAGTATGTAGGCAACTGGTCCAATAAAGCTTAGTATGGCTTCCATGAAATATGAAATGACATGTGAGATTTGTCAAAAAAGTTTGTTACTAAAAACAAAAAATGATGATACTAATAAATTTTTTAGTCAATAAAAAATTGTATATACTTATGTTGGTAGGTAGGATATTGTCCAACATGAGCTGGTATACACCCAAATGGTGTGTCAGAGTACTGATGAAGTTGTGTGTCTGACTCCACCTGTAAAATACAACATTTAAAGTGATAACTAATAAAAAAATTAAATTCAATAACTTATACTAGCATCAGATTTCAATAGAGATGTGTGATTATACCAGTATCCATAAGAATCATCATGCAACACTGCTATAGGCGGCGACTGATCAGTAAGATCAGGGCAAAGTGACGGGATGCACACCCATTCCCACATTTGAAGATGGATGATGCATCCCCCAAGATCTGTGAAGTTTGTGTAGCATGCTATGCATAATGTTCTGTAAGTGTAATCTAAGCACACAGATCCTTAGTGGTAAGCACCCCGTAATACTACATGAAAAATGGGGGTTCAAAACCCATTGGGCGCAGGTTACTGTAGCAGTACTATAGTGGCGGTGGTACTATTGATCGACGGGTAATGTAGCAGCGGCAGGGCACTGTAGCGGTAGCGGTATTGTGCGGGTACTGTAGCAGCTGAGTTACTATTCACAGATTGGTAATTGGGCCAAAAATTTGGGCCTATGAGCTATGTAATGGGCTATAAGCCCACTGGGCTTTCGGGCTATGTAATGGGTCTCCCTCTACCTAGTTAAAAGAGGTCTTTGATTTGATTTATTAATAAAAATGAGGCTTCGACCCCAACCTTTAAAAAAAATCATGTGTACATGCTTACCTGAGTGATCAATGCACAATGTCGCTCCAATGATCCATAATATACAGGCACATACATAACGCATTCCAATATGATCATCAGTGTCCTTGGGTAAATGTGGAAAGTGTGTATCAAGCCAGCCCATAGATATCAACCCACTATCTATAGCAACAACATCAACCAAAATTTCAATGCCTAGAAATCTCTGAATGAGCTCAAGCTAGTACACACAGGTGGGTCCAATTACTGCTCCCCCTAGATAAGAAGACCGAGGAGGACTGCCACATACTCAAGGGTGATGGTCATCTCTCCCTTAGGCATGTAGAATATATGTGTCTATGTTCTCCAACTCTCTAGGTGGGCATCAAGATGGTGATGATCAACGAATTTAAAATTGGATACTGCAATGTCGTAGAATCCAGCATGACACATGTATGGTATAATGGCAGCTAGAGGCGGCGTGTGATGATGATGGTGTGCTCGATGCACCCTGATCCATCAAACTAGATGACCCTCCATCACGAAGCGGGAAACATGAGTATCATACTTAATGAGTAGTATAGTATCCTCCATTTTTACATAAAAAAATGAAAAAAGTATTAAGTGTAAAATGTAAATATAACGTTATGGTCAGAAAAATATTATGACTGGTAGAATTTAAAAAATGACATGTTTATTCTCATTGTTTTTATGAAGTTTTTTTCTAAAATAAAGGGGAACGTATTCATGTTTCTCAAAAAAAATTATAAAGTGTTTTTGAGATATGTTTTCACCTAGGAAAGGTTTTTTTTGTAAGATATGGTTTTATAAATTTTTATATATCAACATTTTTTCTTCGTTATCTAAAAGTTTATTAGAAAATTTTGTACTTTGTAATTTCTGTATGATTTCTCACATGTTAGTATGCTTCATGATTATTTTCTCACACAATTTCTTATGATTTATCCATGGAAAAATTGATTATGCTTTCATGTCATCTCACATGCACTTGTCATATTCCTTTTAATGTCAATATGAAAGGATTACTGTCATTTGATAGTAAAAGTATTAAAAAATGTTAGAAAATTGTACAAAATGAATTATTTTATATTAAAACCATATAATTAACAATATAATAAGATCACATTGAAGACAATATATTATTATGGATGAGAGTGTGAACTCGATCCAACAATGTCAGGGAATTATTCCTAGTTATGACCTTCTTGATGTATATGTAGCATATCAAACGTTTCCCTTGTTCTTAAGGCCAATCCATCTCATTTTTCATCCTAATGGACTTCAGTCTCCCTCATTTATGCAACCTGTTGATGTTAGGTATCAATATCAACTGGTCTTCAGGCATTGGGAAATATTGAAATTCTCTAATAGATGTCTATGGTGTAGCATAATATTTAACAATAGTGTCTATCCGGTACAATGGATCAACATATACTTCCCATGAAATGTTCACATAGGCACATGCTACGATGGCATGTGCACATAGAAACCACAATTCTTGGAAGTTTCCACATTGACATTGCCTCGATTCCATTAATACCACTATTTTTTCACCGACACTATTTGTGATGGGGTCTGAATTCTCTTGAACTTCAAATCGAGATTCTTCTTGGAGGAAAAGGTAGACATGATAACTAGAAGCTTATTCAATGTTGTTTTCAATCTCTCAATGAAAGTGCCTTTCGTACCTTAACCCCTACCGAATCCCATCTAAGGCTAGTTTTTTTCTAGGGGTGTCCATGGGTCGGGCTGGGTTAGAGGTTTTTTTGGACCCATCCCAAGTAAAAGAGGTAGGGTTGGGGTGGGTCAGGTCATGCATTGTTTTAAATTCAAACTCAACCCGATGCAACCCGTTTGAGATAGGGTCGGGTTGGGTCAGTTTGATTGGGTTATTGAGCAAAAAATCTTCCGATTCGTAGATATCCCACACACAAGTGATGAAATCTCCCCTACTCGGGATTTTCATTCTCACCACACTAGGGAACACCCCTTTCCTATCGACGAATCAACCATAAAAGTGTGACGGTTGGGGGTGGAGATATCGGCTTGCCTAGTCGAACGAACGAAGGTAATGTTTTACAATATAGGGTTTGAGTGGTGGGGTGGCATCTCTCTCCATACAGTAAGCTTCAACAGGACATCACCAACATAGTTTATTGTTATAGGGCTTTGTACAGTAATGCAAGATCTTCATTACAAGTGACTATTCAAACACAATGGCGGTGAGGGTTAATGAGAATCCAGTGGGATCCATCCACAAGCAATTAAAATGCTCGACAATGACTGGTTCACCTGATCAGGGTCATCACTATCAATTTCCATGGATCTTACAGGTATTCTTCATCAGTTGGAGGATATTGACCATTTTTTTGCCTTCTTCATCCATAAGTCCCGACTAGCACGAACGTGGTGAAGATTCTTCTACAGACGGCCAACTTCGATGGGGATTCATCAGGGCATCAGTCATGGGTATCTTCTTATCCTCAAGTGGTGGTACAGTGGAATGACATTGTTATCTGTGATGGGATATTTCTTTAATAGTGAGTGTACTTGGCATCCTCTCTCTCTGGTGAGTGTTGGTTTCTCCTCCAGTATTGTGAGTTATATTGGGATTTTTTTGCAGTCTTCAATGGATTTGGCCTTGGGGTCACAATCGTAGTAGAGACGAAGGAAATGGTGGAGGCGGATGGGTAGATGTAGGTTCAGTGTAGTAGAGGCAGTGTTTTGGATGAAGACCAACAGTGGAAAGGTGAGGGTGAGGGACTTGGGTTGAGATGGGTGGAGGGCGCAGGAGGGAAGATCGGTGCAGCAGGGGTCATCAGGTTGGTTGGGTCGGGTTGGATAATTTTTTCCCCAAACCGTGACCTGACCCAACTCGATCACAGGTCATCCCGAACTTACCACACCTGAGCATATAGTTTTTTGAACCCAACCCAACCCGGTTTGGTTGGGTTGGGTTGGTCGGGTTGGGTCAGGTCTGGACACCCCTATTTTTGTCTATCAACAACATACTTCACGCAATGATAAAATGTATCCTATACTAGGGTAGTTATTGGTAACATGAAAAGCCCCTTGAAGACACCATTGATGCACTCCATAATGTTTGTGGACATGTGTATGTACCTCTTCCCCCCATCATATGCCAATGTCCATTTTTCTTTTGGAATCCACATCATATAATCATACACTTCTTGATTAGCCTTGTGAATTTGTTCAAAAAATTCTTTAAAACTCCATTGATCTGGCTCATATTCTACTTAGAAGTTATCATATTTAACATATATTTATTTTATATTTACATTGAAATAGTAAAAAATAACAAATACATTGCATACCAAGCCTCATGATTTCCTTCTTCATAGGTTCGTTATGGACTGTTTTTTCACACGTTGCTAGAAATGTGTCTGATTTAGTACTAATGATGTGAATTTGGGGGTCTCTAGGTATCAGTAACCACATTTATTACCTTACTGATTACTTGATTCTAATCAGATATCAAACATACACCCCAAATGTGGGTGAAATAGTTGCTGATACATGCCAAAAACAAACTCCAAGATTCATAGTTTTCCTTCTCCACAATGGAAAAGTAAAGTAAAAGAGGTGAACAATTTCTATCTTGGGTTTCTAAAATCAATAATATGACTTTGTATTTTCCTTATAGAAATGTTCCATCAATTTGTATGAACTATTTTCTGAAACAAAATGCAGAAATATAAGGGAGGAATGCCCAGAACAACCAATGAAATTAAAAATGAGATAGATCAAGTTGGTTATCTTGAGACACATTTTTGTTCATATGAATATGGAATAAAACTTGGTCTTTGTGACTCAGTATTGCTAGTAATTATGGAAACACCCAATATGATTCATCCCAATCACCATAAACCTTCAGAATTTCCTTCTGTTTCGCCATCCATACCTTATTATAGGAAATATTATAACCAAAATTTTATTGTATCCTATCTTGAAAAAGGTCTATAGGAATATATTAGAATGTCCTAATCATCTCAAAGACAATGGATGTCACAAATTAAACATGCAATGAGGTATGATCTTATGTTAGGTTTGGTTGAACACAAGTATGAACTGCCTTAATCTTTGAAATTATCCAAACTCCAAACAAAATGTCCATAATCTCTCCCAAGTAGAATCTACAATCATACCTATACTTGTAACAATGTATGATGTTTTTTATAGATTTGTTCCTAAACTAAATATTTAAATTTCATCTCTATATGAAATATTTTTAACATGTTTTTTAATGCATATTTTATTGGAAAATCCCTGCCAACATATAATGTTTTTTACAACTCACTAAACATATCTACTACAACTCTAGGAAATCAGATATAGGTGTGGGGAAATTATATTCAAATTCAGGAAAATGTTCCATTACTTCCAACCAAGATGTGAAGAATTGTGGACGATTTATTGTCAGTTGAGTCTGTTGTACAACTACTGCATTTCTAGAAACTTCCACACCAAATTGTGCTACTCCCTCATCATAAAAATTATTGTCTTTATCTAGTCCATCATTAACAAAATCCTCATCTAAATTCATATTTACATGTATATTCAAGAGATCATATAGGTTTTCCTCTTTCACATCATAGGGAGGAGCCTCAATTTCTTAGGGAAGATATTCTTCAACCATTATTGTAAGTCTACGTCTTCGTACAACTGGACGTTGTTGTTGTATAGTAGAAACCTCAACATATAACTCCATCATGGAAATATCTAACCACTAGGAAAGTTGATTTATTTCTTGGACACACTACTCATCATCAATCAATGTAAAAGATACATTCTAGAGTATAACCATGAATTTTAAATGTCTCTAGACAATAGACATGATCTATTGACTAGGTCCCAAATTTAAGAAACCATGAATTCTATCTTGAATTTCACTTAGGTTTACAAAATCATAAGTCCTAAAAATTGTTTTTGGTTGTGTTCTATAAAAATATCCTTGGTTAGTTTAAATAACCTAACCCTAGAAATAGACACATGAAAACATGAATCTCTACGTTAAAAATGTTATTTGATCAATATTATGAGAGTTTAAATAATATTGACAATGTGGGTTGATCATATAATATTTATGGTAATGAAATTTTAGAACATATTTTTATATCCTAAAATATGATACTAATGTTTTGTTAAATAAAACTTTGGAAAATAAGTCACATAATATTTTGTTAACTAAGTTATAAATAAGAGAAAACACCAAATCAGTTTATTTATCCATGATAAAATGACAATTGTGATCATATAAAGTGAAATGGATAAGAAAAAACATATTAAATAACACAAGAATGATTTAAAACAGAAAAGAAATACCTTTAAAGTTTTAAACAAAATAGAGTTTAAATGAGATCATCCTAAATTCATAAGTGAGGTAAAATCTAGATTATTTTCAACTGATAGCTTAATAACATCTTCATAAGGGATTTACTTAACTTTTTATTTTTCAACAGATTTTGGAAATATGATATCATATCTTAGATTTTATCTTAGATATCATTAAAAGGATGAAAACTTTTGAAAATTTAAAAGTTAAGTACATCTCTTTGGAACATGTTATTAAGATACCAGTTGAAAATAAGCTAGATTTTACCTCACTTCCAAAGTTAGCCTCATCTCATCCAAACTATGTTCTATTGAAAAATGTCAAGGTTTTTCTTTTCTATTTTAAAACATTAATTTGCTATTTAATGAATTTTTTCTTATCCATTTTACTTTATATGATCATAATTATAATTTTATCATGGATAAATAAACCAATTTGATGTTTTCTATTCTTTTTACCTTGGTTTCCAAAACATTTTGTTAATACTATTGAAAATGAGGCTTGAACATATAGTATTTATGATAATGAAATTTTAGAACTACTTCTTGTATCCTAAAATATGATACTAATGTTTCTTAGTATATTTTTAATCTTCCTAAAGGAATTTAAATAGTTTATAAAGAAAATATGAATCATCAAAAGCATATCCTCTAAGAGTGTCAAACTAGGTGCAAAGAAAGGCTCATTGTTGTGTACTAGGTTACACCAAGTTAGGTTCGATACATCTTGTTGGAGTTATTACTCCTAGGTAAATTTTTTCTAGAGCCACATCCACTTGTAGTATCCAGAAAAAGATATGATTGATTAGATAACCACATAATATTTATGCTACCAAAATTTTAGAATGTTTTCTTATATCATAAAAGATGACACTAATGTTTTTTAGTAAAATTTTTAAATTTCTTAAAGATATGTTCAATGATTTATAAAGTGAATGTGAATCATTTAAAACATATCCATTGACATTAACAAAAAGGAGTGAAATAAGGGACAAATCATCTAAATCACAGGAGTAACAAATCATATGTGCAGTTAACCCTATTCATCATCCAATTTTTTATCTTTAATCCTATGTTTATTACATGTTAATCCAAATTTAATCATTGGTTAATCATTGTTTAATCACTGTTTAATCAGTGGTTAATCATTGGTTAATAATTAGTTAATAATTATTTAATCATTGGTTAATAATTGGTTAATCATTGGTTAATAATTGGTTAATCATTATTTAATAATTAGTTAATCATTAGTTAACCATTAGTTAACCATTAATTAATAAATATTTAATCATTAGTTAATCATTTCTTAATCATTACTTAACCATTAGTTAACCATTAGTTAATAATTACTTAAATATTTGTTAACCATTGGTTAATCATCAATTAAAAATTATTTAAGCATTAGTTAATCATTCATTAATCACTCCTTAATCATTCCTTAATCATTGCTTAATCATTATTTAATCATACCTTAATAATTCTTTAATAATCCATTAATCATTCTTTGATAATTACTTAATCATTTTCTAATCATTATTTAATGATTCTTTATTCAATACTTAATCTGTAGTTAATAATTATTTAATCACTCTTTAATCATTATTTAATCATTCCTCAGTCAATATTTAATCAATACTTAATCAATAATTAATCAATACTTAATCATTAATATATAAAATAATTAATTATTAGTAAACCATTACATAACCATTAGTTAATAATTAGTTAAACATTGTTTATTCATTATTTAATCATCCCTTAACCATTAACTAATCATTATTTAATCATTAGTTAATCATAACTTCTTTATTCATTCCTTATTAAATATTTATTCATTACTTAATCATAATTTAATAAATACTTAATCATTAGTTAATCATTACTAAATCATTATTTAAAATTTCTATTATCATTAGTTAAACATTACTTAATCCTTAATTAATTATTCCTTAATAATTAGTTAATCATATGATGTCCATTAATTAATTATTATTAGCTAATCATTATAAGTAATCATTATTTAATCATAAGTTATTCATTAGTCAATCTATACTTAATCATTACTAATAATAACTATTATTTCTAAACTATATATAACTAAAAAAATACTTAATAAATAACATATTTTAAACTAACTAAAAACAATTCTATTAAATAAATAAATATCTTTAAATTAATTAAGAAAAAATACCTTTAAATGATGCTTTGTAAAAAATCGGGATTTCTTTTAGGCCATTGAAACCACTATGCACAAAGAAGGCTTATTTTAAAGAGTGAGGGTGTCAAATGTAGAGTGATGAGGGAAATTTTAAGTAAGGAGGGGGGGGGGATTTATAGGGACTTAAAGGAAAGACGATAGGGGGGATGCCTTTCACCTTTATGTTAGGTGAAAGGCCGCCCACCCTTAGTCACCTTTTGCTTTTTTATTAGGCGAAATGAGACCACTCCCATTCACCATTGCCACATCACCGATCTGGGGTGGGGGTCCACCGCCTTTCAATAAATTAGAAAGTCGGTAACACCCTTACAACATTTCCGATGCACTTTTAAAAAAAATATAAAAACATTTAAAAAAATTATAAAAACGCATAAAAAAACTCTTTTAATTAAATGAAAACATGAAATGGATTTGTAAATTTTTAGAATAGAAAATGAAAAATGAAAAATGGAGAATTTATTGCATCTCATAAATGAAAAATTTAATAATAAATAATAAATAATAAACAATAATTTATTAAGGTTCTAGAATTTACATGCATATTAAACAACACACAACTTTGGACCACCAAAGACATTTCACACCCCCTCGAAAAGTTACTCAATACATAGGTGGATTATTAAAATTTTGTGGTTTGAAGGCACAATGGTTTGAAACCCATTACATGGCCCAAAATCCCTTTTACCTTTGTATTGTACTGAGACAACATGTACCTGAGTCAGGCCTCTTGGGTTCATGTTGGAAAAAACCCAACACATTTATTAATTAGGCACAATATGATTGACCCTGATCCGACACATTTATTAATACAACCTAAAAAAATATCAATTATTAATTAGGCCTTGAAAAAAAGTCTCATTTATTAATTGAGTCTGAATATATTATTAAATTAAATAAATTTTATATATAATAATCTTTAATTTAAAATATTAAATACATAGTAATGTAATTTTTCAAAAATTATAATTATAATATAGAATAATCAAGCCGAGTGAGGTGCATACACTACAAAATATTTTAGTTTTTCCAATGGGGGCATATCTATTGGTAAAAGTGAATTTTGGGTTGGTAATTTTTTTTACCAATATATATGTCCCTATAATTAAACTGTCAGTAAAAACTCTACCGCTAAATGTTTTTATGACAAATAAAATAGTTCTGTTATAATTATAATAATATCAACAGATAATATATATGTTGGTTAAAATGTTTAGCAATAAGTTCTAATGATTTTTTTCTGTTGATAATAATATTACCAACATATAATATCTTTTTATAAATTACATTTGAATAAAAATTATAAATTTTTATTTCTAGTAAATTTTCATATTATATTTATTAATTTATCATATTATTAAACAAAATACAATTTTCACACATGTTAAAAAAATAATTATATTAATAATGAAATTTAATATATAAACATTAGACCGCAACAGGATACACCCCCCACCATCCATGTAGCGAGCTAGCTCCAGCACCATGGGCTAGCTAGTGAGCCATCTCCAGCACTCCAAGATAGCTCTAGCCAGCGAGTTAGCTCCAGCACTCCATGCCAGCTCCACCACCAGGGACCAACCAGTGAGTTAGATCCAGCACTCCATGCCATATACAACACCAGAGACCAGCTAGTGAGTCAGCTCCAACACTAGGGACCAACGAGCCTTAGCAACCCATATATTCCCCAAGACCTGTGAGTTAGCTCCAACTCCAGAGATAAAACTCAAATAATTCTTATACCACAACCCTCATCTCCAAGATCTACACCACACTAAACCAAAGAGTATACCCAAAAACAATCTAGCTATAAATCTGTAAGAAACAAATCAATACAACTCCAGTAACAATGAGAAACCTCAATTCATTATTATGCCACACCCTTCAACTCTAATATATATATATAAAAATGACCAAATAGAATACCCAAAAATCAGTGAAAAATATATTCATGAATTGAAATCAAAATAGAAATAAATGTAAGTATAAAAAAATAATTTTCATAGTGATAATTTTTCATCATCCCCATTGACATCTCAATGGGTGTGAACTAGGAAATTGGAAATGAGAATACCTGGGAAATGGTCATGAACTGGGCAATGAGAAATGGGAAATGGGAAATGGTCATACTAGGGAAATGGAAATAAACTGGGTAATGGGAATACCTGGGGAATGATAATGGGCATCAACTAAGCTATGGGCATACCTGATCTTAGTAGAATATGAATCTTTAATTACTTAATCAATGCTGGAAGCATGGATGCAGTAAAAAATCCATGAATATATTGTGAATGGTTCACACCTATCAGCATCCATTTACAAAAAAACATCATTTATTTGAAGAGTGAGAAAAATAGAGTCAATTAAACTTGAATCGACTAAAACTAAACTAGTAACTTAATATACTTTTTTTCACAAACTGTTGAGACATAAAGTCATGAAAAAGATTACCAATCATGGTAGACTCCAATAAGACCACGATCAAAAATACCACCCAAAGACCAAAATAAGAGGAATATCTAACCAATGGAAACAATAACCATAAGATAAAGAAAAATGAACAAAATTATGATGAATACACTATATTATTTAGTGAAAAAAATATTTAATTAAAAAAATATATGTATATAAAATAAAAATATTTAAACATTATTACATTAAGTGAATGGTAGAGACAATGTAGCAGTCATAACAATGGTGGATGGAGATCCAAAGATGCTGAGCACCCTCTTATGTGATCCTATCCATGCTCACAGGACTAGATGGTAAAGAAAAAGGAAATGCTAAGGTTTATAGAGAAAGATTCATATTTATTCACACAATGTGCTGAGATGTTCTACAAGAAGAGACCATAACTAATCTACCTGGTGGAGGACTTTTACCAGGACCATTGATCACTGGAAGAGCAGTAAAACTAGGTAAAGTCCAACCCTATAAGATGATAGGGGTGTTCTAAGTTTCCTATTTTTCATCAATGAGTACCATTTTCAGAGGTTGACATGCAACAACAACTAAACAAGATAGTCAAATTACAGCTCTAAGTCCCATGACCACTTGGAGTCAGATGTGATGATATAGAGCTAGAAGATTCTTCTTGGGAGAATGAAGAGGAGGGAAGAGAAGAGGTGAATCATTTGAGTGAATATACCAAGAAACTGAAAGAATATATGAGGATACATGAGGAGGAACTAACACAGAAGGATGAGGAGAAGAGGGAGGAAATTAGGCAAATCAGATTTTCCATGGATGTTTTAAAGGGGGAATTAGTGCAGAAGGATGAGGGGAAGTGGGAGGAAATGAGGGATCTCAGATTTTCCATGGATGTTCTGAAGGAGGAGAATTTTAATATCTGAAATAAATAGACACCCATTGTCTATTTCTAGAAATTGAAATGGGATTTCTAGAGAAATGGGTGAATGGGGGGATTAGGGTCTCTTTCTATCTTGTCGAAATCCATGGAACATTGGAATTTCACACTATGATATTATATATATACAATAACCCTTAATATATTTGTTTCTTCAATGGTTACTAAACAACACATAAAGTTTTCAATAGAATTTTTCAATCATATTTCAATTGTACCTCTCCATGAACTCAAAAAACAACATTTGCAAAGGAACATACAGGGGTGGAAAAAAGTTTGGTAGGAATTGTAGAATGGTGGTAGGAAATATAAAGTGGTAAGATTACTAGTAATAGAATATTTTAGGACAGGGACCTTACAGACTTTATGAACATGTATAAAGGAAGGCATAAATTAAGAGAAACAACACATCCCTAGTAGCAGTGAAGACTTCTATTAAGAAGTTTGAAAGTAGTTATAGGAAATTGATTTTTGTAAAAATATATAAAGATAAATAAGAAAAGAATGTTAATTTTCTATAATAATTTAAAATTGTAGGAATATTTTAGTTACCTCTAAACATTTATTAATATCAAGTAGATTTTTTTCTTATGAAATATTAGTAGAGTCGAATAATCACTCACAATTAATGTAGATTCCAATTTGATAAGTTGGGAAGAAAACAAAGGTGTTAACCTAAAACATAAGATCATTAATAAAAGAATTATATGAAAATTGATTATGTGAATTCTATACAAGTAAGCAGGTTTTTCCATTAAACTGACATTGAAGAACATGAATAATCAAATAGATGGTATATATAATGTATAAAAGTATGAAATTTGTACAGAATAAATCACCTAGATTTGAACCAAGAAATTGGGGTTTTTATTCTTCATTTAGTCAGTAAAATTACATTTAATTTAATTTAAATGTAAAAACCCACTCCCTCTATCTCATTTTGTGTTACCAATAGATAACCAGAACCATTGTACTTGATAAAGTGTGATTCTAGTGAGCTTAAAAATCCATATTTCCAAAGATTAACTAAATAAATCACTAAATCCAGGGCATACTAAAACTAGAAGGAAAAATATATATTTATGCATGAAATTTTACTTGGTCATTATAATTAATTTATTGGTGATAGGTTATTCATTTCACATATCCTTCCATAAAATATTTTAATGGAATGGTTTTCACCAACTAACATCTATGAAGAGGGAGTGTTTTCATGAAAATAATTTAAGAAATAAAAATCATCAAGCACGAGAAATGCCTCTGGATGGTGCCATAGAAAATTATAGATTAATTAAAATGACATGAAATAAGAGAGCGAATTGAGGTAAGAGTAAATGAAACAATGAAATTATACAATCAACTTTTTTTCATCATACACTAACAGAATTTAAATTTGAATGATGATTATGGTTACCTCTAAATATTCATTGATATCAAGAAGAGTTTTTCATGATCTATTTTTGCTTTCAACTTCAATGCACCAAAATCTTTATTGTTTACCCTTCATAAAATGATCAATGTTTTGAATAACTTAAAAGAATATTAATTCACTACACATATTTCTATTTCATACATGATAAATGAAGAAAAATAAAAAAATATCGAAACAAAAATCTTATATGCATTGAACTGTAGAAAATATAAAAATGAAGTCTCAGTATAGCATAATGCAACATAAACCTTATATGCATTGAATTATAGAAAATATTAATGGAAAAAAAATAAAATCTCATAATATGAACCACATATGACTTGAAAAGCATAAAATATCAACCATCATAAGAGTTTTTTTCCATATCAAATTTCCCCACCCCACTCTCGACCATGGAGGAGGGGAGGTAATTAAAACGAATAAATATCATGGAATACCTCACTGTTGATCAATTAGTTCAGAGGGAGAGGCTGAAAATAAGTATGGAATGGTTGCATGGGAAAGGTTAGGGATGGTAGGGATCGAATGAGGAAGGTCAGGGATGGCGTGGGTCGAGCGAGGAAGGTTGATGATGGTGGGGGTCGAACGAGGAAGGTGGGGGTCTTCCATTGGGGACGATAAGGATAACATGATGGTCATTGAAAGTGGGCGGTGGGTCATGGTCGAGGAGGATAATGGTGTGGGTGGAGGGTCATATAGGAGGTGGAAGGGGTCATGTAGGATACAGGTGGCATCAATTGAGAGTGGTGGAGGATACGACGGGGGTCACCGAGGGAAGTACTGGTCATAGAGGAACCAGAGGGTCACCGAGGAGGAGGTAGCAATAGAGGGCGGTGGGGTGGATCATGTGGTGTTGGGGTGGGGGATAATTAGGGTTCAGATATGGTAGTGATTTTTAAAAATAAAATTGAATTAATAAAATAAAAAATATCATTTATTTTAAAAAAATAAAAAATATAATACATATATGTGTGAATGGTATAAAATTTTATAAAAAAATAATTTTATTTTATAATATAAAATAAAATCCCAATATGAGGATATCAATTATTTATAAAATAATATTACTCAATTTATTATTATGTTTCTTATTTATTAAATTTAAATAATTAATTTTTTGAAATTATTTGGTTAGATTGAATTATTTTTATTAAATTTAAATATGAAAATTAAACTATCATTTATATAGATATTATTAAACATATATGTAAATATATCAAATATCATAATTAATTAAATTGTTTTTTTATAAAAATTATTTAAATGTTTATTAAATGAAAAATTCTAAAAACTATAAAAACTATTGATCTTTAGATAAAATTAAAAATTAAAATGAATGGATGAGATATTTTTATTAATACCTAAAAAATGGATATTGACTTTGGTTTTAAAAATAATAATATATAAAAAGTTGGTTTCTATTAATTGGTTATTGATAAAATATTTGTTGTTATTGTTGTAACATTTTTTTATTTATGTTAAATGATTTTTTTGTAAATATTATTATTACTAAAAAATTCATGTGCTGGTAAAACAATTTATGGTATTAGTATGATAAAGAAATAGATTTAACTATTGGTAAAAGTTGTGTTAGTATTGAATGATCAATGTTAACAGATATATATGTTAGTAAAAATAAGTGTTGGTACTTAAAATTAATACCAATAAATGTTAATATATGTTTGAATTATCCGTTTTTACTAACATATATGTTATATTTCAATAAATTTATATTATTATAAATCATTTTTCTTGTAGTGATACCAGGTCACTTATTATAGTCAATGTTTGACCCTATTATTAATTGGGTTTATATTTAGTATCGTTTAATAACAATGCCTAAAAAAATACATCATATTAGGTCTTTTTATTAGGTTGGGTGGGTCCTCTAACCCGTGTACATGTATATTAATAATAATAATTAATTATTTGAACATAAACCACATCCTATATACAACTCATGCACTTATCAGCATAACCACCCCCATAGAAGTGGGTAACAAACTTTAAGTCGATTGATGTGATCTTCTGATTGTTAGGATAAAAGTGAACCTCCCCACTATACCCTACACCATCAAAGTTTGTAAATTGTGTGAAGATGGAATTATGATCTTAAGTCATCATGCTCTGCTTGCCTTGCTAGGTCACCTGGTGTCACATCGGGTGGGAAGAAGGGCACAAACCACTTAGTTGATGGATTACTGTGTCAAACCATCACTGATCGTACTATTACCCCATGGGATGCTCTACCATCTCGGTTGGAAACAACTCCTTCCCATATGGGGATTCTCCAGAAGACCTCTTCATAGGGAGGGGGTTTCTGGGTGTGGAGGGTTCGAAAAGGCCAGTCCAAAAGATTACCTTTCTCAAAAAGAAGTATTATGATGGCAAGTCACACCAATATGAATCAAATCCACTAACTTTGAGGAAATTAATGAACAAACCTAAATACTAGGCCACCCCCTATCACAAATTAACCTTCTTTATCCATGAACTAGACAATCGAGCCTGCCCATGATAAGACCTGAAGGGAATTATCGATCCCCAGAGGATGGCAAAAACTCCTAGCTATCAAGAACTACATTTGGTAGTAATTTAGCACACAATAATTTGAAAAAAATAATAGTTGGCATATATAAAGGAAATAAAACATGTTAGTACAAAGTTAGACAATGTAATAAAAATAAAATAATACAACACAAGTGTCAAACCAAAACAAGTAAATCAAAGTAGTTGAGACCAATAATAACCCATCTCTATGTGATACGTGGGAAAACATCTTTCCATGTCACCACCAAAACCCCCACAACTCACTTTCATAGATACCTATAATCACCATACAATTTCTTTCCTTTACCTATGTGAGATAAAACCATATCTACACACATCCAAAGGTATGTTCAGGGTGTGAGAAAAACAAGCATAATAAGATCCCACCAAGCATTTCATAAGCATTCTTCATAAAACAAACCAATTATTCTCATTTTAAGAAAAAACAAGTCATGAAATATAGATTTCCCCATTATATGATAAACCATATAAATACTCCCTTTTCACAATAGTTTATAAAGAATTTATAAAAGTCACTTTTTAAATAACTGTTAGATAAATCTTTTTTCCTACAAAGCACATTTCAAATAAATACAATTAATTTCAAAGTAAACCATTTAAAAAGTCATGAATGATTAGAAACATGGAAACACATCCTAGGGTGTTTTAGAGGTGGTATGGCTAGGGTACTCACACCTTTGTGAATGATCATGACTAATGCATGTATAATTCCCTAGATCAATGGTCCTAGGGATAGAAGAAAACCCTGATAAGTGAACCCCCTGAAAGTGTCATGAAATCCAATGTTTATTTATATTTGTAATCATATATCCATGATAGATAAAATAAACCATGCATAGAGATATTATCCCAAAATTACCCCTCATAAGTACCTCAGGTTCCCATGTTCTCTACCTATGTTGATTCCAATTAATTAAAAGCAATTAAAATTTGTATCCTACACTTGAAGGCCATTAAATTTCACATATCATGCATTAAAATAACTTTTCATCAAAATGAAACATGATTTGAGATCACCTTTCATCAAAAAACCAAGTGGAAATACCATTTCATGCAAATAGCCAAAACAAGAACATTTTAAGAAATCATAAATAATGCCTTTAAAAATTTAAAAAACATTTTAAAATGAGAGAGAAAGTAAGATTCATAGTAAAATACCTTTTATGAAATCACTTACCTTAAAACACATGGTATTCTTAAATGGTCAAGGGATACATAAGCCATTATAAAGTGGGCTCTACAATCATGAGAGAAGATCCTAAATCAAGTAATCCATATCATGAAATTAGAATTTAACCACCCTATGATGAAAAAAGTCAAAAGGAACCACTTACCACAATGATTCCCACACAATTATTAAATAAGTTCCAATCTTTATCTCTTGATGACTGATCTCCTTGCTAGGTTGAATAAAAACAGGGCCTTGAGGGTCGAGATCACCCTCAATAATAACATGAAAAAATATAGTATGACCAATGATCTCCCCATAATTAGTTGAGTAGAGAAACCTATAAATGTTTAAGAGATGTTTAAGAGAGGTAAAACCAAGACGAAAGGCCTCAATCAACCTCAATTAATGATCATTCATTCACTAATCAATGGGCATATCATCCTTTAGAAGATCAGGTGTCTAATTCAGTTGTTTAATTTATTTATATGTTTCAAATTTTTAATCATAGAATATCCACATTCATGGTGTGAAACTATTTAACACTTTAAATGTTTTAATAAAATGAAAAATGTGAAATGGTTTTATAAATTTTTAGCATAAAAAATAAAAAATAAAAAATAGAGAATTTATTACTCTTATAAATGAAATATTTAATAGTAAATAATAACCAATAACTTATAATAAATAATAAATAATAAATAATAATGAATAATTTATTATGGTCCTAAAAGTTACATGCATATTAAATAACACACACAAGTTTGGGCCAATAAGAACTAGTCAAACCCCCCCAAGGGTTGACTCACTCCATAGATAACTTTTTAAAATTTTATGGCCTGAAGAACAAGTGGATTGAAATCAATTACATAGACCAAAGGGCCTCCTTCTTATGTCCTGTGCTGTGCTAGCGTGTACCTGGTTTGGGCATCTTGGGTTCATGATAGAAAAAACCTAACCCATTTATGAATTAGGTGTGGCATGATTGAACATCATCCAATATGTTTATTAATATAAACTTAGAAGAAGATAATTTATTATGAGATCATGACTTTTATCATGAGGTAAAAATCCTTTAATTTTTTGTTCAAACCTTTTGTTTGATCTATGTGGAAGTGACCACGAGAATGAGGAATGTTTCAGGAGTCATTAGGGATTGCTTGAAGCTAATAGCCCTGAATTATGGAGAAAACAAGTGGCCCATATGGTTTGGTTAAACCATGCGGGGTGATGCAAAGGGTCTGTAGAGGGTGCACGGGCCGCACAAAAGTTTCCCAAATCATGTGCCTAGCCCACACACTTAGTACTAATTAGGCAGTGGGTGCACATGGTTGGAAAATTATTTGGAAAAACTGTGTGTCCAAACCATGTGCCCTATTAAAACTAGGTGAAATTACATTTTTACCCTTACCTTCTTAAAAGTTTTAACCCTCCCTTCTACTTTACTTCACTTGCATCACCTTCCCAGCTGATTGAGATCTCTCTCATGGCCATCACATAGGATTTGATATAGGTTCTTCATATTGTGTCCAATTCCTTCTCCATTATTTGCGTTGGATAGCTAATGGTAATCTCTTAAATTCTCTTCCTTCCTTCATCCATTTATTTCTCCATATGTAATGACAAATATATATGATCTAATATGCGTTATTTTCGGGGGTTCATCTATTTATTTGATTTTTACAACATCTAGCTTGAGTTAGAGGCCATAGATGGATGAGGAGAGTACTACCCATCTAAGGTAGGTGGCTTAGTTATTTTTCCCTAAAGTCTTGATGTTTATATTTTTTCCATTGTTATTTATGTCAGACCTTCTATGCGATGCCTCTTAAATGAAAAATTAGTTAAATATAATGATACAACCTTTCTTAGGATAGTCCTAGAAACCTAAATTTTATCATCGGAGGTTTTCCACCTATACAAAAGCCACTCCTTAGGCTATATTGCTTTTAAAGGACACGAGCCTTATGAATTGGAATTAAATTGAACCACCAATTGAGGTGTGTTGACTAGACCTTTGTAAGTGAAATGTATTTTGAATTAAAACATGGGAAAATAGAAATCCATGTGCATTGGACATTTTATTTTATTTATTATAGATTGAGTTATGCGTATGAAATGAAATGGACCAATTGACTTATATGTATTTTATAATGGTATGGATTAAAATGATATCCATTCCATCTCACATGTCATATAGAGGGTGATACAAGGGTTTTGACTTGGAACACCATGGACAGTCTCATCGTAATAAATCAAATGATTTATAAATGAATTACAACACGTCTGGGGAAATACACAAATTTTTTTATAGAATACCCTGGATAGGCTCACTAGGAGGATGCATTTATATTACCCCATGAGTGATACTTGGTTCCCTTAGTGTATTACCTTGCATGGGATCAGAGAGAAATGTTATAATAGCATTCCACGAGCAATATCTGGTTCCCTATGTGGTATTCCATGGATAGTCTCACAGGGCTATGCATTACCATGCCACGAGTGATACATGGGTTCTTATATGGAATTTATTAGACAAAATCTTATAATGATGGGGTTTTATAGTGCACCTAGAGTGATACCTGGGTTCCATTTTTATGGAATGCCTTAGACGATCTCAAGATGCCAATTAATTAATTAAATTAACATGTATTCCAATTCAAACAACATACTTGGAGTCGGTCTATGTATTAATCACATGAAAACATAGTAATACTTCCTTACTAAGCACATATAACATGATAATTATGGATCCCCTTATGTTTATACATGGATTCCATGGGTATATACACCTCAGGTCCTGACTAATATTATATATCTATATATATGCACATATATGTTCATACGTATATGATGTAGATACATAGATACATAGATACATAGATACATAGATACATACATACATACATACATACATACATACATACATACATACATACATACATACATACATACATACATACATACATACATACATACATACATACATACATACATACATACATACATACATACATACATACATACATACATACATACATACATACATACATACATACATACATACATACATACATACATACATACATACATACATACATACATACATACATACATACATACATACATACATACATACATACATACATACATACATACATACATACATACATACATACATACATACATACATACATACATACATACATACATACATACATACATACATACATACATACATACATACATACATACATACATACATACATACATACATACATACATACATACATACATACATACATACATACATACATACATACATACATACATACATACATACATACATACATACATACATACATACATACATACATACATACATACATACATACATACATACATACATACATACATACATACATACATACATACATACATACATACATACATACATACATACATACATACATACATACATACATACATACATACATACATACATACATACATACATACATACATACATACATACATACATACATACATACATACATACATACATACATACATACATACATACATACATACATACATACATACATACATACATACATACATACATACATACATACATACATACATACATACATACATACATACATACATACATACATACATACATACATACATACATACATACATACATACATACATACATACATACATACATACATACATACATACATACATACATACATACATACATACATACATACATACATACATACATACATACATAAATACATACATACATACACTCTCACACACACACACACAGATATATATATATATTGGGTGACATTTATTCAGAGACATTCCAGCTTAGGCTAAAGCATATAGTATCTATTGGGTGTCCCATGAGAAACCTGAACTGATGTGATTTACTTTATTCACTATTATAAATTTATTATTATTCACACATAGCTCATTTTATATACATAGACTGGATAGTTCTAGGAATCGTTTTTGGTGGCCTACTGAGTTTATCTCACACTTTGTTCGGGCCGTCGATTGGTACCTGGACATATCTTATGAATGTAGGTATGGATAAAGAGAAGCGTTCAACTTTGGATGCATAATTTTTTTTATACTTGGATGAAGTATGGGAGAAGAGGATCAAGCTTATAATCATGATTATATTAGAGATTGAATTTGGTATTTTTGTTATTTTGTATAACATTTTGTATATTCTTGTTACTATGCTTCCATGTATTCCTATTTTTGTATAACATACAGATATGACATCATTTTCTATATTATAAATGTTCAGTTTTGGCCTGTTTAGTATATCTATACGGTTCATGATTACACAATTCTTTTTTATACTATTTATACTATTTACTATTATTGTATACCACTATGATACACTCTGATCATGTGGGTATAGTCTTCCCACTGTACCATAATAGACCCTCACTACTATTTGGTAGTCTTTGGTATATGAGGAGGTATGCTTAAGTCCATGTGACCCACCAGTTTAGATACAATTATTGAGTGATCCGGGTTGGGATGTTATAAAGTGGTATCAGGGCCCCTTTTATTTTTCTCTTACTATTAGGTTATTAGAAAGGATACTAGTAATGTGTTAGAATTTGGTAATGAGCCTGTGCTTGAGAGTAGCTAACCCAAATACAGTGAAGAGAAAAATTACCTGGGATAGGATATTACTATTCTTTTTTTCCTATTATAGTTGTATTTATTTAATCGTTGGATGAAACACATGATTTGTGGCATTATAATAATTATTATTATAATGATTTTTTTCTTTATTCTAGTATAGAAGGTAGGTATCATTTTATGAACTATAATAGGAAACTAAGTATTCACATGTCATGCATATTCCATACCAAAATATATATTACTATGTGAATTACTAGGTGCATATTACTGGTTCCTTGACTACTATATTTAGAGATGTACTGTTGTTTCTTGCAGGGTTAGAATAATTGGATTAATTAAAGTGTCTGTATCAACCTAAAATACATTTTACCATATATCTAGATGGTGGGACATTAATTAACCAATTATTCCATGTTTGATCCATGGAACACTGGTCACATGTGCTGGGACCAATGTTGCAACTGTTGTCAATAATGTGACAATATGTCTTTGGTGAGTTTGGATGAAGTCGTGATACCTAAAGAATTGTTATGGATTCATCTAATAGAATTGGATGTCAAACTTGGATCTCTTTTTGCAATTAAATCAGACAATTTTTTAATTGTTCTCAAGTACAAATACATGTGAAAATTGTGTTTAGAGATTAAACAATTTTATAACATTTAATAAAGAAGTGAAGATCATGCAATACAAATTTTCATGATGTAAAGAAGTGTCCATGAAAAAATATAAATATATAATTTTCATGATGAATAAGAGAAGAATAAATGATTTGGGAAGGTTGTTTGGAATATTTGAGATGGGTATTTATTTCAATATATTATACTTAGAATATTTCTCTAAGTATATTGAGGCCTTACATTAAAAATAAGGCCACTAAACAAGGCAACCAGGCCAGCTCAACTGAGGGATCTTATGGGACCAAGAAGGTCTACCATGCCCAAGGGAACTGTCATGGACAACCTGTGGGTGGAAGAGGAGAGTGGTTCATAATTCAAACCAAGTGCAGGAAAACCCATGTACAGGCCCATAGAGGAGAGCATTCCATAAAGAGCACAAGGCAGGAGTGGAATCACCATTGTGCAAGGTGTCATGGGGGTAGGAGGGTATTAGAATTTTGGATACTAAGTAGTGACACTTGATTGTTAAACCACAACCCCAATGTTGATGCCCAAATTTATCTTATAGGTATATGGGGTTGTTTTAGTTTAAGTAGGGATCAAATCCACAGGGACTGAAGAAGTATACTTGAGACACTCATATTTTTTTGGGAGGATTTGGCTTTGAAGTGGCCAACATGGGTGTTGATTTAATTGGGATTAAATAATACTAGCATACCTAAGAGAGTGAATTAAATTTAAAAATGAAACACTAATGATTTTAATGTAAACAATTAAAGAAGATGATTCGATCCTAGTTTGTCTCTAGGGATAGATTAGACGTATTTGTTTTCTTAGAAAATTTTAGAACACTAATTCAAGATGTATCTATACAATGAGATAATTCTCCAAAATCATTAACCAATTTAATCCCTACACAATTCCAAGTTTAATTACCAATTCACTTATATGATAAATTTAACGATCACTCAAAGGAATTGGATTATACTAGCTCTCAAAACGTGCCATCATAAATATTAGAGAAGACAAAGAAGAAAATAACTCATTGAATTGAACTTTTAAAATAATGAAATAATTTAAATATTAAAGATCAAAAAATAACACTCAATACATACCCATGATACTCCCTAGGATAAAACCATAAAATTATTATACTTCCATTGATGCAAACCTCTCAATAGAAGATGGAAGTTGACTTAATGAAGTGAGATTGGAGAAGTGAAAACCAATAAATAACTAACACTTCACCATTTTGTGAGAAATTTCACATTTCTTGGTGTGAATAAATTCACAACTTGATTAAAATGTATAAACTTGATATTTAAAAGACTAAAATTAGATAATAAGAAGAATAACTTTTATTAATAATCTAGTCTGTATCAAACAACTTACTTGATAAAAATGATTCGAAATTACAAAATTATAGCATAACAATACAATTGAAATAATAAAACATACACCTTTAATTGATTTAAGAACACCACATTAAATAGGAATTTTGGTTCCTAGGGTATAGATCCCATTATTTAATTTCATACTATTTAATTAGGATAGTAAAAGGTTGGTGAAAAAAAGGACTAAAGACTTTTCAACTTTGACCACTAAAATTAGAACAAATTCATCCCATTTTTTGACATGAAAATATGACATTGAAGATGGAAGAATATGGGATGGTTTTATAATATAAATATATCATTCAATATGTACTATAATTTATGTATAAATGTCATACCAATTTTATACTCCATTCAAACGTTATGATGAAATTAGTGAGATGACTTTATGGACCTTCAAATCTAGCCCATAATTTAAACTTCAACTTGGGATGCCTGGATCAACTTGCAACCATCCAAATTATCTCTCATCATATTTTAATGAAATGTTTCCCATAATTTACATTATCTCTATTTAAAATTTAATCTTCATTGGGCTTGAATTTTGGGCTCCACTTTTTTTTGATGGGCCTAAGGCCCATTCTTCTTTGTCCAAAAATTTATGCATCCATGTACAAAAATGTCCATATTCCCTTATCATTAATCCCCTAATCCTAAAAGGAAAAATGTTACACTAAAGGTGATCAATAATATCCCAAAATATAAAATTCAAATAATAAAAATAATCAAATCCACAAGATGATTATTGATTGGGCCCAAATTGACACACTCTAAACATGAATTGCACATGTGTTGAGAAATGAAGTTCAATTTATAAAATGAACTAAAAATGGGGTTTATGTACATTGAATCAAATTAATATTGAAGTATAAATAGTGAATATTATCCACTTTCAATGGCTAATCACACCCCCCAACTTGAGTTTTGCTAGTCCTGAGAAAAAAGTATCTCAAAAATATGAAATTGAATTCCCCTTTAAAAAACATTTTAACATACAATGCACATAAAAATAAATCATACAAAAAAAATCATGAAACCTATCAAAATAATTTAACACAAGATAGGATCAGAGGAATATCATAATCCCAATCCCATTCCTTTATTCAAATTCATCTCCACATTTAATCCAATTTCAATTAAGCATGACGATGTGTTGTGCATCACAATAGACATGAGGGTTTATTTTAATGTTAAATTGGAAAATAAATGGAATAACTAGGTGGTAATCACATTAAAAAATAAGTTAAGTATCTAGTTTCTTTATTTTTTCATCTTTTTTTCTTGATTCCTTTTTTTTATTTTACCACAATAGAGATGAAAAGACCAACTATGGGAAAGAAAACTATGCATTAAAAATCCACAAGTGTCATATGCCACATATATTATCAATTCCATTCTCTATAATAGATATATAAATCCAAAATCTATGAAATAAAAATATGGAGAAATGATCTCCAAGTTCCAAACTCCATGAATTTAGACAAAACATTTCTCTATGTGGTCACCATTTTATTTATTTTTTTCTATTTTTGTTGGATACCCAAATTAGAATCAAAGTGACCCCAAACCGTATGCTATGATGAAAGGGACCCAAGAACTAAAACTTACACCCAAAATACAATGTATGTGCATTGTAACATTTTTATTAAATGGATGAAACTTTAGCAGTGAAAAATCAAATCAAACAAACTCACTTTTCAAAAATTATTCCTATGTACTTAAACATGAATTAAAATCAGAATCAAGGAATAAAAAATAATTTGACATTCAGTTTTCATGTTTCACAATGTACATCAATGCATAAAAGTATAATGAATTAAAATTTTACATAAAATCCTATTTTTGATTCAAAATATTATATTTTTACTCCCAAAAACTTAGAATGACACTACCCTTAGTGTTTAAATAGAAGAGAAGACATAGTTCATAATATGTAAGAAAGAGGGGGAGAATGCGATTTGATATGAAATCATGGAACAAAATCAATTAGTTTAAAGTTTATGACTCATCAATAAGAAATTGATCATATTGTCTTAATGTCAAAAGTATACTCCTTAGGGATGATTGAAGGTTAGGTTTGAAATATAGAAGGCATGTGTTTAATTTGAAAGTTCTAAAATAATTAAAATGTTAAGTCTCACACACTAGAAACATTAGATCATATTGGAAACCTCAAAGGGGTTAACTTAAAAAAAAACACAAAAAAATATAGAATAAAATAAAATCAAATAAATGTAGAAGTTGGGATGCCTCCCAGAAAGAACTCGGTTTAAATTCGTTAGCTCGACATGGACCCCCCAACTTACCCAATACCAACTTTTAACATTTTAAGGCTTTTATTTTTCACCACTTCTACTATATTTATAACGAGTATCCCTTGGGGACAACAAGAATGTTTTAAAATTTATTTAAGAAAAATCATATATGTCTCAATGAATGAGATAATCCCATGAATTTAGAAATGGGTCCTTCCAATTACATTCCTAATCTTGAATAAGAAATCATGGATAATTTTCTCGTTATTGGATTTAAGAGAGGATTAAATGATGATAGAATGTTTTTGATTATCCACTATAATGAAATAATTTTGAGAGGTTGTTTGTACCTTGAATTAGAGCTCGGGTTAGATAACAATTTCAGACATAGTTCGGGACATAGAGTTGAACTTGGTTTCATTTTCAAAATTTCTCAACAGAATTGGTTCCTTTTGGATAAAAGCATCCACCACCATATTTTCTAAATGAGTGTAAGGAATGAGTATATACTCTAGGTTTGTGATTTTCCCCAAGGTTCCATTTAGTGTCGATCCTAAAAAATCACTAATAGATCCATATTAAAAATATTCAAACCATGTATAAAATTTCCCCTCATTTGAATACATAAAATCAATTTCATCACGATTTATACACCCTTCAAAAATTATCTATGGTTCCTCATTTAGATTTCAATATTCCCTAACAAATTCAATTCATTTTCTAACTCTAATTTCTCAGATCTAAAAGTTGGTCCTTAATTATTTTCTTGTTATTTTGAAGCCTTTGATAGTTTAAGAATCAATGGTTCAATTTTTTTCTTTAGATTTTAAGCTCTTGGAAATAGTCATAGTTTGGATTTGTTCATGAGAGGTTTGTGTGTAACAATATTATTCTATCTATGTTGAGGAAGGGACAACCTAAGTGGGAATGAGTTCTGTAATTATTTTAATGCTTTATAGTTATAATATCAATGAACAAACTTATGAATTAATTTTATGCATTTGTTCACAAAAATTTTCAAGAATTTGTTAGGGATTAGGACCGACAGGAGTTTGGACATCATGGAATTATCTAATATTGATATCTTCAACCATTCTCGATAAGGATGTAAATTTATCCTTTAAACATTCATCACCACAAAGAGTGTACATGTCACTAAGTGCAGGGTAATCATTCAAGGGTTGATTAAATAAATTCCCTTAGTTATGGGTTAACCAATATATATTTCCCATTTTATTCTATCCTAAGTTTATTATGTCTTAATGCTGATGATACTCCATTAGAGTATACTGAAATTATGATTTAGAGTGAAGAAAAGGGAAATGGGGGTGAGGAAAGATAATTTGTGGTGATAATAGATAAGTGAGGCAAGAATAGAATTTTAGTGTCAAAGTTAATTTACTAAGGTCCTTGAAAATAATGCCAAAATTTATTGATACAAAAATTTACCCTACAGGTAGATGTGGTCATTGTACTAAAAGTTGGGATCAAATCCACAGGGACTAAATAAGTACCCTTAAGGCACTTAATTTTTTTGGAAGGATTTATCTATGAAGTGTCCAAATTTTGTGTTGATTTAAATTGGGATAAAATAATACTAACATACCTAAGATAATGGATTTAATTTAATAATGAAACACTAAATGATTGAATGGAAACAATTAAAGAAGATGATTTGATTCTAGGTTTTCACTAGGAAAAGGTTGGATGTATTTGTTTTCATAGAAAAATTCAAATCACTAATTTAGGATATATCTAAATGATGAGATAATTATCCAACATAATTCATCAATTTAATCCCTACAAAATTCTAAGTATAATAACTAATTAACTTAGAGGATCACTTTAATGATAAATCAAAGTAATTGGATCATACTAGCACTCAAAATGTGTCATTGTAAATGTTGGTGAAGGAGAAGAAGAAAATAACTCATAAAATGGAACTCTTAAAATAATGAACTGATTTAAATATCAAATCACATTAAATAACATTGGATTAATCCCCATGAAACTAACTAGGATTAACCCATAAAATTAATATCCTTACAATGATGTAAAGCTCTCAATAGAATATGGAATTCTACTTAATGAAGTGGGATTAAAGAAGTGAAAATAAATAAATAACAAACAATCTACCGTCATGTGAGGAATTTCAAAATTTTTGGTGTGAATAAATTCACAACTTGATTAATTGGTATCAACTTGATATTTAAAATATTAAAATTAGATAATAATAATAAGAACCTTTATTAATAAGCTAGTGTGTATCAAACAACTTAATTACTTCAACACCAACACATTAATTAGTAAATTTTATTCCTAGGGTTGAGATAATATAATTTAATGTCACACCAATTATTTAAGATAATAAAATGTGGGTGGGAAAAACAGGAATGAAGAATTTTCAACTTTGACCACAAAAATCAGACCAGATTCACCCCCTTTTGACATGAAAATATGACATTAAATATGGAAGAATATGGGATCTTAATATAATATAAATATATTCTTCCATATTTCCTCTAATATATATATATAAATTTTATCATAATTGGTTATTCCATTCAGAAGTTATGATGAAATTGGTGGGATGAATCTATGGGTTTTCAAATATTACCCATAATTTAAACTTTCACTTGGGATGCCTGGATCACCTTGAAAACAAAAAAATTAGCTCTCATAATAGTCGAATTAAATGTTTACCATAATTTTATCTATATGAATTTAAAACTTAAGCTTTATTGTGAATGAATTTTTCGCTCCAATTTTATTTGATGGGCCTACGACCCATTCCGCATTGTCTATAAATTTATGCATCCATGGACAAAAATGTATATCTTCCCTTACGATTCATCCATTGATCCTAAAAGATTTTTTTTAAAAATAATGAAATAAATAATATAAAAAATATAAAATTAAAATAATTAAAATAATTTAATCCACAAGATGATGATTGATTGGGATCAAATTGAGACACTCTAAACATGAATTGCACATGTAATGAGAAATAAAGCTCAATTTATAAAATGAACTAAAACTGGTGTTTATGAACATTAAATAAAATGAATATTAAAATAGAAATAGTGAATATTATCCTATTTAATTGGATAATCACCAACCAAATGTGAGTTTTGATGTGATATGAAAGACATACGGGTACTGTCCCAACATCTTAAAAAATCAAACATAACGCGGACTGTCTGATCATTTGATCTGAGTCTTCCATTGAGATCCTGTGATTTTTTTATTTAAATGAGATGATCATATTATTACTTAGGATTTTATAGGATCTTAATAATTATAGAACATAGGATGAATCACCTATGATCAATCCCAAGCTCTCCATGGTTACTCAGTAATCAAGTCGATGAGTGGATGAGTCTTTGAATCATGATGCATGCATGATATGCTTCACATGCATGTGATGGAAATCGATGTATAAGCTATATGCAAACTAAAAAATTTATTTAATGGAGGCCATTCATCCATGATGAGTTAAATCTTGTATAAATTAAGATCATTCAATCCTTATCACATGTATGTGAGGTTATCACCACAAAGGAGGTTTGTGAAGTTGAGACACTATGAAATGAGGCATACATTTGAGATACCCAAAACAATTTCGGTGTTTAAAGAAGGGATGAGACTTTTAATTATTATATAATCTTTGAAGATGGACTCATAATGACATTAAAATAAGAGTATAGGAGGTTCTAATCACTTATAAACAAATATCAATCGAGGCCAAGATGAGCTACTACAAATATCAAAGAGCTCTCATTTTTCCAGAGAAAAAATAGATCACCATGAACCAATATGGTTCATAAAATGAAGATATTCCCATTAATAATTTTATCTTGAATGATGGAGAATAATCCCATGGCCATCTTGACATGTGAAACTTGCACTCAGGAGTCCCACGCAGAAAGTGATTCCGTAAAGCCTCTAGCGACAACACAATAACATATCTCCCTGGTTTGCATGAAGAAAAATGTGAACTAATGTTTGCACATAGGATTGTAGGAAGACGCTTTCCTATCAAATGTAAGTAATATTGATACAGTGTACACTACATATCATTAATAAGTGTTTTTCACAACAAAATCTAATACCCATTTGGATTAGTGCGCAAGGAGGAAAAAGAACAGTGTAGGCATCCCATACCCTTGATTTTCTTAAAGGAGAGTTTGCATGGATTATTGTTTTTACACAAGAACAATGTAGACAGTGTGTGTGTGCATATAGGGTGTGTGTGAAGAAGCACAAAGAAGATAGTGTATACACACCCCTTTTATGAAATACTTTCATGGAATATAGAATACACATGCATGTGATAACATGATTATGACAACCCTACTTTTTATTACACAATTAAACATAATTTATTACATAAAATTCACTTGATACAACATAGAAGATTGATATGTCTAGTGTATTTGGGGCTTAAGATCATTACATAACAACTTAAAACACGAAATACAATATCTTTATTGAAAACTTTCTTTACATGACCACTACATTCCCTCGTACTTAGCATTGCATGGGATAAGCTGAGGACATGCATAAGAAAAGGGTGAGCTATAAAGCCCAGTAAGGGAATAATCATGGAATAACATGAGGAATACAATAAATTTTATAAAATAGGCATATCAATAGAGCATAATAGAAGCATAAACATAAAGGCATGATAAATCATAATAATCATAACATGGAAATGTGGCAACAACACTTAACATGGAATTAGCATGAGCCAAGGCTCATTGCACATGGAGCATGAGTAAACCCTTATTGCACATGAAGCACGAGTAAAACCTCATTTCAATTGAATTATCACGAGTTAACAACCATTTCACATGAAGTATCATGATACTATACTTTACCCAATGCATTGGAGCACTATTAGGGAACACCCTTTTTAAACATTTCATTTCATGCATAAGTGTGCTACATGGATCATAAAACATTGAATCATTCAACATAATATTTTATTTCACGATAAAAAAATGTGGAATACATACATGAAACTCTTTAAACAATAAGTAAATGTGAATAAAGGTGAATAACCTTGATAGATAAATGGTTATGGTATTCACTATATAATGACATTGGCTTGGAAAAGCGTGGTGCAATTTCAGCAGCATAACGACGTGACATAAGAACTCATAAAAATGGTTGATGAGAGAGAAAGTGGTGTCTCCTAATATTTACATGACATGGACAGTAATGGGGTCATATATATACATGTCCCAACAAATGTAATGGAATTTAGATTCATGATAAAAAAGAATTTCTTGAATGTAAATGAGGAGAGAGAAATTCATTTCGGAACTTCGGCATAGTAACATGTGTACATGGGGGGAATTTAATGAGAGAGAAAGGGGTATCCCATCATTCAAACATAAAGATGGAATTATGGGGGAGGAGCGAAACCATACCTCAACATTTATAATTGAAATTAAAAGGGCATAACAACTTAAAGAATATTGGACAAAAATAAGAAAGTAAGAAAAACCCTTACTTGGAAGTGTGATTCCAAAGGCTTGAGAGAGGATTGAGAGAGGATTCTTGGGAGATTGGGGAACCTTGGGAGGATTATAGAGAGAGTAGGGAATATTTTGGACGAACTACGAAGGCTTTGAGTGAGGAGGAAGTGGGATTTTGGGTGGGTTTATATAGGAAAGGTGAGGGAATTCTTTATTATTTAGGTTTGGGACACATCACATTAAACTAATCCAAACCACAAACCAGCCCATGGTTTTTGCCCATGGTTTTTAGAAAAGGGAAGTGGAAAAAAATATTTTATATTACAAAATTCCTAACTTCTTAAAATAATGGGGTTGCTTATGTGGAGGTGAGTCACACTCCCAAGGAAAACAATTTAAAAAGACAAAATGTTTATTAAGTCTTGAAGGGTCCACTAAGGCTTTGTAAAAGAAATCAAACAAACCCAAAATCACATTATATTAATTTTAAAACATATATTGGCTGAACATAAAGTTTATATTATTTTATTACATCATTATTGGGTCATTATGGTGTCATAAAACACATTATATACTTAAACAGTATTTAATTTTTACCCAAAAATTTGACTGACTCAGAAAAATATGAAAAATTCACCATTGAATAATTTTGACGTCCTGATTCTAGAAATAATATTCATTTTATCTAAATAATTTTATAAATATGTTAATTTTCACTTTTAAAATAAAAACCAACATTTATAAAAAATCCACGGGTTTTGACAAAAATGGATTTCAAACATTAATAAAAATTACAATTGAAGTCATAAAATTATACGATAATTTATATTTAATAAAAATTAATTTAATAATAATAATAATATTTTATTAAAATATTATTTAATTCAAAAATCCATTAATTTATCAAAATATATTTCTTAGTTGAACATTAACTAAAAATACTATTTGTGCTTTAAAAACTATTTACAAGGTAATAATAATAAAATAAAAGTATATTCATTATTATATAAAAAAATAATGTACATAACCATAGTACTAGGGTCTTGTTACATAACCCCTTATAACACCCGCATAATATTGAATATTAAGGTGTGCGATAGTGACAGACTCTTGGGGTGGGTTAGATAACATTGCTCGGGTGGTAATCTCTATCAACTTCCACTTCTCTCATAGGCGGTCCCACTCGAGCTTAGAATATTCAAGCTCAACTTGGGCTTGGTCAAGAGCGAATCCCAAAGATGCAACCTCCTTTCCGAGCTCTGAAAAATGGGCTTCATATGGGGTACATCTACTGGATGAGGCCATCACTTCCTTTTTCTGAGTAAATTGGATTTGTTAAAGCCCTATATTTATACTAATTATGTGATCACTGTTCAACGGATATATTATCAATGATAAAAATTCTTAATAGTATTTTAAAATCCAAAAAAATAAAACCAAAGAATTTGATATTTCATATAAACATTTTACATAAAGAGACATTTAATTAGATCAAGTGGGATTTCCATTAATGAAAGTTTGGGTTGTTACAATCTTCCCCCCTTAAGAAATTTTACCCTCGAAATTTCCTTTTCCCACACTAAAACAGATGTGGGTAACTCTGCTTCATCATTTACTCTGATTCCCACATCGCTTCTTCAAACTTGTGGTTTCACCCCAACACCTTGACGAGGGGAATTGTCTTATTTCGTAGAGATCTTTCTCTATAATCTAAGATCTTCACTGGTTGCTCCTCATAAGAAAGATCATCCTCTAACTATACCACCTCTAAAGAGAGTACATGTGATGGGTCAGATATGTAATTACTTAAGAGGGATACATGAAAGACATCATGTACTTTGCCCATGGTAGGTGGAAGTGCTAGTCGATAGGCCACAACCCCAACATGATCAAGAATCTCAAAGGGGCTGATGTACCTTGGACTTAACTTCCCTTTCTTTCCAAACCTCATGACCTTCTTCCACAGAGATATGCGTAGAAATACCATGTCTCCAACTTTAAACTCAAGGTCTCATCACCGGTAATCTGCATAACTCTTTTTTCGACTCTGGGCTGCCTTGATATGCTACTGAATGGTTTTCACCTTCTCCACCATTTCTTTGACCATTTATTATCTAAGAAGCTTACACTCACTGACCTCATCCCAACATGCCAGTGTTCTACACCTTTTCCCATAAAGAGCTTCATATGGTTCCATTTGGATGCTCGAGTGGAAACTGTTATTATAAGATAACTCAACCAGAGGAAGATGTTGATCCCATCCTCTTTAAAGTCCATTGAGCACGCTCTCAACATGCCCTTAAGTGTTTGGATAGTCTGATCAGATTGGCCATCAGTTTGAGGATGATAGATCGTATTAAAGTTTGGTTCAGTATTAAGAGCATGTTGAAGACTCTTCTAAAACTTAGAGGTGAATCTTGGATCTCGATCAGACATAATGGATAGTGGTACTCCATGAATCCTTACCACTTCTCTGATATTTGTCCATTCCAGTTGATCCAATGAGAAATCCTACCAAATATCAATGAAGTGTGCAACATTTTTAAGATGATATACAACAACGCATATTGCATTGTTTCCTCTGGATGTCTTTGGATGTCTGGTGGAAAAGTACATGGTGATGTTATCCCATTTCCATTCTGGTATGGGCAATGGTTGCATCATCCCCTTAGACTTCTGCCTCTCTGCCTTCACTTGCTGACACACCAGGCACTTTGATGTATATTCAGAGATCTCATTCTTCATATTATACCACCAATAATGTTCTTGGAGATCTTGATACATCTTTGTGTTTCCTGGGTGAATAGAGAAATTTGAACTATATGAATCATCCAAAAGTTCCTTCTTCAGCTCCGAACTTGATGGAACAAATAGTCTTTTCCCAAATCTCACAATTCCTTCTTCATTAACATTAAACTCTGAGTATTTCACTTTTCAGATAGCTTCCACTTTTTCTTGAATTCCCACATCATCCTTTTGAGCATCCTTTAACCTTTCCAAAAGTGACGGTTGAGAAATCATTTGTGAAAGGATTGATGATGTTCCCTTCTTTATGATTCCCATGCCCATCTTCATCAAATCTAAGAAGATTGGATCCTTTTAAATTCTCATCAATGATAGAATCGCTGGGTCCTTTCTACTTAGGGTATTCACCACCTTGTTTGATTTCCAAGGGTGGTAATGGATTGAAAATTCATAGTATTTTATCATCTCTAACCATTTTTGTTAGTGCATGTTAAACTCTTTATGTGTGAATATATACTTGAGGCTTTTGTGGTCCGTATATATTTCACACTTCTCCCCAAAGAGATAATGCCGCCAAATTTTCAAAGTGAAGATCACTACAACAAACTCAAGGCCATGTGTTGGATAGTTCTGTTCATGAACTTTCAATTTGCTTGAAGCATAGGCAATGAATTTTTCATTTTGCATCAACACACATCCCATGCTCTTCATTGAAGCATCACTGAATACCACAAAGAGTTATCCACTTGTGGGTAAAGTGAGCACGAGCACAATGATAATCCTCCTTTTCAACTCCTTGAATCTTTCTTTGCATTCATCACTCCAAGAAAACAATACTCCCTTCTAAGTTAGCTTGGTAAAAGTGTTGGAAAATCATGAGAAATTTCTCACAAATCATCGATAATATCCAAATAACCCCAAGAAGCTATGGATATTCATTAACAATGTTGGCCTAGGCCATCCCTCAATTGAATCTGTTTTAGAGGGATCTACAGATATCACATTTCTTGTGATGATATTGCCAAGAATAAGACCTCCTTCAACCAGAACTCACACTTTCTGTACTTTTCATAGAGCTTCTCCTTCTGCAAGGTCTTTAGTATAGTTCTTAGATGCTCCTCATGATCCTCATTGGTTTTGGAGTATATCAGAATATCATCTATAAAGGCTACCAAAAATTTGTCGAGGTAATATCTAAAGACTCTATTCATCAAGTCCATGAAGATTGCTGGAGCTTTGTTGAGTTCGAAAGGCACTAATATGAATTCATAGTGCCCATATCTTGTACGAAAAGCAGTCTTGGGGATATCTTCCTTCTTCACCCTTACTTGATAATATCCTGACCGCAAATCCACCTTATAGAAGTATTGTGCTCCATGTAGCTGATCGAACAATTCATCAATTTGTGGGAGAGGATACTTGTTATTTATCATGATTTTTTTAAGCTCATGATAATCGTTGCAAAGGTGCATTAACCTATCCTTCTTATTGACGAAGAGGACTGGTGCACCCCATGGTGAAGCACTTGGGTGTATAAAACCTTTATCCAGATTCTCCTGTAGTTGTTTCTTCAAATCCTCATGCTCCACAACAGCCATTCTATACAGAGTCTTGGATATTGGAAATTCCCTAGGTATAAGATCAATTGAGAATTCAACATCTCTTCTAGGAGGAAGACCAGGAAATTCCTTGGGAAGCACTTCAGAAAATTCCCTCACAATTGGCATGTCTTCTAGGATGGTTGCCTCCTTAGACTAAATCATCTGTGATAGATACGCGTGCTCATAGGGCATTAATATCCACAATTGAGATGATGGAGCTGAAGAAGGTTCATCTTCCTCCTTACACTTGTAAAGAATCAGGGGTCGATTCTACACATGGAGAGTGATTTCCCTCTCACAGAAATTTATGTTGGATCTATATAAGGAAAGCCAATACATGCCAAGAATTGCATAAAATTCCACCAGAGGGAGTATGAAGAGGTTCTCCGAGAAGTTTAATCCACATATTATGACAGGAGATGATTTATATTCATGGGATGCAATGATTTCCCCATTTGTCGTACTCACCAACATCTTCACTTCCATGATTTGTGGTGGTGCTGGGATTGTTCTACTAAACTTTTAATATATAAAATAATGCGTAGAACCTGAATCAAAAAGTACATTCACTATTCTTTAATGAATAACTAGCATACCTATCACCACTTCGTTGTTGGGGTTCACTTCAGCAGTAGTGATGGAAAAAGCTCACCCTTGCTACCTTAGAGGTTGTTGGTTGCCTCCGAAAACCCTTGTCTTAGGGAATTGATTTGAAAGATGCCCTGGTTATTTGCATTTGTAGCAATGAACCACGCGTTGAGGTTCAAACGGAGCATTCCTCTCCTCTGTTGCAGCCATAGATCTTTATTACCAACAATTAATATCCAGGTTCCCTTATTTTCTACACATAAAGCATTTCCTCGTCCCCTTCAGGTAGTTTCTGGGGTGTGTATTTCCACACCTTTGGCAAGTGGGGTGCTGGATCTTCTTAGCATCATTGGATTTATCCATAGGACCAACAACATTGAATTCCACCTTACACTTCTTATCCCCATGATACCCTTGAGATTCTATGATCTCCATTTCGACCTTGAGGGCACATCAGTCAATTTCCTCATAGCTATTGAAGTCGCGGATCACCAGCGCTTTTCAGAGGCTTGGTTTCAGCCCACCAAAGAAGCGGTCAACCTTGCATTTGGGGGTAACGACAAAGATATAGGTGTATCAGGCAAGCCTTGTGAAGTTTTCCTCATACGATTCGACAGATTCGTCATCTTTTTTCTCGAGGGCAAGGAAGTCCCTTTCCATCTTAAGCCGGAGGGTGCGCAGAATTTATTTATCGAAAAAAATCTTCTGAAAATCCTTCCATTCCAATACCTCGATCTCCTCCTCAGACTTCATATTTTTGATCAAAGTACACCATTGATCAGCTTCACCCTCCATATGATAAGTAGCCATGAGAACCTTCTCTTGTTCAGAACATTAAAGTATGGAGAAGATCTTTTCAGTGGAGTTGATCCATTGTTCAGCGATTGAGGGATCAGATGATCCATTAAAAGTAAGAGGCCTTTGTCTCATGAAGCTCTCGATAACAACTTGTTCTTTCTTAGGGGGGGGGGGGTTGAACATTCCTCTTGACCCATGTTTCTATTCAAAGTTTTAGTTAGCTGAGAGAGAAGCATGACAATGTTTGTGATTCCCACTCCCATTGGATTGGGCATCTCATTAGTACAGTCATCACATTGATCTTCACATCGGTTGTTAGCCTGAGTCCTCCTATTACCTGCCATTGGATAGAATAAAAGGAAATTTAGGGGTAACAAATAAAGGGTAATACAAAAATTTATGACTTACAAATAACTTTTATTTTCTTAACATATGAATCTATTGGCTTCAGTCTATGTTATCTATGATCCACTTTCTAACATATATTCTTAGGGAATTTGTTTAGTCCCTTAATAATGGTTCATACTAAGCTTGTGAATTTACCAAAGCATATCCCCCAGGAGTGTCATAACCAAGAGTATAGCAAGACCCATTGTCATGCACCAGTTCCCGTTCGAGTCTAGCTCAAAGTGGTGTTTTCGGGTTTTAACCCTAGGATACATCTTTGCCAGAGTCGCCTCTACCTGCTCATATCCAGACAGGGATGTATTTACTTGATAAACCACTTACTCAATACTCACGAAAACTTAGGGATGCTTTTATTATACTTAGTCTTGTCTCTAAGTCTTTACTAGGGTTTTTTAATCCTAATCCCAAAAATAACTAAACCTATCCTATGATACCAACTATGAAAACCCTTCTTTTTATTACACAATTAAACATAATTTATTACATAAACTTCACTTGATAAAACATATAAGACTAAGAGGCCTAGTGTATTTGGGGATTAATATCATTACATAACAACATAAAACATGAAATACAACATCTTTATTGAAAACTTCCTTTACATAACCATTACATTCCCTTGTACTTAGCATTTCATGGGATAACCTGAGGACATGCATAAGAAAAGGGTGAGCTATAAAGCCCAGTAAGGGAATAATCATGGAATAAAATGAAGAATACAATACATTTCAGACAATAGGCTTACCAATAGAGCATAAGAGAAGCATAAACATAAAGGCATGATAAAGCATGATAATAATAACATGGAAATGTGGCAACAACACTTAACATTGAATTAGCATGAGCCAATGCTCATTGCACATGGAGCATGAGTAAACCATAATTGCACATGAAGCATGAGTAAACCCTCGTTGCACTTGAATTATCATGAGTAAACACCCATTTCATAGAGAAATGGGCATGGTATTCACTACACAATGACTTTGGCTTGGAAAAGCGCGGTGCAATTTCGGCAGCATAACGGCGTGACATAAGAACTCATAAAAATGGTTGATGAGAGAGAAAGGGGTGTCTCGTCATATTTAAATAACATGGAAAATAAGGGGGTAATATAGATACGTGTCCCAACAAATGTAATGGAATTTAGTTTTATGATACAAAATAATTGCTTGAATGTAAATGAGGAGAGAGAAATTACTTTCAGAATTTTCGCATAGTAACGGGTGTACATGGGGGGAATTTAATGAGAGAGAAATGGGTCTCCCATAATTAAAACTTAAAGAGGGGAGTATGGGGGAGTCGAGAAACCATACCCAACATTTATAATTGAAATTAAAAGGGCATAACAATTTAAAGAATATTGGACAAAAATGAGAAAGGAAGAAAAACCCTTACTTGGAAGTGTGCTTCCAAAGGCTTGAGAGAGACTTCAGAGAGGATTCTTGGGAGATTGGGGCACATTGGGAGGATTATAGAGAGATAAGGGCAGAGGTTGGATGAACTCCAAAGGCTTTGAGTGAGGAGGAAGTGGGAGTTGGGTGGGTTTATATAGGAAAGGTGAGTGAATTCTTTATTATTTATGTTTGGGACACCTCATATTAAACTAATCCAAACCACAAAGCAGACCATGGTTTTTGCCCATGATTTTTAGAAAAGGGAAGTTGAAAACAATATTTTATAATTCCAAAGTCCGATCCTCTTAAAATAATGGGGTTTCTTATGTGGAGGTGAGTCACACTCCCAAGGAAAACAATTTAAAAAGACAAAATGATTAATAAGTCTTGAAGGGTCCACTAAAGCTTTGTAAAATAAATAAAACAAATAAAAAATCACATTATTTTAATGGTAAAACATATATTGTCTGAACATAAAGTTTATAGTAGTTTATTACATCACTATTGGGTCATTATGATGTCATAAAATACATTATATATTTAAATGGTATTTAATTTTTACCCAAAAATTTGACTGTCTTAGAAAATTTTGAAAAATTCAACATTGGACAATTTCAACGTCCTGATTCTAGAAATAATATTCATTTTATCTAAATAATTTTATAAATATGTTAATTTTCACTTTTAAAATATAAACCGATATTTATCAAAAATTCATGGGTTTTGACAAAAATGGATTTCAAACATTAATAAAAATCACAATTGAATTCATAAAATTATACGATCATTTATATTTAATAAATATTAATTTAATAATAATAATAAAATTTTATTAAAATATTATTTAATTCAAAAATCCATTAATTCATCAAAATAGGTTTCTTAGTTGAACATTAACTAAAAATACTATTTGTGCGTTAAAAACTACTTACAAGGTAACAATAATAAAATGAAAGTATATTCATTATTATATAAAAAAATAATGTACATTACCATAGTACTAGGGTCTTGTTACATAACCCCTTATAACACTTCCATAATACTAAAGAGTAAGGTGTGCGATGGTGACATACTCTTGGGTTGGCTCAGATAACATTGCCCGGGTGGTAATCTCTATCAACTTCTACTTATCTCATAGGCGGTCCCACTCGAGCTTAATTTATTCAAGATAAACTTGGGATTGGTCAAGAGTGAAGCCCAAAGACACATCCTAATTTATGAGCTCTAACAAATGGGATTCTTATGGGGCACATCTTCTGGATGAGGCCATCGCTTCCTTTGTCTGAGAAAATTGGATTTGTTAAAGCCCTATATTTATAATAATCACGTGATCACTGTTCAACATCTATATTAGAAAAAGTTACAATTATTAAAAGTATTTTGAAATCCAAAAACATAAAACCAAATAAGTTTACATTTGATATAAACATTTTACAAAAAGATACATTTAATTAGATCAAGAGGGATTTCCATTAATGAAAGTTTGGGTCGTTACAATGATTGCATGAGAAGTGAGGTTTATGAATCTTGAAAGGAGAAGTTTATCATGATGCTTGTATAATCACATACTCATGTAAAATAATTTTTAGATAAACCATAAAATGATTTGATAAAGAAAATTAAATATAAGGAATGATATTCTTTATATGTGCTATCATTTTGAATTCTATGTAACTCATGAATGAAGTAAAAGTGATTTAAGACTGTGAAAATGTTAATATAGCATAAAATAATCAAGAATAATTTGTGTGAACCAATTAAACACACCTTAAGTGAGGATAATACTTAAATAAGAAAGAATAATCATCCCTAACATTATTACACTAAAGTAAATAGTCAATCATAGGTGATCAGAATTATTGACCAGGACCAAAAAACCATATCAGTGATCGCTGAAGGTACTTGAATAGGTACAAAAGAAATTAAAATTCAGTGAGATAGTAGAGTTAGATTAGAATATCATCCTACAGTGGATCAATAATTATATAAACTTTAATTATTTCATTCTATATAGAGAAGAAAATTCCTATCAGTTGGAGTTAGGAGCAGAAGACAGTTGGGGTTTTAACCAACCAAGACAAAAGAGTTAGATTTATTGGGGGTATAACTAGAATCAACCAAAGGGTTGATTACTGTGGGAATAACTAGCTGATTCCTAAATCATAATAATCAATGAAATAATATTATAGTTCAAAATCCATTTTGGGGGGTATTACTAACATGTGAAGGTGTATTCCATTCATCCGAACCTTGTAAATACCATGTGATTCTCTTTCTATTATTAATACTGCTCATGAAGTGAGTTTGGGAGATATTATTGAGTGGATTAAGAACCTTAAAAATTTCAAGAGGTTAAATTTTAAAGAAAAGGAATTTTTAAAAATAAACCACTGATTCACCCCTCCACTATTAGAATTCAATTGGTCTTGGGGACCTTTAATTGGAATTAGAGGGTAAGTCACCTATAAAGATTAAAGTGAGTCTTTACGAAGTAAATATTTCAATAAATGAGTGATATAACTCAAATGGAGGTCTCTACCAAGACTAAGAAGAACAAAAATCAGAAACGGGCTTGGAAGATGAAGAATAATCTCATTCCAAGTATAGAGACACCTCAAATTGGAGGTAATCTGAAAGGTACTACATGCATTAATTTTTTAAAATATGATTCTTTCGATGAATCCTATTCAAGATGTGATGATAATGGATAAATAAGTGATATTCAATGTATAATCAAAGAAAATATAAATAATATCACTAGATAAGGGGTTACACATATTTTTTAGGCATAAAGGGACTTAAAGATGAAAAATTATAGCTGAAAAAAGAAGCTGATTCCATGGAAGAGGCATTGCTTAAAAGGGTTGGTATGCCCAACACTCCCATAAAAATTGTGAAAGAAAAGGAATAAAAAATTTCTCTTTTCAATGAAAAATTTTATAAAGTTGTTGAATAATTTCAAGAAAGTTTTTAGGAGAAATAATTCTTGGATATTTTATATGTATGATATTTACATGAGTTTGAAAAGTTGAACAAAGTTTCTATGGTTGTAAAAGCTTCTCAAATAGGATAAAATGGTAACAGGGTAAAGGAGCTTGAAATTTATTTTCAATAATAAAAAATATGCATGAAGATAAAATTAATAATTTAAATGAGGAATGATAAGCCAATATGAGTTCAATTTAGGATGATAATAACTCTCTCAATATGAAGTTCTTATAGATTGAGGTGATATTAATGAATCAGAAAACACCACAAGCTATAAATTATCATATTACTATGAAAATAGATGTTTTTACACAAGTGTTCTTAGAGGATCATGAGTCAATAAGATAAAGAGATTAGTCTCTTAATAAAATGAAACATTATTCAAGAAGAATTTACCTCATAATACATAAACTACTTTATATACTAATGATGTTGTAAGTGCTTGTACAAGTTTAAAATCAAACTATAGTAAAGAATGGATGGAGAAAAATGTTATTAAATCCACAAAATAAAAGGTGGATGTGAAAATAATCATAAATAGATATTCCCCAAGAAGCGTTCCAATGAGTGATGGTTCCACTTAGAATAAGCAAGGTTCACAATATGTGAAAACTAGATAAACTACACCATAAAATAAGAGAGGAAGATTTATAAGCTATTATTGGTGCTGCTAGAAATTTGGATAGAAGGAATTGGATTGTTGGAACAACATTTAAAATCATGATAATCACATAAATCCTACCTTTTAGGGGATTAAAGTAAAATAAAATAAAATACCACCTACACCAGAGAAGTTAAATCCATAGAATAACAAAGGTTATGAGTCATAAATGGGCTGTGAACGAAATAAAAACACTGTTAAACCAAGAAAAATTAAGAAAAAAATGAGATATCCTTTCTTATATCAAAGGGATAAAGAAATTTAAAGACATGTGGAAACTCCAAACAATCTCTCAAGATTCCAAAATACATTCTTTTTATTTTTCCAGATGATTTAGAAAAGGTTATAAATTTAGAAGAAACATAAGAAAAATATAGTAATAAAGGAAAAAAATATTACACATGAAGAAGATGAATTTCATGATAGGTTTTCAAAAAATAACAACTCATTTATTGAATATGTTTTGTGTGAGAGATGCAAGAAAGTTGAACATAGTGTAATAGGATGTTTAACCACATTTACAGCACAAAAAGAATCCTTGAAGAGAATGAAGCTTGAATCATGAAATGAATATGATTTTATGACTAAATAAAGAATAATTTTCTCACACAATGAAGTAATAGGAGTGATGAGATCAATGTTACCAAAGGGTTAATCATATTTGAAAATCAGTTGTGGAAGCATAAACACTAGAGATAGTGGAAAAACTTGGTTGAGAAAAAAATCTCAACCTTTATATTCACATTTAGGAACAAGTAAGATCCCTCCTTATTCCCTTGTATACAAATTCTTATGTACTAACATGTAGGTAATTGAAGGAGATGGTTTCATCCCTTAGGGGGAGAATTGGTTTGATTAAGCTGTTAAATCTTTACTACCAAGTGAATATGGAATTTCTGAACAACTTTATAATTCCAATCACACTTTCATCCCTTATTCTTAATTGTATTAACTATATCAATTAAGGGAAAGTGCTTGGTTGATGACAAAATAAAAAAACAGGGAGCTTTATCTTAGTACTAGAATTTTCTGATGTGTTTATTGAAGAATGTGCAGGATTTAGCATGTCATTGATAAATCATATTATTTTCAACCCATTGTATGAAATTTGAGACATTAAAAGCATGAATTCACATGAATGGTTTTTTATGGATAACAATGAAAAAATTGGTCATATCTCTCTTGTTTTCTACACTAGGTTACCCCAAGTAGACTTAGAGTAGATTATGTAAAGGCACTTTGCTAAGAGAACCATGTGACATCATCCCTCTTTAAAGTTATTCAAGAAACAATCTTCAAATTGATGAGGGTATGCTTTTGAAAAAATCACAATATTTACTTTTCATTTGATTTCCAATAAGTGTTATAAAATTTTGATCACAAATATTGACTCTTAAAAAGTGTTCTAAAGAGGTATTGAAAATAGAATTCAAATGGACAGATTTTTGGGCTCAATTTTTAATTTTTTGTAAATAATGTTCTAATATGTGTTTGGTGAGTTTGGATGAAGTGGTGATTCCTAAATAATTGTTATAGATTAATCTAATGGAATTTTATGTCACACTTGGACAATTCTCCTTGGACAATTAAATCAAATGATTTTTGAATTGTTATTAAGTTAAAATACATATGCCAATTGTGTTTAGAGGTTTCACTTTTTTACAAAATTTAATAAACAAGTGAATACCAAGAAATATGAATTTTCATGAAGTAAAAATGTTTCCATGAAAAAATATAAATATATATTTTTCATGAAGAATAAGAGAAGAATAAAGGAGTTGAGAAAGTTTGTTGGAATATTTGATATGGGTATTTATTTCATTATATTATACTTAGAATATTTCTCAAAGTATATTGAGGCCTTTAATTAAAAATAATGCCTCCCAATAAGGAATCTAGGTTAGCTAAACTGAGGGCTCTTATGGGACCAAGAAGATCTAACATGCCCAATAGAATCATCCCAGACATCTTGTGGGTAGTAGAGGATAATGTGGCATAGCACACACCAAGTTCAGGTAGGCTTGTGTACAGGGCCTGTAGAGGAGAGCACATCATGAAGAGAGTAAGGTAGGAGTAGTGGTTCCACTCTGTAGGGTGGAATGATGGAATGAGGTTTCATGAATTCTGTCTACTAAGTAGTGGTGATTGATTGTGAAACCATGGCCCAACCGCATGTGAGTTTCAATTTGGAAAAAAAGACATGTAGGTACTATTACTACATCTTAAAAAATTAGACATAACATCGACCATCAGATAATTTGATCTGAGATGTCCATTGAGATCCTGTTCTCCATTTATTTAAATGATATGATCATATTATTCCTTTAGCCTTTTGAGGATATCCAAAATGATGGAACATGGAATGAATCACTTTCAATCGAGCCTAATCTCACCATGTTTACTTTGTGATGGAGTTGATGAGTGGATAAGTCTTCAAATCCTAATTCATGCATGCTACACTTTACATGTATGTGATGGAAATTTATGTATGAGCTATAACCAAAATAAAAATGTTATTTTTAGGAGTTTATTTTAACATGAGGAGTTTGAGTTTGGATAAATGAGGAGCATGTGATCCTCATCACATGCACATGAGGTTATCACCATAAAGGAGGTTCACAAAGCCAAGATGCCATGAAATGTGGTGTAAATTTGAGATAAAGTGAATAATTCAGGTGTTTAAATAAGGTTTGAGACTAGAAATTATTCTCATAGCTTTTAATATAGACTCATCACAACATGAAAAGTGAAGGATAGGTGGTGCTGATCACTTATAAAGAAATAGAAACTGATGTTGAGATGAGCTGTTGAAAATATTGTAGAGTTCTTGTTTTTCTGGAGAAAAACCGGAGAACCATAAACACATCTTGTTCATGAAAGGAATATTATAGCATCCCGCCATTTTATAACAAAAACTTGCATTACATTACACAAATATGAGGATCGTTAAGGTTTAGTGTCTTGGAAACAAGGATCATAATACATAAAAAAAACATAAAACATTCTTCTTAAACACTTGCAAGGCGTCTCCTTAAGTTCATTCTAGGTTCATTACTGCATCTCATAACCTGGGGACATACATCAAAAGAAAGGGTGAGCAGAAGGCCCAGTAAGGGAAACAAGAGGAACATTTTACATGTGAACTTGAGATACTTCAATAAGGACATGAAAAGAACTTTAAGGCATGAGAAAGAAATCATGAGGCATTTCTTAATAAAAATAACATTTTTCATAACTTGAATATGTGGCTACATCATTTAACATAGACAATCATGAACATATCACCAAGGTCCATCCCTAAGGTGTCATTTGAAAATTACCAAGGTTATTCACCAAGGTATCGTGAAAATTGTAATCTCTAGTGGTTACATCATTACCCAATGCATTGGAGCGCTATCAGGGCGCACCCTTAAATTTGCCTTTATTATCATGTGAGCCACATATATCATCATCAAAAATTTCATAAATAACCCACATAGCATAAAATAAATGGGTTTCATTTCATAATCATAACGTTTTAAAAACTGCTTTAAAGACATGATCTTTACGTCACTTTAAACCCACGGAAAGGGAAAGAGGGTCTCATGTATGTAAATCCCAGAATTAAAATGGAACATTTTGATATATATGTGAATACCCTTGTAGAAATAAGAGCTTTTAGTATTCACTTTATAACATAAAATATTTTTTGAGAAAAGAGAGAGGCATTTTGAGGGGAAAATTCTGCAGCATAACGGCAAAGTTTCGGGGTTTTAGAAAACATTGAAATGAGAGGGGACATGGGTCACCCACTCATAAATGATCCATAAAACAGTAGGGTTAAAGAATAACAAGGACATATGGACATGGTAATGAAATTTTAGGGACATACCATTTGAAATGAAAAAAACATGGAAGGAAAAAGATTAGATTTCTCTTATGAAAATTCGGCAGCCTTACGACGTCACTTAACTTCAAAAGAAAATGATTTGACAAGATCAAAAAGGGTCCCTCATCATATGATCATAAGAGATCAGTATGATTGATATAGAGATCATACCCCAACATAATAAAAAGGAACTTGAAAGACTTGACATGAAAATCGAACTTGAAAAATGAGAAGGGTGAAAGAATCCCTTAGAAATTCGGCAGCCTAACGGCGTCACTTAAACTTTCATAAAACGAAATGATGAGAGTAAGAGGGGATCTCTCATCATATAAACATGAAAGGGCAGTAAGAGGAATATAAAAGAACATCCTCTCACATAAAAACATGGAGCATAATAGGAATTACATAAAAGAGATTACATGAAAAGAAAGAGAGGGGTCGGATCCCTTACCTTAAAATGTGACTCTTGAAACTCAAAGGATTGGAACTTGAGGGCTTGGGGGAACCTTGGGAGGACTCTTTGGAATTTAAGAAGACCAGAACTTCGTTGGGGGAGAGTTGGGAGTGAAAACTAAGGGAGGAAAGGGTGGGTATTTATAGGGAAAGTGAGGGGACAAAGCATTAATGGCCAAGGGACACCTCACATGTGCTTTTCTCAAACCCATGTGCTCTCCCTTGGAATTTATCATGGAGTTAGGCCACATGGGGCCCCCAAAACAATAATTCATCCCCCTTGGCCGGCCAACCCTCAAGAGATCTCATGACATCATCATGACACCATTATGATGTCATTACACATACCGAAACCCTAAAACTGTATTTTTACTATTCACTGAAAATTCAACTTTCTCAGAATAACCCCAAAATTTCACCTTAACCAAATATCAATGCTCTGATTTCAAAAATGAAATCCATTTTATAAAAATAATTTTCTAAATATTTTTAATTTAATTTTTAAATAAAAACACTATTCATCGAAAATTCACTTTTTTCAGAAAAATCCCCAAAATTTACCTTAACATAATATCGATGCTCTGAGTTCAAAAATAAAGTCCTTTTTATAAAAATAATTTTCTAATTATTTTTAATTAAATTTTTAATTAAAAAACACTATTCATCCGAAAAAACTAATACTTGAATAATAATTTATGAAACCGTTATTTAACCATTTTATTGAATCACATTACTTAATCTAGGTGTCTAAATTATATTAAAACTTTCTTTGAGTGAAATTACTAATCCATTTGGTCACATTACTAATCCTAAGCGTAAAATCACTATTCATAATTTACTATTCATCAAAAATTAAGTTGATCTTATTAGACTCCAAATTCCTTTCTGAACACTTTTGTAGAAGACCATTTTTTGAAAATCATTACACATCATTAGTTATTCAGGGTTTACATAAATATTTCAAAATATCCCTTTTCAAAATTCATCAATAAAATACATTCTAAAATTATCTAGACATTTGAAATTTAACAAACATCACTAAAGGAAGAAATCTCAATTTATTCACCCGAAAGGATTACACAAGGAAACTAGGGTCTCATCACATAGCCCCTTATAACACTGGCATAAGACCTAAGTGTAAGGTGTGCTATGGTGAGAGAATCTGAGGGAGTCTCAGATAACATTGCCCTAGTAGCAATCTCCACTAACTTGAACTTCTCCTGCAAGCGTTTTCGTTCAAGCTTGACACGCTGGAGCTCGGCTTGGGCTTGGTCCAAAGCGAAGCCCACAGATGCTACCTCCTTCCCAAGCTCTGATAAGTGGGCTTCATAAGGGTTGAGTCTAATGGATGAAGCCATCAAATCCTCTTTCTGCATTAACCATTAACATCTTAATAAATCATTAAGAGTAAGTTAATATACTACTCAAAAAGATTGGGTCGTTACATTCTTCCCCCCTTAAGAAATTTTGTCCCCGAAATTTACACTTGAGGCCTAGTCGAAAAGGTGAGGGTACTTTTGCTTCATCGTTTCCTCGGGCTCCCAAGTCGCTTCTTCGTACTTATGATTCCTCCACAACACTTTCACAAGGTGGGTAGTCTTGTTTCGTAGAACCTTGTCTCTACGGTCTAAGATCTCCACTGGCTGCTCCTCATAAGAGAGGTCATGTTCAAGTTGTACCACTTCTGGGTTCAGTACATGCGAAGGGTCGGGTATGTACTTCCTCAAGAGAGATACATGGAAGACATCATGAACTTGAGCTAGGTTCGGTGGAAGTGCTAGACGATAGGCCACTGCTCCTATGCGATCAAGGATCTCATAGGGGCCAATGTACCTAGGGCTGAGCTTCCCTTTCTTCCCAAACCGCATGACTCTCTTCCATGGAGAAATTCGAAGGAAGACTTTGTCGCCAACACCAAACTCCAAGTCCCTTCGACGATTGTCAGCATAGCTCTTCTGCCGACTCTGAGCAGCCTTTATGTGTTGTTGGATGACATGAACCTGTTCTATCATTTCTTGCACAAGATCAGGCCCAAGAAGCTTCCTCTCACCAGTTTCATCCCAACAAGTAGGAGTTCTACACCGCTTTCCATACAGAGCTTCATAGGGTGCCATCTGAATACTCGCATGGAAGCTGTTGTTATAGGAGAACTCCACTAATGGGAGGTGTTGATCCCATCCACCTTTAAATTCCATTGAGCATAATCTCAACATGTCTTCGAGTGTCTGAATAGTCCTTTCAGATTGGCCATCAGTTTGAGGATGATAGGCCGTACTAAAATTCAATTCAGTATTCAGAGGATGCTGAAGACTTCTCCAGAATTTTGATGTGAATCTTGGGTCACGATCAGATATGATGGATAGTGGTACCCCATGCAGCCTTACCACTTCCTTCACGTATATCTTGGCAAGCTGATCCAGAGAGAAATCTGCCCGAATAGGGATAAAATGGGTTGTCTTGGTGAGACGGTCCACAATAACCCATATCGCATTGTTTCCTTTGGATGTTTTTGGGAGACCAGTTACAAAGTCCATGGTGATATTATCCCACTTCCATACTGGTATGGGTAGCGGTTGTAATACCCCCTTAGGAAGTTGTCTTTCTGCCTTTACTTGCTGACACACCAGGCACCTTGTAGTGTAATCGGCAATCTCCCTCTTCATGTTATCCCACCAATAATGATCACGAAGGTCTCTATACATCTTAGTGCTTCCCGGATGTATAGAGAAAGTAGAGCTATGATCTTCATCCATCAGTTCTTTCTTTATCTCCGGAATAGATGGAACACATAGTCTTGTACGAAATTTCAATACACCTTCTTGATCAATATTGAAATCAGGGAACTTCCAATCCTTTACAGCCTCGAACTTCTCCTGCAGTAAAGGATCTTCTTTTTGAGCCTTCTTGATCTTCTCTAGTAATGAAGGTTGAGAAATCATTTGGGATAGGGTTGATGATGTCCCTTTCCTTATAATTCCCATGTCCAGTTTTACTAGATCTTTAATCAAGGGATCTCCCAGGATCCTCATTGTTTCCAGAACAACAGGATCTTTCCTGCTTAATGCATCCGCGACTTTGTTTGCTCTACTAGGGTGATAATGAATTGAACAATCATAGTCTTTAATAAGCTCCAACCATCTTCTTTGTCTCATGTTCAATTCTTTCTGTGTGAAAATATACTTTAGACTTTGGTGGTCAGTGTATATATCACATTTCTCCCCATAAAGATAGTGCCTCCATATCTTTAGAGCAAAAACAACTGCCGCCAGCTCTAGATCATGCGTAGGATAATTCTGCTCATGAATCTTCAACTGTCGAGATGCATAAGCAATTACTTTGTCGTTTTGCATGAGGACGCACCCAAGACCTTTCAGAGATGCATCGCTAAAAATAACGAATCCTTCTCTGATAGAGGGTAGTGTTAATACAGGTGCAGTAACCAATCTCTTCTTCAACTCTTGGAAACTTTCCTCGCATCCCTTTGTCCAGATGAACTTAACCCCTTTTCGAGTCAACTTGGTTAGTGGATTAGAAAGCCGATAAAAGTTTTTCACAAACCTCCTATAATATCCCGCTAAACCAAGGAAACTACGAATCTCAGTTACTGTTGTGGGTTGAGGCCACTCCTCCACAACCATTGTCTTTGCAGGGTCAACCGAGATTCCTTCATTGGTTACGATGTGCCCCAAGAAAGCCACTTGTTGTAACCAAAACTCACACTTGCTGAACTTCCCAAAGAGCCTCTCCTTCCGTAGAGTTTTCAAAATAACCCTCAGATGATTTTCATGCTCCTCACGACTTTTTGAATATATCAAAATATCATCAATAAAAACTACCACAAAGTTATCAAGGTAGTCCTTAAAGACTCTATTCATCAAATCCATGAAAATAGCAGGAGCATTAGTCAAGCCGAAGGGAATAACAGTAAAATCATAATGCCCATATCTTGATCGGAAGGCAGTCTTTGGAATATCTTCCTTCTTCACCCTCAGTTGATGATAACCAGATCGAAGGTCAATCTTAGAGAAGAATTGAGCCCCACGAAGTTGGTCAAATAAATCATCAATTCTTGGAAGAGGGTATCTATTCTTCACTGTGATCCCGTTCAGTTCTCTATAATCAATGCATAGCCGCATTGATCCATCCTTCTTCTTCACAAAGAGAACTGGTGCTCCCCAAGGAGACACACTCGGTTGGATAAACCCCTTCTCCAACAAGTCTTGGAGTTGTTTCTTTAGCTCCTCTAGCTCCACATTTGCCATTCTATACGGAGTCTTTGATATCGGTTGAGACCCAGGTACGAGTTCAATGGAGAACTCTACCTCTCTTTCTAGGGGAGGTCCAGGTAACTCCTCAGGAAATACATCCATGTATTCCTGAACAATCGGAACATCTTCAATTTGTATGTTCCCTTTCCCTTCTTCATCATCACCGATTAACTCCATAAAGAAAGCTATGGGAGGTGCTTCTAGATAGGGATCAGTTCGGGATATCTCTCCTCGGAAGATAACTGTAGGTCGTTCATTCAAGACTACTGAGATTTCCTTACTTCTGCATTTGATCTTAGCATTATACTTTGAGAGCCAGTCCATCCCTAGTATAACGTCGAATTCCATCATGGGGATGACTACTAGATTTGCGATAAGATTGTGCTCACCAAAGTAAACACTATAGTCTCTAAACACTGTTGATGCATGGATAATCCCACTTGGAGTCTTGACTGACAACTCTACCTCAAGCAATTCGGGGATTGATTCTATATTCTTTGCAAACTTGGAAGAAATAAAGGAATGCGTAGAACCAGAATCAAATAAAGCACTTGCTAGTTTTGAGAGGACAACAAGAGTACCTGCTACCACATCGTTCGGAACTTCAACTTCAGTTGTTGTGATAGCGAAAGCACTACCTTGCTCCCTTGGCCTCTGCTGAGGTTGATGGTGATTCCCCTCCACCGCCCTCGGATTTGGACATTGATTAGAAAAGTGCCCAAGCTGTCCATACTTGAAGCATGTGACTTCGGGTAGGGCCAGAACCATCTTTCCTCTGTCGTTAGTGTTGGGAAGTTGAGGCTTCACATCACCACGACAATTCCGAGAAATATGGCCTTCTTTTCCACACCTATAGCACTTTCCACTTCCGATCAAGCAGTTCCCCGGATGCTTCTTCCCACATTTATTGCATGTGGCATGTTGCATATGCTTTCCACCTCTTTCCTGATCAAAACTTCTTCCCAGGCTCGGTTCTAGAGTTCTCTTCTTCTCATTAGATTTGTGAGACCACTGTGTCTCCCCAAACTCTAGTTCAACTTTCATAGCACTTCGAACTATTTCTTCATAGCTATCGTAGTCCCTGTTGGCTAGATTCTTCCGCAGATGGGGTCGTAGTCCGCCAAAGAATCTATCAACCTTCCCATTAGGGTCCATGACAAAGCTTGAGGTATAACGGGAAAGCCTTGTGAAGTTCATCTCATAGCTTCCAACAGATTCATTCTCCTTCTGCTTCAGCTCGAGAAACTCTTTCTCCATTTTCGTTCTCATGGAACGAGGGAAATACTTGTTAAAGAAAATCCCCCGAAATTCTTCCCACTCCATAGCTTCCATCTCTCCTCGTGGCTTCGTGTTTTTGATCAGTGACCACCACTGATCAGCTTCTCCCTCTAGGCGGTAAACAGCAAGGGTGACTTTTTCTTGTTCCGAACAATGAAGTACAGAAAAGATCTTTTCAATGGAGCTTATCCATTGTTCCGCAACCAATGGGTCAGTAGATCCACTGAATGTTGGCGGTCGTTGACGCATGAAGGACTCAACAGAAAGTTGTTCCCTTCGTGGTGAGGTCGGCCTCTCAGATTGATTCAAGTTATTACTCATAACTTGAGTCAGTTGGTTCATCATTCGCATGAATGTTTCCATTCCGGCTTCCATCGGAGGGCCGTCAGCACATGGTGCATTGCGGTCACCATCGGCACGGTTTCTCCTATTGCCCGCCATTTTCTAAAAGAATAAAACCTTAGTGAGAAACTTATTTCATTTATGAATCTTTTAACTAAGACTTCATGCTTAAACAATTATACTTCTCTATAATTCCTTCATAATGATTCATAAAAACCTTGTGATTAACCAAACATATCCCCCGGGAGTGTCGTAACCAAGAGTGCAGCAAGGCCCGTTATCGTGCACCAGTTCCCGTTCGAGTCTAGCTCAAAGCGGTGTTTTCAGGTTTTACCCCTATGTACATCTGTGCCAGAGCCGCCTCTGCCTGCTCGTATCCAGACAGGGATGTATTTGTTTGATAGACCACTTACTCAATACTTACCAAAATACCAGGAAGTTTTCCTATATTTAAACTTTTCTATAGGGTTCTTCCTAAAGTTTTTATATCCTAATTTCAACAAATAACTAAACCATCCTCTGATACCAACTATAGCATCCTGCCATTTTATAACAAAAACTTTCATTACATTACACAAATCTGAGGATCGTTAAGGTTTAGTGTCTTGGAAACAAGGATCATAATACATAAAAAAACATAAAACATTCTTCTTAAACACTTGCAAGGCGTCTCCTTAAGTTCATTCTAGGTTCATTACTGCATCTCATAACCTGGGGACATACATCAAAAGAAAGGGTGAGCAGAAGACCCAGTAAGGGAAACAAGAGGAACATTTTACATGTGAACTTGAGATACTTCAATAAGGACATGAAAAGAACTTTAAGGCATGAGAAAGAAATCATGAGGCATTTCTTAATAAAAATAACATTTTTCATAACTTGAATATGTGGCTACATCATTTAACATAGACAATCATGAACATATCACCAAGGTCCATCCCCAAGGTGTCATTTGAAAATTACCAAGGTTATTCACCAAGGTATCGTGAAAATTGTAATCTCTAGTGGTTACATCATTACCCAATGCATTGGAGCGCTATCAGGGCGCACCCTTAAATTTGCCTTTATTATCATGTGAGCCACATATATCATCATCAAACATTTCATAAATAACCCACATAGCATAAAATAAATGGGTTTCATTTCATAATCATAACGTTTTAAAAACTGCTTTAAAGACATGATCTTTACGTCACTTTAAACCCACGGAAAGGGAAAGCGGGTCTCATGTATGTAAATCCCAGAATTAAAATGGAACATTTTGATATATATGTGAATACCCTTGTAGAAATAAGAGCTTTGAGTATTCACTTTATAAAATAAAATAATTTTTGAGAAAAGAGAGAGGCATTTTGAGGGGAAAATTCTGCAGCATAACGACAAAGTTTCGGGGTTTTAGAAAACATTGAAATGAGAGGGGACATGGGTCACCCACTCATAAATGATCCATAAAACAGTAGGGTGAAAGAATAAGAAGGACATATGGACATGGTAATGAAATTTTAGGGACATACCATTTGAAATGAAAAAAACATGGAAGGAAAAAGATTAGATTTCTCTTATGAAAATTCGGCAGCCTTACGGCGTCACTTAACTTCAAAAGAAAATGATTTGACAAGATCAAAAAGGGTCCCTCATCATATGATCATAAGAGATCAGTATGATTGATATAGAGATCATACCCCAACATAATAAAAAGGAACTTGAAAGACTTGACATGAAAATTGAACTTGAAAAATGAGAAGGGTGAAAGAATCCCTTAGAAATTCGGCAGCCTAACGGCGTCACTTAAACTTTCATAAAACGAAATGATGAGAGTAAGAGGGGATCTCTCATCATATAAACATGAAAGGGCAGTAAGAGGAATATAAAAGAACATCCTCTCACATAAAAACATGGAGCATAATAGGAATGACATAAAAGAGATTACATGAAAAGAAAGAGAGGGGTCGGATCCCTTACCTTAAAATGTGACTCTTGAAACTCAAAGGATTGGACCTTGAGGGCTTGGGGGAACCTTGGGAGGACTCTTTGGAATGTAAGAAGACCAGAACTTCGTTGGGGGAGAGTTGGGAGTGAAAACTAAGGGAGGAAAGGGTGTGTATTTATAGGGAAAGTGAGGGGACAAAGCATTAATGGCCAAGGGACACCTCACATGTGCTTTTCTCAAACCCATGTGCTCTCCCTTGGAATTTATCATGGAGTTAGGCCACATGGGGCCCCCAAAACAATAATTCATCCCCCTTGGCCGGCCAACCCTCAAGAGATATCATGACATCATCATGACACCATTATGATGTCATTACACATACCGAAACCCTAAAACTGTATTTTTACTATTCACTGAAAATTCAACTTTCTCAGAATAACCCCAAAATTTCACCTTAACCAAATATCAATGCTCTGATTTCAAAAATGAAATCCATTTTATAAAAATAATTTTCTAAATATTTTTAATTTAATTTTTAAATAAAAACACTATTCATCGAAAATTCACTTCTTTCAGAAAAATCCCCAAAAATTACCTTAACATAATATCGATGCTCTGAGTTCAAAAATAAAGTCCTTTTTATAAAAATAATTTTCTAATTATTTTTAATTAAATTTTTAATTAAAAAACACTATTCATCCGAAAAAACTAATACTTGAATAATAATTTATGAAACCGTTATTTAACCATTTTATTGAATCACATTACTTAATCTAGGTGTCTAAATTATATTAAAACTTTCTTTGAGTGAAATTACTAATCCATTTGGTCACATTACTAATCCTAAGCGTAAAATCACTATTCATAATTTACTATTCATCAAAAATTAAGTTGATCTTATTAGACTCCAAATTCCTTACTGAACACTTTTGTAGAAGACCATTTTTTGAAAATCATTACACATCATTAGTTATTTAGGGTTTACATAAATATTTCAAAATATCCCTTTTTCAAAATTCATCAATAAAATACATTCTAAAATTATCTAGACATTTGAAATTTAACAAACATCACTAAAGGAAGAAATCTCAATTTATCCACCCGAAAGGATTACACAAGGAAACTAGGGTCTCATCACATAGCCCCTTATAACACTGGCATAAGACCTAAGTGTAAGGTGTGCTATGGTGAGAGAATCTGAGGGAGTCTCAGATAACATTGCCCTAGTAGCAATCTCCACTAACTTGAACTTCTCCTGCAAGCGTTTTCGTTCAAGCTTGACACGCTGGAGCTCGGCTTGGGCTTGGTCCAAAGCGAAGCCCACAGATGCTACCTCCTTCCCAAGCTCTGATAAGTGGGCTTCATAAGGGTTGAGTCTACTGGATGAAGCCATCAAATCCTCTTTCTGCATTAACCATTAACATCTTAATAAATAATTAAGAGTAATTTAATATACTACTCAAAAAGATTGGGTCGTTACAAATATATTCCTGTGAATCATTTTATATTGCTTTAAGTATAATAATACCACGTACCTATTGACATTAAAACCTCACACTCAGGAGTCCCACAAAGAAAGTGATCCAGTGAAGCCTCTAGGGACAATGCAATAATGCGTCTCCCTAGTTTATGTGAAGAACACTATGAACCATTGTTTGTGAAAAGGATTGTAGGAAGATGATTTCATATAATTCATGGATAATATTGAAACAATGTACACTTCATATCATGAAAAATATTTTTCACACATCAAAAGATGATACCCATTCGGGTTAGCACACAAGGAGGAAGAAGAACAGTGCAGGCACTCCACACACTTAATTTTATTGAAGAAGAGTTTTCTTGACTTATTTATTGTGAACAAGGGTATAATGGATAGTGTGTGTGTTCATATAGGGTTTTTGTGAATAATAACAGGAGGATAGTGTATACACATCCCTTTCATGATGAACTTTCTTGGCACATAGAATACACATGCATGTGATAACATGCATGCATGAGAAGTAAGTGAGGTGTGTGAAGCTTGAAAGGAGAATTTGAATGTGGTGAATGTTTTATCATATAAACACATGGAATCATTTTATATAAACCATAAAATTATTGAAGAAATCACATAAAATATAAGGAAAAATATTTTATATATGTGCTAGGGTTTTGGATTCCATGCAACTCATGCATGAAGTAAAAGTGATTTGAGATTATAAAAGTGTTCATATTTCATAAAATAATCAAGAATAATTTGTGTACACCACTTTAACACATATTAAGTGAGGCCAAGACTTCACGAGGAAGTAAGAATCAGCGCAATCATTTTTGCACTGAAGAAAATGGTCAATCATAGGTGATCAAAATTATTGAGCAAGAACAATAGACCCGACTAGTGGATGTTGAAGGTACTTGAATAGGTACATGATAAAGTAAGATTCAGAAAGCTCATGGAGGAATATCAAAATATCATACTATAGTGTATCAAGACTTAAATAATGGTGAAGTCTTCAGTTGAATCTAGGGTAGAAGAAGCCTCTCAGTTGGAGTTGGGAGCATGAGACAATTGGGGGGTATAACCAGCTAAGGTAGAAGAGTTAGATTATTGGGAAGTACAACCATAATAAACTATTGGATTGATTACTAAGGGGAATAACCAATTTCTTCCAAAAACACTCTAATAACTGAAATTATATTATAGTGAAGAATACATGTTGGGAGGTATAACCAACATGGAAAGGAGTAGGCCTTTTAAGTGAACCTTGTAAATACTATGTGCCGCTCTTTCTATTATCACTACTGCACCAGAAGTGAGATTGAGAGATATTATTAAGTGGATATAGAACCTTAACAAGTACAATATGTTTAATTCAAAATAAAATTAATTTGTAAAAAGAAACCACTAATTCAACCCTCCCCTCTCAGTGGTCGATCCGGCCAAGGGCTCTTCAACATGGGATGAAATGTTAGTTGATTTTTATTACATGAATTCCAATTATAATTTATGAATCATGTACTTATATAAATTAGGAATAGTGATTCATATAATTAAATCTTTTTATATGATCTATTGCATCCTAATACTAGATGTAAGGGCCATGACGTAGTTACATGATGTGCCAATTGCATCTTATAAATCTTATGCCTTTGTAACATGGGAATGGAGACTCATCTAACTGGACCATGATACATTATACATATAAATGAGTATGAAATTAAAAAAATTTAAATTATTAAATAAAATGGTTAATGTTAAATGGGGATTCCAATTTCAATGTAATGGGAATTTCTCTTTGTACCTTGAAATTGACACTCCATATACTGGAACCTCCACTATGTGATGTGAGACCTAAAATCGGACCTGACCTCAGTGGTGGATAGTAGGGAGTGTCTCTTATTATCCTTTATGATATTATATGTCACCCAAACCTAGCTTTAGGAGCAGGCAGAGGTGTGCGACTCTTATATAAGAAGGCTATATACCTGTCTCTTTTTTCTATCATGAGATATGTCTTATTATAAATTTTTGTTCTGAGGCATGTGTTTGGAATTATAGAGATATTCCAATATGATAGCCTTTGGTCATACGCCAGGAAGGTGGTGATGGCCCTACATTGGAGGTGGTGGTTGTCGAGCCACCAATATTACCTCCTGTAGTACCTCCTATGAAACCTCCTCCTATTCCTGATCTGGGTGCTGATGCTCAGTTCTAATAGGGTTTCATATGACTAGTGTAGTCTATATAGGGATCCCTATGACCGTCCCCTTCTATGGAAGAGATGAGGAGTGAGTTCCAATAGTAGCACCCTCTTACCTTTTCGGGAGATGGCAGTCCACATGATAGTGAGTCATGGAAAGAGGCTATGTTATCAATATTAAAGAATTATATATGCCTCCCGAGGTGAGGGTCAATCTCATGACTTCTATAATTCATGATTCTTCCAAGTGTTGGTGGGATGTGATTAACCATGATTATCCTCATTGGGATATGATTTGGAGGGACTTCTAGATGGTACTCTATTATTACTTCTTTGCACGTACACTAAGAGTGGACCGTGCTACAGAGTTTATTCACCAACAACAGGGTATAATATCCGTTATGGAGTATTCTGCTCATTTCATAGAGGTTTAGTGATTCAAACCAACACTTGCTGGTGAAGAGTTGATTACAATGAAACAATTTAAGTATAGGATTGTATACACTATCTGATCATAGTTTAATGTCTTTCAGTTGACCACTATTTCTAAAATAGTGATGTCACAACCCAAACCATTGGGGCCTGAATTGCTCACAAAAGGCTGATTTGTGACCATCCCAAGCCTGCCTATACTATTATAAGGGCTGGAAAAAAGTGTTGATAAGGAATAATATAAAATGGGAGGAATTTTACTAATGTACCTATATGAATGCAACCATATATCTCCATGTAATAGTGTAGATGAATAATAAAAGATAGTAACATCTAGAGTAACCATGAATGCAATGATCTCTAGGGAATACATCATAGTACGAAAAAATAAAGACAAAGTGTAAAGGGAAAAAATACACAACTAACTATAAATGAAGTCTCTAACGAAAAACTATTGGAAATAAAGAATTTCTGAGAGATCCTAACTCCTGGTCTCTAAGTTCAACCACTGTATGCAGTCAATGCACCCAGGTATCACTATGCTCCAACAAAGTCACCACTAATCAATTCTTAATATGAAAAATATATGAAACATGTTGGAAAATACTATTTATAGGTGGTTATATATATGCCTAGTAGGATTCCCCAAAAATTAAAGAGGGATAGATAGAGAGATATAAAAAAAGTATTAATCTCAACCTAAATAAAGTGGGAAACAAAACCCAAAAGATACACACATATATATGCTCATAAAGAAACCCAGAAGAGAGAGAAAGGGGATCCCTATATCACAACCCAAATAAAGTCTATGACTAATCATGAAGGTCTAAAAATCCATCAATGATGCCCAGCATCAAGCACAACCTCACTAGAATATGTATGGAGTGACCTGCACCTCGCTACTGTGCTCCATAGCCCTATGATCCACAACTCATATGGAGGACCCACACATTTCCAGAGCTCAAATATGGGGAGTTACACTCCTATATATAGAGGACACACACCCTATATTGTATGGGGGAGTTACAACTCTACCTGTGTCAAGAATATGGGGAATCTGAGCCCTAGTGTGATAGGGGAGTAATGACCCCATTATCTCTCCAATGATCCTTCCTTGATCACTACAATTGTCAAGAATCGCTTAAAGAATCATCATGCTTAGAACTTATTTTATCATATATCATATTCCACAAAGAATAACACCATAAATTTTTATGAAAAAAAACACTAAGGATAGGCTACTCGTATGCCAAAATACGAGTCCAAATGAATGATATATGAGATAAAGAATTAAAAGGAGGGAATGTATGATGGGTAGGGGGATCCACATGACATGTGACCCCACCTCAATACATGGCCACGTTCTACTATAGACTTGTTTTGGAAGCCGTTCCATCATACATGGTGTGTACAGGTGGTACACAACATTTTTTAGATGCTCAGGGCCATGTGCCACTTGGGTCCATTTTCTAGATCTATGCTTTTCACTAATTTTCGTGTCTATTAACTTCCCAAAATCAAAGGATAAGGCCTTTGTACATTTTTTACCAGCTTCCAATGGTTAAAAAAATGAAATCTAGTGATCCACTCAATGTCTCCATGCGTCCAATGTGTGCCCCATCTACCGTTGATACTCTTGGATCCCGTATCCATGAAGTATCATAAAAAATACATCAAAATACATCCATAAAACACCAATACATTCATCATTCAAAAGACTTCCATGAATCTGGGGGTTGAATTTTACTTGAACCTTACCTGAAAATGTTAAACCGTGACCCCTTGGGAAAATAGTGAGGAATGTGAATAATGGGTGGGGGAAATACATAATAACAAATGTGAAAACATAATTGACCAAATGTTCATGGAAAATGACTATAAATTAGGGATGTCTAGGTTGAATAACATTATAATTCAAGAATAAATTAGATTAAAACAATTTAATTAATCAGTGGGGATCATGTAAAGAACATGTGATTGCAGAATCAATAAGAAGATAAGATATCCATTATCAATATTTTAATAAAAGGGTTAAATCCTCAATTGACATGTCCTAAATTTATTGGGATCAATTGTTGGTGAATAATTCATTCACCAGTGATGAAGAAGTCACACTGTGTTCACTACCTCATGATCCACCTCAATCTGATCACCCGTCATCATTTGATGTGATCTTCCATTGAGGAATTATGTTCCTCCTCATCTCTAATCTCAAAATGTTATGTTATTAACCATAGAAAATTCCTAAAAGAGTGTATTAGTATAGGTCTTAGATTAGTTCATTTAATAAATTTAATGAATGATTTAACTATTTTTTTAAATGAACTCACCATCAACTACCTCAACTGGATGATTGGTGCTAACCAACCTTAGGTCACACCTATGGAAAATCCCTTATTCCAGACTCAAATGTGGTCTTAAAATTTGTATCTCAGAATGCATTTAGGATTTATTCCACTATTTCATGAAAATATGCATGTGTGATATTAATATATTTTAATATTGTTATAATATCAATTTTGGGCTCACCAGGCCTCCGAATCTCATGTTGCCTCAACTCCTAGATCCAAAAATATTTCTTAATATATTTTAAAACCTTATAAGGAAAAAAGTCACTACATTATACCCTATTCAAGTATTTTCACCCTAAAAATCATAATATAAACAAAAAGGTGGGTATATTGAGCCTGTATCTGGCTCTCCTGACCCTAGTAGCCCTCCTGCAAGACCTCGCGCCACCACAACACATGAACCAAGGAAATGGTCTATCATCTTAGGATTCTATCCTACTAATCCTCGATCACCAATGAGTTCTCAGTGAAGGTGGATCTATCCTTGATGTACATCTATCCCTAGTCAATAAAATTCATAGGATCATGCATGTATCTACTCAGACATGACACATGGATGATGTTATACACCCTCTATAACTATGTAGGTTAGATAGAAACCACAATACTCTTCGTAATATCTTGAACAACCTGATGAACCTTGGGGAAAACTACCCTCCCTTTCCAAATCATCAAAATCCTCATCATGGGGAGAATCTAAGGAAAACATGGTCTCCCTACTCGAACTCAAAAGACCTATGATATTGATCTTCATAAGATTTATGTTGGATTTGGGATGTCCTAAAGTACTCACAGATCACCCGAACCTTCTCTATCATCTCATGCAACATCTTTGGCCCAACTCCAATCTCTTCTCAATATAAGAGTGAATTGTAAGGTCTCTTTTATAGGGCCTCAAAATTTTCCATGCCAATAGTAGAGTAATAACTATTATTATAAGAAAACTCAACCATTTTCAAGTGATCCCCCATCTCCGATCTAAGTTTAACATGAAATCCCTCAATATATCCTCAAACACCAAGATAGTTGACTCAGTATAATCATACTTTTGGGGGTGAAACAACATACTCATCCACAACTGGGTCTGAAATACCTCTTACAAGCATCTAAAGAACCATGATGTAAACCACACATCATTTTTGGAGAAAATTTTCAAGGATAACCCATGGAGTTGTACGATCTATAGAACATATAACTACCCAAAACTCTCTACCAAAATATAATCCCCAATAGAAAGGAAGTGCACCTACTTTGTAAATTGGTTAACTACCAACTAGATTGTAACATCCCGGTTCCAGAAGCCACCCAGAGGCGCCCCGTACCCGGTTGGTCACATGGCCTCAAGCGTATTTCCCCAAACGCCAGAGGCTGCCGACTAACAGTAAGGGCCTTGGGTGTGATAGTGGAAAAAATATTCCCTCATTGGAAGAGTACACAACGGAAGTAAATAACACATGCAATAGCAGATGCAGAAAATATCCAACAACAGTAAACAACGGAAGACTAAATAGTAAGCAACTAGAGAACACACACACACACATATATATGAAATTATGCATGATACATATGTCACGAACCAGCCCGGGTCGACCCTGAATCGGTCACCTGAGCCGGTCCGCGGCAAGTCCCGAGGGGCGTTCCCGATCCCCCCGGGATGGTAACAAGTGCCAGGCATTAAAAATTTAAATCGTTGGTAACGATTTCAGCCCAAACTAAAAACAGGATCAAAGAACAAATGTAAACCAAACAAACAGACGAACACTAAAGACATAAAAAAACTACTCCACGACATACCTCCACGTGACCTCGCGGGTCACCACCCAACTATAACCAACGTCGCTCCCTCACTGAGCGACTCAAGCCGGGAAAACCTGAACACAAGAAACCTGCAACTGAAATGGTAAAAGATAGGCGTGAGCACAAAAGTACTCAGTAGGTGGGCCCCACAACAATCCCAAAGCACTGCCAGTAAATAAAGAATCTACATATTCCATGTATGAACTACAAAGTATAAAAGTAAGCTTTCATAATGATTTTCTTGAAAATCAAAACACGATACATTCCCCTTATTCTTTTTCGAAAATTAGTTCCCATTCATTTGTTTTAAAATCATTCAAAAAGGAAAAGAAGCGTTACATTTTCAAATCTTACACAAAGAGAATAAAGTATTTTCATTTGAAAACCATTTTACCAAAGTCTAACAGTATAGGGTATGAAGGATGACTGGAAGTAATCAAGCAGGGACAACAAGTGAAAGTAAAGGTAAACAAGAAAGGAAAACCAAGTTCAAGTAAAAATAAAATAAACCAGAAGTTATCAGCAATAACCATGGGAGATCCTAAACATCCCTAGAAAACCCCTGGACGTACTCGGGTTCAGACTACCTGCCGGCGTGGTACTCCATAGTCAATAACCAACTGACCGCCCTAATAGCCAACCAGTGGCACATCCCTCCTGGCCTGTCCACAACTCCAGGGGGTACTAACCCGTCTAATCAGGGTTATCAAGCAACCGTCACTCGATAATCTACAAGACACCCAGGAACCCATGGTGGTTTTAGTAACACTGTGTAAGTGGGAGACCCTCGCACGCGTGACTCATCTCACCGCACTTGTCAACCCCTTACACGGACATCGCTACACGACAACCCTCGAGGGGAAGTCCCCTGTAGAGAAGCCCTCACAAGTACGTATATATATATATATATGTATGTATAATCACTTCACCTTTATTAAAGTGCCAACCGGGCCGTCATATCATTTGCATTTTTAACCATTTCATACTAAAGCATTTCTAAAGGGATATGACACACGCCATTTTTTTGAAAACCAGAAACACACTTAGAACTTTATTTAAGAAACCCAAATCAGCGTATTAACCCTGAAACACATTGGTTTCACAAGTAGAATCATTTCCAATGTCCAAACGCACCCCACTTTTATCAAGAGCCAAACGGGCCTTTAATCACTTTTCGAATGAACACTATTTCTCAAATGAAATCCAAACGTTTAATCACGCGTCAAGAAAAACCATTTTTTTTCCAACAACCAAAAACCACACTTAAGTTTCAAAAAAAAAAGTTTAAAGGTCACATGACATTTCCTCTAATCAAAGTTCTAAGAAAAACACCATTTTCCATAACAAATACACATGCCATTTTACACACACCAAAACCGTTTCAAAACCCAATTCAACATGATCTTCTTATTTCATAACGAACTCATTCAGTAGTATCATCAAGAAAACACACACAGTTAAAACCAAGAAAAATACTTCCACTGAAATGCTAGAAATAAGCAGAGCAAACCACATAATAAATTACTACTTAATAAAACTTTTAAATCTACTGAAACACAATAAAAGACGAGGGATAAATAAATTCTAAATTTAAAGTCAAGTGCAAAGGGAGACCTACCTCAAGACGCAGCTCGGAACGAAAAACGACACAATGCAAAGCTCCCGTTGCGTAATGGTCGCACCGTATTGCGCCGTCAAACAGATCCTAAAAAATAATAGACCGTTAAACAGGTTCAATCAATAATAATAACATAATAGTAATAACGATAGTAATAATAATAATGTAAAAATAATAATAATAGGGATAACCATAACATAATAATAATAATAATAATAATAATAATAATAACAATAATAATTTAGCACAATTATAATATAATAATATAATAATAATAATAACAATATTAATATAATAATAATAATTATGATAGCATACCCAATAAAATAATGATAACAATAATAATGTTAATAATAATAATAATATAATAATAATATCATAATATAATAATAATAACAATAATAATATAGTAATACAATAATAATACTAATAGAGTAATATTAACATTATAATAATATAACAATAATACAATCACAATAATAATAATATAATGATAATAATAATAATTTAGCATAATTATAATGTAATAATATAATAATAATAAAAAAGATAAGATAATAGTAATAATAATAATAAAAATAATAATAATAATATAATAATAATAATGACATAATAATAATATAATAATTATAATATTATTAATATGATAAAAATAATAAACGTTATATAAAGAAGATAAGATTAACTTAAAAATAAAAATAAAAATAAAAATAAAAATAAAAATAAAAATAAAAATAACTTACAACGGAGGGGTGGCTGGGCGCGGCAAAGGGAAAGAGGGGCCGGGCGCGGTGCGCGGGACGAGGAGAGGCGGAGAGGGCCAGGGAAGCGGCTGGGTGCGGGGACGGGACAGGGGGAAGAGGGAGCTGGGACAGCGGCTGGAGTCGCCGGAGGCGGCGGGAGCAGGGCCGGGACAGGGGGAAAGAGAGCCGGGATGACGCCGGAGGGGGATCGCGCCGGGGTGCGCGGAGCTGAAAAAAAAAAAACGCCGGCGGTGAGGTCAGGCGCGGGCAGCGGGGAGGTGATGCAGCCCGTGGCGGCGCGGTGAATTGCTGGCCGGAAAGAGACCGGCGGGGCGGCCGGGAGCAGCTAAGGGGTGCACTGGAGGGGAGCGTGTGGGAGGGCAGCGGGGTGGTCGGGCGTGGCGCGCGACGGGAAGGCCGGCGGCGGCCGCCGCTGAGCGCAGCGAAGGCGAGGCCAGAGAGGCCGGCAGCGGTGAAGGAGGAAATGGGGGAGGCCGAGACGCAGGATGCGGGGAAGGGAGGGGGGAGAGAGAGAGAGGTGGGGGCGGCTGCGGGAGTAGGGTTAGGGTAGGAGTTTAGTTTAGGGTTATAAAATATATATATATATATATATATGATAATAATAATAATAATAATAATAATAATAATAATATGATAAAATAATTAAATCAATAAAATCAATCTTAATAATAATAACAATATGATAAAATAATAAAACTTTATAAAAATAGTAAAACTTTATAATAATAGTAATAATAATAATAATAATAATAATAATAATAATAATAAATCCACAACTGATATCAATAAAACAAAAAGGTTAGAAATCAATAAAGCAACAATTAAACGATACTCGGGCCGACTGCGTGGTGACCTTCAACCGTGCGGTGACCGCACACAGGTCTGAAACCCAAAAAGGCATAAAACGACAAAAAGGTTTAATCTGGGCTCATCTCGGATCATCGCACGAACACCCGGAATCCAGCAAAATAAAAATAAAGGTAAATAAATATAAGCGAGTGTGACAATTCTCCCCACCACAGACACTTTCTGCCCCCAGAAAGTCACCAGGCCAAAAGTCGGTCAAGATTCAGGTCTATGCCCAAACAGAACTAAAGGAATCGAAGAAAACTGAGAATCTGGGGGATGACCTTACTCTACACAGGTCACACCCGACCGATTCAAGAGAAACTGAGGTCCAAGGTTGAGGGGAGAACACGAAGGGGTTCTCCCCACCACAAGAGCTCAACTTGTGCAGAAAAGTTGACCATCTAAATGGAAGACCCTAGGAAAGGGGGTCGACGCGGGAACTCCCAACCGATTTAAATCAACTCTTATAGCACGATTGGAAAACAACACCTTTGTCGAAACGTTGAACCCACGACTAGGGTCAACAAACTTCAACACTAGGGAAAACCCATAGAAAAACATTTAACCAACATCAAATTGGAGACATGATCCACCAAAGTCCACAAAACATAACCACATCGACAACATAACTAAAACGAGGTCAACCCACACAAGGGTCAAACACACTTTTAAGAAGGACACACGATTCAGAATATTACATTCACACGACAAGTCCACTTAGATTATCATAGAACAAGTCCATCGTCACTTTATAGAATAACAACACATTTACAATGCTGTTGAAACTTTAGTAGCAGGAAAAAAAGTATGAAAAGGTTTTTAATTGCTCCACCGTCAATACGGAAAAACAGAACCTGGACCAAGGCTTCACAACCCTGGGGACTCTTGACTATGCGCGAGCTTCACCCCAAGACCTGTGGCTGGGGCTCTGATGGCTGAAGCATCTCCTGCCTCACAGTCAGGTACTGACACTCTCCAATCACAGCGTCCTCTTCAAGCGATGCTTCCTGCAAAACTTCTCCAGATGACCCAGACAACCGCACCGATGACACGTCTTCGGAGGGTTGCGACACGATGGCTTTAAATGCCCAAAACGACCACACTGATAGCACACCATTGAACGATCTGGTGAACTGGAAGCTGGGACCAAAGAGGATAACTCCTTAGGAACATGTATCTCTGGTGTCTTTTCCTCACCAGAGGGGGACCTCTTACGAACAACTGGGGATGCTGAAGTATTAACCAACCGCACACCGGAAACCAACTCAGCCAAGAATGCTTCCTCCATCAGCTTCTCGAAACGAAGGTCTTTAGAAGGGAGGACTCGTTCCTTGATCTCCAGACGAAGACCCCCGGTGAAAAGAGATTCCTTCATGAGTTCATACGACGCTACTTCTGGAGAAAGAGGAAATCAGTTTCCTTGAAATGGTCAACATATTCCCTCACCATCTGTTGGCTATGTGAAAACTGGGCCCCGCTGACAGCACAGTCACCCCGCTCTATCATGGCCGTCGGGTCCTGGCCCGACAGGAATCCCAGTTGCCCTTACAGACACGTGTCCCCATCCTAGGGCCCACCCACGTGCCTAAAGGGTCACAAACCTATTCATCTAACCCCACGGGTCTCCTGTAATACCTTGGTTGCTTACTCAGCACACCACAGGCTATTTCGCACCGGAGTCGTTTATCAGACTAATGACTATTCCCAGAGGCCAACACATGTTCTTTCAGTGTGTTTTGTCCTCACTCACACACACCTTAGGAAATTTCCCCGAGGGTCACCCATCCTGATCACTACTCCAGGCCAAGCACGCTTAACTGGAGAGTTCTAATCAAACAGGATCCCGAAAAGAAAGGTGCACCTTGTTGAAAATGCACAAGCTCTCTCTTTTTCTCCAGATTCACTTCTTCAGGTACAAACCATTGGATGAAAAATGTTTTAAAGGCATCCCACATCATTTTACTTTGCGTTGACGATGGGGTAACCATTTCCACTAGTCCAAAGCTGGACCCTCGAACAACTCCATAATTGCACAAACCTTAACACTATCGGGAGTTCCCAATGTTCTAAGGACACGCTCCACTTCCTCGAACCATTCTACTGCCTCTAACGGACCTTGATCACCTTGGAGAATAGACAAAGTCTGAGAAGGAACAAAAACTGGGCATGACTCATCCGAATACTTAGAGACCTTTCTGGGCGGCATTCCTTGAGTGACACATAAGACATAAATCCACAACCAACATCAAACCGAAGCAACATCAATAAAAGCACCTTCATCAAAACAATCAGCACAAGGACCAAACAAATACAACACAACCCAAAATAAAATCTCCTCTTTAAAGTTCCCTTTTCGTTTTAGATTTCAAAACCACCCTTTTTCAAGACCGATTTCCAAAACCAATCCACTTTCAAATCAAAACTTTCCGAAACCATTTCCCATTTTTAAACCAATTTAGAAAACAAGGTCAAGCCTTTAATTTCAAATACACACCCAGGTACTCCCATGACCCATTGCACATGTCTTTATCCACTGTTCATCAATAATCGTACCAATGCACATTTTCCATGCATTCTCACACAAGTGAAAACGTTCATAAAGAGGACCTGAGGTTTCACCCCAAACCATTCTGAACCAACTCCAAGCAAACAACCGATTTCCAAATCAAGAGATTTCAGTTTTAAAACCCATTTTATACATTTAATGTCCTTTAAAAGAAACCATCTCAATTTTTTTCAAAAACCCCTTTTCATTTCCAACTACGCACTCACACAGACCAAAACGAAAGCAGCATCCAAATTTGCATCAACCACTAAAGTGAGGGACTAGTAGTCACGCTCATCCTGGAGATATGGTAGTGGGCCATGTCCCAAGTCAACGTCGACCACTAGGAGGAATTCAAACCGTGTACTCAGACTCCACATGGGTCACTACTCCATGTGAAATCACGACGTAACGTCGGTTTGCCTCCGTTGTCATCTCTCAAACCAAGACAAACCAGAAAGGGACAAAGACAAAATTCCCGGACTATCCCTGGCGACTCGAGGTGCGGAACAGGCGAGGGTTCATGACATCCTTCCCGTACCTACCTCTCGAGTCCCGACAGTCCTAATCTCCACCTACCAGACAACCCAAATAACAAGAACCTGCCTCTGATACCATTTTGTCACGAACCAGCCTGGGTCGACCCTGAATCGGTCTCCCGAGCCGGTCCGCGGCAAGTCCCGAGGGGCGTTCCCGATCCCCCCGGGATGGCAACAAGTGTCGGGCATTAAAAATTTCAATCGTTGGGAACGATTTCAGCCCAAACTAAAAACAGGATCAAAGAACAAATATAAACCAAACAAACAGACGAACACTAAAGACATAAACAAAACTACTCCACGACATACCTCCACGTGACCTCGCGGGTCACCACCCAACTATAACCAACGTCGCTCCCTCACTGAGCGACTCAAGCCGGGAAAACCTGAACACAAGAAACCTGCAACTGAAATGGTAAAAGATAGGCGTGAGCACAAAAGTACTCAGTAGGTGGGCCCCATAACAAATCCCAAAGCACTTCCAGAAAATAAAGAATCTACATATTCCAGGTCTGAACTACAAAGTATAAAAGTAAGCTTTCATAATGCTTTTCTTGAAAATCAAAACACGATACATTCCCCTTATTCTTTTTCGAAAATTAGTTCCCATTCATTTGTTTTAAACTCATTAAAAAAGGCAAAGAAGCGTTACATTTTAAAATCTTACACAAAGAGAATAAAGTATTTTCATTTGAAAACCATTTTCCCAAAGTCTAACAGTATAGGGTGTGAAGGATGACTGGAAGTAATCAAGCAAGGACAACAAGTGCAAGTAAAGGTAAACAAGAAAGGAAAACCAAGTTCAAGTAAAAATAAAATAAACCAGAAGTTATCAGCAATAACCATGGGCAATCCTAAACATCCCTAGAAAACCCCTGGACGTACTCGGGTTCAGACTACCTGCCGGCGTGGTACTCCATAGTCAATAACCAACTGGCCGCCCTAATAGCCAACCAGTGGCACATCCCTCCTAGCCTGTCCACAACTCCAGGGGGTACTAACCCGTCTAATCAGGGTTAGCAAGAAACCGTCACTCGATAATATACAAGACGCCCAGGAACCCATGGTGGTTTTAGTAACACTGTGTAAGTGGGAGACCCTCGCACGCGTGACTCATCTCACCGCACTTGTCAACCCCTTACACGAACATCGCTACACGACAACCCTCGAGGGGAAGTCCCCCTGTAGAGATGCCCTCACAAGTACGTATATATATATATATATATATATATATATGTATAATCACTTCACGTTTATTAAAGTGCCAACCGGGCCGTCATATCATTTGCATTTTTAACCATTTCATACTAAAGAATTTCTAAAGGGATATGACACACGCCATTTTTTTGAAAACCAGAAACACACTTAGAACTTTATTTAAGAAACCCAAATCAGCGTATTAACCCTGAAACACATTGGTTTCACAAGTAGAATCATTTCCAATGTCCAAACGCACCCCACTTTTATCAAGAGCCAAACGGGCCTTTAATCACTTTTCGAATGAACACTATTTCTCAAATGAAATCCAAACGTTTAATCACGCGTCAAGAAAAACCATTTTTTTTCCAACAACCAAAAACCACACTTAAGTTTCAAAAAAAAAAAAAAATTTAAAGGTCAAACAACATTTCCTCTAATCAAAGTTCTAAGAAAAACACCATTTTCCATAACCAATACACCTGCCATTTTACACACACCAAAACCGTTTCAAAACCCAATTCAACATGATCTTCTTATTTCATAACGAACTCATTCAGTAGTATCATCAGGAAAACACACACAGTTAAAACCAAGAAAAATACTTCCAGTAAAATGCTAGAAATAAGCAGAGCAAACCACATAATAAATTACTACTTAATAATACTTTTAAATCTACTGAAACACAATAAAAGACGAGGGATAAATAAATTCTAAATTTAAAGGCAAGTGCAAAGGGAGACCTACCTCAAGACGCAGCTCGGAACGAAAAACGACACAGCGCAAAGCTCCCGTTGCGTAATGGTCGCACCGTATTGCGCCGTCAAACAGATCCTAAAAAATAATAGACCGTTAAACAGGTTCAATCAATAATAATAACATAATAGTAATAATGATAGTAATAATAATAATGTAAAAATAATAATAATAGGGATAACCATAACATAATAATAATAATAATAATAATAATAACAATAATAATTTAGCACAATTATAATATAATAATAATATAATAATAATAACAATATTAATATAATAATAATAATTATGATAGCATACCCAATAAAATAATGATAACAATAATAATGTTTATAATAATAATAATAATATAATAATAATATCATAATATAATAATAATAACAATAATAATATAGTAATACAATAATAATACTAATAGAGTAATATTAACATTATAATAATATAACAATAATATAATCACAATAATAATAATATAATGATAATAATAATAATTTAGCATAATTATAATGTAATAATATAATAATAATAAAAAAGATAAGATAATAGTTATAATAATAAAATAATAATAATAATAATATAATAATAATACTGACATAATAATAATATAATAATTATAATATTATTAATATGATAAAAATAATAAACGTTATATAAAGAAGATAAGATTAACTTAAAAATAAAAATAAAAATAAAAATAAAAATAAAAATAACTTACAACGGAGGGGTGGCTGGGCGCGGAAAAGGGAAAGAGGGGCCGGGCGCGGTGCGCGGGACGGGGAGCGGCGGAGAGGGCCGGGGAAGCGGCTGGGTGCGGGGACGGGACATGGGGAAGAGGGAGCCGGGACAGCGGCTGGAGTCGCCGGAGGCGGCGGGAGCAAGGCCGGGACAGGGGGAAAGAGAGCCGGGACGACGCCGGAGGGGGATCGCGCTGGGGTGCGCGGAGCTGAAAAAAAAAACGCCGGCGGTGAGGTCGGGCACGGGCGGCGGGGAGGTGATGCGCCCCGTGGCGGCGCGGTGACTTGTTGGCCGGACGGAGACCGGCGGGGCGGCCGGGAGCAGCTGAGGGGTGCACTGGAGGGGAGCGTGCGGGAGGGCAGCGGGGTGGTCGGGCGCGGCGCGCGACGGGAAGGCCGGCGGCGGCCGCCGCTGAGCGCGGCGAAGGCGAGGCCGGAGAGGCCGGCAGCGGTGAAGGAGGAAACGGGGGAGGCCGGGACGCAGGATGCGGGGAAGGGAGGGGGGAGAGAGAGAGAGGTGGGGGCAGCTGCGTGAGTAGGGTTAGGGTAGGAGTTTATTTTAGGGTTATAATATATATATATATATATATATGATAATAATAATAATAATATGATAAAATAATTAAATCAATAAAATCAATCTTAATAATAATAACAATATGATAAAATAATAAAACTTTATAAAAATAGTAAAACTTTATAATAATAGTAATAATAATAATAATAATAATAATAATAAATCCACAACTGATATCAATAAAACAAAAAGGGTAGAAATCAATAAAGCAACAATTAAACGATACTCAGGCCGACTGCGTGGTGACCGCCAACCGTGCGGTGACCGCACACAGGTCTGAAACCCAAAAAGGCATAAAATTACAAAAAGGTTTAATCTGGGCTCATCTCGGATCATTGCACGAACACCCGGAATCCAGCAAAATAAAAATAAAGGTAAATAAATATAAGTGGGTGTGACAACATATATGTCTAGGAAAGCATCCAAACAAGTCACAATGCTGAATACAGTACTAAACCAAAGTACAAAAGAAAATTAAACAGATAACTCCTCAGCATCACAATCCATATCTTGGTCCCTTTCTCTCCAGCTCCACAGTAAGTCAAGTAACAGAAGTAGAAGGATGCTTTCCCTTATCTATACCTGCAATAATATAATCTATTTGGGACCAAAAGCATGAACCAAATAGGGTGTGAGGCAAGGTCCCAATAGGTAACCAACCAAAGATCTATGCCTAACAGTCAGTGAATATATGACAGGTAAAGTATAGTAAGCAGTAAACAGTAAGCAGTAAACGGGATAATACATAGCAGTAAACAATCAATAGTTCTAGCATATAATTTATAACAAGAATCAACCACTCAAGCAAGTAGAACAAAAAGGTAACCTCTGGGTAGTTCTCACAACCTAACCCCTAAGGTTCAACCTACAAGTACTAGAAACCCTCTGGGAGGCACACACAGTCTCACACCTCTAGTTCAGCTAAAGAAAGAATAGACTCCCTGGGGAAGCACTCACCTTCAATTCACCCTATAGTCTCCTATCATACTTAAGGAACTCTGGGGAAGCACTCAATGTCTCATTCCCCCTGTGGCCCACGTCGAGGAACTACAGACACTCTGAGGAAGCACTCAACATAAATTCCCCCTGTGGTCTCGTATCGTAAATTAAAGACACTATGGAGAAGCCCTTACATCCATTCTCCCTATGGTCTACTACACAAGGTTCTCACAACCCTGTGTAAAGTCAGCAAGTATAACATCGTGTAACGGCCAGAGTATCCTTAAGAACTACTTGGCTAGCAGTCTATAGGATCTTAGCAAGGAAGAATAGTCACACCATCCTATAAACAAGGCATGGAACTGGAAAAAGCATAACAGAAGAAACTAGACCAAACGGTCATAAACATGCAAACATGCAAGGGAAAAAAATCCAAAGCATAGTAAATTACCCTATCCACAAGCAATATCCTCTACTCAGGAATATAAGTAAAGAAGCAAAACAACAAGGGAAAAGCAGGAAACACACAATACCCCGTTCAAGGGTATTGGTGGAATTTGCACAAAATACTCACAGACTTCCTACAGAAAGGCACAAACCACCTACCTCGACATTAAGAGATTGCTATACTTGATCCACGAGGCTTGAATCTCCTTAGAATATCGTAGATCTATGAAAATTCACAAAACGTTCAACCCACGATAACTTGAAAAAGAAGAGGAATTGGAAAATAAAGCTCTAGGATAAGGAATAGATTACCGCTGCTATTCAAACGCAATCGACAGAGGTCAATTCGGAGGGCGGACGGAGGCTCGGGATCTTGGAGGAGATTCACGACCATACGGGGGCTCTTAGACGAAGAACACATAGAAGAAGATGTTTCTGTCTGTCAGACGCGACCCCAGTCCGTTTAATGAAAAAAAAGAAATTACACGCTATGTAATTTTAGAGTACACGACATGTACCAGGATTTTCCGTACTCCACTTTAGGCGACCTCCACATCACACCTACATGGTCGTGAGCATGGTCATGACACGACCAACACACGGCCTCGAGCGGCATCAAAGTACATGGCGTGTACTCATAAAGTACATGACCTATACTTCAAAATTTTCTAAAAACTCCTCTTTTCTCAAAAAACACAGAAAAAGGAAAAACATACCTAAAAGGAAGGTCTGAGTTCTTACAAACTTCCCCCAATTCATCCCCAAATTTCCCTAGTGAGGTGTAGAAGAAGAAACTCCAAACAGCTCCGGCCAATGCGATCCTACATCGGCCTCCCTCTCCCAAGTCTCGTCCTGTACTCGCCCATGCTACCAAAGAACCCATACCAGAGGAACAGACCAGACACAAAGAACCTTTGTACTGTGATCAAAAATCCAGATAGGATTCTCCTCAAATGATGCATCCACTTTGAGATCAACCTCCTCAGGTTGAAATACATGAGACGGGTCTAAAAAGTAACGTCGGAGCTGAGAAACATGGAAGATTTCATGCATATCCTGGTACCTCTGAGGTAACTGCAACATATAGGCAACCATCCCAACCCTCTCCAACACCTCAAATGGCCCGACGTACCATGGTGAAAGCTTACTCTGTCTCCGAGTCCTCTTGTGTCCCAACCTCGGTGCGACATGCAAGAAAACCTTTTCCCTAACCTCGAACTCCAGAGGTCGTCTCCGCTGATCAGCATAAGACTTCTGTCAAGACTGTTCCATAGCCACCCTCTTCCGAATCAACTCTATCTTCTTTGAGGTATCCTGAACAAGACGAGGTCCCAGCAAAGCTGCCTCTCCTGCCTCCAGCCAACATAAGGGTGATCGGTATGGCCTACCGCACAAAGCCTCATAAGGTTCCATCTGAATAGTTGCTTGAAAACTATTATTGTAGAAAAAATCCACAAGTGGAATATTCTTCTCCCAAGAACCTTCAAAGTCCAGAATGCAAGATCAGAGCATATCCTCAAGCACCTGAATCGTGCGCTCTGATTGGCCATCTGTCTGGGGATGGTATGCTATACTCAATAGTACCTATGTACCCAAATCCTTCTGAATCCCATACCAGAACCAAGAGGTAAAATGCACATCTCTGTCTAAAACAATGGAGTGTGGAACTCCATGTAGACGTACAATCTCTCAGATGTACAATCGCCCCAGCTCATCAACATTGAAGGTCTCCTTGATCAAAAAGAAGTGAGAAACCTTTATGAGCTTGTCAATGACAACCCACACAACATCATTCCCTCGAGGAGACCTCGGCAAACCAGTCATGAAGTCCATCGCGACATCATTCCACTTACACTTGGGAATGGGTCACTGCTGTAAAAGACCTGATGGTCGCTGATGCTCTGCTTTCACATGCTGACAAGTGGAACACCTCATGAAAAAACCAGTAACATCCCTCTTCATACATGTCCACCAATACTGGCGGTGTAGATCACGATACATCTTGGTGATACCAGGATGAACTTCCCAAACTGAGGAATAAAAATCCCGCATCAGCTCCTAGCGTATGTCTACTGGCACCCATACGCATCCCTGGAAATGCAAGATTTCATCCTCTCCCACTGTCCATCTAGGAATAGGGTTCTCTCCTGACACACTTTCCCATAGAAATAGGCCTTCAGAATCTGATAGCTACCTCATTCGTAACCAATCAAGAAGTGTAGAGGTAACAACTACAAAAGATAGGAAAGTCTGCCACTGTCTGTCGTGCACCTCCAAATGCATCTCAGAGAACAGAGCCATAAGCTTCCACTCACTACTGGCCTCCTGAACTGCCTGTATCTGAGTTCTACTGCTCAACGCGTCAGCCACTACGTTTCCCTTCCCAGGTGTATTGGCAAGCTCAAAGTCAAAGGACTGAAGATACTCGACCCACCTGCACTGTCTCAGATTCAGATCACGTTGAGTGAAGATGTAATTGAGACTTTTTTGTTCAGTGAAAACCACAAAGTTCTCTCCCAAAAGATAATGTATCCAATAGCATAAGGCATGAAAAATATCTATCAACACCAGATCGTGCGTCGGGTGGTTCCTCTCATGTAGCCTTAACTATCGAGAACCGTATGCAACGACTCCATCTCCCTACATAAGCACAGCTCCCAGCCCGATACCTGAGGCATCACAGTAAACGGTGAATCTGTTTCCCATCTCTGGAAAGACTAGTATCAGTGCTGAAGTCAACCTACCTTTCATCTCCTAAAAGGCTGAATCACAAGAAACTGGCCATAAGAACATTTCACCCTTCTTGGTCAGACTTTTCAGCAGTGCTGTTAAGCGTGAAAAGTCCCATATGAAGGGTCTGTAGTATCTAGCCAGCCCTAGAAAACTCCGCACCTCAAAGACATTCTTCGGATGCTCCCAGAAAACTACTGATATCACTTTATCTGGGTCTACTTATACTCCTATCTCTGAGATAACATGACCCAAGAAGTGAATCTGATCCATCCAAAAGTGGAATTTTGAGAGCTTATCATATAACTGATGCTCTCTCAATGTACTCAAAATGATCTCAAGATGGGTAGCATGGTCGTGTCAAGTGTGAGAGTACACTAAGATGTTGTCCATGAAAACCACCACGAAGGAATCCAAGTATGGATGGAACACTCGGTTCATCAGTGCCATGAAAACTATAGGCGCATTCGTGAGGCCAAACGACATAAAAATATACTCGTATAGACCATACCTGCTCCTGAAGGCTTTAAGGGGTATATCTAATGGTCTAATGCACAACTGATGATAACTAGACCTAAAACCGATCTTCAATAACTCCCAGGATCCTCGAAGCTGATCAAAGAGGTCATCAATCCTCGACAAGGGATATCGGTTCTTGACCATTAACTGGTTCAACTTCCGATAGTCCACACATAGCCTGAGGGTACCATCTACCTTCTTCGCAAATAGGACAGACGATCCCCAAGGAGAAGTACTGGGTTGGATGAAACCCTTTGCCTGCAACTCCTCCAACTTCTTCTTGAGCTTCTATATCTTATGTGTTTCCATAATATAAGGAGGAATGGACACCAGTGCCACTCCTGGCACGAGCTCAATCGAGAAGTCTACCTCACGCTCTAGAGGAAAAATCGAAAAGTCCTCTGGAATGACATCTCTAAAACGATCCACCACTGGAGGAAAGTCTAACTGTGAAGTCCCATGGTCATCCAGATATAGACTAGAAATCTGATCTATAACTCCACCTAGATCATGGTGCTAATTTCCTCTTCTACTAGTCTGGAAATCCCATTCACCCTTATGAAGAAAGGATCCACCCTCTAGTGATACGAAACTCACTCTATGGCAATAAAAGTCGACGACTACCTGGAAGGGAACTAGCCAGTCCATTCCGAGAATGACATCATATGTTCTCATCTCTTGGACACAGAGGTCCCATAAGAAGTGACACCCCACAACCTCAAGAGGGAACTCTCTACACTGACGTACGTTAGATGTCCTTGTTCCCAATGGTGTGTCTATAGTCAAAGTATCGGTAGAGGAAAAGATGCAGAGCCCAAGGCTCTCCACAACAGCAACAAAGATAAAGCTATGTGTAGCACCAGTATTGAAAAGGGACAAAGATAAAACTGAGGCTACTAAGATCATACCTCGAACTGTATAAGGTCCAGGATCCTACTCTAGCTGGGTCTACTCCACTACAAAAGCCTGACCTGTACCATGACCCTATGGCCCTACCTGACTGCTCTGAGTTGATCCGACCTACTGTCGCTGATAGAACGACGACTGACCACCCCAGACATGACCTCCACCTCGGCCTGAATGGCTGGAAGTACTCCAGTTCCCAGACTGGTGAGAAACTGGTGGTGCTACTCTTGAACGATGATTCATTGATGAACCTATGTCACCAGCTGCTGGTGAGAAAACCTGATATAAGTGCTCAAGGTGACCCATATTAATACAAGATCGGCACTCCACTAGGTCCCTTTGGCACTGCGGCCTCGTATGTCCGTATCTTCCACACTGGTAGCATACCACCTGGATACTTGTAGATGTGTCTCGCCACCTCAGGTCACCGCATGTAGACTCTCTACGGTGCTTCCTGTTGTCAGTTGCTGGAGCACTAACTCTAGAAGAGAAACTGCCCTGGCTCTCAGCTCCGAATCTATTAGATTGCACTCTACAATTAGTTTCTGGTTGATGATGGAATCAATGGAAGTTAGCCTCAAGATATTCACCTACGAGTGGATCTCCTTCCTGAGACCATCCTCAAACGTCCTTTCCAAGAACAAACCATCTGCGCTCTGGAGGGGTGTGAAACACTGAAGATCGGTGAAACGAGAGGAATACTCCATGATAGAAAGAGTATCCTACTCCAGACTCACAAACTCCTGGGCTCGTTCGGCCCTCAGGGCCTCCAGATAGAAGTAATCATAAAGGACACACTGAAACTCCTACCACGCCATAACCAGCTGATGACCTGCCTGTGAGATCACGTCCCACCACCTCTTGGTGGAGTCTTATAGAATGTAAGTAGCGAACTTGACCCGCCTTTTTGGTGGCATCTCCAGATGATCTAAGATCATCATCATGGATTCTAGCCATGACTCTATAGCCTGAGGTCCTCCTTCCCCTGAGAAGGAGGGAGGATGATGCGGCTGGAAAACCCATGTAAGGTCTGCCATAGTCGAGGCTGGAGGCGGAGCTCCCTGGAAGGTCTGCACCATCCTTACGAAACCTTCCCTAAATTGTGCATCGATGCCTGCAACTGGTATAACTGCTGGTGCCAAGTTTGGAACAGCAAGAGGATCTGCGGGAAGTCCCTGATCAGCCATATCCGGCGTCTGATCACCGCTTGGGAGCTGGTGTGCAACTGGAGGATGTCTCGGTGCCATGAATCTGAAAGGAAAAACACACACTTTAGATCAAGATCAACAAAGACTGAACACAAGAGTACAAGAGGGGAATAGGAGAAGAAACATTCAATTTTTACAAAACATGACTACACAGCATGTATAAAAACTACACGATGTGTTCTATTAATTCATTCACATGGGCGTGTACTTCTGCTACAACTGATCATGTGATGCCCAAACCACATGGCATGTTGTCCCCACATAGAAAATGTACTTGAACTCTATTCCCTTGCCCGAGTCTCCTTACACGGCTAACCCACATGGTCCTCTTAATCCTAGACTACACAATGTGTTCACTAAGGACACGACGTGTACTAGATAAGTTTTAACGACCCATGTTGTTAGTTATATGGCCGTCTACACGACTCTCTCTACACGGCGTGATCCATGGAAACATGACGTGTACTTGAAGGAAGTTCCCCGACCCATGTTGTTAGTTACACGGCCGGCTAGACGGCTCAATCTACATGGCGTGTTTCATGGAAACACGATGTGTACTTGCATGAATTTCCCTGACCCGTGTTGTTAGTGACATGGCCAGGTACTTAGATTATAAGGCACAATGTGTACAAAAAGGACACGGCATGTAAGGTCAAAGTTTATTCAACCGTGTCATCAGTCGCATGGGTAGACACACAGTCACTACAACACAGAGTGTACTTACCGTACACGGCATGTTCCTAAAGATTTTCCACAACCCCATGTTTCTGCCCACACATTTAGCAACACAATATTGGAAACTACATGGCATGTATCCATAAAGTACATGCCATGTATTATGTGTTTTTCCTGGAAGTAGCTCAGAAACTGCTCTGAAGCCCAGAGAACACAGAAAAACAAGCATGAAGGTTCCAAATTCCGATCCGTGAGGGCCCATACTCCCCGCTGATCAAAGCATGGAATCTTCTATATATTATATACAATGAAAACAAGTCAATGATCCACCAAATTCTGATTTATGAGGGCCCATAACACCTCAAGAATCAAAATTCGGCATTCATTCCAGTAAATCTCTACACAAACAATTTTTTATCAACAACATGTATTTCTATCAAGGAAACTATAACAAAAACATGCATATTTTACACATCATCTATCACAACAACATGCAATCACTAATGTATCCTAGATGGCATGGAAAAAATGAATGACATGTGATTTCTAGAAAGTTCCTATATGATGCATGAGATGGCATACCCTCATATAATTGGGTTGCAACAAAAATAGAACCTCAATAATATCAACAATAACAACACACATCATGTGAGTCACTCAAAGTGAAATCAAATCAACTGTAAAATTGCAAACCAGTAAAATTGCAATAAACGATGTAGTATGAATTTTCCCGATACACGGGTTAGCTACTCCTGGGTACAACTTACTACCAAGTACCTATTCCATCCTATCCCTAGCTAAAGTCTCCAAACAGTAAGTCAAGAGAAAAGAAACCCCTCTGATACCACTTTGTAATGTCCTGGTTCCAGAAGCCACCTAGAGGCGCCCCGTACCCAGTTGGTCACATGGCCTCAAGGGCATTTCCCCAAACACCAGAGGCTGCCGACTAGCAGTGAGGGCCTTGTGTGTGATAGTGGAAAAACTATGACCTCATTGGAAGAGTACACAGCGGAAGTAAATAACACATGAAATAGCAGAAGAAGAAAATATCCAACAACAATAAACAGTGTAAGACTAAACAGTAAGAAACTGGAGCACACACACACACATATATATGAAATTATGCATGATACATATATGTCTAGGAAAGCATCCAAACAAGTCACAATGATGAATACAGTACTAAACCAAAGTACAAAAGAAAAGTAAATAGATAACTCCTCAGCATCGCAAGCCATAGCTTGGTCCCTTGCTCTCCAGCTCCACAGCAAGTCATGTACCAGAAGTAGAAGGGCACTTGCCCTTATCTATACCTGCAACAATATAATCTGTTTGGACCTAAAAGCATGACCCAAATAGGGTGTGAGACAAGGTCCCAGTAGGCAACCACCCAAAGATCTGTGCCTAACAGTCAGCGAATATATGGCAGGTAAATTACAGTAAGCAGTAAACAGTAAGTAGTAAATAGGATAATACACAGCATTAACCAATCCACAGTTCTAGCATATAATTTATAACAAGAAATAGCCACTTAATCAATTAGAACAAAAAGGTAACCTCTGGGTAGTTCTCATAGCCTAACCCCTAATGTTCAACCTACAAGTACTAGAAACCCTATGGGAGGCACACACAGTCTCACCCCTCTGGTTCAGCTAAAGAAAGAATAGACTCTCTAGGGAAGAACTAACCATCAATTCCCCCTATAGTCTCGTATCATACTAAAGGCGCTCTGGGGAAGCACTCAATGTCTCATTCCCCCTGTGGCCCGTGTCGAGGAACTACAAACACTCTGAGGAAGCAATCAACTCCAATTCCCCCTATGGTCTCGCATCGTAAATTAAAGACACTCTGGAGAAGCCCTTACATCCATTCTCCCTATGGTCTACTACACTAGGTTCTCAGAGCCCTGTGTAAAGTTAGAAAGTATAACATCGTGTAACAGACAAAGTATCCTCAAGAACTACTTGGCTATTATTCTATAACATCTCAGCAAGGAAGAACAGTCACACCATCCTATAAACTAGGCATGGAACTGGCAAAATCCTAATAGGAAAAACTAGACCAAATGGTCATAAACAGGAAAAAATTTAAGGAAAAAACATCCAAAGCACATTAAATTACCCTATTCACAAGTAATATCCTCTACTCAGGCATATAAGCAAAGAAGAAAAACAATGAGGGAAAAACAAGAAACACACAATACCCCGTTCAAGTGTATTGGTGGAATTTGCACAAAATACTCACAGAATTCCTACAGAAAGGCACAAACCACCTACCTCGACATTAGGATATTGCTATACTTGAGCCACGAGGCTTGAATCTCCTTATAATGTCATAGATCTATGAAAATGAAGAAAACGTTCAACCCAAGATACTTGAGCCTCAATTGGCATCAAAGTATATGACATGTACTCATAAAGTACACGGTGTGTACTTCAAAATTTTCCGAAAACTCCTCTTTTCACAAAAACTCCAGAAATAGGAAAAACGTACCTGAAAAGATGGTCCGGGTTCTTAAACATATGGCATCATGAACTCTCACTATCCAAAAAATCCCTATCAAAAATTCCATTTATATCCCATCCCACTTCTACTCTAGGATCTCAAGAGGCTACATCAAACCTGCTGGAACCTGGTGCTCAACCTTCACTTGTTGACTTGTGTGACACCGATAGACAAACTTAGATATGATATAACTCATTACAGCCCATTAAAACTACCATTGAAGGTCCTTATACATATTCATCACTCTGTAATGAAAAATTGGAGGATAAGTATGAATATCCCTTATCACCTCCTCTCATATCATGACCATAACCTCCATACATCCTCAAAAAAATATGACATGCTCTCATACTTCATAGTATGTATCTAGTGTATCCCTTGAGGATATCTGGTCATGAATAACCTCATAGTCGATGTCTCCCAACATGGAATATCTAATATTCTAAAATAGTAGACAAGATAACACCATTTAATAAAGAAAAGGTGCACCCTCTCCTCCACTATGGTTAGATGCAAAGAATCCAATTTCTCAGATGCCTCCTCCACCGGGTGGGAACATGAATTACTAATAAGGAAATATTCCATCATATTTTCATTTCAAGGAGTATAGAATATGTTAAAGTCATAGTCCTATAGAAAATACAACCAATACCTATATCTTAGGTTAAGATATCTCTAAGTAAAGATGTACCCGAGACTCTGATGGTTTGATTAAACAACAAAATTCTCTCCCAAAATGTAGTTCAGCCACATCTTTAGAGTGAAGACTGCTACTACCAACTCTAGGTCATGAGTCATGTATTTTTTCTCCTAGGGTCTCAACAGCCAAAACAAATATGTGATCATTTACTACATCCACATAAAAATTAAACCAAGTCCAAATACAAAGGAATCAAAAAACACTATGTACTCCACACCCTCCTCTAATAGTCTCAACATAGAAGTACTGGTTAGCATCATCCTCAAATTCTCAAAGGATCCCTAAAATTTCTTAGTCCAGTTAAATGGATTCCTTTTCTTCATCAGGGTTTTCAAAGGGGATTATATGCTAGAAAATTTAGGAACTAAACTCCCATAGTACCCCACAAAGATAAGAAAACTCTACACCTCTAACATGATCTTTTAGTGGTTCTTAAGTAATCACAATATCAACTTTCACCAGGCCCACAACTAATCCATGAACAAATAAGACATGACCCAAAAATGAAACCTCCTAGATACAAAAAATGAGATCTTACCATAATTATGGTTCTCTTGGAGTAATTCTAGGACCAATATCAAATGATCTATATGCTCCTACTCTAATTTAGAGTAGACAAGTATGTCATCAATGGATACAACCACAAATTGGTACAATCACGGCTGAAATATCTAGTTAATCAAAGCCATAAATACAACATGGGTATTCATCACACCCAAATGTATCACTAGGAACTCATAGTGTATGTAGAAACATTATAATTCCATATTAGAAATATCAACCTCACAAACACTCAACTGGTGGTATCTAGACCTGAGATAGATCTTGAAGAACAAAATCACACCTCACAACTAGTCAAAGAGGTCGTTAATCCTTGGAAAGTGATAATTTTTATTTATAATTACCAATTTTAGGTGATGATAATAAAAAATATTCTTCAAGATCTTATCCTTATTTTTCAAAAACAAAACTGGAGCTGACCAGGGGGACTCACTAGGTCTGATAAATCCCTTCTATCGAAGGTCCTCCAAATGCACGCTCAGCTCTCAGAGTTACATGGGGTCATCCAATATTCTAACATAGATATCAGGTTGTCCCTAGTGAAATTCTATATATAATTCTATCTCCCACATCAATGGTAGTCTGATAATATCCTCAGGGAAGATTTACATATAGTCCTCCACTATTGTAGGAACTGAAAGTTCATAACATCTGATGCTCCAATGGTCATACTATCCAATTGATAAGAAATATACTATATCTGCCTACTCATGAGATCATCCTACTCTTCCTAAGATTCCTTCTCACATTAGAAGAAAAATTAGGTATCACCTACTTGGGTACACTATAACCCTCATTGGATATATTCATATAGGCATGGAAAGTTTATAACAAGTCTATACTAAGTAAAACATCATAGGGCCTCACCGCCAGCTATAGAAATATTCCATGTGAGTCTCTATATCCTCTCAAAGTTAGGTCACACTACTGATAGGAGTGAATGACCTTCAATTTTCTATGGTAGATCCTCTAAGTATAAGGTTTGATAAAAAAGTGACCACTAGTATTTCTAGACCTCAAATAGGGGATATGTCTAAGGATAGTGGCTTGAGACCGCATACCTAAACCACAACTAGAGTATAGAAGACATTGGTCATACCTCAATCACACTTGAAGTCTCTAGGTCACAATCCCCTACTATTTTAAGCCATACTCCCCCTTTCCCACCAATATTCCTTATCCAAGGATCGATTTGACAACTTATCATATCAAAATTACCTCAGACATACAATTTTAAGTAAACCATCCACCACACCTCAACAGAATCCACTTTGGGTGGAAATGAATCACCTTCATGGTTTTAATCATGTCTCAATGATGCATATAAATGGGGTAAGTTCCCATATTTCTTTCATGTTCAAATTCACATTGAAAATCACCATCATAAGGCTCTACTGATTCCCCACATCACCTTGGAGAAGTCTCACATCCTGAACCACCATCAAGAGGGTTCCTCTCTGAGAAGTAATCTCACCCCACAAGTTTATGTCAGTCCTATGACACTTGATAAGGGGGATATGGATCACCAAGAATCCTAGGAAATATCTATCTCTTAATCCCATGATGTGAACCTAACATTGGTGTGATGCCTATCAGTACCTCCAAATCCAACACTACTCATGAAGAAGATTGGTTTCCAGTGTAACCATATGATTTTCAGGGTTCAATAGATGGAAAACCTTAACCACTACCTCGAGGGTCTGTCTCACTATAAAAAATTAGCAATATCAGTCATTGGAACCCACATAATGTTTTAAGCCTATGCAAACCATCGTCCTGTCCTTCTTGATCTATCTACTTATCAACATGCGAACAATCATCTGTCTAGACTACTGGAGGTGGGTCCATGTGACATTCAGTAGGCGGTATCACTTCTCAGTGCTCTCATAGAGGTAACACGTCATGAAAGGGTCCCTTAAATGAGGCCTCATCACTCAACTATTCATCATCATGTAAAGTTCTTTAAATTATAATTGTATTTCATATAAATAACATCTTTAATGTTTTTAAGATGTACCATGATCAAATAGAATATCTGGGGAGCTGATATAATAAGGAAAAACAAATGAATCAATCCTATATAAAGCTAGTATAATTTGTTCTTTATAACCAATGTCTCAGTATGTTGATTTGAAAAGAAGGTAGTTGGAGTCTTGTTTTATGGATAAGTCAACCACTACACCAATACTAAGTTCCCTATTGTAAAATCTACAATCACGACAGTTGGACACTATTGCACTATGTCCCAACCAATCTTCATAATGGGATAAATCCAAACACCATCCCAAGGAATGAACTACCATGATACCACTCTATCAGGGCCCGACCAACTAAGGCCCACCTAGCCAGTGGATTGCCAAGCCGTGACCAACCCAAGTCCGCCTCTAATATCCTAGGGGTTGGTGTTAAGAATCAAGAAGGCATAATATAAAACGGGATGACTTTTTATAATGTACTTGTACGCACACACCCATTAATCTACATGAAATAGTTCATATGAATAATAAAATACAATAACTTCTAGAGTAACCATGCATGAAATAACCCATTGGAAATAAATTAGAGTATAAAAGAACAAAACCAAAGTGTAAAGGAAAAAATAAATTCCAAAAGAAAAATAAAGACTCAACTAGACAATAATTGGAAATAAATATAGCTAAGAGAGCACATCTTCTAATCTATAATATCGACCACCATACATACTCAATGCACCAAGGTATCACTATTATCTACTAAAGTCATTGCTGATCTGTCTATCCTCTACATAAGGTACAACACGTGCTAGAAAATCCTATGCAAGGGTGAGTATATACATACCTAGTAGGAATCCCCAAAAAACAAAGAGGGAGAGATAGAGAGATACATAAAATTAGTCATCTCAACTAAAATAAATAGGGAAATGTAACCCAAAAGACACAGACACAGACACATATATTTATATGCTAAAAAATAAACCCATATGAGAGAGAAAGGGGATCACCATCTCACAGCCCAACCATTTGATGAGTAAGCCTGAAGCTGTAGAATTCCATCATAGATTCCAAACATCAAATGAAACCTCACTAGAATATGTGTGGAGGGACTCACTCCATGCTACTATGGTCCAAAACTAAGGGATACACAACATCAGTGGAGTAATCACATGCTACCCAAGCTCAAAGATAAGGGAATTCCACTTTTGTAGATAGAGGACCCACACCCTCGGTAGTATTGGTGAGTTCCAATTATAGCTATGTAAAGAATATGGGGAACCCATTCCCATATGTGATAGGGGAGTACTAACCTTGACATATTCCTGATGATCCTTCCCTAATCAATTCCATCGTGTAGCATTGTCTAAAGAAGTGTGAGGCTCATGAAATCTCACATCATATCTCGTATGCCACAATGAAGGCCACCATCGCATTATACGTGAAAAAAAACTCATTATAGGCTACTTGTGGGATAAAATATGAGTCCAAATAAAGGATATATGAGAGGAAGAAGTTAAAGTATAGAATAAACGATGTTTAAGGGGGTCCACACAGCATGTGATCTTACCTTTTCACTAGGAAGTGTTATCCTCTAGACATAGATTTGAAGACCTTTAATTGTAAACAACATGTACTAGAGGTATACAGTGTGTATCGACCACTTGAGGCCTACTCGTATACTCTTGGTCTTTCCTATGTACTTCAAGACTTGCCCATGTACCTAGCCATGTACATAGACATGCCTGGGTATTGGACCATGCCTATGTACCCCCAGAGTATATAACATTTCATCCCACATGAGGTCCTAGGTGTGTGCAACTGGAACACAACATGACTGAATGGGTGGGGTCACATGGCTTGTGGGCCCATCCACATGACATGTGGGTTTGGCCACATCTTGTTTGATCCTTAACTATGCCTGAAACCCTAGTCACTATGGAAAAGGAGGTACACGACATGTGTTCTTATGAATTACATGACATGTACTGTGTTTTTTCATAGAAAATATAGAATCTTCACAATTTTTCAAGATCTTTGGTTTCTGCCACTTTCCATAACTATTTACTTCTCAAAATCAAAGGATAAATCCTACAAACATCATTTCCCAGCCTTTGATAGCCAAAAAATGGAATCAGGATAATGAATCTACCACGTATCCCATGCATGTCCTATCAACCATACTTACTCACGGATCCTAGATACATGAATTTTCACCCACAATCTATCCCAATCCTTCCACAAAACACTTATTTATTCATCATTTTCAAAACCACCATGATTTCGGGGGCTCAATCATGCTTGAACCCACTCTGGAAATGTTTAACTTTGATTCTATGAGAAAAAAATGAAGAACATAAAGAATAGGTGGGGGAAAAGCATAATAACAAAGGTGAAAATGTAGATATCTGGTTTTGTTACTTGATGTTCCACCTATCAACAGGTGTAGGAGGAACACTAATGACCAGTATGTATTTTACAACTATTTTCCATTCTGAAGTAGAAATGGGATGACATCACCATGGATTTTTCAACTAGATTACCAATATCCAATCAATCTAGTGATGTAGGATGGGTTATCATCGATAGGATGATAATGGTCTCCCACTTTTTACCAATCAGTGAGACCATTTTATTGGATGATCTAGGGAGGATATGTGTCAGGGATATCATACAACTCCATGGAGTTCCATGAACTATTACATCAGAAAGCGATTCTTAATTAACATTGTGATTCTAGTAGGGGTTGAAGAAGGATCCTGGTACATAGGTGTCTCTGAGAACAACCTATAATCCACATAGACTGACAGAAAATCCAAGTATACGATTCAGATACTAGAGGAAATTCTCCAAGAATGGGTCCTTGACCATATAGGTTCTTGGGAGAAACTCCCACATATTTCTGAATTTTCTTATAATAATAGCTATCATGAAAACAATAAAATAGCCCCTTATGAGGCCCTATATGTTGGGATGTGTTGTTCACCACTATACTGGTTAGAGGAAGGAGAGAGAACATGACTGGGACCACATCTTTTATAAGAGACTTCAAATAAGGTACAACTAATTAGTAAATGTATGGATACAAATCAATCAAGGAAGAAGTATTATACTGATGGCCACTGATGACCTCTAAAGTTTGAGGTGGGAAATTAGGTATTATGTGTTCCACCTATGTTGGTTCATAGATGGATTTAGAGACAGGGTAAGATATCACATATTTACATCGACACTTTCAAGATCCTGGAGCAATTCAGGCTGGTAGCATATCAGATAACTCTTCCTCAGAGGTATCAGGCCATGCATTATGTTTTCTATGTATCCCATCTTCACAATTATTATTAATACTTGTATCATATCCTTTATCCTGATGAGGTTGATTTAGACGTTGATGATTCTTTTGAGGGGTTCCCTATTCGTATCATTGATGAGAGCACAAACTCTCTCTAAGGAAGACTAGTTCCTCTAGCATGGGTGATGTGGAAGCACAACCATGTACATGATGAGACTTGGTAAAGAGAGTCTGACATACATTCTTAGCGTATAGAGTTATTCTTAGATGATGCTTTACCACCATCAGAAGGTAAATTTGAGGATAAGTTGTTTTATTGAGGGGAGATTGTGAGATCCTGAATTTTCATATGAGGCACATATCCTTTAATTTCTATTTTAATACTTTTATTTAATCTATGTGTAAGTGAATAATAGAATGAGGAATGTTTTAGGAGTGTCAAGGACTTGTTCGGAGCCATGAATTTAGGTTAAAATAGGTGTGACATATAGTTTTTTTAAACTTTGAACCTAGGGCCACACGGTTTGGTTAAACATTGTGGGGTGTTATAAAGGGTCTTCAGAGGGTAGATGAGATGCACATAGTTTTTACAAATCATGTTCCTATCCCACACTATTAGTTCCATTTCTTTAGTGGTTGTGCATGGTTTTAGAAGACTGTGGGACCTATTAAAATTGAATTAAATTAAATTTTCTTTTTTTTCCTTAAGTTTTAACCCTCCTTTCTCCGTCAATTCACATGAAACACCTTCCTAGACACATGAGATCTCTCCCATAGCCATCACATAGGCTTTGAGATGGTTTCTTAATATGGTGTCTGATTCCTTTTCCTTCATTTTCATCAAATATCTAATGATAAGCTCTGGAATCCTCTTCCTTCCTCTATTTATCTCACCATATGAAATTATAAATATGTGTAATCAAATATGATCTATTTTTATGGATATAATCTATTTATTTTATTCCTACGATTCTATCAAGCGTTAAAGGCCAACAATGAATGAGGATAGTACTACCCATATATGGTAGGTGGTGTAGTTATTTCCCCCTAAATTCTCAATGTTTATATTTTGTGCTATCGTGCTGCATGATGAACCTTCCATGAGATGCCTCCTAAATATAAAATTAATTAAATTTAATGATAACAACTTTCTTAGGGTAGTCCAAGAAACCTAAATTCTATCATTGAAGGTTTTCCACATCAATGAAAGCCACCCCTTAGGATGTGTTTCTTTTGAAGTCCATGATCCTTATGCCATGTAATTAAATTGAATAAAAAAATTGAGGTGTGTAGATTTTTCCTTTGTAAATGAAATTTATTTTGAATTAAACTAAGGAAAAATGGTAGGCCATGTATGTAGTCAATTTTTTTATAGATTAAGTTATGATTATGAAATGAAATGGACCAATTGACTGATGTGTATTGTTTAATGGTATGGATTAAAATGCTATCCATGACCATCTCACATTTCATGCCAAGGGGAATACAAGGGTTCCAACTTGGTACTCCTTGGATGGGATCATCATGTATAATAAATAAAATGAGTTATAAATGAATTATAAAACATTGGGGCTGATACATAGATTATTTTATAGAATACCCTGGATGATCTCACTAGGTGAATGAATTTATATTACTCAATGAGTGATACCTGATTCCCTGAGTAGATTACCTTGGATGAGCTTAAAGGGGAATGCTAATATACCATGCCACGAGTGATACCTAGTTCCCTTTGTGGTATACCTTGTATTGGATTATAGGATTATTCCTTACCATTTCAAGAGTGATACCTGGGTTCTTATATAGAATACCTTGGATGAACTCCTATGGTGATGGGTTTTTATAGTGCACCTATAAAGATACCTAAGTTCCCTTTTTATGGAATTCCTTTGATAGGCTCATAATGACAATTAATTAAAAGAATTTATTAATATCCCAATTCAAAGAGCATACATGGATTTGGTCTATGATTTACTTATATAATGACCTAGTTATACTTTCTTCAAAGAACATATGTTATGATAATTATGGATCCCCTTATGTTTATACATGGAATACCTGGATATAAACCTTGGGTCCTAAATAATATAACATATCTATATATATTCACATATATGTTCATACGTATATGATATATATATATTTATACATGTTTATACATATATATAAAGGGTGAATCTGTTCAGATATATTTCGGATTATACTGAAGTAGGTAGTATTAGTTGGGTATCCTAAGAGGAACCCAGACTAATGTGATTTACTTTATTCACAATTATACATAGATTATTATCCACACAAAAATCATTTTATATGCACATACTGGATAGTTCTAAACATCATTGTTGGTGGACTACTGGGTTTATCTAACACCCTATTTGGGCTACTGATTGGTACCCAAGTAGATAGTATGGATGTAGGTAGGGATAAAGGGAAGCATCCAACTTTGGATGCTTAATTTTTCTATACTAGGATGGTGTACAAAAGTGAGGGACCAAGATTATTATCATGATGCTATTAGAGATATATTTTTGTCTTTTTGTTATTTTGTACTGAATGTTGTATATTCATGATTTCTACTTCCATGTATTCCTATTATTTTATAGCACACAAACATGACCTCATTCTTTATATAATAGAGGTTCTACTTCTTCTGTTTTAATAGATTTGGATGGGTTATGCTTCTGTAGTTCTTTTTATACTATTTCCACTATTTACTATTATTTTATTCCATTGTGCTACACTATGATCATGAGGATATAGTCTTCCTTTTATACCATCATAAAATCTTGCTACTATTCAGTAGCCTCTAGCATATGGGGATGTGTTCTTGAGGCCATGTGACCCACTAATTTAGATACTATTATTGAGTGAGCCAGACCATGATGTTATTTTTATTAATCAGGTCTTAAAAAATGACTCATTTATTAATCGAGTCAAAATATATTATTAAATTATTATTTTTTATATATTATCATTTTTAATTTAAAATATTAAATACATAATAATGAAATTTTTCAAAAAATATAATTATAATATAGTTAATCAAGAAGATTGAGGTGTATACCTAATCACTTATTAAATCCCAAGTCTGATCATATTATTAATCATGCTAATATTTAGTCTCATTTAATAATTAGGACTAAAAAATTACACCACATTAGATCTTTTTATTAGGTCGGGTGGGTCCCCTAACCCATGTACATGTATATTATTATTAATAATAAATTATTTGAATATAAACCACAAATCCCATTACATTTCATGAACATACAAGAATAACACTTCCCCCATTTAAGAGGGTTCCAAACTCTAGTTTTAATGATGCGATCTTATGATTGACAAGGTAAAACCGTGCCTCCCCAGGTTTCATGTATTTTTGAAGCTTGTAAATTTAACGATGATGGAATCATGATAGCAAGTCAAAACCAATAGGAATCAAACCCCCTAACTTCAAAGAACCCAATGGATAACCCTAAATACTAGGCCACCCCATTTCACAAACCAACTTGGGTCATCCCTAACTAGACACCTAAGTCAGCCCATGGGAAGACCTGAAGGGTGTTCTCGATCCCCATGGGATGGTGAAAAACTTTTATGCATCCAAAATGCAACACCCTAATCTTCCACGGTACGTTTCCCTTTGAATAATGCATTATCTTGCGTTGTACACAACTGTGATTTTTAACACACCACGTCCAATGAAACTAGTTGTTATGAATATTAATACCTAATTTTTGAAATTTTATAAATTTTAATTTTCAAAATTGACTTTAGTTTTGGATTTGGAATATCAAAATTATCTTAGGGTGATGTTTTGGTATTTTTATGAGAACTTTCAATTTTTGATGAATAGTGAAAAACACTTTGTTATTGTTTAAAACCGACTATTTATTTAAATAATTAGTTATTTTAATTTAATTATTTTTGGTCAAAATAGATACATAATACCTATATATGTTCAATGTAATTCATTGGATTCAATTTATAATAATTTTAGATATATAAAACTGTATTAAAATTTTTACCGTCTTTTACCCACATTATAGGAGCATTTACAAATTTGCATAAAACTTAATTTTACGGCTTTTGTGAGTTTAATCTCAAAAATATGAAAGACATGGTTAAAATCAGTAAGTAAAATGTGGTTCAATAAGATGAGAATAATTTTTTATGAATAGTAACTTTTGACTTTTATTTACCACGGTTAAAAGTAAATGGGGTAACTAAGGGTAAAAATTATATTATAATTACCCTAAAACATTTCCTAATTCTATTTGATAAGTGTAATTAGACCAAAAACAACCTTAGGAATAAAATATTATCCTTTTGGTTCATTTGGATTAGATTTGGACATTTATTATTATTTTATTTAAAGAAGAGTTAAAAGCGTTAAACTCAAAGTTTAATAACTAAAACATTTTTAATATAGGGTTATACATAAGATAAATTCGACTATAAATACTGATTATAAATATAAAAATATTTCCTACATAATGGTATTTTATTTATAAATTTTATCCATTAAATAATTAAATTTATTTATGACACAATGATGATGTAGTAATTACCTTATTAATGAAATATTAAAATAATTTGATATTATAAATATCCAAATAAATTTAAATTGAAACTTATGATGAATTAAACTAATTTTATAGGTTAATATGACATGTTATAATTGATTAAATAAATATTATTTGAAGTTATTAAGTTTTTATTGCTTTCAAAAAAATAAAATACTAAATAGTGTCAAAATTGACATAATTGAGTTTAAAAAAAAATACTATATTATTAATTGATATAATATTCCTAAAAATATAAGGTTCGGCCAAAGGATTTAGATAAGGTTATATATATTAATAATTAACCACTTGGGGTTCTCTTGTCAGTTTATAGTAAGTTTATTAACCATATAATATAAAAATACAAAGAGACATGGTAGATGTCAAACTATTTAACCAAGAGTCAAATCTAAAAGATAAGGTTAATATAGGGACCTAAACCTGTATAAAACATATTGGTTGAGATTTTTTCAACATATAACCACCTTATCCTTGAAATAAATCATTTTTAAGCCATTATAAACCAAAAATAATTTTATTATAAAATAATATTTCAAGCTTTTCCTAAAGTGACCCCCACCTCTCTTATAAAATGGTACTTCCCCTTATCTTAATTTCACACCTCCAAATCCATTTTTATCAGAAAAAAACTACCCAAATATCCTCCCAACTTCCCTAAAATCAACCTAGAGTCCTTAATTTTATCAGAATGCCAACCTAGTGATCCATTTTGATCAACTCAAAAGGAAACACCCGAAGAAGAGGTAATAATTTCACCACCCTCTTTCAAGTTCTTTTCTTCTTCCACTTCCTCTTTCTCTGTTGTTTCCATACAAAATTAATAACTCCAGTACCTTATACATACTATTATGTTATTATAAATATGGTACAACCATATTCGTTATTTTATCCATCCTATAAATGAAAAATTCACCATACGTGCGTATATACGGCTTACCGTCTCCACGTCGTGGTGTAGTTTTTTATTCAAACACTTCATTATTTTGGATGGGTATAATAATGAGTATAAATGATGTAAATAATAAATATAACATGTTAATTATTCTGTATATATAATACACCATCTAATTTCATAATATTTCATCATCAATATAATGATATTTTCACTCATGCATACGTACGGATTACCGTCTCCGCGAACGCGATGAGATTCATTCCCCATCGTAATCATTCAAGAATAATTTTCATTTTATGATTAAAAATAATTTTTATGAACATAATATCATTCTTTATATGAATAAAATACATCATATCCATAACAAACATGGCTTATGTAACCAAGAATATACAGGAAAACGAATCAGTTAACACCCAAAACGATGATACTACTGAAATGTTCAGTTCCAAAAACAAGCTCTTCTTAGTTCATAACATGGGAGGGATCAAGATGATACTTTTTAAGATTATATACATGGAAAAAATCATGGATATAAGTATACTAATATGGTAAAGATAATTTGTAATATGCCTTACCAATATGCTCATTAATCACACAAGGTACCATGTATCTTTGAGCTAACTTTTATTACTTCTTCAGATGATGGTGACCCAAATGAGGTGAAACCTTAAAGAAAACTCAGCCACTCACCAAAAATTAAAAAGGATAGTTATGATGATCCACATAATTTTTATACATTCTATAAGAGGAAAACAACCACTGAATAATAGTATGGACCTTCACTAAAATCTCTTGGAAAAGACTTAGTCCAATAGTAGAAGATTCACCCACCTATGACCAATAAAGAGGATATTTATAAGGGAGACCATAAAGAGATTAAAAGGGTTCAATTATAATTTAAAATTGATATATTTAATTGTATATAAACTCAAAAGTCCTAAAAACTATCCTAGAAGCCTCCAACGTCCAAAACACAATCATAGAGAATATATTCCGAAATCTAAATTGCTTACTCTGTTTGTTCATATTTATAAGTATGGTAAGTTATACTCAAATTAACTTAAGAAACAATTACCTCCTTGAGGAATTCCCAAAATTTTGAGATAAACTAGGGGGTAAATATTTGGAAGAATAACAGATAACACCCCATGAAATCTCACGATCTCTTAAACGTACATATTTCACAAATATTTGACCATTGTGGTATCTCATATTGTAATGAAATTATCTATTTTGTTTAGTCAATTAATCTCCACCCATATAGCATTATTTAATTGGGGAGTCCATGTAAACATAATGAAGGACTCCATGTAAACATCATCCCAATTCAAGTTGGGCCCTATTAGAGGCTGAAGAAAGCCAGGGGGATTTTGGCGTTCAACATTAATATTGTGACCACTATAGTAAAGAAATAGAAAATTAGCTATGTATCATTCCAAAATTGGCTACCAAAATTGATGTTCCATGCTGTATTGCATATTTATCGTACTAGGATAAACTATCCACTAAGAATAATGAAAAAAAATTATGAAATTAGGAATTCCCTCTAGAGAGAGATACCTTTTGATAATGGTCCCCTCACCATATAAATAATTTTTGATACTCCTTAACAATTTTCCTCACTACTATTGAGAAGATATGACATCAAATGAAAACTAGATAGAGAAATTATAGTTTCTTCCTTTATCACATATAGGCGTGTTTTGACTAAATAGTTAGGAATGTTAATGGTGATCATTCATTTTTTACCTTTCATAGAAACTCCTAAGGGTTCCCACATCCATAACTGGCTACATACCAACTTTCCAAAGGTGGGTGGGAAATTGGGGTTTCAAACCCAATAGAAATAAGGAACTAAATTGGTCTAGTGGATGGTAGGTCAGGCTTATCAAACCCTTTTAAGTGGAATTGTATCAAACTCTGGGAATCTCTTATATATTTAATATATGTTCTTGAATATCTTCCTAATCCCGATACGAAACCGATTACCCTTAAAAAATGATCATAGTATAAACCCTTTTTTATATGTTAAGGGGAATAATTTTGTAAGACCATTTGTATGTTTTTGAGGTTCTTCATCCATTTCCCCTAATGGATAGATGCTTATATATTGAATCCTAGGTATCCAGGCACTTCTAAATTTATTATCATGTAGGGAGGTGTTTAATATGTCGAGGATGGGATTGAGGCATTATGAGGCTTTCTACATATCCTTCCTACAACAAGAATCAAAATCCATGTAGTTCGTTAAAACTATATAGTTTAACATCACGAGGAAAGGACATATAGGTGAGCACTTAGGTGCCAGGTATTTGAGCTTGAGACTTAGGGAGATCTCCTACATATTCGGATTATGGCAGGAATTAGAGTCATCATAGTTTAATTTATTAGGTTTTAAACACTGGGGTTGAACAAGATGGTGGAGATTCGTGATGAAAATTATATGACCACTCCAACTCCCTAAGCCAATGTAATCCATGCTTGATGTGAGAAATAAGGGATAAAAAGTAATCAGTCTCAATATGTATGGGTGTGGGACTTAGGTGTTGGTAAACCCCTTTGGATGTTTAATATGAATATTGGGACTTAGGAAGGAACCCTATATATCCCAGTTATTACAATAATTATGGTTCTTATAGTTCAATTAGGGTTCTCAATCCACTAGTAGATTAGGGAGAAAGATCAACCCATGGGATATATTGGGTCTTGATGGTTAAAAAGTCAGAGACATGGGGGGATTACACCAAAGTGGATGTTTATTTGATCTCAAGCCTTAGAAAGTCTTCTTATGTATTTTGGTTATAGTCGGAATCATAGTACACATAGTTTAGTCGATCGGGGCTTCACACTAAGTTTTCCCTTGTATGTGCCTAAACGAGGTTATCGAGTCCAAGGTTTCCTGTCTGACTTAGCCTGACTGTCTTCTTGACCTGCTTGATTTTCTTCTTGACATTACTTAACAATCTAAAAAATATTCTAGAGGATGTATAGACATGTATGGATGTATTTTGGACATGTCCAAATACAATTACGTGTTCTAGTTGACTTGTTTGAGGGACGTCGCATAATCTGAATGACATGTTTGAAGGCCATCACATGACTAATGATGACTTTTCTAGAGTAAATTTCAAGATCAAGGATGACTTGTCTTGAGAAAATTTCATGACCTAGTTGTATTGACTTGGAGGTCATCATGTGATCTCAAATGACTTTTCTAGAGGACATTTCAAGATCTCAGCTAACATTCTTAGAGGGAATCACATGAATTGGATGGACTGTCTTGAGGAAACTACAAAAGCTAACTGACATGCTTTGGTGACATTGTGAGACCTATATGACATGCATTGGTGTCATCGTATGATTTTAGAGACACATATAGAGGACATCTCAAGGTCTATATGTAAAGTTTGGATGGTTTCATGATACTTTTGTGGCATGCTCGAGGGGAACCATGTGACTTTGTCTAACATGTCTAGGGGACTTCACATGATCCAAATGGTTTACAAAGGGAGCATCATGTGATCTGGGAGACATATTATGGTGCTGTTTCATGACCTAGATGATTCATGTGAAGTGAATGAGGATTATAAAATCCATCTTCTTATGTGTATTATATCCTTATTATTTATTCCATTTTTTATTTAATATGAGTTAGATTCATTCAGTGTATTTTTGTTTAGGTTTTTCAGGATTTGGAAGATATGCGGGATGTCCTTCAAATTAACCTATAGAATTCCTTCACCCAATATTAAGTGATCACATGAGGTATCTATGCATGTCTAATGATCCTCTAGGTCATTAACCATATTTTTACATGGTGTAAGACCTTACGATTGCGAGATTGGCTACTCTAAGAAGTCTGCTCTAATGATTGGGTGCAATGGTGTGAGGATCCAAAGATACCTTTTTTCATCCTAGGGTGGGGTATTTATAGGACTTCCCACCCTGATTATAAGCCTCTTTGTGCAGTGGGTATCTTGAAAATCTAGGAAAGTGTCAGTGGAGGGATTTGGTGTCACGTGTTTTGTGAGGTCCTGCCATTGGTCATCCTTAGGGTGCCACATAATTTTTAATGAGTGCAAGACCATCCCATAATGACCCCATTTATTGGATATTATCTGATTAAATGGGTCTTTCATAACTGTGTGGATATGTAAGGGGGATTTAACAATGCCATATCTATATTTCTAGGGACCTTCACAAGATCATAATGCCTGTTGAATGGATTTCGTGTGATCTGAGATGTTTTTTATGGGAGTTTCTGTGAGAAAAAGGTGGCCTATCAGGTGTCTTTATGAGATCAAGAATACCTTTCTAGGGGTACTCATTTGATCAAGGATGATCTCCTGGGGCATATGACCCAATTTACATGAGATCATCATATCTTCCCCTCTCAATAAACTCATATTATTTACCTTTTTTACTTCCTTGTTTATTTCATAAAGGCTATGCATTTTTGGGGTTTACATGATTGTTGTATAATAAAATCACAATCCCTATCGGTGATATGTTATGTGAATAACAAAGGTTATTTTTGTGATGAACAATCATTTATCATGGGAAAAACTTCCATTTTTTTTGAAGTTGGTGTGGGAGCGCAGGACCGTTTGGGAATGTCTGAAGCCCTTACATGACAAGGATGACACGTCATTGGGTGCTTCCATGGTGTATTTCAAAACACTAGGGTGCATCGCATGATGGTTATGACCAAAAGAGGCTGTTGAATTTTTCCTTTTATTTTTTTCTTTATTTGTTAAATCCATATGGATGTTGTGAGTTTTTATGAGTGTTGTTGAAGAAAATCACTCTCCCCATCACTGATGCATCATGTGACCAAAAAAGGGTCCTGTGGTTATGCATGAGAATTTATCATAGGAAAACGTACCATTTGTCTTTAGAGATGGTGGGGGAGTGCATGAACACTTGGGTATGTCTGAGGCCCCTCACGTGATGAGGGTGACATGTCTATGGGGATCTCACATGATAAGGCAGAAACGTCACTGGGGGATTGTGGTGTCTTGTGAAATGCCTGGGCACATCATGTGATATTTATGGCCACAAGAGGATCCCACCTTTTGGATGTTTTCCTCCCTAATTTCCAAAGATTTTTGGATAGATTTTCAAATGTTCTCCAGTTGAAAAGTCATGTGATTTGGAAGAACTCATCTAGAATCCATTACTTGATTTGCGAGCATGTTGGATGCCTTTGTAAGAGTAGAAGGACTAATCAAAAGGGGCTCTGTGAGATCTTCAAATAGGTTATTCACTATGCATGGAGCATCCACATGACCTTTGGAGGGTAATGTGATCCATATGTATTAGCCACCTTCTTCTTCTATTTATTTTATAGGTAAAATAATACCCATATTTAAATATTTCTTCATTTTTGGATTTTTCTAATTCTCATTTTGTGAGCATGAACAAATTATCCCCTCAGGAGTGAAGTCTACAGGGATAAGTGACCAATTCTTAGGAAATTAAATTCCTTCCTAAAGATTTGGTGCTATTTCTAATCAATGTCTTGGGTGATACTTGGTATTCCTGGTGATGTTTGGTATTCTGGTGAATTCCCCATAAATAGGGGAAATGATGGAGGCTCAATCAATATATACCCATCCTATCAGATTTCTTTCAATATTCATTTGTCACATGATCACTTCTCAACACCTTCCCATAAGAACTGATCGTAAGACCTCACTGCGAGATTGTTTCATGAGAAATCCTTTTCAAGACTTTATTTTTATAGGTTCTTATTCAAATCCACCACAAACTTATGTTCAATAATTTTTTTCAACCTTTTCCATAGTTCTTGTATAGTTTTTTTTGAATATTTCATAGGATCTAATGGATCAATAACATGATCATTTGAATATCTATGTGAATCGTGTGACCATGTCAAGGTCACACAATCATGAGTCGTATGACTAGTCGACCAGTCATGAAAAGTGCTATGGTTTTATGCAGTCCATGAGATCATTTTGATATAGGAAAATCATGAATCCTTTATATGATCATGAATCCATTTTATGATTCATGTGATGCACAAGATAATTCCAAAGTTATTCATTTTCTTTGCAAAGATTTTTTTAATCTATATGAAATATGAAACTCAATTTTGTTCAGATGGATTTTGAATCTCATCATAGTTCTTTCAAGACTTGAAATAAATAGGCTAATGAAGTGATGACTCCCTGGGATGCGATTGTTGTAGTGTGGATGCTACTTGTATCTGTGCTGTTGAGTCACTTCATAGGGGTCTGGTAGTTCGGATGAGAGAAAATCTTGTTGAATATCCCCTTTTAGATTCTATTAACTACGAGGGTTTGTTCTTACTAATGAAACCCACATTCCTTATCTATATTCATCATTCATACCTCTTTCTTGATTTTAGAAAACCCATAACACCTTTCGAGCAAACATCTCTCATGTGGGATATTTCATCGCTCTGGGAGAGCATATATACGAGAAAATTCTGACATTTATACCCACATAATTTGATGAGAACAATCACAAACTTGATTAGGATGTCCATATGTATCACTAGATAATTCATAAATCTACCAATAGTTAGAAGTTTGGATGGGTTCCCAATTGGGACATCTGATCAGGAAGAAACTGAAGGATAGATTGGGGTTGTCCCTTCTAGGTAAAATAAATTTATTCTAAATTTACCGAGGAGATGAAGGAAATTATTATATATGAGACTATATGGATATCATAGAATTTTTATTATTGAAACAAGGACCTAATATATGATCATTTTAGTCACTGGATCCCTCACACAAACTCATTCCACTTAACAGATGGTGAGGTGGGTGTTAGTCTCTTGGATTTCAAGAAGATATAAGACACACCCATAGTAGGAAATATATATGGTGAGTTTTCCCCACACTGATGACATGGGATAATGTAGAGAGGACTCCTCCTCTCACCTGAGAGATAATCAGACTTTCTGAAATGGCCCCCTGAAGGAACCACTTCCTAGAGCATATATGTCACTCAATACATGGGAATGATACTTCATCATGAAGGCCTGATCTGAACCAAAATATAAGAAGCCAAAGGCCTGTCCTATGAAGGACTACCATAGAGTGGAAGGTACTTATTGGCCTATATTTGAGGAATGAAAATTTCAAGAATGGGGATGGGAGGTTATAACTTATATTAATCAGACCATCTAGCTGGCTGAATTCCTTTCCATGTACCTGAGTGGGTACTTACTACTGATAAAGGAGAAGGGTAAAGTTAGGGTATCCACTTTCATTATGGTTACTTTCAAGGAATGAGGGAAGTGTGTTGGGTTATCCATCCCAATGTTAGTGAAAATATATCACCTTCTGCACCATATTTATAAAGAAAAGCCCCCTCATAAAATATCAGGCCCCTTTAAAGTGTTGAGAGGTTGGATTGGGGATCATTTAGGAGTCTATGAGTTCTTAAATATCCATAACATCACTAATTCCCATTTCAAACCAGTTTTATAATGTATCATATGGGTAAATCCCATTAAACTAAATACTTGGGAGGTTAGGGACTTCATGAGTCATCATGACTACTTTTCCTTCAAATCCTATGGGCCATTTCCTCGGGTAACATGGTTGATAATGGTAAGGCTAGCCTTGAGTCCAAGGCATATATAATATCACTTCATGAGGTAATAATTTCCACTCGAATTGACAGGGACCTTCTCTGTGAATGGAACACACCATGACAATTTATCCTTCAGTTCCTAAGTGTCCTATTGTGATGAAATTTCCATATTTATGTTTGTTATGAGGAGTATCTGATGGTGGGATGCTAGTTTTGGATGACTTTTACTAGATAGGAAACTTAGTATGAGATAAACCTTCCTCCTCACAATGAAAAAAATTGGTTTATCTCAAAATTATGTTGATGTTTGGATCTGTTCATATCCTAATAAGAAATTACCCAAACTGGTAAGTGAATATTCCCAATTACCATCAGTTTCTGAGGAAAACCTGAGGCCTGAAAAGAAATTTGTTTCAAGAGGACCAAAAACCTCATAAGATCCCCATAAAGAAGTATGGAATTTAACGTTAACCATATTTCTAGTAGAAGTGCTAGATGATATTTCCACCATGATTATGGTGCTTGAGAGTGAAGCCACATCAACATTATTATTCCTTTTCACATATCAAAAGTGTTTATCTTAGAGAACACTGGACATAGAGGTTGAGCTTTGGGTAATAATACATCTATTGGAACTACCCTCAGAAGGTTTCTCCCACATCACCACCCCTATGGGGACCACTTTAAAAGAAAGAACCAAGGAGTTTAGGGAATTATTCCAATACCTTGAAATAATGTTGGAAAGCATCAAGGGTTAGGTTTTATATTCATATTTTCTACACCAAATAGTGGTTCGTGGCACACTGAAAATGGCCATGGATGAACATGGATACCACATTGCAGAGGAGGAGGTAAGGATGAACTTACTACTATGTTTAAAGGGTCATGGTGCCTTCATAAACGTACTTAAATCCTTTTTGTTTTTTTATATAGTGGGAGGATGTAAAATAATATCTAGTCCTACAATCCCCCATATATTATCCCTAGGGTACGATTGTTGGAGATGAACTTGGCAGTGACTGATGGATCGATGATGAAGTATCCCTAGGTCAAATGGACAAATGAGGGTAGTAATTTCCATTTTTGGAGCAATGAAATCAACTTCATCACCTTCTGAAGTTCTTCCCTAACACTCTTAACATCGATACCTTTTGGAGAGATTACACCAAATAGGAAAAGGGAAAAAGTGTTCTAATTTGTTAGAGAATTTTCCCATAGAATCCTTAGGTAAGTGTGATATTTCTCCCTTTTAACTTTGTTTTGGATTATTTTGGAAACACATCTTGATTTTTTAAAAAATTTATAGGTACTCACTAAGGTCTCTTGGATGAGCATGTATCATCTTCTAAGGATGTGGGAAAGCATTCAGTTTCTTTGGAAGAACCTTCATTATCAGGCTCAAATCTTCAAGAAGTGAATATGGATGAGGTTCCAACTCAGTCTCACACACTTCCTTCTATAAAAATCTTGGATGTCACACTAATTTATCTAGTATGGGTGGAAATCCTTTTGGAGGATACTGATACAAGTATATATTATTCTACTGAGTTAGCCTTGATGGAGGTGAGTTTTGGAGAAGGTGAATACTTCTTTAGAAATGATAAACTTTTCTCACTTTGTGTCTTATTAACTGAAATTATATTTTTTACCGCATCCCTCATGGGTGGTGATCAAATAATGTCTTCAGGGAAAGCATCAGAAGTTCCATGAAGCTACTTGTCATAAGAAGGTGTATCCTCTTCTCATGAGGATGGGGTCAAGGCAATGGAAAATTTCAGTGATGCAAATAATAAAGGTATGTTTTTAACATAAGTCATATCTGTTGGTTATCTAGTGATATCATATCATTTATCCTATGACTGATAAACCCATGTGCCCCTTGTTTTAGTGTCTTCACTCTGAATCTCGGATGTCCTAATCCTTAATCTATTGAGGATTCTTGTGACTAGGTCGACCAATGTATAGGTTTTCTCCCTTGCTTCTTCATTGGAGATAGTGACAAAATATCCTTCTCTTAGTGACATAGTCCCAGAATATACCCCTATTCCTAGGATGGGATTGGATCAAGGCTTAGGGTCTGTGTCATTTTACCAGTCGATGCAGCTGAAAATGTGGAGGTAGATCGGCACCTTAGTTTTAGAGACCCCATTAGAAGGGATGAATTATTGATTGGTTCATCTTCGATTTATGTTTATCTCCCTTGTTTATAAGGGTTTTGACTATACCACCCTTCATTATTGTGTGAAGTAGGTGATTTCTATGAGCGATAAAAAGAGGTTCCTTTAATTGATTGTGGTATCCACTGAGTATTCCACTTCCATGAAGAAAAAATGGGATGAAGCTTTAAAGGAATATTCCAAGTGTGTGATAGAGATGGATTCTCACTGGGAAGTAGTCAACACTTGGAAGGTTTAAATTGACCATATCTTGTATGAAAATATCCATCTTCAGCTATAGCTACCCCTATTTCATCATGCTCTTCAAATTTCATAGAAAACTATATTAGAGAAACATGGACTTATTGACATGGAGGATAAGTCTAGGATTAATGACATTTCTCAGGTAGAGTAGTTTCCATAGTTTTCAGAGGCAGAGACCGAGCATGCTGATCAATTTTTACAATCTGTTATGTCCCTAAAGAAAATTATTCAATAGCTCAAGGAATCCTCTGAGCACATGTTGTGATAGGATTGCAATTTTTCAACTTTGAATTGGCTTGTATATTCATGGGAGAGACTTTGGTATGTGGAGATTCCTCCTCATGTATGCTATTAGTGAATGCATCTGCTGAAATTTATATGTTACTGTCCATTTCTCTTTAATTCATGATGTTCATGACATTCCATTGATATGATGTTATAGGAATCACCAATGACACCCATAATTTGCATAATATCAAGTAAACTTGAATGATTGTAGTTGAATATTATAACATATTCTTCTCTAGAAATTATCATGAATGCCCACCAACATGAGATTCCTTATTAAAATATCTTCTCTAGAAATATTGAGATTACCTGATTCAAAAAAAGATAAATTAGGTAGAAAATATGTCTTATATGGAGAGTGCTCTATCTTTTTCTGAAGTTTGTGGACTCGGAGAGAATAATTTGAATTTTTTTCTAGGGCCATATAGTGGGCCTTAGAGTATATTTTTTTTATTCTTATAGAATAATATCATTACTATTCTGTAGTTTAGGGTATTTTATATTGAAACTTCTATCATTGTAGTTTATAGTCTTTTAGCACGGACCTTCTATCACAGTTCTTTAGGGTCTTTTAGATCATACCGTATATCATTTTAGTTTAGAGTCTTTTAGCTCATAATTTTTATCACTTTATTTTAGGGTCTTTTAGCTTGGACCTTCTATCACTTTAGTTTAGGGTATTTTACCTCAGACCTTCAATCACTTTTGTTTAGGTTCTTTAATCTTGGAACATTGAGACACTATATAGTTTAAAGTCGTGATACTGGGAATTGATGGATAACTATGGGTATGGGAAAGATAGGCTAGGGATGACCAAAGACACCCTAAGGTTATGAGTTATTCTGTAGTGTTTCTAGAGCTTATGAGGATTAGAGTTCCTTTCTTATAAAGAGGCGATTCCTATGATTGGTAGGTATAATCTCTTTATGTGTTGGTAGAATTGTCAAACAGAGGTATCTCCACTCTTTTACAAGGGCTATGAGAGATTTATGGGGATAATATTGGTTGAGGGAGAAATATTAGAGATTCTAGGCCCACCTGGATAGATGGAATTTAGATGATGTAATTCATAATCCAAAAGTATATTTCTAGGAATATGAAATGGGGTAGACAAGCCAAGGATGGCCTAAAACACCCTAAGGTTCTGAATTCCTTGATGGTGTTACTTGGGATCATAGGGACCAGAGTTCCTTTCCTACAAAGAGTAGATTCCTTTAGTTGGTAGGTAAAATCCATTATATGTCGATATCATGGTCAAGAAAAGATGATCTACACTTATTTCCAAGGGACATGGGATATTTTTGGAGACTCAAGAATCTGGCCAATGAATTTTGGTATAAAGGAAAAGATATCTAGGAAGGGTTTTGAGACCCTAGGGAAATTTAGCTCTTAAATAGAGAATATCGAGCCCTACTACATGAGGTTTCTAATAACAAGGTGTAGTCCATCAAAAGGTTTGTGGATGGAGTTTTACATCTCTACTTTGATAAAGGGTACAAAACGAGGTGACATAACATCGAGTATGTCAAATATACATGAATAGTCTAGTAGTAGGAATTATAAATCATGGTCTAGGAATATCTAAGTTAATTAAAGGTGGGGAATGGTGGGTATAGGAAAAGCATAATTGATGGTATGATCCTCTATTGTCCCACAGAAATAGGATGATAACTATTATATTTAAGGGGGGACTTAATGGAATTCGATGGCCCATTCTAAAGAGAAAGTCTCTGTTACGAGTTTTCTATGGGGAGGTTGTGCTAGCTCAAACTTCAAAGGAATGAATATGGTTTATGAAATGTGTAATATTAAAGAAAGGTTCAAGCACCCTAAAATTTGTGTCATTTCCTAATGAACATGTTATCATGGAGAAGAGATGTGACAAACCATTAATCTAACTTTTTACTGGACTAGGGGGTCCAACGAGCATAGATTTGGAGTTTACTAGGGCTAAAAAGTAGTCCCTATTATATTTATGCCTTATTTATTTATGCCCTAATTATTTCATAAACTCTAGAGATGAAGAGTTTAGTGGGAAACAAATTTACTTTTACTCAACATTCCCTTTTATAGTTTTCAACCTAACATGTTTTGTGTCTATTTTTAAAGAAGTTTAAGGTCTTTCAATTTGGACCATCAAAGTCCAGAGTTTAAGGTGGAACAAATTTGATGAAATATGATATAGATGTTATAAAAGAGGTTAATTAGGATACCCAAGGTCAAGATAACTACAACATCCTTATGATAGGGAGATGAAATTGTTGTAAATCATAGATTGAGGTTCTCAGGTCATGGGTAATGATATGGAACAATCATATCAGAGATGGACTAGAACACCCTCGGGTGTTAAGTGCCACCATAGTGACATTAGGATGAAAAGTATTAGAAAAATATTCATAAAGATCCAAGATGTCTCTAGTTGGTAGGTAAAACCCATTACGAATTGATATAATGGTCAAGAAAAGAGATATATTTTCCTTTGTGAGGTCTATGAAAGATTTTTCGTAACCTGAGGTGATCAAGACATGAAGTGTGATTCATGAATTTAGGGGATTGAAAGATGATAAAAGCACCTTGTTCTATAGTTGATTGGGGCTGGGATCTTGTGGCCCTTTGATAAGGAACAATGATGGGTGATGGCCTAGAAATTTTTACATCATGTAGTGGGGACATATTTTTCATGAATTTTTAATGTCTTACTACCAGGATATTTGCCTTGTAGTTTAACTTCATGTGGTAATGAAATATTTGCTTCCTTTTAGTTTAACGTCATGTGGTAAGGACTTGGAAATTGACTTGAAAATTGTATCTAGATATATTATGTGCATAAGAAATATGTATGCAGATCTGACTCATACATAGGAAGAATGATCATGTCTGAATCGACCCTTGTGTAGTTAGGGGAACGTTTTTTTCATTGGTTTTTATAGCTGGGACTAGAATTGGGGATCTATGCATCACTATGTATCCTGTGATGATAAGAATCAAGCCACATGTAGTTCTTGATCAGGAAATGCTCTATGTGGGTCTGACCAATATGTAGAGAGGGTAATTGTTCCCATTGATTGTTGTAGTTGGGCCTAGTATTGGAGATTCAGGCATCATATGTATCCTGTGATGATAGGATTGAAGACACATGTAGTTCTTGACATTACATGTAGTTTAACATAATGTGGTATTGATTTAGGCTCCCTAACATGAAAAGGGAACATTATAGCTGGACCTGAGACTTGAGATCTGGGTGTCACTACGTATCCTATGATGATAGGAATCAATCCACACATAGTTCTTGAAATGAATATCTATATACAGGTTTAAACCATATATAGGGAGAGGTTAATTTTTATATATATTTTGTTATGACTAGGCCCGGGGTTGGAGATCCAGGTGTCACTACATATCCAGTGAGGACCTGAATCAAGTCACATGTAAATATTATATGGTAAATGCTCTATGCAAGTCTGAGCTGTATGCAGAGGGGGTAATTTTTCCTATTGATTGATGTATCTGGAATTGGGATTAGAGATACAATCATCACTACGTATACTATTATGACAGGAATCAAGCCACACATAGTTCTTGAATGGAGGTGTGGTGGGAGACCAACACAAAGGGTGGTGTCCCTCTCGGGTGAGGTCCATAGGAATGTGTAGTTTTATATTACATGAGAGACATCAACTTTGTAGTTTAACTTCATATGATGAGGACTCAAGAACATGATAACCCTATCATGAGATTTATGCCTTGTTTATGTGGGTAATTCTTTACCAAAATTCCTAAGCCCATGTGAGCTATGCTCTGTGTGAGAAATAAAGAATGGAAAGGGTTCCTCTCACCATTTAGAGGAAATTAAGTAGAGGACATGGGAATTTTGTCTCATGCAGTACCTGGTCCATGATATGGGATCCATGCATCTCTATGTATCTCATTTGAATGAGAATCAAGTTGTACGTAGTTGTAGAAACCCATGTAGTTTAATTTCATGTGGCAAGGACGTCATCCATGTAGTTTAACATCTTGCGGTAAGTACATGAGTGAATAAATGTGAAAGAAGATGAATTCCATGGACGGGCCAAAGAATAGAAGTCTAGACATCATTATATATCTTGTAATAAAAGTAATCAAGCCACGTATAGTTCTTCGAAACTGTGAAATTTAGTGTCATGTGGATAGGACATAAGCCGTTCAGTTTAACGTCTTGTGGTAAGGACAAGGGTCACCTGATGTGGAAGAAAATTAATACTACGAATGGGCCCATGAATGGAGGTTTGTACACTAATACATATCCTATGATATAAGGAATAAATAAACACATAGTTTTTGGATGAATAGATCTCCTATGTGGATCTAACTCTCATACAAGGATAGGGACATTTCATTTTTATTCCACACAAATCTATCTTACATGCAATGAATCATTTCTAAGATAGTGATCCCCATGTTGTTTAGTATCTTGCGGTGAAGAAATATTACATTTAGTTTAACGTTATGTGGTAAGGACCTATTTCGTACAATTTAATGTCATGTGGTTAGGACATGAGACACTGTATAGTTTAACATCTTGCTACCAGGATGAGGGTCACCTGATGTGAATGAAAATGAACATTGGGGATCCATGCATTTTAATATTATATGACTAGGATGGGATCCATATAGTTTAACTCCATGTATTAAGGACATACTTCATATAGTTTAACATCGTGTGCTCATGAAAAGATTCATACATTTTAACATCACATGGTCAGGACATACTATACATAGTTTAGCTTCGTGTTTCTAGGATGAGCTACGTACAATTTAACATTATGTTCTCAAGACATAATCCATATAGTTTACCATCATGTGGTTAGGATTAGATCTATACAATTCAATTTCACGTGGTCAGGATGTACTCTTCACAGTTTAACATCATATAGTTAGGATGAATCTACCTAGTTTAACGTCATGTGACTAGGATGTTAAATGTTTGATGGAAGCTATAGAAAGTATTTCTTAAGAAATATTACATTGGTGGGGGGTGTGATACCTTCCACATCCACCATGGATAATGAGTACTCTCAATTGTGATATAAATTATGTATGATATAAGGCCTTTACCATTTTGGTTCTAGATTTAGAGGCTTATTTCTTAGTATCATTGGGATTATGAGAACCAATACCAGTTATTATTAAAGAAATAAATGAAGGTAGACCTTTTTATTGAAGTTCCGTTCTATTTGATTCTGATGGAATTCAATGTTGTGAAATGTACAAAACCTATTCTCATTGATCCTTTATAACTCATATATCCACTTATGTGATTGATCATCATCTGATAGTTTTCTGCAAATGGATATTCAGAGTGAAGGAAGCTAGAATTCTATGGGTAAAACTACCTCTGTCCTATACACCAATGAATACAATGATTCTTGTGTATCAATATGCATGGTGGTATAGTAGGTCCATACAGAATGGATGAGTTTTTCCAGCTAGGAATTCTTATCTTTATTTACCATATTCTGGAGTATATTTGACAGGGTCTTATTAAAGGTGTAAGAACCCATGTTTTGAGCCTGTAAGACTTTGAAATTTTCTTGATGTTATTCAAGAGCAGGGCATTCAGACGACATGTGATTCCAAGCCCTGGTGTGACCAGAATTAAATTTTAAGTGCGTTCACACTAGAAACACCAAATAAATAGAGTAACTCCTAAACGGTTTCTCGTATGGGAAAACCGAGGGCACCGTTGCGTCCAAAACGTGCCATTTACCCTAGGAGGGGTGTAACTTTCGCGAGCGTGACCCTTATGTGGAAAATGCCACCAGGGGCGTTTTTGTAATTTAACAGCCTCGGGTGTGAAATTTAAAACTTCTAAACGGAGGATCGGATTAAAATTCAGAGACTTCCATTACGCTCAGAACGAGGTTTTTACCCTAGAGGCAGCTTAACCCCAACGCCGCCGAAAGTTCGGGTACAGAGCCTACTGGTGGATGTTTAAGTGTTTTTCTATTTAAACACTTCTCCTCTCCTCCTCCTCCTTCCCCCCTTGTTTCTCCTTGGAGGATTCCTCTCAAGAAGAATCAAGAGCCTCTCCCCACCTCTCCAAGGCGCGGTGGCTCCGACGGATCGTCAGGGAAGCTATGGGCTACGCCCAGCGAGGCAGGAGCTTCGTTTTTTATTTTTTTAATTGTGCATTTATCCTTGAACTCAATTTATTGCGTCGAATTGCTGTTCAATTCTCGATTGAGGGACATTTTTGTGTAGGGGTCGATTTGAGCTTCCCAACGATCCTTTCAGATCTAATTTGCGAGTCTTAGGGTGTCCGGGGTGACCCAGGGAAGTTTTCTAGCCAAATTATTTTTTTCTGGTGGTTCCAGGGGTTTTCGGTGGCCGACACGGTGGGCATCAGGCTGTCTAGGACGACGGCACGACGGCAGGCTCCTCAGTGCGGTGGAGGGATCCTCAGCGGTGGCAGTGGGCTTCCCCGACAGCGGCGGGCTCCCAGGTCGCCGGTGCGGCGCGCCACGGGGGTAGCGGCGCGCCTCCCCGCGAGGGAGACATAGACTTGGAGAAGGCAGGTATCTGTGAGGGCCAAAGACCGACCATCAGGGCCGGTCGGCGTGTTCCAGGCCAGGCCGGGTGGACCGGTCGGATCGGGCCGGTCCAGCCCAAAGGGGTTCGTCCCCTTGACTTCGGACACCCGTAACTTCTACTACGGGTGTCCATTTTGCGTGCCGTCCACGACAGCGCAATAATCAGCTTGAGAAATAGATTTTGAGATGGTTTCGGGGATTTTCAAATATCGAGACGGGGGCTTGGTGGCGCGACATGCTCGTTAAGTACCTTGTCAGGATTCTTCTTTCGGGTGGCGTGAACACGTCCGAAGTCCGTTTAAGGCGCCGTTAGTGGAATTGTGACCCTCGCGTCGAGAAGAAGTTTTCTAGGGTGGTTCCAGGAATTGAAGCTGGAGTAGAGGCGTAGGCCCCACGAGCCATCTTTTAAGCTGTGAGTAGCGTTTTGCGACTTTTTCATCAGACGCTCGTTCGGGGCGAATGAGTAGTCGTTTTGACGTGTTTTTCTGAGAGCATCGCGATGGTGCAGTTTGCCCAACCTCTTTTGGGATTGAGGTGTGGGCCCCACGAGATGTCGTATGGGCATAAAGTAGTGTTGAATAACCTTTTCATCGAGAGTCCGTTTCTAGTGAGTAAGTAGTATATCTCATGTGTTTTTCTGCAAGGATTGCAATGGCATAATCTTTTTGGGCATGCAGATCCTCTTTTGAGATATCATTAAATGTGGAAACATGAAAGGGCATTTGTTGGAGCTAACTTTGACGCACTCCGACCCAACACACGTTCACGATGTTAGTGACACCCAGAGATGGTTCAGGAAAGGTGGAGTTATCAGACCTGTATTAGGGTTTACCCCCCAGCGAGGCTGTGCAGCGGGTCACCTGTTGACTTTAGGGTTTACCCTCCGGGTGGGCCGGACAGTGGGTTACCCGTTAACCTTAGGTTTTACCCTCCGGTTGGGCCGAGCAGTGGGTTACTCGTTGACTTTAGGGTTTACCCTCCTGGTGGGCCGAGCAGTGGGTTACTTGTTGACTTTAGGGTTTACCCTCCGGGTGGGCTAGGCAGTGGGTTACCCGTCGACTTTAGGGTTTACCTTCCAGCAGGGCTGGGCGGTGGGTCACCTGATGAACTTTTAGGGTTTACCCTCTAGTGGGGCTGGGCAGTGGGTTACCTGTTTACTTCTTTCAGACTCATCCCTTTTCTATGAGGCTAGTCAGTGACTTCTATCCGTGATTACCAGAGCAGGACTCTTAGTTGTATGGTTTAGAAATGAGAGAGCGTTGAGGTGTGGGACTGACAGGCTTCAGTGATGGCTACCCTTAGAACTGTTGGAAACTTATCCTGGGCTGAGATTGGAGATGGATATCTCCTTATGCACATGTTCGGATTTCTTATTGAGAACACACATATATATACACCATACTTTTTTTTCCCACTCCTTGGGTTTAGTTACTCTCTTTCTCGGAGGGGTGAAGACACACGAGGTATGCCATGTGCTTTCTGTGTCTATCTCCTCTTGGTTGGGAAGAGTCTACTTCCTTTCTTTTGTTGGGTTGAGCTGCACTCTCTCTATTGTACTCTTACACTGTACTTTGTTCTATCTATCTCTCACCATTTAGTACCTCCTTTGTTGCTCCCTCGAGCTTTTGGGGCATCCTAATGAGTATCTTTATACTCACCCCTTCTTGGGCTTTGGCCGCACTAGGTGTGCCCTTGCAGAAGACAGACAGGTCGATCGAGACTACGAAGGAGCGTAGAGGACACATGATCTTGGCCTGCGTTCAGTGGTCATAGTAGGACTTTTATGTGTGAGAATCACCATCTATTTTCTTTGGTTTACCTATAGTCGAGTTGTGGCACCTTTCTGGTTGGGTGCGTGTTTTTTCCTTTACTGTTCAGTTATCTTGTCAGTACTTTTCAGCACTTTACTTTTCTATATTTAGAAGTTGATGCATGACTGTGGTTGGGCTATGGTGGTTTGTCCTTTGGTTTTATTTTTAATCTACACTTCTACATTGAGTGGGCGTTGTGGGTGTGTACAGGTACTTAGGCAAAGGCCTCCCCGATATTGTTACACATTCGGCACTTGTCGCCAGCCCCTGGCCTATGGAGGAAGGCTTGGGGTAGTTGTGGCTCAAGACCGGTTGGGTCGGGTCATGAAAAAGTGGTATCAGAGGTGGTTCGTTTTTTTGGGGGCATTTTTTGAATGTCCCTAAAAAGTAATTGGTTGGGATTTAGGGAAATAGTGTCGACGTGTCTCGAGAGTGGCTATCTGGCCAGGGAGTCCTGTGGTGGTATGGGCGGCTGACGTATCTATTCACCAGGACCCTGATAACCTGCTTGTCGACTCGGCATGCTGAGACAGTTGTTGCAGGGAACTTTGAAAAATACATCCAGTAGGATTGAGTCTTTGATTTTCCTTGTTGAGTCAACTCCCCTTTGTGATTACTATTATATATATATATATATGCTCATTTGATTGCGGTAATCCTTGATAATTTTTAGGATGCCCCCACGACAACAGCCAGCCAGGTTACCCTCTCCAGTTCATGATGATGACCTGGAGAGCAACGAGGCGTTAGTTTAGTGACCCTCACGTGATCCCCTTCCACCCAGTGCTTCAGAAGTAGCCCCTTAACCTGGAGAGCAATGGTTTGTACCAGTAGTACAGGCTGAGGTTGAGCGCAGGTTGAGTGCGCTCCGAGACTTCCAGCATTAGCGGCCGTAGAAGTTCCGCGGGGACCCAGATCCCCAGGTAGCTGAAGACTAATTAGAGTCCATGGACCAACTTTTCAGGCTGGTATAGACACCATTGGACCAGATGGTAGCCCTAGTTGCCAGCCTTTTCCTCGGGACGGTTGGGAGTTGGTTGGGGTTCATTACGCAGACCCACGACGAGTCATCTCTCACGTGGGACAACTTCCAGTAGTTCTTTTGGGAGGAGTAATCCCCCTCTTGTTTATGCTTTGTTCAGATTCAGGATCTTCTGAAGCTAAAATAGGGGGGATGACCATGGTTAAGTACTCTACCTGGTTTACCGATCTGACATGCTACATGCAGGATATGATCCGCGACAGTTACTTATGGGCGTGGAAGTTTGAGCTGGGTCTTCATAGGGAGATCCATGCTAGTATAGTACCCCTGTGCATCCCTACTTATTCTGGGGTGCTAGAGAGGTCACTCATGATGGAGAGCTACTTGGCTGAGGGACGCGAGCTGACAGGGCCTAGTAGTGGCTGCTTCAGAGGAGATTCTTCGGTGACAGGCAGGCGGCAGAGAGCAGATCCTTGGTCGAGGAGGCCCTTCCATGAGCAGACTCAGGGGAAGGTTCGTACACCGCAGTGGCTCCGTAGAGCACCGGGGCAGTCAGGAGAGAGACAGTGCTATGCCTGTGATGGATGGGGTTACCTAGCACGGGACTGCCCGACCAAGAATACCAAGCAGCCGTGATAGGCAGTGGGTGTACCGCAGCGGCAGAGCCAGCACCATGACCAGGGATCCCCTAGACGAGGATAGGGTGGTCCTCAGGGAGGCGGCACAGGTAGAGCGGCAGGACCTGGAGGTGGGGGATGACGTTTCGAGGTCCTTCCACTGCCACCATTGGGCGTCCCATACTAGGCTCAGGGAGCTAGCGGTAGGGGCCACAAATAACTTCAGGCTATGGGTGCTCGTGACCCCCAACACATGAGATGGTCCAAGGTACGCTTTGTGTTTACTCTATGCTTTCTTCAGTACTAGTAGACACAAGCTCCAAACACTCCTTTATATCACTACTTTTGGTACGGGTGTTGGAGCTTTCATTAGAGGTGCTGACACCTGCACTTAGCCTCGAGGTTCCTACGGGAAGTGCCTCGTTGGTGACCATTATCTACATACAGTGAAAACTATCGTTCGGAGGAGGGAGGTTCACGTGGGACCTACTCGTCATCACAATAGAACCTTACGATGTCATCCTGGGTATGGATTGGCTTTCTATGGTTCATGCCCAGATCGGCTCTCGTCACAGATGAGTCAGAGGTGTGTTTTTTGATGGGATGAGGTTCACCATCCTTGGTGAACGTGACCTCGTGCTAGAGCAGACAGGTACTCTAAGTAGGAGACCATGACCCTTTTCTCACCAGTTGGCGAGCATGGTTCTCGGAGCAGCAGACGCTACCAGCACCTGGATCCCTTCCTTTGTAGAGGACAACATGGACGTCTTTACCGAGGATGTCCCGGGACTACCTCTGAGGTGAGAGATGGATTTCTACATTGACATGCAGCTGAGGACTGCCCCAATATCATGTTCAGATTATTATATGGCACCCACAGAGCTTCGGGAGCTACGACTTCAGCTGGACAACCTTCGTGAGAAGGGATTCATCAGGCCCAGTGTGTCCCCCTGGGAAGCTCCAGTTTTTTTTTGTTAAAAAGGAAGATGGGAGTCTGCAGCTTTGTGTGGATTATCATCACCTGAATCAGGACTTGATAAAGAACAAGTACCCTTTTCTGAGGATCGACGACCTCTTAGACCATTTGAGAGGTGTGAAGTGAATCTACAAGATTTATCTTCGATCCGGCTACCACTAGTTGTGGGTTCGTGAGGACAACATCCTGAAGTTGGCTTTCCGTTGTCGATATGGGCATTATGAGTTTCTAGTGATGCCGTTTGGCATAACGAATGCCCCCACCATTTTCATGGATTTTATGAACCAGATCATCCAGCCGTACTTGGACCGGTTTTTGGTTGTCTTTATTGATGACATACTCATCTACTCTACGACAAAAGAGGAGCACGTAGAGCATTTGAGGATGGTCCTAGAATTACTCCGAGAGCCCCAACTATATGGGAAGCTCTCGAAATGTCAGTTCTGGATTCATGAGGTTCACTTTCTGGGGCATGTCATTATGGAGTAGGGATTGGCCATAGATCCCGCAAAGATAGAGGCTGTTCTTGCTTGGGAGCCACCCAAGAATGCATTAGAGGTGCGGAGTTTCCTAGGCTTGGTAGGGTACTACAGGAGGTTTGTGGAATATTTCTCTAGGATTGCTTCCCCTTCAACCACATTGACGTGGAAGGGACGACTGTTCACATGGACTGATCAGTTCCAGAATTCCTTTGAGGAGTTGAGACATAGGCTGACTAGTGCTCTAGTATTGAGGCTTCCAGAGGAGGGTGTTGAGTTCGTAGTGTACTGCGATGCTTCAGGAGATGGGCTCGGGTGCGTGCTGATGTAGTAGTGGGAAGTGATTGCATATGGGTTGAGGTAGTTGAGGCCCCATGAGCATAATTATGCAACTCGTGATTTAGAGCTGGCAGCGGTGGTATTCGCCTTGAGGCTATGGAGACATGACCTTCTAGGTGAGCGTTTTGTGGTCTACTCAGACCACCAGAGCCTCAAGTACATCTTCACTTAGAGGGATCTGAATCTGAGGCAGAGGTGCTGACTGGAGTTTCTACAGGACTTTGATTTCCAGATAGTCTACACTCTAGGGAAGGGCAACGTAGTAGAAGATTCCCTTAGCAGGAATTCCCAGACTCATTTAGTGTGGGAATATTAAGAGCATTTGGCTTCCCTATGGATGACCTTGGTGAAACAGGAGGGTATGAATTTCCTTCCGTCAATGGTGTTGACTCCTTCTCTCTTTGAGCGTGTGAGAGATTCACAGTTGGGGGATGTCGACAACGAGGTATTGTGTGATCAGATATCCCTGGGAGACGCACCTGATGGGTATTCTAAAGGAGGGAATCATGAGATCCTGTTCCTAGGGAGAGATGTATTACCAGTGGAGATGCGGGAGGAGGTGATGTGGGAGTTCCACACTTCTCCATTGGATGTACATCCCGGTGTGGTGAAATTGTACAGAGACCTTCAGCGGTAGTTTTGGTGGTCTGACATGAGGTGGAGCATAGCTGAGTTCATTTCTCAGTGTCTTACCTGTCAGAAGGTGAAGGCAGAGCATCAGGTTCTGAAAGGGTTCTTGCAGCCACTTGATATCCTAGAGTGGAAGTGGGATGACATATCTATGGACTTTGTCATAGGGCTTCCTCACACAGTGAAGGGCTATGACTCCATTTGGGTGATAGTGGACCAACCCATGAAGTCGGCACACTTCCTTGCCATTAGGGAGCAGAGCTCAGTGGAGATTCTAGGGCAGCTATACATTTGGGAGATCGTCCGCCTTCATTAAGTACCCTTGATGATCATATCCAACTGAGACACACGGTTTACATCACGTTTATGGCGAGGACTACAGGAGGCATTCGGGACTCGACTACGGATGAGTACAACTTTTCACCCCCAGACCGACGGGCAGATAAAGTTCACTATCCAGGTGTTGGAGGATATGCTTAGGGCGTGTGTGTTAGAATTTGGCCTGAGTTGGGAGGATCACCTACCCTTGGTGGAGTTCACGTACAACAACATTTACCACTCTACTATCGGCATGAAACCTTTTTAGGACCTCTATGGGATACCCTTCAGGTCACCGTTGTGCTGGACGGAGATCAGGGAGACCTCCCTCATGGGCCCAGAGTTGGTGCAGGTGATGATGGAGAAGGTGCTGGTTATTCGTGAGCAGATGAGGACGAATCAGAGCAGACAGAAGTCCTACGCAGATCGTCGTCACATGCCATTGGAGTTCGAGCAAGGGGACTATGTCTTTTTGAGAGTCTCTCCATGGCGTGGAACACTGAGGTTCGACCAGGGTGGAAAGCTATCCCTGAGGTTCATTGGTCCCTTTGAGATTGTGTGCAGGGTCAGTGAGGTTGCCTACCATCTTGCTCTATCCCCACAGCTGGAGAGGGTGCATGACTTCTTCCACATGTCGCAGCTGAGGAAATACATGCACAACCCCACATACGTTATCGACTGGGGAGAGCTAGACCTTGAAGAAAGATCCACCTTTGGGGAGCACCCAGTGGAGATTGAGGACCGACAGGAGCAAACACTGCATGGATGGACCATTCCTTTGGTTCATGTGCTGTGGCAGCACGGGAGGGTGCGGGAGAGCACCTGAGAACGGGAGAGCCAAATACGGTCTCAGTATCCCAAGTTGTTTTTGTCGATTTTTTTTTCAGGGATGAAAAACTTGAAGGAGGGAATGATGTAAGAACCCGAGTTTTGAGCCTATAAGACTTTGAAATTTTCTTGATTTTATTCCAGAGCAGGGCGTTTGGAAGGCGTGTGATTCCGATCCCCAGTGTGGCCAGAATTAAATTTTAAGTATGTTCATACTAGAAATGCCAAATAAACAGAGTAACTCTTAAACTGTTTCTCGGATGGGAAAAGCAAAGGAACCGTTATGTTCGGAACGCGCCGTTTACCCTTGGAGGGGTGTAACTTTCATGGGCACGACCCTTCTGTGGAAAACACCACCGGGTGCGTTTTCATAATTTAATAGCCTCAGGCGTGAACTTTACAACTTCTGAAAGGAGGTTCAAATTAAAATTCCAAGACCTCTGTTGTGCTCAGAACGAGGTTTTTACCCTAGAGGCGGCTTAACCCCAACCACGCCAAAAGTTCGGGTAAGGAGCCTACCGGTGGACGTTTAAGTGTTTTTATTTTTAAACACTTCTCATCTCCTCCTCCTCCTTCCCCCTTGTTTCTCCCTGAAGGATTCCTCTCAAGAAAAATCAAGAGCCTCTCCCCACCTCTCCAAGGAGCAGTGGCTCCGGTAGATCGTCAGTGAAGCTACGGGCTACGCCCATCGAGGTTGGAGTTGCGTTTTCATTTTTTTAATTCTGAATTTACATTTAAGTCAATTTCTTGCATCAAAATGCTGTCCAACTCTCGAGAAAGGTCCATTTTTATATAGGTATCAATTTTAGCTTCCCAACAATCCTTTCGGATTGGATTTTCAAGTCCTGGGGTGTCTGGGGTGACCCCAGGAAGTTTTCTGGCCAAATTCTTTTTTTACAGTGGTTCCAGGTATTTCCGGCGACCGACGTGGTGGGCTTCATGCGGTACAGGATGGTGGCACGGCGGCGGGCTCCTCAGCGGCGACGACGGGATTCCCCGGCGGTGGCTGACTCCCAGGTCACCAGTGCGGAGCACGACGGGGGTCACGGAGCGCGACCCCGCGCGGACCAGCCACCGGCCATGAGGGCCGGTCGGCGCGGGCTGACCCAGGTCAGGTGGACCGGCCAGACCAGGCTGGTACAACTCAAAGGGGTTCGTCCCCTTGACTTCAGACACCCATAACATCCACTACGGGTGTCCGTTTTGCATGACATCTACAACAACACGATCCTCAACTCGAGACGACGATTTTGAGATGGTTTCGGGTATTTTTAATTCCCAATATGGGGGATCGGTGGTGCGACACGCTCATTAAGTACCTTGCCGGGATTCTTCTATCGGGTGGCGCGAACACGTCCAGAGTCCTTTTAAGGGGCCGTCAGCGGCATTGTGACCTTGGCGTTGAGACGAAGTTGTCCAGGGTGGTTCTAGGCATTGAAGCCAGAGTAGAGGCATGGGCCCCATGGGCCGTCTTTTATGTTGTGAGCAGTGTTTTGTGACTTTTTCATCAGACGTCCATTCGGGGTGAATGAGTAGTCGTTTTGAAATGTTTTTCTGAGAGAATCACAATGGCGTAGTTCGCCCGACCTCTTTCAGGACTGAGATGTGGGCCCCATGAGATGTCATGTGGGCATAAAGTGGCATTGAATAACTTTTTCATCGGGAGTCCGTTTCCAGTGAGTAAGTAGTCTATCTCATGTGTTTTTCCATGAGGATTGCAATGGTGTAATCTGTTTGGGCGTGCGGAGCCTCTTTGGAGATCTCATTAAATGTGGAAACATGAATGGGTGTTTTTCAGAGGTTCCTTTGACGAACTCTGACCCAACACACAATCACGATGTTAGTGAAACCCATAGATGGTTCAGGAAAGGCAGAGTTATCAGACCCGTATCAGGGTTTACCCACCAGCGGGGTTAGGTAGTGGGTCACCTGTTGACTTTAGGGTTTACCCTTCGGGTGGGCCGGGCAGTGGGTTACTCGTTGACCTTAGGGTTTACCCTCCGGGTGGACAGGGTAGTGGGTTACCCATAGAATTTAGGGTTTACCCTCCAGGTGGGCTGGGAAGTGGGTTACCCATCGACGTTAGGGTTTACCCTCCAGCAGATCTGGGCAGTTGGTCACCTGATGACCTTTTAGGGTTTACCGTTCAGTGGGGCTAGGTAGTGGGTTACCCGATTACTTATTTCAGACTCAGACCTTTTCTATAAGGCTAGTTAGTGACTTCTCTTTGTGATTTCTGGAGCGGGACTCTTGGTTGTATGATTTAGTGATGAGATAGCATTGACGTGCAGGACCGACGGGCTTTAGTGATGGCTCCCCTTAGAACTTTTGGTGACTTATCCTAGGATGATCTTGGAGATGGATATCCCCTTACGCAGATGTTCGGGTTTCTTATTAAGTACACACATATATATATACACCCTACTTTTGTTCCCACTCATTAGGTTTAGTTACTCTCCTTATAAGTGGGGAGAAGATACACAGGGTATGCCATGTGCTTTCTGTGTCTATCTATTCTTGGTTATGACGAGTCTACTTCCTTTCTTTTGTTGGGTTGAGCTGCACTCTCTCTTTTGTACTCTTACATTGTACTTTTTTCTGTCTATCACTCATCGTTTAATACCTAATTTGTTGCTCCATCAAGCTTTTGGGGCATCCTTATTTTGGGTTATCCTACAGAGTATCTTTATACTCACCCTTGCTTGGGCTTTGCCTTTACTTGGTGTGCCCTTGAAGATGACAGACAGGTCAATCGAGACTACGAAGGAGCATATAGGAAACATGAGCTTGAGCTATGTTCAATGGTCATAGTAGGACTTTCAGGTGTGAGACTTACCAGATATTTTATTTGTTTTACCTGTTGCTGGGTTGTGGCAACTTTCTGGTTGGGCCGTGTTTTTCCCTTTACTGTTCAGTTATCTTGTCAATACTTTTCAGCACTTTACTTTTCTCTATTTAGAAGTTGATGCATGACTGTGGTTGGGATATGGTAGTTTGTCCTTTGGTTTTCTTTTTTACTCTACACTTTTTCATTGAGTGAGATGTGTGGGTGTGTACAAGTACTTAGGCAAAGGACTCCCTGAGATTGTTACATCTTCGGTGCTTGTCGCCAGCCCCTAGCCTATGGAGGCGGGCTTGGGGTAGTTTTAGCTTGAGACCAGTAGGGTCGAGTCGTGACAAAAGGCCTATATATGTCCATTTTCTACTGCATGATAGTGGGATGAGTGATTGGACTTGATTTTGTACACCTGGTACAATTTCTTCAACTATGTAGAACAGTTGTTGGTGATTTTGTCCTTCAATATTGTGTAAGGGAATCCAAACCTGGTGATGATATGGGACTTTATAAAGTTGATGATATTTTTCATCCTGAATTTATTGAGGGGTATCGCCTCAAACCATTTGGAAAAGAATTCGATAGTAGTAAGTATGTACTTGAACTGCTTAGCTATGGCTGGGGTATATGACCTCATACTATCCATTCAACATACAAACAATATCTAGGAATATTTAGCTGTATGTAGCAATTTCGGTGGTTGATGAATGCAATTTTCATAGATATATCATGTATGATATTTCTTGTGGAATTCCACATAGTCCTATATTATGGTTTTCTAGTAGTAACCCAGTCTCATAATTTGGTGGGCGAGCCTAGTCCCAGACTATTGAGCACCACATGATCCTTCATGGACTTCTTCAATGATAGAATAGGTCTCTCTTTATTCTATTCATATGAGTAGTATCCTATCAAATCCCTACTTTTAGAGGTATTTTTTTTCATTTGGACCATACTACAAGGTAGAATTTTCTACTCATTGTTGAATCTATTCCCTTCCTTCTCAGTCTATCAATAGATTCCCATATTGAAGATCACTGAATAAGGGATCCATCTATCCAAGGGTGGATGTTGATTGATCATGCTCTGGGTGGTGTTGACTTTATTTATTTCTTCCATATCACAAATGATGATCGATGAGACCATTATTTGATGTGTGATATGGATGATTTATTCCTTATTATCAGGGCCAGTCATGATTGTGGGTGCATTATCCAATGTGTCAGCATGAGAATTATGCAAATAGGGAGAATGATGCAATGTGGTATTAAAAGGGAACTCTTCCATTATTCCCCTGACATAGAAATTCAGAATGGAAAATTCTTCCTTTTCAATGGCATATTATCCATTGATCTACTTTATCACTAGCTTCAAATCATCTTTGATATTTTGGTAGGATATCTATAGATGTTGAGATAATTACAGGACATCAATGAGGGCTTGATATTCTTCCTCATTATTGTTGTAGCCTTTGGATAATGATAAAGAGTGGGGGAAACCACTTTTTCTGGTGATAAAAATATGATCCCTAATCTGACCTGATTGAGTCTTAGGATTTCCAATATATTTTTGATAGGAATTCAAGAGGCCCCCATCAAAATACACCTCCCATATCTGGGGAGTGTTATGGTAATATAAAACCTATTCATTCAGAAGTTTTGTGTCCACTAGTGTGATTTCTAGAGCGGGATGTGTTGTAAGGAAATCAGCCAGGCCCATCCTTTCACTAACTTATATGACACAAAATGAATGTTGTATTTTTGTAGAATAACTACCCATTAGGCCAAATTCCCAGTCAATATAAGATGAAAAAGGATATACTAGAGAGGATCAACATGAGATACTTGGGGGAATTTGTAATGCCACAAGTAATGCCTCAGCTTCTATACTATAAATATGAGTTCAAGATAGTTTTTTCAATATTAGAGTATCGGGTCTCATTACCTAGCATCATTTGGTTATGGTATTAAAGATTTTTCTTGCTTAATGCATCATTATTCTATACATGGAGGGTTCCCAGTGAGTGTTCCATGGAGGAGACATATAAGATGTTTGTATTTCCATCCACTGGTGGCATCAGGACTAGTGGGTGCCACAAATATTTATTTAATACTTTCAAAGGCTTCATGGTAGTCCCCATCCCATTGGTAGGTTATTCCCTTCTTCATTATCCTGGTGAAAGGAAAAGATTTATCATCGAGGTTGGATATGAAACTCTGAATGTATGTGAGGTTCCCTTGGATCCCCCTTAGTTATTTGAGATTTAAGGGGGGGGGATTTATAAAATAGAACTAGTCTTTTCTAGTTTGGTCTCAATGCCCAGGTGGCACACCATAAAGCCAAGAAACTTCCTTGATTTTACCCCAAAAGCGCATTTCAGTAGATTCATCTTCATACTACACTTCTGCAACTTGTCAAATATTGTTTGAACATCCATGAAATGATCATTTCGCTATCAATATTTGACCACCAGGTCATCTACATAACATTAAATTATTCATACTAGGAAGGGATTAAAGATGTTATTCATGGAATGTTGATATATAGCACCATCATTCTTTAATCCAAAGGACTTGACCTAATATAAAAATATCCTCTAATTTTATATGAAGGTAGTGGAATCTTCATCTTCAAGGGCCATCTTTATCTGATTGAAACCTAAATACCGATCCATGAGGGAAAGGGACTGGAATCCAATAGTTTCATCGATCAAGAGTTCTTTGATAGACAATGGGAAATATTCCTTTGTAAAATATCAATTAATGTCTATGAAATCAATGAAAACCCGAATATGTTCATTCTTCTTCTTGACATGGATGATGTTGGTGATCCATCTTGGGTATTTAACTTCTCAGAAAAGGTTGGATTTGATCAATTTGTCAACTTTTTCCTCTATATTGGAAGCATGATAGGGGTGCATCCTCCTAACTGTCTACTTGAAGCCTCAATGATCACCAGGTAAGCTAAGATGGTGTGTAGCCTTATAAGGATTAAGTCTGAGCATTTTTGTATAGTTCCAAGAAAACACATATCTTTTTTTCCCTTAGAAATGAAATATACATATCTTTCTCCTCAAGAGGAATAGTGAAACAAATCAGTGTAGGATAAAGATCTTCTTTGGTTCCTAGATTTACCATCCTAAGCTCATCAATGGTGGCAGAAACACCTTCCTTGAATATAGGAGGGGAATTCCTGAGGTCATCCTTATCTTCTTCTACCTATGAGTCTATAGAGGAATTTTTATATGAAGTCAACAATATGGGGGAATCTTTGTCACTTTCAAGGTGAGAGAGGCCATGAGAAAAAACATTATCATCCCCTACTGTCATATTTTTCATAGATATTTCAAAGATGATTGTATTTTACACTGTTAATATGGACAAAAGGGGTTTGGACATCTAGGAATAGGTCCATTGGCTTAACTAGATTTATGTGGATCACATAGTCACTGTCAAGAATATTCTATGGATTCACAGGGGTGGTCCCCAAGTCATTAGGTACTGTAACCTGTATTTTATCATCCACCATTGGTTGTTTTTATTCACTTTTGTAGAAAATTGCCTCAGTATATGTGGATTCCACTGTAACACCCCGAGATTTTATGAAAAATATTCTTATTAATTTCATTAATGTCTTGTGTTTTATGCTACACCAAATGGAGCTTTCACAACATGCATCCCTGACTTGGCTTGCATTACACGCAATCGCGACCTTCCACAATAGCGTGTGTTGTACGCAATACCGAGTTTCGCTAAACAACAATATATTGTATAAACTAGCCGTTATGAATAATAATACCCATTTTTTGAAATTTTATAAATTTTATCTTTCAAAATGGACTTCATTTCTGGATTCGGAATATCAAAATTAGCCTAGGGTGAATTTTTGGTATTTTTCTGAAAACTTTCAATTCTTGATGAATAGTGAAAACACTGGGTTACTATTTAAAAACCGACTTTTTATTTAAATAATTATTTATTTTATTTAAATTTATTTTAGGTCAAAATTGATACATAATACCTATATAAGTTCAATGCAATTCATTGGAGTCATTTTATAATAATTTTAGATATATAAAATTTTATTGAACTTTTCACCGTCTTTTACCCACCTCCTAGGAGAATTTGCAAATTTACATAAAAATTAATTTTACCACTTTTGTGAATGGAATTTCAAAAATCCGAGAGACACAGTTTATGTCAGTAAGTAAAATGTGGTTCAATGAGATGAAAATAATTTTTGGTGAATAGTAACTTTTTACTTTTTTTACCACGGTTAAAAGTAAATAGGGTAATTAAGGGTAAAAATGATATTATTATTACCCTAACACATGTCCTAATTCTATTTGATAAGTTTAATTCGACCAAAAACAACCTTAGGAATAAAATATGACCATTTAGGCCCACTTGGATTAGATTAGGACATTTAATATTAATTTATTTAAAGAAGGGTTAAAATAGTTAAAATCAATGTTAATAACTAAATCATTTTTAATATAGGGTTATACATAAGATAAATTCTACTATAAATATTCATTAGAAAGATAAAAATATTTCATACATAATTATATTTTATTGGTAATTTTTAGACATTAAATAATTTAATTTATTTATGACACAATGATGATGCAGTAATTATCTTATTAATGAAATATTGACATAATTGATGTTATAAATACAAAAATAAATGTAATTTGAGACTTTTTATGAATTAAAATAATTTTCTATGTTAATATGACATGTTAGTATTTATTTAGTTAAATTTTTTTGAACTAATCATTCTGTTAGGATTTTCACAAAAATCAATTACCAAATAGTGTCAAAATTGACATAAAATTGTTTTTTGAAACAAATATTATATTATTAATTGTTATTTTATTCCTAAAAACCTAAGGTTCGGCCAAATTAATTAGATAATTTTATATATAATAAACAACTTGGGGTTCATTTGGCTTGTTATATTAAGTTTATTAACCTTATAGTGTGAGAAAACAAGAAGACACGGTAAAAGTAAAATTATTTAACTTAAAGTTAAATCTAAATGATAAAGTTAAAATAGAAACCTAAACTTGTCTAAATTCTATTGGATGAGAGGATTTTGACCCATCCCCACCTTATCTTCAAAATAACTCAGTTTAGAGATATTAAAAACCGAATATGAATTTATAATAAAATAATATTTTTAGTTATTCCAAAGGTGCCCCTCCCCTCCCTTATAAAAGGGCACCTCCTCCCTCTCTTCCTCACACCACTTTGAGCCTTCAAGCTCGGCCAACCCCTGCCAATTTCTCTTTTCCACTTCCCTAGAAACATCATAGATGTTCTGGTATTCTTCAAAGACCAATCTTAGTGCCCTAAGAGGAGGTTTCAAAAAGGCGCTTCAAAGAAGAGGTAATGTCCGTTACCAATTCTTTCAACTTTATTTCTTATTCCACGTCTTCTTCTTTAGTTTTTTCATTATTAAGTAATAAAATCAGTATCAATCATATACTGATATTTTGTTATAATTATTAAACAACCCTATTTCACCATCTATCCATCCTACGAAAAATGAAAATCACCACACGTGCGTACGTACGGAATACCGTCTCCACACTGTGGTGTAATCAGTTTTTCCACCAGCACCTTACATGGATGGGTATAATGGTGTAAATAAATAACTATATATGATTATTGTAAACTGATATTGATTCTGAAATAGTATACATACACTCCAATACAATTCCACGATCATGGGAATGATATCATCGTTCGTGCGTACGTACGAACTACCGTCTCCACGAAAGCGATGAGATTCATTTTCCATGATTAACCATTCAAGAATGATTATAAATTATATATAATTAATAATAATGAAATATATGACATAATAATTCTGCTGGATTTATGTATATATATATGTATGTCATATACTCAATTCCATTCAATTCAATAAGGAAACAAAAACAGCGTTCATGCGTACGTACGACCTACCGTCTCCATGAACGGTGTATTTCATTCCTTTTATCGATCTATAATATATATTTATATGATGAATATATATATAAATCATGTTTTACATTATGGAATTATGTAAATCAGGATATAAGTAATAATATCAAGAACAACGAGTCGGAACACATATGATAAATGAAACGATTTTACCCAAAACGCTCTTTAACATGGAATTTACAAAAGAACAGGTAATATAAAGTCATAATTGAACCATATATAATATCATAAAAATGAATATGATTATTTAATAAGTCAATGAAATTATTTAAATCATTATACAGGAGGTTCAGATACATACGAAGCATATCAGACATAAGGTAAGGGATAATTTTGCAAATCTCATTTTTATCCGAGATTGCTTATTCGTAAGTATGTACAGGGGTTATTTCTATCATCCATTTCTATGTTTTATAAAAGTGTTTTCATGTATGTTTAAAGTCCTTTTTACCCATTTTTTACTTTTACTACATGGTATGTATGGAATCTTTCTTTTACGAGGTACTTTTTGGCTTTTCTGGCAAAAGTATGAGAAGAATGTTTTTTTAACTTATACGGCACGAATGGATTTTTACAGTTTTATAAAGCCTTATTTTCATGAAGCTTACTCCAAAATATTTCATGAATATTTTCAATAAAATCCTTTTCTTTTAAAATTTCATGAAATTTTGTGAAAAGAAATTGATTTTGAAGAAGAAAGGATATTTTTCTCAAGAATTCATTTCAAGTGTTTTATCAAAACCATTTTCCATATAAGATGACATTATTTCAGATGTGTATGATTCAAGTATAATGTCTCTATGATTTATATGGTTTCACTTTTATTATGATGAAATGTCCATTTGTTTTATATGGATTATGAGATGATGGGATGATGTTTATGAAACCCATTTTATTCTTTGGGTTATGGTGAATGTTTTAAGTTTATTTTGTGGAATAAGTAAGAATGATTTCATTATGAGATGGGTGAGACTTATATCTCCCTCCAATGCATTGGGTAAAGATTTATATCTCATGAGATAGACATGGATGGAATGGTTAGTTAATCCGGTTCAGTGTTACAGGACTGAAACGAGGAGTGAACTCGATTCAGAAAGGGACTTTGTCCACTAAGATGGTCTTGACAGCAATGACTTGGCTACAATGGAAATCATAACATGTTCTTAATGGTTGCCACAATTACATGCTTTATTCCCATGCTATTTTATCATGATTGATGTTCCCTTATGATATATGCCTTACGTACTTCCAAGTTTCATGTCTTTGCTCAAGATTTTTATGTTTTGGTTTTATGTTCAAGTTTTTGCATTCAAATATTTATGGATTGTTTTATGTTCTCTATGTTTACCCTTACTGGGCATTTGAGCTCACCCCTTTTTATGTTTTCTATTCCCCAGGATATAAAGAAAGGTTTTAGGTAAGAAAAAAAAGTTAAGATCTTTATGGGAGTTGTTGAAGATCTTTCACCACGATTAGAAGATTATATTCCAAGTTTCCAAAGACACTAAACTATTACGGTCCTTGTGTGTGTGTTTTTGTTATGTACTAAGTATTCCGCAAAAGTAATGTAATGTCCATGTACGTCAAGCTTAGGGTCTCTACAGTTGGTATCAGAGGAAATGTTTAATCAACCTTTGGAAACTAGGATGTGAGAACTTTAGTGAAATCCCTAGAGATATTTCTAAGGTATGTCTAGGGATGTCCCTAATGTTAAGTATAAGTATAGGTTATAGTAATAGAATTATGGTAACCTAAGATGTTAGATATTGAAGGTAATCCCCCTTTATTATGTTGTTTTCCCTTGCGTGATTTTTTCCTCTCAAACTATTCTATTTGGGTTTTAGATGATGGCTAGAACCCGAAGGAACCATGTTGATCAATGTAATGGAAAATGAAATGATTGTACTCCTGAAAAAACAAATGTTATGGGAGATGGAGTGAAAAATCTTATTTCTATAATTACACAAGCTATGAATCATTCTAGACTTCCAAATAAACAGAGAAGGGAACAATATTCTGTTGAGTCCTTCATGAGGCAACGCCCAACTTCTTTCAGTGGGTCTTCTGATCCACTTGTTGCTGAACAATGGATCAGTACCACTGAAAAGATATTTTCAGTTCTTCAATGTTCTGAACATGATAAAGTCATCTTATCAGTATATCGTTTGGAAGGTGAAGCTGATCAATGGTGGAATCTTATCAAGAATATGAGGCCAAGAGATGAAATTGAGTCCATGGAATGGGACGAGTTCAAGAACTTATTTTTCAATAAGAACTTCCATCATATTCTTTGAACAAAGATGGAGAAGGAGTTTCTTGAACTAAAGAAAAAGGATGATGAATCTGTTGTTATATACGAAGCGAATTTTACAAGGCTTGCAAGGTATGCATCTGGCTTTATCATCCAACCTGAAAGTAAATTTGATCGATTCTTCAGTGGCTTAAAACCAAATCTTCGAAGGGAATTAGCTATGAGAGACTTCAGTAGCTATGAAGAAATTGTGCGCTGTGCTATTAAGGTAGAAATGGAAGTTGGTATTACATATCCATCTCACGGTTTTGACAAGAAACGAAAGATGGATTTCAAGGAGAAATCTCAAAATAATGGTGAAAAGAAGATGACTATTTCCTTATGCTCAAAGTGTGGAAAGAAGCATGGTGGAGATTGTCTTAAAGGGACTAGAAAATGTTTTAAGTGTGGAAAAGAAGGTCATCGAGTAGCTGAGTGTCGAAGTAATGTAAAAAGGGTTGATAATGGTGTGAATAAAGAAAAGACTGCAGAGAATGCACCAACAACACTTCAATGCTTCAAGTGCAAGGAAATGGGGCATTATGCTAATCAATGCCCTAATCCATGGGTTAATGATGATCGACATGAGAAACCACTTAAGGCAATGGACAAAGGGAAGTCACATGCGATCACTATTGGCGATGTTGAATATGACAACGATGTGGTGGAATGATTAAGTGTTTATGTAATGGGATTCCAAAATAATGTTGTATATAGTATCGTGGAATATTGGAATATTTATGTATTGGTCTATTGTGGTTTTCAATAATTTTATGGTACCGGTAACCATGGAAAGTGATTGAGATATTTTTGGTAAGAAGATGATATGCACATAATGAAGGGATAAGAAGACAATGAGATGTTTGATTGTATTCATGATCTCATAATTGATATAAGGACTAAGTGATATCATGGTTTGACTATAAAGAATTTTGAGGATTTTAGTATGTGGAAAGTGTTAACTTTTAACTGCATTCATGTTTTCAAAAAGGTTCAATGGGTATTCATTCTTCAAGAGAATACATGATTAAGGTATTCACATGTTTGTAATTTGACCAACAAGATATATCTTATGATATATGGGGGATAAATGATAGCATTCACATGATTGTTATGTGACATTTCATGTAATCATTTTCTTTATACTATGAGCTTGGACCAAAGTATTTTAGATAAGCCTAAATATTTTAATGGATTATGTTAGACATAAGTTAGTATTGTTTAAGGATAGAAGTTTTTTCGATATTATTGATGAGATGTTATAGTAATAAAGTTTTAGAAAAAGGACAACCTGCAGGACAGGCGACAACCCATCGCGTCGGACAAGGCTGTGGGAATCGAACCCACAACCGAAGTGCGACTGGCCTTTATCGCCTACCATTGGCCTACAGGAAGTCCCTGGTTAGTAGAAACTAGTTTTATTTTATTACACGGTATGATATATTAAGTATAAGTTCATTTTTGGAATCGTATACTATTAACCTCACCATAGATGGAATTATGTATATTTGATAACTTTTCCTAACCTTTTGTTTGAAACAGATGGAATGACCCATCATTCTATCACATGATCTGTTAACACTTCACGAATAACAAAAATGTTGTCCTAGTGCCCTTATATCCGATGAATCATATGGTACCTTAAATCATCACAAATTTATGGCTTTGTGATTAATGGCTTTTTCATAGCCATGTTCTCTACCACTCTCCATCAGAACATGATGGTTAGATTTCTCTTCCATATCCATATTTTCACCTATGTTCTTCTATGTGGAAACCCAGTGACTAGTTAATTTGGGTAACTTTTACGTTTCATACTTTAGTTTTTAAATCCAAGTTTTGGTATTACTTTTTATGATGTGGGTTTCTATTAAAGAAACTTTCGAGTAGTAAACCATTTATAACCTCGACGAATTTTGAGGGTGAAATTCATTTTAAGGGGGGTAGAATGTAACACCCCGAGATTTTATGAAAAATATTCTTTTTAATTTCATTAATGTCTTGTGTTTTACGATACACCAAAAGGATCTTGCACAACACGCATCCCTGACTTGGCTTTCATTACACGCAATCATGACCTTCCACGATAGCATGTGTTGTACGCAATACCGAGTTTCGCTAAACAACGATATATTGTATAAACTAGCCGTTATGAATAGTAATACCCACTTTTTGAAATTTTATAAATTTTATCATTCAAAATGGACTTCATTTTTGGATTCGGAATATTGAAATTATCCTAGGGTGAATTTTTGGTATTTTTATGAAAACTTTCAATTTTTGATGAATAGTGAAAACACTGGGTTACTATTTAAAAACCGACTTTTTATTTAAATAATTATTTATTTTATTTAAATTTATTTTAGGTCAAAATTGATACATAATAACTATATAATTTCAATGAAATTCATTGGAATCATTTTATAATAATTTTAGATATATAAAAATTTTATTGAACTTTTCACCGTCTTTTACCCACCTCCTAGGAGAATTTGCAAATTTACATAAAACTTAATTTTACCACTTTTGTGAATTGAATTTAAAAAATACGAGAGACACGGTTGACTTCAGTAAGTAAAATGTGGTTCAATGAGATGAAAATAATTTTTGGTGAATAGTAACTTTTTAGTTTTTTTTACCACGGTTAAAAGTAAATAGGGTAAGTAAGGGTAAAAATGATATTATTATTACCCTAACACATGTCATAATTCTATTGGATAAGTTTAATTCGATCAAAAACAACCTTAGGAATAAAATATGACCATTTAGGCCCACTTGGATTAGATTAGGACATTTAATATTAATTTATTTAAAGAAGGGTTAAAATAGTTAAAATCAATGTTTAATAACTAAACCATTTTTAATATAGGGTTATACATAAGATAAATTCGACTATAAATATTCATTAGAAATATAAAAAGATTTCCTACATAATTATATTTTATTTGTAATTTTTAGACATTAAATAATTTAATTTATTTATGACATAATGATGATGCAGTAATTATCTTATTAATGAAATATTGACATAATTGATGTTATAAATACCAAAATAAATGTAATTTGAGACTTTTTATGAATTAAAATAATTTTATATGTTAATATTACATGTTAGTATTGATTTAGTTAACTTTTTTCGAAATAATCATTCTGTTAGAATTTTCACAAAAATCAATTACCAAATAGTGTCAAAATTGACATAAAATAGTTTTTAAAAAAAAATATTATATTATTAATTGTTATTTTATTCCTAATAATCTAAGGTTCGGACAAATAAATTAGATAATGTTATATTTAATAAACAACATGGGGTTAGTTTGGCTTGTTATAGTAAGTTTATTAACCTTATAGTGTAAGAAAACAAGAAGACACAGTAAAAGTAAAATTATTTAACTTAAAGTTAAATCTAAATGATAAGGTTAAAATAGAAACCTAAACTTGTCTAAATTCTATTGGATAAGAGGATTTCGAAACATCCCCACCTTAGCTTCTAAATAACTCAATTTGGAGCAATTAAAAACCAAATATGACTTTATAATAAAATAATATTTTTAGTTATTCCAAAGGTGCCCCTCTCCTCCCTTATAAACGGGCACCTCCTCCCTCTCTTCATCACACCACTTTGAGCCTTAAATCTCGGAAAACCCCTGACAATTTATCTTCTCCACTTCCCTAGAAACATACTAGATGTTCTGGTCTTCTTCAAAGACCAATCTTAGTTCCCTAAGAGGAGGTTTCAAAAAGGCGCTTCAAAGAAGAGGTAATGTCCGTTACAGATTCTTTCAACTTTATTTCTTCTTCCACTTCTTCTTCTTTAGTTTTTTCATTATGAATTAATAACATAATTATCACTAATATACTGATATGTTATTATAATTATGAAACAAACCTATTTCACCGTCTATCCATCCTACGAAAAATGAAAATCACCACGCGTACATACGTACGGAATACCGTCTCCACGCCGTGGTGTAATCAGTTTTTCCACCACCACCTTACAGGGATGGGTATAATGGTGTAAATAAATAACTATATATGATTATTGTAAAGTGATATTGATTCTGAAATTTTATACATACACTCAAATACAATTCCATGATCATGGTAATGATATCATCACTCGTGGATACGTACGGACTACCGTCTCCACGAACGCGATGAGATTCATTTTCCATGATTAACCATTAAAGAATGATTATAAAGTATATATAATGAATAATAATGAAATATATGACATAATAATGCTACTGTATTTATGTATATATATATGTATGTCATATGATCAATTCCATTCAATTCAATAAGGAAACGAAAACAGCGTTCATGCGTACGTACGACCTACCATCTCCATGAACGGTGTATTTCATTCCTTTTATCGATCTATAATATATATATATATATGATGAATATATATATAAATCATGTTTTACATTATTGAATTATTTAAATTAGGATATAAGTAATAATATCAAGAACGACGAGTCGAAACACATACGATAAATGAAACGATTTTACCCAAAACACTCTTTAACATGGAATTTACAAAAGAACGGGTAATATAAAGTCATAAGTGAACCATATATGATATCATAAAAATGAATATGATTCTGTAATAATTAAATGACATTATTTAAATCATTATACATGAGGTTCGGATACATACGAAGCATATCGGACATAAGTTAAGGGATAATTTTGCAAATCTCATTTTTATCTGAGATTGCTTATTCGTAAGTATGTACTGGGCTTATTTCTATCATCCATGTCCATGTTTTATAAAAGTGTTTTCATGTATTTTTAAAGTCCTTTTTACCCATTTTTGACTTTTACTACATGGTATGTATGGAATCTTTCTTTTACGATGCACTTTTTGGCTTTTCCGGCAAAAGTACGAGAAGAATGTTTTTTTAACTTATACGGCATGAATGGATTTTACAGTTTCATAAAGCATTATTTTCATGAAGCTTCATCAAAAATATTTCATGACTATTTTTAACAAAATCCCTTTATTTTAAAATTTCATGACATTTTATGAAACAAAATTGATTTTGAAGAGGAAAGGATATTTTCCTCAAGAATTCATTTCAAGTGTTTTATCAAAACCATTTTCCATCTAAGATGACATTATTTCATATGTGTATGATTCAAGTTTAATGTCTCTATGATTTATATGGTTTCACTTTTCTTATGATGAAATGTCCATTTGTTTTATATATATTATGAGATGATGGGATGATGTTTATGAAACCCATTTTATTCTTTGGGTTATGGTGAATGTTTTAAGTTTATTTTTTGGCACAGGTAAGAATGATTTCATTATGATATGGGTGGGACCTATATCTCCCTCCAATTCATTGGGTAAAGATTTATATCTCATGAGATAGACATGGCTGGAATGGTTAGTTAATCTGGTTCAGTGTTACAGGACTGAAACGAGGAGTGAACTCGATTTAGAAAGGGACTTTGTCCACTAAGATGGTCTTGGCAGCAATGCATTGGATACAATTGAAATCATAACATGTGATTAATGGTTTCCACAATTAAATGTTTTATTCCCATGTTATTTTATCATGATTGATGTTCCCTTATGATATATGCTTTATGTACTTCCAAGTTTCATGTCTTTGCTCATGATTTTGATGTTTAGGTTTTATGTTCAAGTTTTTGCATTCAAATGTTTATGGATTGTTTTATTTTCTCTATGTTTACCCTTATTGGGCATTTGAGCTCACCCCTTTTTATGTTTTCTTTTCCCCAGGATATAAATAAAGGTTTTAGGTAAGAAAAAAAGGGAAGATCTTTATGGGAGATGTTGAAGATCTTTCACCATGATTAGAAGATTATATTCCGAGTTTCAAAGACACTAAACTATTACGGTCCTTGTGTGTGTGTTTTTGTTATGTACTAAGTATTCCACAAAAGTAATGTAATTTATATGTACGTCAAGCTTAGGGCCTCTACATCCGCTATTGAAAATTAGGCTTTTAACAGTGCTAGTAAAAGGGAGTTATCAACTCAATAGAAGTGCTGATAATATGAGCGATTTTAAAGGGTTTTCTTTAATAGAACTCATAAAAGTGATAATAAATCCCCCCTTTAACATCATTAGAAAAACATTGATAAAGGGTGCCTTTATGAGTGCTATTTTAGCGATGATAAAGGGGGCCTTTATAAGCACTTTTTTTTCACATTGTTAAAGGCCCCATTGATAAAGGGGATAATTTTTTTCCCTGCCACTTTTTTATCAGTGCTTCCCACACCCACTTTATCAATACTTTAGTTAATTCCACCATCTTTTACACACACCTACCTCCAATGAATTTCAATCCTAAGACCTCTTAGTTATTCACCAAAACCTTTTCCACTCCCCTATATTGTTTTGTTTTCCATTTTATGATATATCGATACATTTATATATATTTCATTATATTTTTATCTGTATATTTATATATATGTTTATATATATGTTTATATATATATATATATTTAAACACATATATAAAATATATTTTTGTTTGTGTGTTTATAAATACTTACAAAAATAAATACACAGATATATATATATATGTGCATCTATAAATATAATTATAAATGTTTATATTTATTTACATATATTATATATTAATATTTAAATACATATATTAGAGTATATAGATAAATATATAATTGTTTATCAATATACACACACAAATATATATATATATATAAACATTATATATACATTAATTGTATAGGCATGTGAATATTCATATATTTTTATTTTAAATAAAATGGATATTAGTTCATATTTAGATAAGGTTTATATATTTATAAATATATTTTTATATGTAAATATGCCTAAATACTTATTTATAAAATTAAATTTTTATTAGAGAATAAATAAAAAATTTGTATATATTGTTATATATTTGATTATAAATAATAGCACAATATGAAAAATGATAACATTTTAAAATCATAATGTCAAAATGAATGTATTCCCCAGGAATAAATTCAGTCTCCACTTAAAAAGATAAAAAAGATCCCCTTAAACGTGGCTTAAATTTCATCGAATATTAAAAAAATTGGGTACCCTGATTAAAACCTCAATTTTGGAGGCCTTCTCAGCCTTTTCTAGCCTAAACAAATGTGAATGGGTCCCTATAGGTTTCCAAGGCATAAATATCATTGTAAGCTTTGATTTGATATGTGGTAGAGGCCAAATGGTCACCCAGATCAAGAGTTATGCCTGTTTGAAGTTTGAGTTATGTTTTCAAATTATTTTAGATATTTTATTAATTTTTTTTGATTTTTTTATCTTCAAATTATTGCTAAATTACTATTACTCGATAAGAATTAGCAAATTATTAATTAATTCTTTTAAAATTAATTTTTAATAATTTTCAATAAATTTATTAAATATCTTGTTAAAATGCCTATTTAGCCTTATCTAAAACATATTTAAAAAATATATATTAAATTTATATCAATATAAATATATTTATATATTAATATATTATTTTTAACGGTTTTTTTAAAATATACCATTTACCAGCACTAGTAAAAAAGAATTGATAAATGGGTGGTCTTTATTAGTTCTTCTAAAAAATCACTAATATATACACCCTTTATCAGTTCCTTTTTATAAGTGCTGATAAATACCCCCCCTTTATCAGTAATTTTCTACAAGCACTGATAAAGCCCGCCCCTTTATCAGTTATTTTTTACTAGAGCTAATAAAGTCACCCCTTTATCAGCACTCTTTACTAGCACTAGTAAAGGGTGGATTTATTAGTGTTTTTTTACAAGTGCTGATAAAGGGCCCCCTTTAGCATCAAGTTTTTATCACTGTTAAAAACATCCTTTAACAGCTCATTCTCTAGCACTGACAAAGGGGGTTTTTAACAATGATTTTATCTAGCACTGTTAAATCCCTAACACTGAATAAAACCAATTTTGTAGTAGTGTTTTCAAGTATTGAAGGGGGAAATATCACCCAATAGTTTTCAAAATTTTCCATTGATGGGGTATTTCAAACACTGATGGAATGTTGAAGGTACCACCACATGGTTATGAAGCTAGGGATTTCTGAGTAAGACATTGTATTTAGTTTCATGATGGATGACCATAAAATCAGCATTTCATATGATATCCCCAAACTGAGTTTTAAGCTTGATCTTCCTAAGTGGAATTTTCTCATGCTTATCATACCCTTGAATGGTCAGATTTGAGGGGGAAAAATCCCCTTTATTATACCCCAACTATTGGAGGGTTTGAATCAGGATGAGGTTGATCCCAAAACCATTTTCAATTAGGTCCTTCAGATGTAAACATTATCGAGTCTACCCAATACATATAGGGGTTTTTTGTGTCCCTATATGACCTCCTCATGATCTTGATATATGAATGATATGGTGACATGAAATTCTGTTGGCATAGTCACCACATGATAGATCTCAGCCACAGATACTTCTATCTCGAACTGCTGTGGGCTCTGAATGGCTTCAATAAGTGCCTCCCTGAGTTATTTTGAAGTATGGAGTGTTCCTAGGATTTAGATATTAGAAGGTAAAACCTATATATATTTTATAATTTTGTACTTTTGTGCCAGAGGTCAGTGCTTCCCAAGGCGGGGTTTCTCCTTAATATGTAGCTTAGGAGCTGAGGCATTTGAGGTAGATGAGATTGATGATTGTGTAGAGGTTGGGGGAGTATCTACTGCCAGTGGTGTGGGTTTTTATAGCCTTCCCGGTTTCTTGGACTAATCATATGATTATACCCTCGCTAAGTAGTCATGAAGGATGACTGGGCACGTATAACCGCCAAAGGGTTCTGATACACCTCCATGTCTCTTTTGGGCCTGCTAAAGCATATGAACATCGGTCTCAACTACATATATTTCCTCCATGGGGACGTGAATGAAATTTGGATTTGACCACACCCATTTTGTCACCTATATCCTTGGTTCCTGCACATAAGGCCTCTTATTACTTGGTTAGGTGTGGGAACTCATACTTAGAAGCATATTCATATTTGTAGAAGGGGTATTCCAAGTGTATCATATTGGTAGAGACAAAGATTATATCTTCATTCGATGAGGGTTCTATTTGATGGGGTGGTACCCATGATTAGGATATTGTAGAGAAGAAATATGCAAGAATCAGAGCTTGCATTGGAGTATAATATCACTATTCCTCTTCTATTTCTTCCTATGTATGATGGACATGTCAAATTTTGGGGGACATATATGATGTCACCTTCCTAGTTGGAGAAACTTTAATGGGTCCATGAAGCTATTCTCTTAGGGTCTTAGGAGATTGGTCAAATATAATTCAAGTCATCCAGTTGTTGAACTTCTGGCCACACCTGGATGAAACTTTCTTTTAATCACCTTATCTGTTTGATTGGGTGATGGTTATATAGTTTATCTACTCTAGGGGGTTATCGAACACCACATGTCCAAAATATACTATTCTTTAGAGAACATATTTTAATAGAAATAAATCCTAGATTTTTTCAACCATCCTTCTATCGAAAGGGAAGTATTCAGGACGATTAGTGAGGTTGACATCATTAGTATTCAAGTTATGTGGCAACTTGAGCTGGTTATTATCTATGGATACCAAGAAATAATCAGGGAATTGTTCATTTTGTAATTAATATGATTTATTCACTTGTTTTTCAAATCTGGAGGAACCCTAATTTCTATATGCTTTTAGATGAGGGATATTTTATTCTTGTTTGTTCTTGACAGGAGGTGCTGAGTAGTTTAGGTCCTAACTAGGTTCTTGAATGGGCACAATTGCTTGTTTTTGGGTGAAAACTACAACCTCTACTTTTTAGAGCCTTTTACTCTTTTCTGAAGGCATGATTTGAGACTTTTATTGGGTATATTGAATAGAGTCTTCTAGAAATTGTTCTATTTCTATTAACATAAGTAACCCACCTAGATAATTCATTGAGATCAGAGGTGTCTGCAGAATATCCTTGATATTTTCAACACAGAGTTACAAAAATTTCTCTTGTGATAGAGGTATTCTGAGTGAATAGGTTAAACCTGTCTATCTATCTATGAATTCAAACACCCTATGATTTTCACATTTCTTGCAGTTTGTCAGGTTGATAATTGTTGTTTTACTCAGTGTAGAGATAAACTGGTAATGTAATTAACAATGAAGGTCTTCCCATCCTACAACTAATCTTGATGGAAGACTATTGTACCAAATAAAGGCTAGCCCTACCGTAGTTTGTACAAAACACCTTAGTTTGTTGTCTTCGACTGATCTCGAGGGACCATCATCAGACCAAATCGGGATGCAAAGTGTGTGAGATGATCTTCAGGGTTAATCATTTCATCAAAGGTGGAGAAGGTAGGATTTATAAAATTGGTTGGAGTCAAATTTTCATCCAACCATTCTGGATATGGCTTCCCCTTGGGCTGCACAAGTTCACATCACCCCTCCATGGCTTCTATTAAACTAGCCAGGGACTCCATGGTGTTGAGAAATTTTAGAGGTACTAATATTTGAGAAGCCTCTTATATATAGGGAGTGGGTGGTGTTTGATGATGTGGACCTATTTTAATATCCAATGATTATCCATTTGTGTCAAGAAAGAATGATCTCCATGGAATGGGAGAGGATTTTGTCCCCAGAGATGGAAGTCATGATCATTTTCAACTTCCCCATTTATGTAAACTGGATTCCCAGATGTGGAGTCAATATGATTTTAGATTCTTATCTTACAGGTGGATTATCTCTATGAGGTATAATATTCATCTCTTCCTGAATAAGATACCCAGTGGGAATATTTCCCTTGAGTAGATCCACATAGAATTTTCTGAGTGTTTGTATCTCATTCTCATAGTGTGACAAATGTTCCTCCATCGAAGGGACTTCGATTCTTCTAGGTGGTGATTGGGATGTATCCACACATTTCCATTTATCTTTGGTAGTATTCGGCTCTAGAGGTGAAAAATCAATATTCATAGGTTCTAGATTTTGGAGCCTCCTCTGGTTTCGGGTGCATGAAACCTTAGTTGGTGAATCCAAATCACCTTACTCTTGGGGTAAGTTTTCTATGTTACAAACCTATGTATTTTCATATTGATCCAAAATATATGTTGTGTTGACAGTTATGATATTAATAGATGTACATCGGGCAATGGTGGTCATCCTATTAATTTCAACGCAGTTGAATGATTCTGGACTACCTATATTAGGGTCATTCCAAAAACCCTTGGCTATATTGGGCCATTTTGGCTTGTGAATCAAGTAGGGTTTGATTTCCTTCACCGTATTCTCATCCCATATTTACCTATAACTAGTGAACTTGAGGGAGTTTCTAATTGTTACTACTAAACGGGCCCCAAATAGTAGAGTTTTTTTATATTCCAGGAGGAACATATGGGATGATGACTATTAATATTTACCTCTCAACCTGGAGAAGAATGGTTCCCTATTTAGTGATGAAGATGACGAAAATTCCCCCATACCTATGGGATGAGGAAAATATGGGGACACAATTAGTATTTATTGATCATTTTTTTGAGGATATGATACTTCTGGTTAAGGATTTAATGATTCCTGGGATGGGCATTCAGATATAAGCACACCCATCCTAGTGGGATGGGGTTGATCTGGAATCATCATTGATGTACTCAAGACCCTCTTATGGGATGATGAACTTAGAGATGATTATTGAGATAAAAAGTCTCCAAACCAAGTGGTATGGTATTGATTTATAATCTTCATTTATGTCCCCTGGACCCTCTTAGGGGATAATAAACCTGGAGATAGTGATTGAGATAAAAATAAACCCATCCTAGTGGGATGGGGTTTTTTGTAGCTACTATAGATAATTCATGAATCCTCTTGGTAATTGATGATCCAAGATGTAGAGGTGGTGGTAGATATTCCCCCATTCTAGTGGGCCGAGTTCTCTCCTAAGAGCCTTCTATGAAAGCTACTATTGTGACATGTTTGATGTGGTGCAGTTGTGCTCTTGTAGGAGCTGAGTAAAATGGAAGCCAAGGATAGGAGTTGGTTTCCATGATAGGTTGATTGAAAATTTGTCTTTTATGTCTAAAAAGAATTACCATTACTTCAAGGGGACCATCTAAAAGAACCATGGGCTATCCTATTCCTCCATTTTTGTTGTATTTGAATTGTTAAAGTGTGTGAATTCTATTGTAGTGACCAACTATCCCAAGCATTATACAATCCTCAGATTTTACCAAAGGATATAACATTGTAGGATTTGTATATGAGGGGTCCTATTATTTAAAGGGTGTAGTTAAGTGTAATTCTCTATACTTTACCCATCCTCAAATACATATACATGATGAAGATTTTGGAATCAGTTGTCAAAGATTTTTTTATGCAATGACGAAAATAGTGTTATAAATTTTCATTGTGGATTTTGAAATTTGGATAATGGGAAATAGAGATAGCATCTAGGTCTAGCCGACAACAAATTATATTGTTATTCTAAGGTGACCCTCGTATCTAGGATAAGGGAGGTGTCTAGCCTTTAGTAGCTGATTAGTATCCCACATATTTTCTTGTAGATATAGCATGAACTCATTTTCTGGCTCATTTGGGATATCATATTTAAAAGTGGAAAAGGTACAGAACATGGTAGGGAGTTTTTTAGAATAAATCTCACAATATATCACTGTTGGCATCCTCTTCATCAGAATTACATGCCTCCATCAAATCCAAACACCGACGGTTCTTATTGGGGTCACATATTAATCGGAGTGGAGTGTTTCTTGAAGTTGATGGGGAAATATATATGGTTGAACCTGATGTTTTGAGAACATGTCTATACGAAGGTATCTAAGTTTTGAAAACCTCTCAATATGGAGGTGTATGGGTAAGGGGCGTATTTCCTTGTCCTTGGGAGATATCATTGTAGGGAGTTTGACCACAATGGATGTGTAATGTACCTGTATGGATGCCACTAAACTGGTTCCCTATGCCGATGGTTTATGAGGCCTCAGGAGAGCCTCCCCATATGCCAAATGCTGTCAATTAGTAGTGAGGCCCTAAGATGTGATGGTTGGGAGAATATGGCCTCATATCAGAGTAAGAAAATAGTTGAAATAACTAATTATCATACACAATAGTAATAAACAGAGTGAGATAGTAGTAAATAAACTAAAATTGAACATGTTGTAATAATAAATGATAATTATATAAAATTCCAAGAAAATAAGTCATACAATACAACACTGGTCACCCACTGGGCCGACCATACAGATATAGGAGTATATAAGAAACTGAAATAAAATTAAAGGGATTTACTACTAACTCTAATACAGACCACATACCTGGTCTCTAGACATTTTTAAACTGCACCAACCTAAAGAGAAGAACCCACTCAAGCATCTTTTCTCAATCATGAAACTATGGGCCTCATCCCTATCCACCATAAAACTTTTCTCAACCTAAAAAGCATATATAAGGTCTACATGTACACCAAGATTCATGTGTAGGGACGAGAAATAATTTTAGTAGGCCACCCCTGATGATAAAACTATAAAATATTCTCTTATAAGTGTATGAAAAAGAAATATGCTCAGCCTAGATGAGACATAACTAAAAAGATAAGTAAAACCCAAATGAGAAACCAAAGATAAACCCTAGATCCATATTCCCGATAAATTGGGTAAGTTCCACCATGGATGTCCATATCATATATGTATACATGTGTAGTCCCATACCTTCAAATATATAAATAAATATGAATATTCATAGGTAAGTGAATGAAATCACATAAAAAACGAAACAACATTCGATCCTTGGGTCCGTAATCCCAATCGCCTGGACATCTTTTGGAAGGGCATTGAGCTGGATTTCATACCACTCATTCTATGTATCATTAACTCGATCTATAGGTCCATAATTCCAATCTACATGTAACTTCTTTAGTCAATGCCAGAAATATATCTAATCAAGCTACATCACCATAGTGGGACAACCTTCATACACCTGGGTTCACCCATACTCGCCTCCAATCACTAAAATCATTGATTATGAGGAAGTACATATGGAAATCATGTAAATGTTCACTGATATAGAAATCATGCTTCTCAGGCCATGTAAATCTAATTCAATGTCTGAGCCTAAGGCCTCAGTACATAGGAGGTTAAAACATTCAAAACACATATAATCCCTCAAGGTATGACCCTTAAGAGATCTGTAAAGAGAACTCACAAGTGAGATACCATACTCACTAATGGAGTCTTTAATAAGGGAGAGTGTAATCATCCCTATAATATAGAAGAGAGTAATCATTCTGGGTATCCAATGACATGAGAATCCATGTACAACAATGTGTTTAAGTAACCAATCCGGGAGATCATAATCATCCCTATCCTTTGGGAGAGTGTGATCATCCATGAGTATAATCAGATCACAGAGTGCATGATCATCCTCATCACATATAAAATATAAGAGAGTGGAATCATCCTCATAATATATGAAAATAGTAGATTATAATCCTCCTATTCACTTAGGGGAGCAGAATCATCCATGAGTATCATTAATAAGGATGCCATGCCCATATAACATAGTAGTAGGCTCAACAACCGGATTCCAGGAAACACCTCTGGACATACCGATAATATAATAATGAAATATATCTTGGATAAATAGAAAATCCTAGGTAGTAACTCTATGTATACCTTTAAATAATATAAATAACATGGATTAAAAGTTGGTTCCCAGGAAAGTACATCTGTGCATCCCAAAAGATAGAAAGACGCATTGCATCAGGCTTAATAGCCATCGGCCAGGAATCACCTTTGGTGAGCATCAATACATCAACAATAAACATGTAAAAGAACAACAAAACAATAAGGGTATCCAAATGCCAAACCCAACACTACTACCACAACCACATGAGATTACAAGTTTGGTATGTGTTTTAAGGTGACAACTGCAACCATCTCTACCCAAACCCAATGTAACAACTTAGGTTTGGTCAACAACAGGGAACCCACTGGGTCCCTCAAGTCAAACATTGTGAGGAAACCTTCTCTGGATCCTCAAGGTATACATAGGCAATATAGGAATACAACATAGGATACTTTGATGACAAGTAAATGGAGGCATCCTACAAGGGATCCTCTAGAGGGTACTTAGAAAAGGAATCCTACACAGGAAACCTGGGACAATATAATAAGTAGAGGAATGATACATGAGATCCTAGGAATGGTACACAGGTAAAAGAAATAATATAAGTTACTCCCAAGATTAGCTTATAAGAAAAGGAATCCCTCAGGGGATCCTCAAAAATATAAAGAAGATAGAGGCATCCTACATGAGATCCCCTAGGTCGAAATGGAAATAAAGGAATCCTATAAGGGATCCTTGATAACAAATGGTCTCATGAAATCATAGTCCAGAAGGGAACATATCACAAGAGATAAATCCTCATGGAGAATATAAAAAAGGAATAGGTCAATATAGATGACTCATATAACATCTTAGAAAAAGTCTCGCTCTTAGGGGACATTGAAAACAAAAATTGGAGGAAGAACATATTCATTAGGAAAGGAAAGAAACACCACCTAGGAGTTCTAAAACTCCACATGAGTTTCACCATCGCAATATACATGAAAAGATACCCAGAAAAGACTACTCATGGGTTCAATTCTGACACCTGGGAGATAAGATACAAAAAACCTTCAAAGGGTTACAAGGGGGCAGTACATGACATTTCACCATGGTACACATCATGTCCCCTCAAGGCCCCACATGGGTGTGAAATCCTATTGGCCTTTGCATTTAAAATACCTAGGTACATGATGTTTAAGGGAAGTACATGACATGTAATCAACATAGGGTACCTTCATGCATACTTTTACACGGTTGGTGACCCACATGGGGTCTGACCATGTACTCTACACAGCCATGTACCCCTACACAGGTATCCATGTCGGGTACTCGACCTCACGGTTGAGACCCATAACATGTAGTTTACACCCAATTACATGTAATATACTTATAAAAATTTGTATTCCCAAAATGGGAAGAACACATGGAGTGTCACCCCAAACCATACACTGTGTAGCCTATTTTTCTTGAATGGAAAACCTTCGGATCTCTAGAAACCTCTGTTTTCACCCCCAAATAAAAAGATCATGCCTCAAGGGGCCATAAGAAATCATAACAGGGATTTAAATTTATAAAAAGGAAAATCTATGGGGTTATATAAAAAAACCTAAAAGGCATGACTTTGAATAGAAGTTACCAAAGCTTCGCTCAAATCCATGGTCCACGATTGCTGCACGTCGATCCAATGTGTAAAGAGGTCCATGATGGTACCCATATATCTCCCTCTCTCTTTTTATCTCTCCCTCTAACTTTATCTCTTAGGTCGCAGTGAAGGAGGTGTCATGGTGGGGAGCTAGAGGAAAATATATAAAAGAAAAAGAAAAGGAAAAGAAGTAAAATAAAAAGAAAAGAAAAAGGGGTCTCGAGTCGGCCCCGACACCCAACCCAAGTTTATGCCACACCTAGGAAAAAACCCCCATTAAAAAATCAATGGAGGAGATAAAATCTCAATCCGATGCTCTATTAGAAAGTTATAGGTGAACGAACTTGTGTAAAAAAAATTAATATTTAATTTATTAAATATTAAATATTAATTATTCCACTAAAACTTTAAAAGCTCAAAATTCCACAAAACTCCTGTAATTGGGTAAAAACCCTATCATGGGACCAAAAACGTTGTCAAAAAAATTATCCAAGATCATCTTCTATGGTAAAAAACCATTTTACCACTTATAAACATCCAAAAGAAAAAATTCATTTTTTTCTCAAAATTATAGTCCAAAAAACTTGAGCCCTTAAAATCTACCCACCATAAACCTTATCATCCTAGAGAAGCCTTTGTGGTAAGACTAGAATCCATTTCCTCAAACCGAGCATCTACACAACCAAGATATATGAAGTATCCAATGACCAACCTCACAACATCAACAACCATACCCTACATGGAAGATGTTTAACTATGACTAATCTGGTACTCCCCACCATTGGAATACCCTTATCGTCATCTTAAAAAAATCCTCCAAAATCAAATCCCACAAAAATGTAGAAGTTCAACTAAAAATGAGGGTCACCACCCTTAAACAACCAATGCTGAACTCCTCACCATATGTCTTACCTTACACCGCTCCTCAAGAGCAACCTCAATAGGTTTCCTACCAAACCAGAAAAGAACATTTAAAATAAAAGAATCTCAGTGTTGGGTCAATTATTTCTTAGTGTACTCAAGATTAAATCAAGATAGAGAACGATAGTTCCTAACCAGGAGTACAATAAGATTATAAAAAATGGCATGTAAAAATCTTTCTGAGCCACACTCACATCGAGTCAAAACATGAACAGGATTCTACCAGAGGTAAACCATCTTATGGAAACCCATTCATTCCTGATGTCACCTCTACCATGGAGGTAAATTTTCCACTTAACCATAACTCTTGTGTAGCCCTACCACAACAATTCTTGAAAACATTGACCCTCAACTCACACCAGACCAATTAATAATTTTCAATTGAACGATACCACATGAAACTGAAATATACCTTATCACCTGAATTGTACTCCAGCAATTCATCCATTACAAGGCTTATATTACCATTCTATATGACATGTTAGTATCATTAAACAAAAAAATCCCTTATAAATCCTCTTTAAAATTGGTCACCTCACCCACACCCCAGTTCATTCCACAATTGCCCGCCACAAGACATCATTCCATCCATAATAATCTACCCATGATATGAATACATTTGAAATAGCTAAAACACTTGTCAACTGGTCTAGTAACTTGAACAGTCCTACCCATAGAAGCCAATTTGACACCAAAGAACCCTAGGTCCTTGTCAACAGCTGAAGGCATCAAAATACCTATCATGAAAAACTTGATCATCTACGATGCCTAGATCTCAAAATGAGAATAAACCAAGATAAATACATAAAAGGAATATAAAAATATAGGCCAACCTGTCTCACAAAGGTTTCCTTAGAACAAAATGGACATCGGCCTACAAGGGTATGGGTTGAAACTCAGGGTCTCTAGATCTCTCACCTAGACCTACAGAAGAAGTCTTACAACTAGGTCACAATTTCTATCCACCTATCCCAAAATATCAAACCTCTAAAGATAAAGTAAAGATAAAAATTACCTACGATTTTTAAAAATAAAAACATGAACTACAATGGCCTGATCCTCAATGATCGTCCTTAAAAGGAAATGCACCCTAGAGGTCATGATACCAACACCTAAAAAGCGACTGAACTGAAACTCATTGGGCATTTGTATATGGTAATACCCTCTCGAGTTATAGTTCATGATAAAAGTACTAGTATCCACTGGAATTGTACTCATAAATTTTACTAGATAACCCATACCTAAGAAACAAAACCCTGAAAGGGGTACAATAGAAGGGAATCATGTGCCATATCGACCAACTAGGGTCACTGCACCTCCCATGTATGAGGAATGAGTAATCAGGATCAACACCAATTCCTTTATATAGATCCACATAACCTTAAATCAGAATTAAAATATATATAAGTAAGTAGGTCCAATTAAATACGCCTTGGTTTTTAGTAAAAATAGTACAATAGCACGCCTATATGATGTGAATCCTACATTCCAAATATGATTTAGGATAATATTCTTTCCTTTTCCATCAAAGATTCAAAATCCATCACTATCCTCTTACTTATGGCTGAGAGTGAGAGATCCATAGTAAATCATAAAATCTACACCACATGTGCATCTCTCAAGGCAAAAATCATATACAAATATAACATCGAAAATCAAGAAAACAATCCCATACCCCTGGAAACTAGGATTTATTATCGAAAAAAATGTTCTTGACACACCAATTTGATATCCATAATAGGTTCCAAAACATTCCTAATACCCCTTTCTACCATATCCAAAATAGTAAAGACTAGGAAAAAAATATCTTTGATGTCGCTTTGTAAAGTCCCAACTAGGATGCCACTAAACCAGTGCCCCAAGCTGGTGGGTTATGATACCTCAATCACACCTCCCTATACACCAGTGGCTTCTGACTAGTTATGAAGTCCTAGGGTGCGATAGTTGGGAGACTATAACCTTATATCAGAGTAAGAAAACAATAAAAGAGTAAGTATAATACACACCAATAATATATAGATTGAGGAAGTAGTAAATAAACTAAAATAGAACATGATGTAATAATAAATGAAAATTTTATAAAAGAACAAACATCTAATTCAGACAATACAACATTGTTCACCCATTGAGATGACCATAAAAATACAGGAGTATAAAATACACTAAAATAAAAGTACAAGGTTCTACTACCAACTCTGATCTCGACCACAAACCCAGTATCTAGACACTGTCAAACTACACCATCCAAAATAGAAGAACCCACTCAAATATCTCCACTTAATTATGAAACTCTAGGCCTCTTCCCTATCCACTATGTAATATTTCTCAACCTTAAAAGTAGACATAATGTCTACACATACACTAAGGTTCACATACATGGGTGAGAAATAATATCAGTAGGCCACCCCTGATGATGAACCTATAAAATATACTACTATAAGAATATTCAAAAGAAACATGCACAACCTAGCCAAGACACAACTAAAATGATAATTAAAAACAAAATGTGAATCCATAGTCAAACTCAGGATCCATAATCCTGGTCAACTAGGAAAGTTCCACCTTGGATGTCCATATCTATATATGTATACATGTGTAGTCCCATAAATACACACATATACATAAATATGAATATTAATGGGTAAGTGAATGTAATCAAATATAAAACCAAACAACAATTGATCATTGGGTCTGTAATCCTGATCACCTGGACATCCTATGTAATGGAACTGAGCTAGATTTTATTCCACTAAAGCTGTGTATTATTATTTCAATCTCAAGGACTATAATACCAATCAACATGTACCTGCTTCGACCAATGCTAAAAATATCTCTGATCAAGCTACATCACCATGGGGGGATACTCGTCCTACACTTGGGTTCACCCATACGCACCTCCAATCACTAAAATTGTGGATTATAGGGAATTACATATACACATCTTATAAATAGTCACTGAGATAGATACCATGATGCTCAGGACATGTAAATCCAATCTAATGTCTGAGCCCTAGGTCCCATTCTGTAGGCGGTCATGACATTCAGAACTCAGATAATCCCTAAGGGTCTAAACCTTAGGAGTTATGTGAGGAGAACTCACCGATGAGATTCCATAATCACCCCTTGAGTCTCTAATATGGGAGAGTTTAATCATCCCTATCATCTATAAGAGCATAATAATTTTGGGTATCCAACGATGTGACACTCCATACACCACAACATAGTCAAATAACCAATCAGGGAGAGCTCAATCATCTTTATACCTCAAGAGAGTGTGATCATCCACAAGTATAATCATATTGAGGAGAGCATAATCATCCTCATCAAATATCAAATAGAGGTGAGATGAATCTCAATATGATGATCCCTTAGAAAGTTATGGATTAATGAACCTGTGTGGACAATTTAATATTTAATTTATTAAATATTAAATATTAATTATTCCTATAAAATTTGAATGGATTGGAATTCCACTAAAATTTTATCCAAGGGTAAAAAACCTATTTTGGGACCAATAGAGTGGTTATAAAATTTTTTGGAGATCATATTCTAGGGAAAAAAATTACATTTTACCACTTACAAGCATCCGAAAGCAAAAACTCAAATTCCCACTCAAAATTGTAGTCTAGAAAACACGGGTCCTTATAGAATGTTAGAAGTAGAGTCCCTGAAATCCATATCTACACTACCATGAGAAGAACTATCATAGTAATAATCACCTTATTCTTTGGTTTAAGAGTCTACATACCCTTGGAGTGTTGTGAATGTGTCTAAAATAACCTCAAGGACTCTAGAATTAATCAGATTAGGGATATGAGCCTCATTCTATGCTATGGATGGAACATGATGACGTACCTTTTGGAATTTTCCAAGGATATGAGCCTTCTGTATGATGGTTACTAAAACTTTTTAATAACCATCTCATAAAGCCAGAATATGAGCCGATTCTGAGAAGTTTTTAGAGAATGATAATGATCTTCTTCTTTATTGGATGAAATATAATCCTTCCTTGGGGAATGTGCTGCTCCCACTTTTCGAGCCTCAGTCAGAATGGGGATATGAGAATGATACCAAGACTTTGGAATATTACACTAATCTTTATAGATAGGGATATGTGCCTATCCTAATTTATGTTCCCCCCACACTTGGTGATCCTTGGTTGGAGTAGAAATTTGAACCCAGTATGAATATGCATTCCCCATTGGAATATATTGATGGACCTACAGAATGTGAGAAGGGATATGTGCCTTATCTTATATAGCCATGGAAGGATGCTGATGTAGTCATTCATTAGAGGAAGTAGGAATATGATCCTAACTTCTGTGATCTACTAGAATATGCTAGGTAGATTAACTAATAGGAATATGAGCCTACCTGAGGCATGTGCCATTCTCACTTGGTGAGCCATGGATAGAATGAGGATATGAGCCTGATCCTGGGACTTGGAGTATGTTTTTGGTCTTCTTCAAAAGGAATATGATCCTATGATGAGGCATGTTCCACTCTCACTTGGTGATCCATGGATAGATATGGGATATGAGCCCGATCCTGGGCCATTGGTGTATATTGACGATCCTTTTCAATATGCATGTGACCCTATACCGAGGAATGTGCCCCTATCACTTAGAGAGTCCTGGTTGGAAAAAGAATATGAGTTCAGCTTGGTTCCTTTTCCTTTACCATAATATATACTAATAATCCTCTTATAGAGGAGGAAGAATGTTCACTTACTCAAGAGAAACCACTTGTGTTTAATGACCAGAGTGTTGTTCTTCCTTGGCTCTAGGGATAGGAATATTCTCTTATCCCAATATCTATGACCATGTTAGAATATGCCCGAATGGCCCAAAGGTATTTTTTATTTATTTTCTATAACCCCCCTTTCAATGGATGAGGGGGAACCATTACAAGGACCATAGTCTTAGAGATTACATGACCCGTAGGTCTTAGGAAATATATAAACTATACTTGGAACTGCTCCTCCCCAGCTTCTTCATCGTGATATCAGCTCCCCACCTTCACATGGCTTGTTCAGCTAGGATTCCCATGCAAGTAAAGGCTAGTCCTGATGGAAATTCCAAACCCTCTCTTTCTGAAAAATCCTCTTAGATTTTTCTCTGGTGAATGCGCTTGCTCTGAATCCCCATCTGGAGTCTGCTCCTTATGGAGTCTCTCTGATCATTTAAGCACAATTTCAGGTGGCCTGAAGGCCTTGATGTGTCCTGAAATCCTTACTATCCCAGAGGCCTTGGGTGGCATGAAGGCCTTAAAGAACCCGAGGGACAAACCGGTGGCCCAAAATACCAAATAGATGAAAAGTTCTGGCTACTACAGAACCAAACAGTGCCTACTACAGTACTTCTACAGTACTTGAAAAGTATGTCTCTGCTCGGTTTTGAACTTGTGTCTCCTGAATTCACTTGTCGAGTCCTCACGAACTGGGCTAAGGATCTTGTTCTTAGAATATATAGATAGAGTTATTTAGATATTGGTAATATGTAATGACACTTTATAAAAGTGTACAAAAGAATATAAGCCTCCACATTTTCTATATCTTTTATATTCTAGAAATATCTTGAATTGAAGCAGGAATATGACCCCACTTCTATCCTCCTTATTCCACTAGAATATGTTGATGTAATTGAAGAATGGGGGTAGGGATATAAAACTACCATATGATTACTACAGGAATATAGTCATAGACTTATTTTGAGTGAGCATGGATATGAGCCTACTTGCTGGTTACTGCTATAACATATCACAATAGATCGTCGGAGGGAGTGGGAATATGATCCCACTCATGATTATATAGAGCCTTCCACACCTAATGTGTCTTACTTATTTTCCATGAATGGGAATTAGAGGTGGTTGTGTGTTTGGTGGTACCCTTAGTAGGAAACTAAAGGGTACCCGTGGGATGGCACCAGTGACAACAATTGATAGGATCCCTCCTCAATAGTCGCTGAACCAGAAGGGAACCATAGTTTACTCCTTGGTCCACCATTATCAGATACTGAAGATGGTGATTGTCGTGCTCTGGGGATAATATTCTGAAGTGGTTGGATGTTGCAACAAGATCCATTGGATTTAATGTAGCTTTCTTCAAATGGTGTGGACCCGTCGGTTTTAGAACTTGGAGACCCTCACAGGAAACCTCAAGGGTTGATATCATACCATGTTGAAGGCATTACCAGACCATTGTATTTTTCACCCTATACTGAATATGCCATGCAGGTGAGGTCATTAAGAGACCCACAAAGGTTGCAGTTGTAGCTGATTTTCTATAACAGTCACTGGATGAAGGCATTATCTCAGATCAGGGTGTTTTTGATGAGAGGAATATCTGCAATCATATATAAAATAAGGAACAATGTTATTGATCAGTGCACTATCATAGGCATGATGCATGCTCAATCAGATATGCATGGGTTACAAAATTGTACTTTTATTCCCAATTTCTCCATTCTACTCGCATATACTTGTCAAAGTGAGGATAAAATTATTTCATGAGAACCCCAAATGCATAGGATTATACCTAAGGTTCATTTCATGGTTAACAAATCATTTTTTCGTTTGATAGATTCATGTTGGGTTCACTATTTTTGTTTCGACCGAAAGGTTGGGAATGTTGATGGTGATCATTCATTTTTTACCTTTCATAGAAACTCACAAGGGTTCCCAAATCTCTAATTGGGTGCATAGATAATTTACAAAGGTAGGTGTTCAATTAGGGTTTTAGACCCAATGAAACTTAGAAACCACATTGGTTGAGAGGATGGGAGGTTGGGCTCATCACATCCTATTGGGGAGAATTGTTGCATACTCTGGTACTCTCTTATAGATTTAAAATATGTTTGCGAATCTCTTCCTAATCCTTTTTTGGAACTGGTTATGCTAAAAAATTGATCTCAAGTTAAACACATTTATATATATAAAGATGAATCTTTTAGTGAGTCTATATGTATGTATCTAAGGTTCTTTATCCATTTCCCATAATGGATATATTATTATATATTTAAGCCTGTGTAGCTAGGAAATTTTGAATTTTCTATCATGTAGGGAGGTGTTTAATATGTTGAGGATGATATTGAGCTGTTATATTGAATTCTATGTATCCTTCCTATGATTGGAATAAAAACCCACATAGTTCATTAAACCCATACAGTTTAATGTCAAATGAAAATGAAATATATGTGGGAACTTAGGCACTAGGTATTTGAGCTCGAGTCTTAGGGATACATCATATGTATCGTGATTATGGAAACAATAAGAGTCATCATAGTTAAATTAATTGGGGCTTAAACATTGGAGTTACCCTAGTTGGTGGTGATTTATGATATGAATGATATGACCATTGTAACTACCTAATCCCACATGAAAAATTCTTGGTGTGAGAAATAGGGGATAAAAAGTAATCAGTATCACTATATATGGGTATGGGAATTATGTGCTAGGACAACCCTTTGGATTTTTAATATGAAGATAAGGTCTTAGGAATGAATCCTATGTATCCTGATTATCATAAGAATTAGAGTTCTCATAGTTCAGTTGGGGTTCTCAGTATATTGGTGGATGAGGGAGAATGATTAGCCCATGTGAGAGACTAGGTCCCAATGGTTGTAATGTCAGAGACATGGGGAGACTTACCCTGAAGTGGATATTTATTTGATATCGATCCATAGAAAGGAATATTATGTATCCTTATTATATAAGTAATCAATTTTCTCATAGTTCAGTCGATTGGTGATTACACACCGAGGTTTCCCTAGTATATAGGTGGACATGGTTATCATTTTCTTAGTTACCTGCCTGACCTACTTGATTATCTTATTGACATGTCTTTATTGTCTACCAGATATACTGGAGGATTTATAGACATGTCTGATTGTATTTTTTAAACGACCAAATACAATCATGAATTCTATCATACTTGTACGAGGGACGTCGCATAATCTGAATGACATGTATGAAGGACATCACATGGACAAAGCTGATTTATCTAGAGGACATCAAAAGATCAAGGATAACTTGTCCAAAGTACATTTTAAGACCCAGTTGTCTTATCTTGGAGGCCATTGCATGATCTTAGATGAATTTTCTAGAAGAAATCACAAGATCTAGGTTTACATGCTTGGAGGGCATCACATGACCTGTTTGGTTTTTCCATATGACGTAGTGAAATATAGCTGATATGCCCTGGTGACATCATGATACTTGTCTAACATGAATTGGTGCCATCATATTATTTGAGTGACACATCAAGAAAAAATCACAAGGTCTCTATGGAGAGCCTAGAGGGTTTCATGAGACTTAGTTGGAATTCCTAGGGGGGGGGGCTACATGGATTTCATTGACATGTCCAGGGGACTTCACATTATCTAAATAGTATACTAAGGGAATGTCATGTGATCCAGTCGACATGTCTCAGTGCTGTTGTATGACTTGGATGAGTCATGCTATTTTCATGAGGATCAATAAATAATTCTTCACATGACTCTTCCATCCTTATTCTATCTTCCAATTTTTATTATAAAAGTGCCTTATATTCATTCAGTGTCAACATCTTTAGGTTTCATGTGATTTAGAATATATGTGGGATTTCCTTCACATGACCTACTAAAAGTACTTCTCATGATCTTAAGTGATCTTGTGAAGTGCCTATTCATGTCACATGATCCTCTTGGTCATTCACTATATTTTTACCTGGTAGAATACCTTGAGATTGTGATATTTTCCACTTTTAAAAGTCAAATTTGATTCTTGGGTGTACTGGTGTGTGGATACATAGTTGAATTATTTCATACTAGGGTGGGGGATTTATAGGCCTTTGAACCTCGATTATATTCCTCTTTTCACTACATTTATCACAAAAATACAGGTTGGAGTCGGTGGAGGGATTTTGTGTCACGTGTTTCTAGAGGTCCTGCCATAGGTCATATTGGGGGTGTCACATGTTTTTTAGTGACCACAAGACCATCCCATAAATTCCCCATTAATTATATTTTTTCTAATTGGAGGGGTATTTCCTTACCATGTGGACATGTCAGGGGTCTTTCAAAATATCATGCTGACATATCTAGGGACATTCATGAGATAAGAATGCCTGTTGAAAGGCATTTTCATTATCTGAGATGTTTTGTCTAGGATTTTCCATGAGACAAATTTGGCTTTTCATGGGGTCCTTATAAGATGGAGATGACTTACTGAGGGGGAGAAATTTGACCAAGAATGATCACTCAGGTCATATAACCCCATTTTCACAAGTTCAATTTTCCTAACCCTCACAATAACGTGTCACCATTTCAATTTTTATTTCCTTTTTTATTTCAAAAATGAAAGGGATTTTGCGAGTTGGAATGACTTTTAGAGAAGAAAATCACTCTCCCAGTCAGTGATGTGTCACATGACCAATATAGGGTATTTTTGCGATTCACAAGAATTTATCATGGGAAACCATTATGTTTGTCTTTGGAGATATTGGGGGGGGGGGGTATAGGACCACCTGGGCATGTCTAAGGCTCTTACGAGACAAGAATGACATGTCACTGGGTGCTTCTGTAGTGTCATGCGAACTGCCTGGGAACATCGCTTGATGTTTATAACCACAAGAGGATCACAACTTTTATATTTTATTTCCTTCTTTATTTTCAAAGGCCTGGGGATATTTTGAGTTTGTACGAGTGTTTTTGAATACAATCAATCTCCCCATCTATGATGTATCACATTTCCAAAAAAGGTTCCTATGGTGATTCTTGAGAATTTATCTTGGGAAACCCTTCCATTTGTCTTTAGAGAAGGTGGGGGAGCACAAGAGTGCTTGTTCATGTATGAGGCCCCTCTCTTGGAGAGGGTGACATATCTGCGAGGATCTTACATGATAAGGTAAACATGTCACCGATGGCTTTCCACATATTGTGAACCACCTGGGTGCATCACATGATATTTATGACCATAATAGGCTCCTACCTCTTGGATATTTCCTCCCTATTTTACAAGTATTTTTGGATGGATTATCAGGCATATGTAGGTTTAAAAGTCGTGTGATCTAGAGGAACTCATCTAGCACCCATCACATGATCAAAAAGTGTCTTTGATTCCTTCACGATAGCAGAAGGAATCATCCAAAGGGGCTCTATGAGATATTCAAATCAAATAATGAACTATGCATAGATCTTCAACATGATCTTATAAAGGTCATGTGATTTAATTTCCTTTAGAGGTTTATGTGATCCATGTGTATTGTCCAACTTCTTCTTCTTTTTCTTTTGTGGGGAAAATAATACCCATATTCAGGTATTTATTGCCTTTTGGTTTTCTTCGATGCTCATTTAGAGGGTGTCAACAAGGTGTATTTGAGAAAATACTCCCATAAGATTCTATTCATCTTTCAATTCCACAATTTCTTGAGAAGGAATTTTTCTACTCAAAGTGTTTGAAACTAAATTCCCCTTTATTGGGGTATAGGAAATGTCAAATTTGAAAGACTAAAAATACTAAAACTATCACATTTTATTAAGGTATTGTTTCTTATGAGATAAGATATAACTTAAAATCTTATGGTTATAATAGATAGTGGACCTTTCCCTAAAGGGTAAATGTTTCCAAATATTGAGATAATGCATAAATGTTTCAAGTTATAGATCATGGGTGGGGTAATTCTTTTTTTTGTGAAAAATATGATGAGAGCCATTTATCACTACATGGTTTTATTTTATAATAATAGAGTGAAAATCAGGACCTAGAGCGTTAAAAACACTACAAATCCCTTTCATACTTCTCATAGAATCAAAATAAGTGTTGTGATCAGATGTTGATTCAATTCACCAAAGGAAAGTCTAACACTTATAATACCATAATCATTTTATCCATTTTAAAGTACTATAATTCAATAGAGATGGAATCATCAAGAAGTCTTTCAAAAATCACTAATATTATACCACAAAACCTAATAATATTCAAATCTCAAAGACATTTCATGGATACTCCCATCATAAGAAAAATTTCACCTTCTCATGATCAAATGATATTTGATGTTTCAAAACCACATGTAATAAGAACATAAATTCTTGATTCCAAAAATGAAATTTAGATAACTTAGCATAAAGGGGGTGAACCCTAAATATTTCTAATTTTTTTTAGAAGAATCTAATTCTCTTATTCTATTATTGAGTAAACCATAATGTTGTCCAATAATACACCCAAAATTGAATCGAGGTACCAATAGAAAATCCAGTTCATCGGGGCCATGAAAATAGCCATAGAATTAGTTAGACCAAATAGAATAATAAGGTATTCAATGTGGTTATACCTACAATTGACTATGGTATTAATAATATCCAACTACTCTAAGTTGATGATGTCCAGACTGAAGGTAGATTTTTGAGAAACACTTCCTACTTTTTATGACACCATCCATGTCACTATGGTATTAATCAATTTAATTAATTTTAGATTTTTGTGAGTTCACAAGAGTTTCAGGCTGAAATTTTTAAAATTCTAAAAGAATTGGTGTTGTTCGTGGTTTGTGCACGGTTAGGAGTAACTATTACCTAACCATGTGTGGGGGGATGCTAATGGTACCATTTTATTTCAAATATTTTGATCATGGTTGGATAACCTATGTGACCTTCCTTGGAGTAACCATGCAGGAACCATGTGGTTATCCCTAAGGGATAGTATGGTTTGTACACATTTTGGTAAACTGTACAGAATACATGGGATTTTATTTATTTTATTTTTTATTTTCTTTTTTCCCATATTTTCTTATTTCCCTTACCCCTCCCCATCTCTCTCTCATGTGACTCACTATCCTCCTCCACCCTCCGTGGTCTCATGTCGATCCCCTCTCCCAAGCACCCCTATCCCCACTATTTTAAAATTATTCTTTTGTGCTTTAGGAAATATTATATAAGGTAAGTTTCTTCTCCCTCCCTCTTTTATTTCCTCCATTGTTTTCCCTCTCTTCATTGTCTCTCTTAATTCATCCGAACCCTATGAAAAGGGGGTTGGCACTATTTTTGGGGTTATTTCATTTTTAGCTTGTTTGATGGGGGTCATCTTCTTCCATGATTGGGTGTTTTCTGTAGTGTCACAAATTTTCATTACATGACTATCACATCCTTTTTAATGTAAACAACATAATAGTAATACAATCCAGGATCCAAAGGTTTAGTGCCTTGGGAAAATTAGGCTCATAAATCAATTGTACATAGTAAAATATAAACATTATTTAAATTATTCTTATTTATCCTTATAAATATCTTAGGGTATCATTAGTACATGAAGTCACTCAAGGATATAAATAAAATAAATGGGTGAGCTAAATGACTAGTAAGGGAAGAATAAGGGATATGAATCAACAGTACATGGGTGAGAATAATCAAAATCAACATCTCATAAGCATATGATCATCATCATAATCATGATGGAAACATTTGATAAATACATGGAATATGGAGTATTCATAATAATGAAACATTATAACATAATGGTCAAATACCACATATAGTTTTCAATAAAGTTAGCATCCTGTACACACATAACATATATGTATAAATCATAACATCATCATTGAGAAAAAAAATATCATCATGTTCACACATAATACACATAATATCATGAGGTACATCACATTACCCAATTCATTTTAGGGATTTATAATTATGTCTCCACCCATCACATCATAAAATTATCATAATCATGCATGCAGGATGAAATGATAACAATCACAGTCAAGAAATAACCCATGGAAAGGAATGAGTTTCATAAAATATTTCATATATAATACCCCATGAAATGAAAAATAGGATTCAAAAATAAATAAGGGAGTTAATAATTTTTAATATAATATTATTTTATTCTTTTAAATGAGAAAAAACTCAAGAGTATTTAAGATATGCTTTGGAAAATGATGTCTTTATGAAAAAAGCCTTGTAAGTGGATTCAATTTTTTTTGGACGGGTAAAAACATGTATAAAAAATATAAAGAATATTTAAAGTAAATATTTTGAATATTAGGAGTAAATTTATGCTAAAATAAACATGAAATAGGAGATAACACAAAAGAAATAGTTTGGTTTTGAGAATCCCATTTCCTTAAATCCCTCTTTCTTTCATTGATTTTCTATCTCCTGAATAATAAACACATGTTTATTTAAAAATTGAAATATAAGTGAATTATATTAATTTATGTAACTATTTATAAACTATAAAAAATGTATTATATTTATTAAGTTCCGTTTTTTAAGTTTAAGCATTTTGATATATTGTTTTCCTTAATAATTTCCCATTTTTTATTGACTTATCTATTTTGTTCATGGTCATTTATACATAAGTAGAAAAAAATATAGAATCTTAGAATAAATATTTTTAAACATTTTTATTTCATAAATAATTTATTATATCCATCCATAAGGTTTTTTATAAGGAATTAATTGGCAATGAACTCTTTGGTGGTTAACCAACCGTTAACAGGACATTGTCTGACGTGGATGAAAGTGATGCATGAATTATAAATACTTCTTGATTATAATTTTTATCGTAGGTTGAAATAATTATGATAATTTTAACATAATTACTAATTAATTTTATAATATTTTAGTTTTTATGGTATATATTAAACTGCTAAGAGAAGATGAAAAACATAAAGAAGAGTTGATGAAAACATACCCTCTTCTTGGTGTTGCTTCTCTTGTAAGAAACTAAAATCACTTGATGATTGGTTTTAGTTACTATAAAATAAACCTAAGTATTATAATGGTATTTAAAGAGAGTATTTTGGTATAGGTTTTTATTTGGTAAGTTTAAGTGAAGTGGTTTTTCAAGGGGAGGGAGTGGGGTTATTTATACTTGAGGAGAGGGGTATTTTTGAGTTAAAATATTGAATAAAATACTATATATTGCTAAAACTTGTAATAGTGATATTATAAACATAATGAATCATATATAAATATAATATATTAATTTTATTACTTTAAACCCCTTTATAATTTTAATTATTTTGTTTATTAAAAAGGAAAGTGGAAAAACAAAAATATATTCTTTTAAACAAATTATTTTTATTTTAGTATTTTGAAAGTAATTTTTACGTCTGAAAAGAAAATGTTTAATATATTTTAAAGAATCATTGATAAAATAAATTTTTTTTTGGTCAATATAAAGTTTCAATAACTGATTACCCCATGAATGATGTAATTTTATAGACATCAGTTATGAAAAAAATAGTATTTATACTATTCACATGAAAATTGAATTATTTTAGATAATTACCAAAAAATAACCCTGAAAATATTCAGATGTTATAATTTAAAAAATTACATTCATTTTATCTAAATAAATTTATATCATTAATTATTTTAATTTTAAATGTAAAAATTATGATTTTATTATGAAATACCTTAAAATACAGTTTATTAAAAATATACTTATATTATATTTGTTTTTTTAATATTGATATTTATTTTCAGGAATTATAGTAATTATATTTAATTAAAATAATAATGATAAATAATATTTCTATTAAATTTTATTATATTAGTTCAAATTACTATTCCAAGAGTCAGGTTACTATTCCTAACATTTAGGTTACTATTCCCAATGGTTATGTTACTATTCCAATGGTCATATTACTATTACAATAGTTATATTTCCTCATATAAATACTAATTCATTCCATCATTAAACATTCACTATAATTCCTCCCATGGTTCTATATTTTCATTTTTGAATATGTCGATTGATTTATTAATATTTTGTTTCATTTCTATTGTGTTGGCAGTGGGGTTATGATTCCATCATATTGGAAGAATCTTAATTTTCCCATAATTCTTTTACTAATTTATATTTTTTATCCCATTATAATGTTTGGAATTTTAATGGGTTTAGTTTTTGATTAATTTAATGATATTTATTATTCAAATAATTTTTTGTCAATTTCTTTATGTTTTATTTGTTTATGATACTATATAATATAATATAACACACATTTATTTCAAGAAAAAATATCATTTATAAAATCTAGGTTGTAAAATTATTCCCCCCATTATAAATCTTATCCCTCAAATTTCAACTCATATTCTGAATTGTGAATAGGTGAGGGTACTTCTGTTTTATTTTCTCCTATGGTTCCCACATTGCCTCTTTATATTTATGGTTCCACCACAACACTTTGACAAGGTGACTTGTCTTTTTGGGTGGAAATTTGTCTCTATGGTCCAATATTTTAAATGTATTCTCTTTATAAGAGAGGTTATTCTTCAGTTGTAGCACCACTAAATTCAGTACATGTGAGGGATCAGGTATGTACTTTCTTAAGAGAGATACACAGAATAAATCATGAACTAGAGCCATATTTGGATGACGTGTAAGATGATATGCCACTAATCCTATGTGATCAAGGATATAAAAGGTGCCAATGTACCTAGGTATAGTATTCCATTTCTTTCTAAAATACATGACTCTCTTCCATAGTGATATTCAAAGGATAATTGTTTCTTGAACATCAAACTTCAAGTCCCTTTAGAGATTGTAGGAATAGATCTTTTTCCAAATTTTAGAATATTTTAAATGTTAATGGATGTATTGAACCTTATTTGACATGTATTTCATAATATCAGGTCCAAATTCATGCCAATAAGTAGGAGTTCAACATCATTTCCCATACAGAGCTTCATATTGATATCATTCGAATACTTTAGTGGAAGATGTTATATGAGAACCCAACTAATGGAATATATTGATCCCATACTCTATTAAATTACATTGATAAGGATCAAATTATATCCTCAAGCGACTAAATATTCCTTTCATATTAACCATGAATTTGGTGGTGATAGGCTGTATTGAAATTTAGTTTAGTATTCAGAGCATTTTGAATACTTCTTCAAAATTTAGAAGTGAACCTTGGATCACGATCAGAGAAAAATGAAATTGGAACCCCATGAAGCCTCACCACATCATTTATATATATCTTATCAATTTTTCTAAAGTGATTAATCTTATTAAATATTAATTAAGTGTGAATTCTTTGTGAGTCGATCCACTATATCCCATATTTAATTTCTTCATTTGGATGTATTTGAGAGACCAATGAAAAAGTCCATGGTAATGGTTTCCCAATTAATTATGGGTATGTGAAATGTTTCATGATCCCCTTATACTTTTGTCTTTCTTCTTTAATTTGATGAAATAAAAAAAACTTTGATGTGTACTCAGAGATCTATTTATTTATTTGTCCCACCAAAAGTGTTCACAAAGATCATGGTACATCTTGGTACTTCCATGATGGATGGATAAGTATTATCTAAGCACATTATCCAATATCTCCCTCTTTATCTCAGGTGATAAAGTAACCCAATGTCTAGTTAAAAATCGAATGAAACCATATTTTTCATTGTGGAAGTCATAATTATTCCCTTCCATTACTACTTTGACCCTCCTTTGAAGCTCTAAATTGTCCCTCTATACCTCTTTGATCTTCTATTAGATTGATGGTTGGGAACTCATTTAGGAAAGTTTGGATGTATTCCTTTCCATTATAATTTATAGTTATATCCTTTTAATATCCATGAAGATAGGGTCTTTCTCAATCCCCATCATTGATTGTGTAGCATGTTATTTTCTTTTAAGAGAATCAGCCACCTTATTTGCATTTATTGGATGGTAGAGAATAGATAAATCATAGTACATGATTGTCTATAACCATATTTTCTAATCCATTTTGAGTTATTTATGTATGAGTATATAATTTAGACTCCTGTGATCAATATATATGTCACACTTCTCACCATAGAGGTAGTGCAACCAAATATTTGAGGAAAAGATCACAGATGTTAATTCTAGATCGTGATTTATATAGAATTGATCATGGATCTTCAACTTTAGTGAGGAATAGGATATCACATTATCATTATACACAAGTACACAACCAAATAAATTCTTTGAATCATCACTCTACATCACAAAACATTCTCCAATTATTAGTAGTGTGAGTACAGGTGTAGTGATTGGCCTCTTATTGAGATCTTGAAAGTTTTCCTCACATTATTCAATCTATCCATAATTTACCCCTTTTCATATTATCTTAGTTATCATGATAGATAATCATGGTAAATTTCACAAAAACCATCTATAGTTTCCTATTAAGAAATTAGTGGGTATAGGCCATTCCTCAATTTCCTTTGTCTTTGAAGGATTTATAAAAACTCACCCAATTGTGATCAAATTCCCCATGAATGTGACTTATTGCATCTAAAAGTCACACTTACTATGCTTAGCATACATTTTATCCTTTATTAATGTTTCCAGTACAATACTTATATTCCCTTTATATTCCTCCTTACTCTTGGAGTAAATGAGAATATCATTGATGAATGCTACCAATTTTTTTTGAGGTGGTCTCCAAAGATTATTCATAAAATCCATGACGATTTAAGGGGAATTATTATGTATAAAGGTAATAACTATGAACTAATATTGTACAAAACATATATGGAATGATTTATTATGAATATTTTCATTATTGACCTTTACTTGAAGATATACATAATGAAGATCCAATTTTGAGAAGTAACGAGCTCCTCTTTACTTATTGAAAAAATATTCAATCCTTGTTATGGGACAATTATTCTTTATAGTGATATTTTTGAGGTTCTAATAATCTATACACAACCTCATTGATCCATCCCTTTTCTTGAAAAATAAAACTGGAGCACCCCAAGGTGATGCACTAGGGCGTATGAACAATTTATCCAAATGATCTTGCAGCTGCTTCTTTAACTCCTCCATTTTGATCAGGGTCATCTTATAGGGGAGTTCAGAGATAATAATGTATCTGGGTATTAGATATATTGATAAATCTACGTCAAAATCTAGTGTAATTCTAGGAAACTCATTGAGAATTACATTAATGTATTCCCTAACAATGAGAATTTTCTTAAGGTTGATTCTTTCATTTGACTCAACCATTTGGGAAAGGTATGCCTCTTTATAGGGTATCATCACCCACACCATTAAGGTATTCTCAAAAGAAGATTCATGATATTACTTATAATTTTACATAAGCATGGGATGGTTTATAATATAGAAAGATTTTTTCTTTTCTCAACAATTGAAGTGTGCTCTATATATCGATAGACAATCCATGCCCACTATAACATCAAATTACACTAGGGGAAATATTATGAGATTCATTAGAAGAATATTCCAAAATACAATAACAATAGATGATTCCAACACTTAGGTTTAATTGATGAAAATAATAGGTATTTTTTAGAATATCTCTACTTTAAGGTATTGGGGTTTTGATTCAATAGTTCTTGAAAACTTATATGATTTAGAGGAATATGTAGAACCCAAATCAAATAAAACTTTTCCCATTAATAAGTGAACATGATATGAAGATATGTACTATATATGACTTCATTTTCCAGATCTACATCAGAAGTAGTGATTGAGTTAGCTTTCCCTTTCTCCTTTGTCTTTGGTGGTTGCCGATGCTGATTACAATCAAGGACCCGTAGTTTTGTCCATTGTATTTCATAGTTCCCTTAATCCTTATAGTTTAATAATTGAACCATGGGCGGTGAATTTGGAGGTTCCTTTCTTTACTCCATCACATTGGAAGGATTATTCATGCCTTTCAGAAATTCAAGAGTTTGGTGGACTTCCCTCCCATAATTGAAATATTTCCCTATCACTTTGACGTAATTCCCATGATGATTCATCCTACATTTTTAACATGTGGGTTCTTTGATATTTTTTCCTCCTTTTTATTTAATCCACAAGTATAAAACTCTATATTTTGTTTCTTATCTCAATAACCATGGGTCTATTCAAAAAACTATATCTTTACATTGAGAGAAAATCAATCTACTTTCTCATAACCCCAAAAATATCATATAGCTATATCCTTTTAGAGGTGTGGTTTTAAACCAGTTAAGAATCTATATTTTTTCTATTATTGTTGATAAAAAAATACAAGACATATCTTTAAATCCTTGTGAAGTTTACCTTGCATGTCATGACCAATTCAACATCCTTTTTCTTAATATCTATAAATTATATCTCCATCTTTTTTAGAAGATTTTGAGGGGAATACTTGTTAAGAAATACTTTCTTAAAGTTTTCCCACTCCATATCTTCCATTTAATCCTTTTAATTGGTGTAATTTATCAATTCAAACCATTCATAAACCACTATATATAATTTATATAAAACCAAAATAAAATTATTCTTCTTAGATCAATGAAGCACAGAAAATATTTTCTCAATTAAGCTAACCCACTATTCATTGATATGTATATTTTAAGACCGACTGAATACTGGTGGGCGTTTATGCATAAAAGGCTTGATAGCTAGTTTCAATTTCTTAGGAAAATACAGACATTATACATGATTTAGGTTATTATTCATTGTAACACACCAATCTTCCACGATATGTTTCTTTTTAAAAAATTCAAAATCTTGCGTTACATGCAACGCCGAGTTTGAGCACACCACGACCTATCAAACTAGCCATTTAAAAAAAGATTACGAATAGTATTAACCAAATTCTGAATTTAATATATCCCATATAATTTTAAAATTCATATTATGTGTTTCTTAGACATAATATAAGGACAAATTCAATTTTTTATATAAAAGAAGTATTTTTTAAAAAAATGCAGTTTTTTTCTATCTTTTAATGATGGACCCATTTTAAATACAATATTTGACACTTATATATATTAAATTTTAAAAAATTAAATTATTCTTTAGAATCAGGACATAAAAATTTAGTTTGGATAAATTTTGGGTTTTTTTCTGATAACATTCATATTTTAATGAATAGTGAAAAATACTGCATTTTAATTCAAAACTGCCTTTTCATATAATTTATTTATACTATTAGATTATACATTTAGTTTGTTTTAAAGTATAATTATATTAGGTTTTTATCATTTAATATAATTTAAGTCATTGGAAGTAATTTCACATTGAAATTTTATATAAACACGTATCAATTTCTTGATGGTTGTTACCTTTAAAAAACTCGTTTTCTCGTTTTAAAAATGGGGATTAATTTTAAATGAATCACTGAAATTTATGTGTTTTTAATTTGTAAAAATATATTCCATATTTTTAATAATAATATCTAAATTATTTAAATAGGGCTCTTTTATTTTTGGGCATTATGAATAGCAACTTTAGTAATTATTTTTATTTACCAGAATTAAAGGGTAAATTAGGTGAATAAAGGTAAAAATAATATTATAATAATATAAAACTACCTTAACATATATCTTAATATTATTGGATGAGTCATGGGAGACCAAAAACATCCTTATACCTATTTTTGGCCTTTTGGAGCCACTTGGGCGTGATAATGACATGTTATAATAATTAATTTAAAGTAAAGAGTAATATAACATAAACATGTATCTTTTTACTAAAAAACATTCAATGTGGGGTTATATAACTGATATCTTTGAATAGAAATAGTAATTACAAATATATAATTATTTCATTAATCATGTAATTTTATTTATAAATTTTATTATTTAAATATATAAATTTATTTATGACACAATAATGATGAAGTGATTACCTTATTAATGAATGATTGAAATAAATGATATTATAAATATTAAAATAAATGAAATTTGAGATTTTTGTAGCCATTAAATAAATTTTTGGATAACATTTACATTTTAGGGTTTATTTAATTCCCTTTTTATAAGTAATAAAGTTGTTATGACTTTAATAATAATCAATTACTAAATAGTGTCAAAATTGACATAAATGGGCTTTTAAAAGAAACACTATTTTATTAAATAATATAATAGTAATAAAAATATAATATTCATCCAGATGACTTATATAGGATTAAAAATTTCATTAATGATCTATTTTAGGTTCTCTTGGAATTTTATTGTAATTATATTAACCATATAGTATAAAAATACAAGAAGACATGGTAAGAGTTACCTTATTTAACTAAGGGTTAAAGCCAAAAGATAAGGTCAAATTTGTGACCCAAGCTTGTTTAAAACATATTAGTTGAGATGATTTTGAACCATCCTAATATTAAACTCGACATAAATCACTTTAGAGCTATTGTAAATACAAAATAATTTTTTAATAAATTAATATTTCAAACTTTTCCTAAAGCACCCCTTCACCTCTATTACAAAAGAGAACTTATCCTTCCCTTTAATTTACACCTCCAATGCCCTTTGGATAAGCCAAATCCTGAAAAATCATTCACCCAACTTCCATAAATTCATCTTAGAGTCCACCATTTTCATAGAAAACTAACTTAAGCAGTCCTTTGATGCAAATCCAAAGGAGACACCCGAAGAAGAGGTAATCGTTTTATCTCTTCTTTCAAATTTCTTTTCTTATTCTACTTCCTATTTATATGTTGTTTACATACCAAAGTAATAAATACTATATAATTCATATACTGAGAAGTTATTATAATAATGGAACAACCATATTCATCATTTTATCCATCCTATGAATAATAATATCACTATGTGTGCGTACGTATGACTTACCGTCTCTACGTCGTGGTGTAATTTTTCATTCAAAATTACTTTATTTGGATGGGTATACTGATGAGTATAATAGAAATAAATAATTAATATGACATGATTATGATTATTTATAATTAATATACCATCCAGTTCTATATCCTTTATCCATTAAAAGAATGATATCGTCGCTCGTGCGTATGTACGGCCTACCGTCTCAACAATGCGATGTGATTCATTCTCCCTATTATAAGGCTAGTTATTACATGTGATTATTCGACTAGTATAATATCTATCTATATATATATATTTATATGGTAATTTTTTGTTTATTATTGCCATATTATTTTCAAATTTATGTTTAAAAATTTGCTGTTTTTATTATACATCTTGCCTTAAATGTTTATGCTTATTTATCATAGCTTTCGCTGAATTATTTACCCTTACTGAGCATTTGAGATAACCCCATTCTTATGTTTCATTTTCCCCAGGATGAGAAGATTCACATTATGAATGACTTATAGGGACGAGAAAATGAAATAATAATGTTTTCAAAGAACTTTTTATGTTGTCTTTCATTTCAAGATGTAATGTAAAAAATTGTGTTTGTATCTAGTTATTCCAAGGATACTAAACTGATCAATCCTTCAGGAGTCGAATTTCTTGTGATCATGAAAATATAATAAATAATGCACTGGATCTAGGCAACTTGGTTTGGGGTATTAAAATTGGTATCAAAGGAAGTTTAGTACAAACCTTGGAAACTATATTTAGAAAACAACCTTGATTAGGGAACATTACCATATGATAGACATTGAGGATAAGTATAGAATCCCATCCTATAATTTTGGTAATGTAGAGATTATGTGAGAATTCCTAGAAAATACCTCCCTGTATGGATAATAAAAGTGGACGTGGTTCTATAACAGGTGTACCTAGGGGTGGGAACTTTGACAAGGTGTTCCGGTCTTGACTCGAGGAACCTGGTACATGACAATAGGCCTTAATGTGCACCTGGTTTGACACTCCTGGGGGATATTATTAGGATAATTCATATTTTCTTTACAAACCATTAACAAGGATTTATGATTAACTATTTACTCAAAGAAACCAAGTTTATTATTATAGATTATATATGCTTAAAATTTTCAATTTATCTTAAGTATTTTTCTTGTTTGGAATTGTGAATTATGATGAATATCCTAATCTAGTGCATTCAATTATTTAGAAATGATTCCTAGTGGATGGAATGGAAATCATATCAATGCACATAATCCATGTAGGGATTTCTATCCTATGAAAGATAATTATAGTGGAGCTATTGACACAACTAGTACTGAACTACTTATAACCATACTAGGATAGCTGAATTAGGTTATGAATTATAAACTTATCCATATGAGGTAACCAAATACACAACACGGAGGATCAATTTTTTAAAACTTCATGAGACAAAACCACCAAAATTCAATGTGAATAAAAATCCATTTGTAGCTAAGCAATAGATAAGTTCCTTAGAGAAAATATTTCATGCATTGGGGAGTAATGAATGTGAAAATGTTGTCCTGCAAGTTTACCATCTCTTAGGAAAAGTAGATCAATGGTGGTCATTAATTCAAAACACAAATGTGGATGAATAAGTAGAAAATATGTAATGGAGTGAGTTTAAAGAACTTTTTCTTGAAAAATAATTTTCTAATGAACAATGAGATGATATGGAAAGTAAATTTCTGAGTCTAAGGAAAAAAGAGGATGGAATGTTGAAAATTACGAGGCCAACTTCATAAGGTTAGAAAGTAATGATTGAGACTACATACATAACCTAATAAGTAAGATTGATCAATTCTTTGATTGGTAAAAACCATTCCTCTGATGGGCATTGGTCTAACAATATTTCTCATTGTATGAAGATATATTCTCGTGTGCTATTAATATGTAAAATGAATTCCCTAAGTATTATGACATTAAAGTGAAGCAAGAAAAGAAGATAATAGTGGAGAAAGATATGGATAAAGGTAAAAAGGGAAATAAGAATTTTCCTTTATGTAATAATTATGGAAAGAACCACCCTGGTACTTTCCTGAAAGGAATGGGAGTTTGTTACAAGTGTGGAGAAAAAGGTCATCAGGCTCATGATTGTAAGGGAAAGAAATAATCTATAAATGTACAATTCTACAATTGTAAAGAGATAAGATATTATACAAACTATTGTACAAATATTCAAGGAAATATGGCTTCAAATAAAAAATGGATCAAGGTAAATCTTATGCTGTTACTATAGTCGAAGTGGAAAAATTAATATATTTATGTTTTTGGATTCAAGAATTATATTACTATATTTTGGATTGTACTGCAGTACTTCTTATTTAAATATTTGGAATCATGAATTATTTCATTAAGAATTTTGAGGAAATAAAGTTATTTTTCAATAATAGATACATTACATTGTTTGAGGAATCTGATGTTACAATTGATTTTGGAAATTTAGAGATCTTTTTAGACTGTGAGTTTGGAAAAAAGTATTTTATAAGCCTAAAGGTTAGAATGTATTAAGTTGGAAATTGGATACTATTATTTAAGGTAAAAACATTTCTTAAGATTACTTTTTTGGAATGTAATACTTTTAAGAAAAAGAAAACTCGCAGGTTGGGTGATAACCCACCATGTCCAGCAAGGCTATGAGACTTAAACCTACAACCGAAGGGCGACAAGGGTGAATCTACTACCACTGACCTACATGATATCCTAGTTTTTATAACTTATTTATTTTTGGTATTATAGATGAAGTATAAATTCATTTTTTGGTACCCTATACGATTAAGATAAATAGAATATTTTTGAGTTTTATTATATTTTGAAGAGAAAGATGAGTTTGTGGTAGGAATTAGATAAAGGATGAAACTCTACATTTCAATTATGTATGGTTACTTTTTTTCTTATTATTTGAAGTAAATTAATTCTACAACACTAGGTAAATTATCATAAAACCAAAAATGTTTTCCCAGTACATTCTTTTGTGATGAATCAAATGGTCCCTTAAATCAGCATAGATTTATAACTTTCAGGTTGTTAAACTTCTACAAATAATGTTCTCTATCACTCTCCATCGGAACTTGATGGTTAAATTTTCTTTCATGTCCATGTTTTCCAACTTGGAACCCTAGTATGTGTTATTTTTGGTAACCTTCATACTTCCCTTTATTTTAAAATAGAGGTCTCATTTATCCATTTTTCGAAGTTGGATTTCAAACAAGATATTTTAAAATGTAAAACCCCTAGTTTTTAATCCCATGTTTAAATCACTAGGAAAAAATTTATTTATGTATGGAATAATGTAACACCCTAAGATTCCATGATACACTTCTTTTTAAATAATTTTATAGCTTGCGCTACACGGAACACTGAGTTCGAGCACACCACGGCCTATCAAACTAGCTGTTTAAAAAGAATTTATAAATAATATTATCCAAAATTTGAATTTTATATATAACATATAATTTTATCATTCATCTTATGTGTTTATTAGACATAATATAAGGACAAATTCAATTTTTCATATAAAAGATTTGTTTTTTCAAAAAATTCATTTTTCAGCCTTTTAATGGAGAACCCTTTTTAAAGAAAATATTTGAAATTTTTATATATTAAATTTTTCAAAATTAAATTCTTATTTAGAATAGAGACATAAAAATTTAGTTTGGATAAATTTTTAGTGTTTTTCTTATAACATTCATATTTTAATGAAAAGTGAAAATACTCCATTTTAATTCAAAACTGCTTTTTCATCTAATTTTTTATATTGGTAGATTATAATTTTATTTGGTTTTAAAATATAATTAGATAAATTTTTTATCATTTAATATAATTTAATTAATTGGAAGTAATTTCTCATCGAAATTTTATATAAACACGTATCAATATTTTGATGGTTTTTACTTTTAAAAAACATGTTTTCTCGTTTTGACAACAGGGATTAATTTTAAACTAATTACTGAAATTTATATGTTTTTAATTTTAAAAAATGGATTCCATATTTTGAATTATAATTTTAATATTATGTTGATAGGTCCCTTTTATTTTTGGGCATTATGAATAATAACTTCAACATTTTTTTTTATTTTCCACGATTAAAGGGTAAATTCGGTGAATAAAGGTAAAAATAATATTATAAAAATATAAAAATACCATAACACTTGTCCAAATATTATTGTATGAGTCATGGGTGACCAAAAAAATCATTATTCTGAATTTTTTTTCTTTTGGGAACCACTTGAGTTTGATAATGACTTGTTGTAATAATTAATTTAAAGTAAAGAGAAATATAACATGAACATATATCTTTTTACTGAAAAAATTTTAATATGGGGTTATATAACTGATATCTTTGACTATAAATATTCATTAGAAATATATAAATATTTCCTAAATTATGGTAGTTTAGTTATAATTTTTAATCATTAAATAAATAAACTTATTTATGATATAATAATGATGTAGTGATTACCTTGTTAGTAAATGATTGAAATAAATGAAATTATAAATATTAAAATAAATGTAATTTGATATTTTTGATTCCATCCATGATTTTTTAGATAACATTGAAATTTCTGGGATGGGATAATTTCTTTTTTTTATAAGTAATCAAGTTTTTATGTCTTAAAAAAATCAATTACTAAATAGTTTCCAAATTGACATAAATGAGCTTTTATAACAAACACTATTTTATTAAATTATATAACAGTCATAAAAATATAATATTATTACAAATGACATATATAGTATTAAAAATTTAATTAATTATCCACTCTAGGTTCTCTTGTCATTTTATTGTAACTATATTAACCATATACTATAAAAATACATGAAGACATGGTAAGAGTTAACTTATTTAACTAAGGGTTAAAGCCAAACGATAAGGGTAAATTTGTGACCTAAAATTGTCTAAAACCTATTGGTTTAGATTATTTATACCCATAATCATATTATACTATAAATAAATAAAATTTTAGCTATTATAAACAAAAAATAAATTTTTAATAAATTAATATTTCAAGATTTTCCTAAAGTTCTCCTCACCTCTTTTATAATAGGGAACTTATCCTTTTATCTAATTCAAACCTCTAAAGCCCTTTGTATCAGCCAATAGATTCCCAATTATGCTCCAAAATTCCCTAAATTTATCATAGAGGCCACCCTTTGTTCAAAAAACCAACTTCAGGAGTCCTTTTGTGCGAATCAAAAGGAGACACCCGAAGAAGATGTAATCATTTTATCTCTTCTTTCAAAGTTCTTTTCTTATTATACTTCCTCTTTATTTTTTGTTTCCATAACAAAGTAATAAATATAGTATCATACATATAATTAGATTTTATTATAATCATTAGAAAACTATATTCATCATTTTATCCATCCTATGACTAATAGTATCACCATGCGTGTGTATGTACAACTTACCGTCCCACGCCATGGTGTAATTTTTTATTCAACATTAATTTATTTGTATGGGTATAATTATGAGTATAATAGAAATAAATAATGAATATTACATGATTATAATTCTGTATAATTAATATACGATCTGTTTCTATATCATTTAACCATTAAAGTAATGATATCGTCGCTCGTGCATACGTACAACCTACCGTCTCCAAGATATGATGAGATTCATTCTCCACATTTACCATTAAAGAATGATTATAAAAATCATATGATAATTAAATATAATATTTATGAACCTAATATAATATTGTATTTTAATAAAATATATCCTATGAATAAGAAGTAAGACGTACTTAATAAAACATGCATAGGAAAACAGAGCAATTAACACCTGAAATAATGGTAATACTGAAATATTATAAACAAAATGAGATAAGAGGATTGTATATGATATCATAAATATGTATATGGTCATAATATAATTTATTAAAAATCTTTAACCATTATACATGAGGTTAAAAAACCATTGACTAAATGAAAGTACAAGGTAGGACTTAATTTCACAATCTCATTATTATCTGATATTGTTTATACATAAGTATCTACTGGGAAATATTTATCTTCCACATCCATGTTTATTATAAATTTATTTAAAAATAATATTTATATTCCTAGACTATTTTTTATCTTCATTTATACCCATTTTTTATTTTTATAATTTTTTTGAAAGGAATCTTTCTATCATTTTCTAAATGAGGTACTATATGACCTTTTCGACAAATTAAGGGAAAAATGTTTTATTATCTTATACGATGCGAGAATCTGTTTTACACATTTATGATGCCTTAACATTTTGAAGCTTAATTTACATTATTACTAGGTTATTTTCAAAGGAAATATTTTCTTTTATAATTACAATGGCTTTCAAATGATTTCTAATTAAAAAGGGATATTTCTAAAAGAGTTTTAATGATTTTGTTAGATCAATTTCATTTTTTTCAACATCATTTGTTGGATTTGATGCTTGATTATGGTTAATATATTATGATATAATCTTCTATATTATATTAAAGGTTTTATGATATGTTTAATAGTGAATGTTCTATTTTGATATCATTCATAGCTTATTGTAACGTCCCAGTTCCGGGTTCCACTCAATGAGTGCCTCAAACCCAGTTCACCACATGACCTCAAGCACCTTTTCCCAAACGAAAGATGATGCCGACTAGCAGAAAGGGCTCAGGTTTGATAGTGGGGAAACTATGCCCTCATTTTTCAAAGTGTAGCACAACGGAATTTAAATAAATAACATACAAAACAACAACAGAAGCAATAAACCATGAACATTTAAAATAAACAAATGAAGTAAAAGATAACCAATAGTTATATAGATGATGATGAAACATGTCACAAGTTCTAAGAAAATAGCCAGAACATGTTACACAGCAATACAGTATAGTACAACATAGAGTACAATAAAACCAAAACAAAACATCCGGTAGCATCGCGAGCCTAAGCCCGGTCCCATGCTCCCCTACTCCTCAGTAGAAATAAAGTACCTGTATAAGGACCCTTGCCATTATCCACACCTGCAGAAATGTAATCCGTTTGGGCCGAAGACATGACCCAAATAGGGTGTGAGAAATAAATCCCAGTAGGCTCCCACCAAAGGCCCGTGCCCAACTGTGTGAAAATACAAAACAATAGTGTGTAGTAGTAAAATGAAATAAACTAAGCAGTACTCAAAAGTAACTAACGTAAACATCTATATTTCCATTTTATTATTCATTTGATCATTCATTATAAGGAAACCACCACAATGAATTTCTATGTAAACAGTCAGTGTCCTCAGACACGCAAACCCTTACCCTCAAGTAATCAGAAACGCAACTTGTAGGTAATTTCCCATAGGCATAACAGATATTTTCCTCAGGCGTACAAAGTGTCGCCCTCAGGCACATAGTCTATTACCCACAGACACGGAAGAATTTTCCCTCAGGCTAAAAGGTGCACTTCCCTCAGGCTAAGTAAAACAACACCCTCAGGCTAAAAAAGTAACCGGGACATGCCCAACATGTAAATAAGCAGTACAAATACAATTCCTCTCAAGGAAAAAGTAATGCAAAAAATTAACATGGCATACCCTTGGGTATCCTGGCCAAATGGCTAAACGGAAGAACGCACCCCCGGGGTGGTCCTAGATCCAAGCAGTGATCCCAAACAGTAGTTTATTATCACATTTAAATTACCTATATAATTATAGGTATTTAATTCAACAAGGACTCATCCATATGACACCCCATTCATGGGCCCATATCACAATGGTACACAAAACACACATCAGTTGGAAATTAAACACCAAGCCACCTACCTTAAACGCCCCTGAATGGTATACGTGAACGATGATTCCAGAAACATCCAAGAATGACATAGATATGGGATAATAAAAATCTCGTTCAATCATAAATAACTTCCCCTTGGGAAAGAACTGGTAAAAACTACACAAAGAGAGAAGAGGGCTCACCCGGTTCCAGGGAGATTGATGGTGCATAAAACGGATACCCGGTACTCGATCTAGAGCTCCTCGAAGATCCGGTCATCCCTCTCGATCCTCCCTCTAGTTATAAGCTTCCTCTGTGAACATAGGATACTACTGCCCATTTTAAGCAAAAAACAAAAAAACAAAACAAAATACATGGCACGTACTCTCAAGTAAATGGTGTGTACTTTCCATTTTTTTAACTGTTCCGTTGGCAGCTCCTTGCCAGCGTGGCACTGTTCATCTATCGACATGAGTACACAGCGTGTATGCCTCTATACAAGGCATGTACTATCTCTCAACTAGCCATAGACTTACTATTCACCTTCCGACTAACTACACAACGTGTAAATATCCACTACATGGCGTGTAGTCAATTTTGACACCCTTCGTCACCAACATGGCTGCACACCTTGTGTACTCATCCCACAGGACCAAAAGTACATGGCCTGTGGAGAAGTACATGGTGTATACTTCTGAAATTTTGGGATTTTTTTTCCAATTTCCTTATTTTCTCAAAACACTTAAGTAAAGGAGAAAAGAAGAAACCCGTACCTCAAGAATAAGAATCAAGTTCTTACAAACTTCCCCCCTTAAAGAAATTCATCCCTGAATTGCCCTTACAAGGGTGGTGAAGAAATATCTATGAACAACTCTGGCCACTGAGCATGTATGTCGGTCTCCCGCTCCTAGGTTTCGTCTTGCACTCAGCCATGCTTCCATAGCACCCGTATGAGAGGAAATGACCGGCCTCAGAGAACCTTTGTGCTCCTATCGACGATACGAATTGGACGCTCCTCAAAGGACGCTTCTATTTCAAGCTCAACCTCCTCAGGCTGAAAGACATGAGACGAGTCTGAATGACAGTGACACAACTGAGATACATGGAAGACGTCGTGCATGGCTTGGTACCTCTGCGGTAACTCAAACCGATATGCAACTAACCCAACTCTCTCCAGAATCTCAAATGGCCCAACATACCTTGGTGAAATTTTACCCTGTCTGCTGATCGTCCTGTGTCCCAACCTTGGTGAAACATGCAAGAAAACCTAATCCCAACCATAAACTCCAAGGGTCATCTGCGGTGATCAGCATAAGATTTCTGACGAGACTGTGCGGTAACCATCTGCTTCTGAATCAACTGGACCTACTCAGAAGTCTCCTGCATGAGACATGGTCCCAGTAAAGCTACCTCACCTACCTCTAACTAGCACAAGGATAATCGGCATGGCCTACCATATAAAGCCTTGTAAGGTGCCATCACAATAGTTTCTTGAAAAATATTATTATAGGAAAACTCGACTAGGGGTATATGCTTCTCCCAAGAGCCCCCAAAGTCTTGGACGCATGCACGCAACATGTCCTCTAGCACCTGTATCGTACGTTCTAACTGGACTTCGGTCTGAGGGTGGTAAGCTGTGCTCAGAAGCACCTGTGTACCCAGTGCCTTCTGAAAACTCTGCCAAAAGCGAGATGTAAAACGGGCATCCCTATCTGAAATGATAGAACGGGGGACCCCATGAAGATGTACGACCTCTCGGATATACAACTTCCCAAGCTCGTCAACACCGAAGGTATCCTTGATCGACAAAAAGTGAGCTACCTTTGTGAGTCTGTCCACAACAACCAACACGACATCATTGCCTCGAGGTGACCTCGACAACCAAGTCACGAAGTCCATCGCGAAATCATCCCATTTCCACTCTAGAATGGGTAACTTCCGTAACATTCTGGCTGGCCTTTGATGCTCTGCCTTCACCTGCTGACAGGTGGAACACCTCGTAACAAAACCAGCTATCTCTCTCTTCATACCCGGTCACCAGTACTAATGTCTCAAGTCATGGTATATCTTGGTAACTCCGGGATGAACTGCCCAGATTGAAGCATGAAACTCCTGCATCAGCTCCTCGCGTATATCCCATGGAACCCACACTCGTCCATGGAAACACATTACCTCATCATCACCTTTCTTCTAACCAGGAGAAGGGTCCTCACTGGTCACCAACTCCCGTAGAACTGGGCCTTCTGAATCAGATAGCTGTCTCATCCTCACTCTATCCAGGAGGATAGAAGTCACAGCTAAAGATGAAAGATAGGTCTACCCCTGACTGTCGTACACCTCCAAATGCATCTCAGAGAACAAATCCATAAGATTCCATTCACCACTGGCCTCCTGCACTTCCTGTATCTGAGTCTTTCTGCTCAGTGCATTAGCTACTGCATTACCTTTACTAGGTGTATAGGCAAGCTCAAAATCGAAGGACTGAAGGTATTCAACCCACCTTCATTGTCTCAGGTTCAATTCACACTGGGTAAAGATGTACTTGAGACTTTTGTGGTCCGTGAACACCAAAAAATGTTCTCCCAAGATATAATGTCTCCAACAACACAATGCATGAACAACCATATCCAACTCGAGATCATGTGTTGGGTAATTCCTCTCATGTGGCCTCAACTGCTGAGATCCGTATGCAACTACTCGATCTCCATGCATCAACACAGCTCCTAGACCAATACCTAATTCATCACAATAAACTGTATAGCTCTTCCCCTTCTCTGGGAGTATCAAGATCGGTGATGATGTCAACTTTCCCTTCAGCTCCTGGAAGGCTGTCTCGCAAGCTTCTGACTATACAAACTTCACACCCTTCTTAGTAAAACCCATCAACGGTGCTGCTAAGTAGGAGAAGCCCTGTATGAAGCATCTTTAGTAACCAGCCATCCCCAAGAAACTCTATATTTCAAACACGTTCTTAGGCCGCTCCCAAGAAACTACTGCTCTCACCTTCTCTAGGTCTACCAAATCTCCTGCCTCTAAGATTATATGACCCAGGAAGTGTATCTGGTCCATCCAAAAGTGGAACTTTGAGATCTTATCATATATATGATGCTCTCTCAGTGTACTCAATACGATCTCAAGATGGGTGGTATGGTCGTGTCGAGTGTGAGAGTACACCAAGATGTTGTCCATGAATAATACCACAAAAGAATCCAGATAAGGATGGAACACATGATTAATCAGATCCATGAAAACTGATGGTGTGTTCATTAGTCTGAACGGCATAAACGTATACTCATATAGACCATACCTTCCCCTAAAAGATGTGAGAGGTATATCAGATGGTCTAATGCACAACTGATGATTTCCTGATCTCAAGTCAATCTTTGAGAACACCCGTGATCTATGAAGTTGATCAAAAAGATCATCAATCCTCAACAAGGGATATCGGTTCTTAACATTCAACTAGTTCAACTTTTGATAATCCACATAGAGTCTGAGGGTAATGTCTGCCTTCTTCGCAAAGAGGACCGGTGAACCCCAAGGAGAAGTACTGGGTCAGATGAAACCCTTTGCCTGTAACTCCTCTAACTATCTCTTGAGCTCCTGCAACTCTGGTGTAGCCATCCTATAAGGAGGAATGGATACTGGTGCTGCTCCTGGCACAAGATCAATAGAGAAATCCACCTCATGCTCCAGAGGTAGACCTGAAAATTCATCCGGGAAGACATCCCTGAAACGATCAACCATTGGAGGGAAAACCTTATGACAAGGCCCCTAGTAATCCAGATAGAAGCTCACAATCTAGGATGTGATACCACCACTCCCATGATGCTCTGGTCCAGCTCAACTCGCCTGAACATCCCACTCTCCCTTGTGTAGAAACTCTCCACCCTCTGGTGACGTGAAACTCACCCTACGATGATAGAAATCCACAAAGTCTTGAAAGGGAACCAACCAGTCCATCCCGATAATGAAATCATAGCTCGTCATCTCTAAGACATAGAGGTCCCAAAGGAAGTGACACCCACCAACCTCAAGGGGGCACTCCTTGCACTGACGCACACCGGCAATTCTAGTTTCCAACAGAGTTTCTAGCATCATAACAGTAGAAGAAGAAGAAACACAGAGCCCAAGGATCTCAAAAACGGGCACATATATGAAACTATGTGTAGAACCTGTATCGAAAATTATTGAAGATAAAACAGAATCTACTAGAATAGAACCTCTGACAGTAGAAGGTCCGAGATCTTACTCCTGCTGGGTCTGTTGCACTATATATGTCTGCCCAGTGCCGCGACCCTGCGACACAACCTGGATACCCTGAGCTATCCTGCCCTATTGCCTTTGAGATCCTGGTGTCTGGATACTACGACCATGTCCACCATCCCTACCTGCATGCCCTAATGTATTCTAGTTCCTTGACTAGTAAGAAGCTGCTGGTCCTGCCCCCGCATGTGGAGTCTGCACAGAACCCCTCTCACTAGCAAATGGTGGAAACGCCATGAAAAAGTGCTACAGATGACCCATCTTTCCACAAGCTCAACACTCCAATGGGTCTCGTGGACACTGATGTCTCTTGTTCCCCTCCTTACCACACTGGTAGCACATGACATGGCCACCTGAAACATTATTCTTGCTGGCACTGCCACCCTGAGAGAAGTCCATCTATCTTTTCCTCTTACTAGTACAAATAGTCCCAGAAACTGGTGCTGAACCACCCTGGCCCACACCACTAGCTTATCGCAGGTTCCTCTCTATAATCAGCGCCTGGTTCACAATAACATGTACTGAAGGCAACCTAAAAACATTTACCAGTGCTGGGATGTCATATCAAAGACCATCCTCAAAGAGTCTGGCTCTCAGTGTCTCATCACCCACCGGTACGGGTGAAAAATGTTGAAGCTTGCTGAAATGAGAAGAATAATCCATCACTGACATAGTGCCCTGCTGTAGGTTTATGAAATCTCGATCTCTATCTGCCCTCAACGTCTCTGGGAAGAAGTCATAGAAGGTTGTCTGGAAATCTTCCCACGCCATGTCTCTGTGATACTCTGACTGGGTGGTAATATCCCACCACCTCTTGGTGGAATCACGCAACATATAAGTCGTGAGCTTGACCCTCCGCCCTGGAGGCATCTCTAGGTGCTCGAAAATAGTCTGCATCGACCCCAACCAAGAATCCGCAGCCTGTGGTCTTCCATACCTTGAAAACATAGGCAGATGCTACTGCTGGAAGATATGAGTCAGCTCGGCCATAGATGTGGCAGCCAGCGGTGCTCCCTGAAAGGTTTGCATGAACCACATAAAGGCTTCATGGAACTACGCCTCCGCGCCTGTGTCCAATATTACGGCTAGCGTTGCATCTGTATCTACTGCAGGATCAACTGGTAGCCCATGTCCCACCATCTCTGGAGTATACTCGTTGCCACTCTCCTGGCGAACAACACATGGAAGTCTTGGAGGCATAACAATAAAAGGTCAAACTCACACCTTAGATCAAGATTATCACAGTCTGAAAATGAAGGAATCAAAAGGGAAATAGGAGGAAGAAGGAATTTAAGATTTGCAAAATAAGACTACACGGCGCGTATACTGCCTACACGGCATGTACCTGACTTCTCTTCCCTGCCCGGGTCCTTTTACATGGCCAAGCCACATGACTCTCGTTGAAAAAAACTACACGGCGTGTATATAATCTACGCGGCATGTATGGTGTAATTTTCCAACTGCCCATGTCGTTTGTGACATGACTGACTACTCTGCTTGATACTACATGGCGTGTTACACCCACACACAGCATGTACACTACCCCATTTCCCAGCCACATGGTCAGATCCACACGGTCTGTCATTGGTCAAGACTACACAGTGTGTTACAGACGAGCTTCACCGAACCGTGTTGTTAGTTACACGGTTGGATACATAGCTCACATGACACGACGTGTTCTAGATGGAAATGGCATGTACACGAAAGGATTACACCAGCCCATGTTGTCAATTACCCAGTCGGATCCCAGGTCAGAAAACACGGTGTGTTCCATAATGGACATTGCATTTATGTCCTAATGTCTCCCCCGTCTGTGTTGTTAGTTACACAGGAGGACTCTGGGTCAACACTACATGGCGTGTACATCTAGTACACATTGTGTTCGCCCCAAGTGTTTTCCTTCCCCGTGTCCCTGCCCACACGATCTATGACATGGAAGGACTACACGACATGTACTCAAAAAGTTTTCTTTTCTTCCCGAACAGAAGTACATACATGACGTGTTTAAGGTACTACACGACGTGTACTCTGGGTTTCCAAATAGTATGCCTCATAACTTCTCCAGAACCCAGAAAATACTGAAAAACAACACCTAAGTGCCAAATTCTGATCCGTGAGGGCCCATACGCCCCGCGAATCAAAGTTTGGCATCTTATATGTGTTATAACTGGATAATCTGTCAATGATCCACCAAATTCCGGTCAATGAGGGCCCATACTCCACAAAAACCAAAGTTTGGCATCCATTCTTTAAACAGGCCCACACAATAATACCCTATCAAACAACATGTATCTATCAAAGAAGCTATCACAACAGCATGCTTTCACTAGCACAACTTCTATCACACCAACATGCAATGTCTAATGCACCTACATGGCATGGAAACTATGCATGGCATGTAATTTATAGCATGTGCCTAAATGTTGCATGAGATGGCATACACTCATCTCATTGGGTTGCAACTAGATAGAACCCATGAATAAAATATAAACAAAACAATCACAAGTGTTTCACCCTTCGGTGAAAATCAATTAAACTGTAAAATTGCAAAATTAGAAAAATTGAAACACGAGGTAAATTGGATTTTCCCTGTACACGGGTAAGCTACGCCCTGGCACAACTTATTACCAACTACCGTTCTCGTCCTATCCCTGACTAAGTCACTAAATAGTAAGTCAAAGAAAAGAACCTGCCTCTGATACCACTTTGTAACATCCCGGTTTCGGGTGCCACTCAACGGGTGCCTCAAACCCGGTTCACCACATTACCTCAAGAGCATTTCCCCAAATGCCAGAGGCTGCCGACTAGCAGCAAGGGACCATGTATGATAGTGGGGAAACTATGCCCTCATTTGTCAAAGTGTACCGCAACATAATTTAAATAAATAACATACACAACAATAGTGGAAGAAATAAACCATACACATTAAAAATAAACAACAGTAGTAAAAGATAACCAAGAGTTATATAGATGATGATGCAACATGTCACAAGTTCTAAGAAAACAACCATAACATGTTACACAACAATACAGTACATTACAACACAGAGTACAACAAAACAAAAACAAAACATCCGGTAGCATCATGAGCCTAAGCCTGGTCCCATGCTCCCCTACTCCTCAACAGCAATCAAGTACTTGTATAAGGACCCTTTCCCTTATCCACACCTGCAGAAATGCAATATTTTTGGGCCGAAGACATGACCCAAACTGGGTGTGAGAAATAAATCCCAGTAGGCACCCACCAAAGGCCCATGCCCAACTGTGTGAAAATACGCAACAACAATGTGCAGTAGTAAAATTCAATAAACTAAACGGTACTCAAAAGTAACTAAATTTACCAGTTATATTACCATTTTATTATTCATTTAATCATTCATTATAAGGAAACCACCAAAGTGAATTTCTATGTAAATAGTTAGTGTCCTAAGACACACAAACCCTTACCCTTTGGTAATCAGAAACGTAACCCACAGGTAATTTCCCACAGATATAACCGATATTGCCCTCAGGCATACATAGTGTCGCCCTCAGGCAAAGAGTCTATTGCCCACAGGCACGGAAGAAGTTGCCCTCAGGCTAAAAGGTGCACTTCCCTCAGGCTAAGTAAAAAAACTCCCTCGGGCTAAACAAGTAATCGGGCCATGACCAACATGTAAATAAGTAGTACACATACAATTCCTCTCAAGGAAAAATTAATGCACAAAATTAACATGGCATACCCTCGGGTATCCTGGACAAACGGCTAAATAGAGGAACACACCCCCGGGGTGGTCCTGGATCCAAGCAGTGATCCCAAACAACAGTTTATTATCACATTTAAATTACCTATACAATTATAGTTACTTAATTCAACAAGGCCTCATCCATACGACACCACATTCATGGGTGCGTATCACAATGGTACACAAAACGCACATTAGTTGGAAATTAAACACCAAGACACCTACCTTAAATGCCCCTGAACGGTATATGCGAATGAGAATTCCAGAAGCATCCAAGAACAACGTAGATCTGGGATAAGAAAAATCTCATTCAATCGTAAATAACTTCCCCTTAGGAAAGAATTGGTAAGAACTACGCAAAAAGAGGGGAGGGCTCACTCGCGCGGTTCCGGGGAGTTTGACGGTGCAGAAAATGGATTCTCGGTACTCGATCTGGAGCTCCTTGAAGATTCGGTCATCCATCCCAAGTGTCCCTACGGTTCTAAGCTTCCTCTGTGAACAGAGGAGGCTACTGCCTGTTTTAAGAAAAAAATACACGGTGTCTACTCTCAAGTACACGACGTGTACTTTCCATTTTTTTAACTGTTCTGCTGGTGGCTCCTCACCTATGTGGCACTGTTCATCTGTAGACATGAGTACACGACATGTATGCCTCTATAGACGACATGTATTGTCTCCCAACTGGCCACCGCCTTACTATTCGCCTGCCGAATGACTACACGGCATGTAAATATCCACTACACGGAGTGTATTCAGTTTTTACACCCTTCGTCTCCAACATGGCTACACACCTTGTGTAATCATCCCACAAGGAAAAAAGTACACGGCATGTGGAAAAGTACATGGCGTGTACTTCCAAAATTTTGGGATTTCTCCCCAATTTCATTATTTTCTCAAAACACTTAAGGAAAGGAGAAAAGAAGAAACCCGTACCTCGAGAATAAGAACCAGGTTCTTACACTTATGGTTTATTTATTGACATTTCATATGCTAGTTATAATATGAATGTTTGTGTCGGTTATGTTTTACCACTTTCTTAAGAGGAATGCATTAGACTTTGTAAGTGTCAAGTGAGGCCTCCTATATCCCCTATATGCATTAGCAGGTCTCATGAGACAATTATGTTTGGGTTTTGACTAATGTCTTACCCAATTATGTAAGGTGTCTTGGATGAATCCTTGACGGTGTGTTTAAGATTTACCACATTATATATTCCATATTTATAAGGTTAATTTTTATATGTGATTATTATACTAGTATAATATCCTTGTTCATGTTTATATAGTAATGTTTGATTTATTTTTTCCATATTATGTTTAGGTTTATGTTTAAAAGGATTCTGTTTTTATTATACATATTTCCTTAAAAAAGTTTATCCTTATTTATGATAGCTTTCACTAAATTATTTACCCTCACTGAGCATCTGATCTCACCCCATTATTATGTTTCATTTTCCCTAGGATGTGAATATGTATATTATGAATGAATTATAGGGATGAGGAAAGGGAATAATATTGTTTTAAAATATGTTTTTATGTATTCTTTAATTTCAAGATGTAATATAAAAACATATGTTTATATCTTGTTCTTACAAGGCTACCAAACTGATCAATCCTTTGGGATTCAACTTTCTTATGATAATACTAATATAATAAATAATGCACCGGATCTGGACAATTAGGGTTGGGGAATTACATTCATAGCATGAGAAAACTGGGTAAACGTTTCCATGAAGTGTTTAACTCCACCTCCCATTGAATTGGGGATTTCATTTATAAAATTGTTGCATTTTTCATCAAATAAAAAATTGTAAGTCAAAAAATCATGAATAAATAATTTATTCTTATGTACAAATTAATTCTAAAGGCTTATCCTATGGGATCCCTATGTTTAACCTTTTTGTAAAATGACTCTTATAGTATTTTTACCTATATATAGACTTATAATTATTGGTATATTTATAATTAATACATGTGTTGGTCCTCATTTAATCATTAATTATTTTCTTATTCACCTTTAGAAGAGTGAGTTTTTTCACACCCCATTCCCTTGTCAACTTTGTGAATGATAGTAAGAAGTTATAAAAGATTCTTCTCTCTATTTAGCATATTGTAATTAATAATAAAACAAGAGAAATATTTAGGTAGTTAGGATATAATGGTATATATATATATATATATATATATAGATAATTAGGTAATTTAACACATAAGGTGTCTAAGTTCTCTAGGTATCAAATTAATTTGACTACATGAGGCCTAGCCATCATCGAATCTCCATGCATGAACCTAAAAATTGTATTGGAGATAAAGGATCTCCCTTCTCTCAACTTCTCTTGGTAGATACATGAAGGGGAGACACCATCCAATACACATCCATATTATCATGTTTCTTTAGAATTTTAATGGACATGGATGATTTTAGATAACATTGGACAACTATGTAATTAACCAAATGTTTTATGTAATGATATAATTTTTCCTCAATAGCCTCTTAGCCAAGCACTTTAGAAATGGGGTTTTCTAGTACATATAATTTCCTTTCATGACATAAAATAATGTTCAAACACCATTTATATTATTGGAAATTAGTGTTGGTGAGAAGGTTATCCTTCCCAAGTATGGATCGTAGTGATATATTTTAAGCCTTGTTGGTTTCTATTTCTAAAATTAAGAAGAGAAAAATTTTAGTACTTTATCCTATTTATAAAATTAGATAATGAATATTGAATTTATTAATCTCCCATTTTTTTAAAAAAAATAAATAATCCTCACCATTTTCTTTCTAGAATATCCTATTGTGTGGATATTATAGTGGAAATGACCCATATTTCCATTCTCATAACCCATACTTTGGCATAAAAAGTTATTTGAAGGGATTTAGGTAGGCATAATTTTTCCAACTGCATTAAATAATACTTCCTTGATATGGTTAGTGGACTCCCCAACTATGAAATCCTAAATTTTTATTTTCTCAACCCTTTTGACTCATTAACACCAATTCCTAACCCTTGATGTGAACTAAGTCAAGTTATCCCAAAACTCAAGATAGGATTACCGGATAATTAAAAGCACCCCAACTTTGATCGGTAAATAACTTTGAACAATGTTTTGATTTCAACTTAATTAGTGTAAGGATATAATGACTTAACATATATAATAGAGGGATTTTATATTTATTTTTAAATTTCCCATTATATATTTATTACTTTCTTATTAATATTTAGTTAATTTACTTAAGTTATTAACCATGTATTAAATAATGTTTATTTATAATTAAATTTATTTTTGTTATATCTTACATTCTAGTTAATTATTAATTTATATAAAAATGATAAAACATCCATAATGAAATTAACCCTGAAAATAGAAAGAAATAAAATAATTAAAAGTTTTATGATCATGATCCTTTCTTAATGGTTATTTTATGTAGCTGATGATAAAATAACCCTCTACATAGTGGGAAAACACCTTGAACCATGAAGGGTACTTGGATTTGAAGAACACAGATATGGCTAGAGATGAAAGGCTCTGCCCGAGCATGGAGCTTATTGTGATCCCTAAATCAACTTCAGTGAAGATCTCTCATAGGCTCCTTTGATTTGCAGTGGGAATTCACTGTGCTCCCTCAAAGGGCTTTGGATTGTGCGGTGGATGAAAATGTGGATTTGGATCATGCACCCAGGGAAAAGGGGTATCCTTCTTAGATGCTCTGAAGGGTGTCCCCTGAATTGTGGATGCTTCTTAATCACAATCGAGTACACCACCTCGGCTTGTTGATGGTGTATTTTCAGTTCTTTCTGATCAAGTTGAAGTCAAGCAGCGGGTTGAAACTTTTAAGTTTTCTACTTTAGGTTACATTTCCCTTGTCAAGGGAGATAAAACTTGGATTAACTCTAATCTCAAGTTGATGATTTTCCAATATTGGGGGGTGAGTGATTTCAAATTAATCCTGATTGGAAGTGGTTTTTTTAACATAGTATTCAATAGTAGGGATTAAATTCAGATGACATGGAATAAGGGGCAATCTCTCTTAAGCTTGGTAGCTTCAAACTAGCCAAATGGGATAGGCATTTTAACCCATTCACTCAGCGCCAAACGACATCCCAAATTTGGATTTTCTTACATAGTCTTAATTGGTTTTATTGACATCCTAAAATCCTTAGTGATATCTCTTCTTATGTGGGGACTCATTTGAAGATGGACCAACATACTGTTGATGGGGAGCCTGGATTCTATGCTTATGTTCTTGTGGAGGTAAACATGGACTCCAAATTTCCATACATGGTCAATTTCTTTGATAGTGATCGGAAGTTTGAAATCATAATTGAGTATGAGTAGAAGCCTCCATTTTGAGACAACTGTAAAATAGTAAGTCATGTTGTCTCTAATTGAAGAAATATTCAAAAGCAACAACGATCTATTAGAGACTCTACTGCTGATAAAGTGAATCAATGGAAGGTTGTTGGTAAGAAGAACAAGGCCAAGGCTACTTCAACTGATAAGGGGGAACACTATATCAAGGATCAGTAGGTGTCTAAATAGAATGTTGTCCCCTAGCTTGATGTTATTGTTGGTGGAAACCCCTCCAACCCTCATTGAAATGCATTTGAGGGTGATGATTCCGAGATTAAGATGGAAGTTATTAATTTAGTTTGCATTTCTCTTGTTGCTGCTATTACTTCTGGGGAGGATGAGTTCAAAGGCTGTGAAAATGGTACAATTATTAGCGCGGATTTTATTTTGGAGGCTAGTGTCCCAAGGGAAGGGAATGAAAAAGACATGGATTCTATGGTGGATGTGGTTCTGCAAAAATCTGCAAGTCCCACTAGGAATAAATGGTGTGACATGGTTGAGGAGGAGGAAGCTTCAGAGGCCAGAAGTGCCCCCCCCCCGTGCTCCATAGAGGTGAATGAATCTTCCTTGGAGGTAATGAATCCTGCTTCTTCTTTGGGTATTACGGAGGGTTCAAATCACAGAATGAAAACTATAGGTCTCACCCAGCTCTCTGCTAGTTCCAAAAACTCTCCAGGAAAGAAGGAAAAGGAGAAAAACAAGAAGGTAAATTTCAATTATAAGTCTGGTTCAAAATGAATGTCCTTTATTGGAATTTTCAGGGTCGCGATAATTCCTCTACTGTTAATGATCTTCATAGGGACATTTAGATTCATAATACGAAGTTACTTATAATTTTTGAACCTAAATCCTCCTTATCTTTGGGTTTTGCGGGTCTTAAAAAATATGGTTTTATTGTTGTCTCTACCAATGGTTCAGATGATTAGGATGAAAGTCTATGGGTTCTTGCACATGCTTATATTGGCATAGTCGATATCATTTCCATTAATGAGAAGGTGATCTCTTGTTCTTTGCAATGCGATTCTGAGCAGTTGGTGGGATCATTTTTTTAGGCTAGAAATATATTTTAGGACTGAATAAGGTTGTGTCAGGAACTAGGAAACTTAATAGGCATCTCTTCTCCTTGGTCTGTTATTGGTGATTTCAATATGATCCTTTGTTCTGGTGAAAAAATGGGTCTCATTCATTCTCAAATTTCTCTTAGAGAATTCATAGAATGTGTTGATAATGATCCGACTGAGGTAAGTTTTGTTGGTGCCATGTACACCTGGTACAGGAGATGTCTCAACCGTTTGACGGCTAGTAAGCTTGATCGGGATTTTGTGAACAACATTGCTTTGGAAAAATGGGTCTCAATTTCCAGCATTAGCCATCCTAAAATTGCTTCTGACCACCATCCGATCCTTGTTAGTTTTAAGGATAGGGAGTTCCTCATGCCCCTCCCCTTCCATTTTAACAATGCTTGGTCATTTCTAAGTGATTGTAATAAGTTTATTTAAAGCTCCTAGAATTTCATGCATGGTGCTGATTCTTTATTTAAAATGAAAATTCTTAAGTGAAAATTAAAATCTTGGAGAAAAGAGACTTATAGTGAGTTTCACAAGGATATTATTTTTCTTGAATCCTCTCTTCAAAAAATTCAAGATGATTCCTCTAAAGTAGATTTCAATCTATATTTTTCTAAGGAAGCCATTATTTTTTCCAAATTGAACTCTCTCCTTGAAATTAAAGAGAATATTCTTAAAGAGACCTTTAAAATTAAGTGGATCAAAGAGGGTGATCAGAATAAAAAATTATTTAAGTCTCTTCACATAATTATAAAGTCTAGTCAACCCTTCTCCTTTATAAAATTTGATGATCTGGTTTTAGACAATAATGAATATATTGTGGATTATAATGTTGAGTATTTCACTAGGATTTTCAATGGACCTACTTTGGGGGGAACTCTAATGGATGGTATCATTCCTCCACTGGTTACTTATTTTCATAATATCACCCTCACTTCCCCCCTTTTGAATTTGAGATTAAAGATGTTGTTTTCAGCCTCAACACCTCTAGTGCTCTAGGTCTGGATGGATTCAATAATTTCTTTTATCATAAGTATTGGGATGTCATCAAAGGTGATGTTTGAAATTTAGTTTCCTCTTTCTTTTCCTTGGGAACACTACCTTAGGGACTCAATTATCAGTTTATCACTCTTATTCCAAAAGTTGAGAATGTTTGTGAGATCCATATTTTTAGGCCAATTTCCATGGTTAACAAAAGTTACAAGGTCATAAGCAAGATTATTGCAAACAGGCTCTCAATTATCATTTCTTATATTGTTTCTTGGAACCAATTTGGATTCATCAAAGGAAGATATATCGAGTAATGTATCTGTTCTTCCTTATAGTGTCTTAATCTGCTTATAAATCCTGCAAGAGGAGGTAGAATTTCCCTCAATCTTAGCATTAAAAAATCTATTGACAATCTGGATTGGTCATTTAAATATAAGGTTCTAGGAAAATGTTTCTTCAATGACATTTTTATTGAATGTATTTCCTCCCTATTTGGTTCATCCCATGTATCAGTTCTTCTCAATGGATCCCCAAAAGGCTACTTTTCTTGCTCAAAGGGAGTCTAATAGGAGGATCCCCTCTCAGCCCTGATCTTATCTATTACTAAAGATTACCTCAGTAGACTCATTATTGACATGGTCTCTTAGGGTCAGCTTAATCCGATTGAAGCATCCGGGTCCCTCTCTTCCCCCTCTCATCTTCTATATACTGATGATATCATTATATTCCTGCAGGGGTAAAGAATAATGTTCGTGTATTGAAGAAAATAGTTCAGCATTACGAAAGTGTCTCTAGTTAGTGTATTAGTTGGGAAAAATCTTCCATTCACTTCGAAAAGAGGTTCCCTATTTCTAGGAAGCACTGGATTCTTTCAGGGTTGGGAATTTGGGAAGGATCTTTTCCATTTTATTATCTGGGTGTTCTATTATTATAGGGGTGCCCTAGAGCTTATTTTTTCTCTGAAATTTTCTATAGGTTCAATGGCTAGCTCTCAACCTAGAATGGGAAGAGTCTCTCTATGGCAGGGAGAATTAGTTGGGTAAAATATGTTATCAATTCTTAATTGGTTTACTCATTTATGGTCTATAAATGGACAAGGGTACTTCTAAAACATCTTAACACATCCATCAAGAATTTTACTTGGATTGGTAACATCCATGAGAGGAAGTTGGTCACTGTCCTCTGGAAGGTCTGTTGTAGACATATACACTCTGGTGGAATGGGTATAAAGAATATTTCACTCTTTAATGATCCCCTTCAAGCCTGACTAGACTGGAATATGATTCACAGTAATTCAGAATTGATGGGTTTCCTTAAATCATGATTTTTTGATAATTTGAGGCTGGGTAGCATTGCTTTCATTGTCTCATTCCTCTGGCCAACAATTAGATCATCATTTCAGAATGTTATGACCTACTCTAGATGGATTGTGAATAAGAACTACAACCTTAAGTCCTGGATTGATAATTGGGCAGGTGATATTCTCTATGATGATTTTCAGCCTACTGTACTATGTTCAGGTGAATAGGTCTCTATCAAGGATTTTCTGGATGATCCACCAGCAACTTTGCCAGATGAACTCCATGATCTGATTGACTGTAACAATTTTGTTTCCTGCCCTGATTTTATAGCTTGGAATCCACCTAGAAATAGTGTTATGACAAGAAAATTATACTATACTCATGTCACAAAGGGTCTTAACGATGATTATAAATGGTTGTATATTTTCAATAAAACATGTATTAGGCCTTCACGGTTAACTCTTATATGGAGGCTAGTTTACAATAGATTACCCACTGATGAGGTTTTATAAATGTTTTGTTTTCCGTGTTATTCTAGGTGTGTTATGTGCCATCAACAGTGGGAAGATGCATATCATCTTTTCTTCAATTGTGAAATGACCTCATCTATATAGAAGGAGGTTTTGGGTGCTTTTTATCTGGTCGGGTTTAGATTTTATGGATTGTAGGCCCTTATTTACTGCTGTTCAGTTATCCAGCTCTGACTTCGGGTTCGAGCTCTCCTCTGCGTGGTTGTTATTGAAGTGCTGCATACAATTTGGAGGCATCATAATGCTGCTTTGCACAATGGAAAGGGATATTTCTTGAAGCTTGTCACAAAGAAGGTTTATTTTTCTATAAGGGATATGTACGATGTTTGTTTGGGTGAATGTTACAACAACATTCAAGATTTTATGATTCTGAAAAATCTGGGTGTACATGGGAATTTATGACCTTCTTCTGGTACTATTGAGGTGTTATGGATCCCTACCTTCCCTCTTGGGATTAAGGTTAATACAGACGGCTCTTCTAAAGGGAATCCTTGGCCTTCAGGTTGTGGTGCAATCTTTAGGTCCCATGATGATTCTGTTAAAGGATGTTTATATGGTTCTTGTGGTATGACAAGTTCTCTTGAGGCAGAGATGATTGGGATTATACATGCTGTCTCATTTGTGAAAATGAAAGGTTGGACTAATATCTAGTTGTAAAGTGACTCTTATACCATCATGAAGGCCATCATAAATGGTGAAACGAATATCTCTTGGTGGCTCGTAGCAAAGTGGATACAGTGCATGGAGACTCTTCAGACTCTCAACTTCATCATCATGCATGTTTATCAAGAGGCAAACATGGTTTCAGTTAGTCTTACAAGAATTGGGGTTGGTGAACCTATTACCTGGTCTGATACCCTTCCTGAGACTCTGCTCCCTTTTTATGAGGCTGATTGTAATAAGATATCATGTTTCCATCTCTTGTAATCTTCTTAATTTTTATGAATAAATGCCTCGACCTTTTGGTTGAGGGAACTTTTCAAAAAAAAAAAAATCAATGAACCATGAATTTATTCATGATGTAGATTTTTAAATATCTTATCATGTATATCCTAGATTGGTTTCACCTCAGCTCCAAAATTTGAACCACCTACACTTGCCTGAGATATCCAACCATTATATAAGATTTTAATCACACACAATTATGGGTAACCAATGGAAAGGTATAAGGGGATTACATAAAAGGAAACCATGGAAACACATTCCCTTACATAATGAAAGGATGGATAATGTGAATTTTCCTAAATCTAACATAATAAATATATTTAATTAAAATTAATCTAATCACATAAATATTTGGGTCATTTATCATGATCATCTATACACATGAAAAAAATTACACATTTTAATAAAATATAATTCAGTATAAATCGTTCTTATTTATGATAAATCATACTCAAAATCAATTAATTATATTATTTAATTAATCAATTATTTTTATTAATCCTTATCAAAACATTCTTGACTTTCTCATCCATAATTATTTTAAACAAATTAAATAATTTATCTAAAATTGACTAAGTACAAAATATGGACCTTTGGAGGAAACATGACAACTGCCCATCCAAACTACCAAATGTGCATGTTAGATATATACTGTTTACTAATAAGTAATATAGAATACATTTATTATCAATTAATTTTATGGTGATTACTGTTAAATAGATGACACGTGGACACATGTTATTTTCATTGCATGTTATGATTTTAATGCAAGAAAATTAGTCATTGTATTATGACTTACATAATATATAATTAAAAATATTATATAGAAATTAAATAGTTATTTAATATATATAAAACCCATTAAATATCATGTATGAATAAAATAAATGACACACAAAACACATATTGATAAGGTATAAACAGTATAATAAAATAATTTTAAATTCATTGTATATTGGTAATATACAAGGCATGTACTATTAAGATACACATAATGTATACTTATTTAGCATCTATCCATGGAAAACACCTAGATATTGGGCATGTTGTCCTACCATCTACATTAATGGAGTAGACAACATGTTCCTCAGCTCCATATTGTGTGGTCTTTGAGTTACATAGTTACCAGTCACACATGTAGTATAATAAACACATGTGTCATCTTTTACCAATGGACTACATGTCATGTATTCCAGTTACACGCCATGTAGTCTAGATAACCATGAACTTGGCTAAAGTAGTCAACAAATGGTGTGTATTAATTTCCAAAAACATGGAATAAATTCATGATTCACTTGACTAATTCATGAGTTATCCTATTTCATTAAGTATAGGTACACTACATGTACTTATAGCCTACACACCAAGTATTTTTATGTTATTTGATCAGAATCCTAAGAACCTATGGACGAGTTCTTAAAATATTCTTTATTATTAATTAATATATTTTGATAACATTTTTGAGAATGAATATCAAGAATAAAATATCTAATGATCCATATTTAAAGAATGATTAAATCATAATTAGAAACTGATGATAAATTAATAAACCAATAAAAGATCTTTAAATAATTATGAGACCCCTCTCATACCAATTGAAGGTTTCAGGTACAATGGAATAATATGATGTGCATTTCCAACTCAAATTTTATCATAATAAATTATTATTATTAGAAGTAAATGATGCAAAAATTCTTGACTAATGAAATTAATTTATGGATTAATTGAAAAAATAACATTGGTACTAATTTGTAGGATCATTACATAATGATTTATAATTAATTTAATCATTAAAAGAATTATCTTGGGATTAATTATTTCTTTATTGATGAATCTAAAAATTTATCTATGTTGTGAATTCACTGAGTTAATGGAATAAAGTGTATATTCCCTCCAGTGGTGATCCACATGTGCCCCATGAATCTCCAAGCGACATTGTAGGAATCCATTATTGATAGCGTGAAATATCATAACACTTCTTCAATTTGAATTTGATCTCTACAAGAATCATTTTAAAAGAATATAATTGTTCCCTCTAGAATTGATAGGTGTGGTGGTGAAGAATCACTATCCATTATTAAGAGTATTATTAGAGAGTAAATCTGTAGTACTTGAGAGGATTCTCTAAATTTTGTTGTGCATAACAAAACAAATTGCAAGATTTATGGTTGGAAATAAAATAATTGGGTTTAATTAGTGACAGGGTAAGAAAAAAATAATTGAACATAGACCCTTAATATTTTTTTGATCCCTATAAAACCCCATGTAAAAATAATAATGTAATTATTATTATTTTTATTGACATGTGGAGAAACACACAGATTAATTAAATATTCATTTTTTAATAAATTGTTTAAAAACTGATTCAAATAAATTTTAATATATATATATATATATTATTTATACTATGACCTATTAACATGGTCCTCCATTCCTCCAAAATATTTATTAATCCTTGAATAAAGACTATTTATTTAATATATATATATATATATATCACTGAATTATTCATCAAAAAATAAATAAATATTATATTTACTAAATAGAAAATAAATATTTATTAAATATTCTATAAATAAATATACCCTTAAATAACTAGTGATTGAATATATGTGATTGATAAAACATGAATAATTATTAAACCACATATGAGAATAATATTTATTTATCATGTTAAATAATAATATTTAACTGTGCTTTTGAATACACTTCGTGTGTGACCCTATAGGTATCTTTCTCAGTGACATTAGATGGAGTTACCCAATGTCTAAGGTTAACATAAAATAACACACCGTATAAATTCCTTACCATAAAATATCACATAATCCCAAGTTTTAAATTAAGAATTCATTTTATTAAAATTTTAGGATATTTAATGTATTTAGTTTTAGATAATTGTTTTAAAACTTTTACATCAAAAACCCATTTATTACAAAGTGGAGACTTCCACTCATTTTCCATTTTTATGACAATATAAAATTTTAAAATGAAACACATCTTATTTTCATGAAAAATATTTATGACATTAAACTTGACTTATTATTTTTTATTACTCATTCTTAAACCCTATGAAAAAATTTAAAATTATGGGATGGCTGTAAAAAACTCAATAAGGGATATAAAAGAAAAAAATCCACTAGTCTAGTAAAAAACATGAAAACTCATTAAATTTTTAAATTTTTCATATTATCCCTTAAGCATATAAAATAAATTATATCCCTTTATAAAAAGAAATTTTTTCTCAAAGAAAACCTTTAAAACCCATATCAAGAAAATAGAAACCCTTTTAGGTATCATAGAGCATTATATTCATAATCCGTGTTCACTTGTGTCAAAAATAACCGGTTCCCAGTTAAATACCAAAGAGAAACCTCCCATATTGACTCCCCTATTCTTAACTTTTATGATAAGGAACATTACCCAATGAATTATAGAGATATATTAGTCTCACGTATCGTATAAGATATATCAAGATTACCCATCCTCATATACAATGATCATGTATTATATCATGATTTTTTAATCTTTCCCCTTTTCATCATATATCCCTCGAAAAATGCTTTTGTTCCCCATTTACTTAGAAAGATTTGGATGAATTTTGTCTAGTGGGTTGATTGGGGGGGGGGGGTGGTTCAATGATCTCCATAATTTTTTATGTTAGACTCACCATTTTTTAATCATTCATAGAAACTCCCAACAGATTCCGTACCCATAACTGGGTATGAACCTGATTTCTAAAGGTGGGTAGTTAGTTGGGGTTTCAAACCCAAAGACTCTTAGGAATTCACATTGGTCAAAAGGATGGGAGGTCAGTCTCATCACAACCTTTTTGGGGGAATTATTTCCTACTATGAGACACTCTTATAGATTGAAGATATGTTCGATAATCGCTTCCTAATCCCGATATAGGGATGGTAACCCTAAAAAATGATCATAGGTTAAGTCTCTTTATATGAAAATAGAGGAGGGGGGTGGTCTTATTGGTGAATCCATTTATATGTATATGAGGTTATTAATCTATTCCCATTTAGTGGGTAGATTCTTATATGTTGAATCCATATAACGAGGAACTGTAGAGTTCTTTGTCATCTAGAGAGGTGGTTAATACCTTGAGGATGGGATTGAGACATTTTGAGGCATCCTATATATCTCGTTTCATAACTAGAAAAAAAACCTACATAGTTTATTAAACCTATATAGTTTAACATCATATGGAAATGTAATATATGGTAGAACTTGGGAACTATATGTTGAGATCAAGCCTCAGGGAGGAATCCTATGTTTCTTAGTTATGGTAGGAATTAGAGTTACCGTAGTTCATTCACACCCTTCGGAATTGGCCTAAGGTAGATACCCTTTTATGATGGGTAGTTATATAATTCCACCTAATCAGGTCTTATACATTGAGGTTTCCCTTATCCTGATAGAGGCTTATGATGTGAATGATATAATCATTGAAAATCCCTTATCCCATGTGAGCTATGCCCAGTTTTAGAAAAAAGGGTTATCCAATAATAAATATCATTTCCCATGGATGAGGGACTTAGGCGTGGTGACATACCTTTATAGGTTTGATATGGAGCTCGGTCCTTAAGGAAGGCATCCTATATATCTTGGTTATGTTAGGAATCCGAGTTCTCTTATTTTGTTAAGTCGGGGATTACACATTGAGGAAACCCATATAAATTGGCTTGACATAGTTATCATGTCCGGGTATGCCTGCTTGGCCGGGTTTGCTTTTCTTCCTAACATGTGTTGATTGTCTACCAGACATGTATTGATTTTATTCTTGACATGACAAAGAATATCAACCTGAAAATTAAAAATCCAATCGCATGACCCACTTGACATGTTCATGGGATTTCACATGATCTGGATGGAATGTTTGGAGTTTTTCAAATGACCAAGGATGAATTATATGGAGGAAATTAGAAGACCCGAATTCTTGATCCTGGAGGCTGTCACATGATATCGACTAACATGTTTGGAGGGCCTCACATGATCCATCCGACTTTCCCTGGTATCACCGCGATAGTGAGATGAAATGATTTGAGGTTTTCATGAGAGTAATTGTGACATGTCTGGAGGGTGTTGCATGTATTAGATGACTTGTTCGTGTGTCATCAAGAAATCCATTTGACATTTCTAGAGGATATCACAAGATCTATCTAGTTTGTTCAGAAGATATCATGAGATATAGATGGATTTTCTAAGAGGATGTCATGCGAGCCATTTGACATACCTGAGTGCTACCACAAGACTTAGACGACAAGTACTAGTGCTGTCAGATGATTTGGGTGGCATGTATGAATGTCTTTTAAAGGGTTGTATGGTGATCCAAGGGGTTTAGTGAGACTTGGGTGAAATGCCTAATGGGTGGTATGTGAGTTTCTCTGACATGTTCAGGGGACCTCACATGATCTAAATAGTATACCAAAGAAATGTAGGGTGATTTGTGCGACATGTCCTGTTTCTGATATGTGACCTGGGTGGTTCATGAAAAGTGCATGAGGATCACATTATATGTTTTTCTCATAAGTCTCTCATATTTTTTAATTTTACTTCTATCATTTTATTTCAAATGCCTTAGAATTTTTCAGTATTATCTTTTTTAAGTCTTGTTCCATTCACTAGCTACATGGGATTTTCTTGGCATAACCCACCCAAAGTTCTTTATATAATATATGAGTGATCACGTGTAGTGAATATACATGTCACATGATCTTCTTAGGTGGTTACCAAGATTTTACCTACCAGAAAACCTTTTTGATCATGTGATCAACTGCTCTGAGAAATCCGCTCTGATTACTGAGTGCACTGGTGAAAGGATCAAAGGATTAATTTTTTTTATGTTGAGGTGGAGGATTTATAGGCCTCACCACCCCAGATATTTGTCACTTTTTGTGTCATGTATCATGTAAATCAGGCTATATTCAGTGGGGGATTTGATGTCATGTGTTTTGAGAAATCCTAATATAGGTCATTTTGGGGGTGCTGCATGATTTTCAGTGACCATGATATCATCCCTTCAACTCTATATATATTTTATAATTATTTGGGTTTTTAAAAATCATGAAAATAGTCCAAGGGACATCCATATTTCCATCTAGACATGTCCAAGGGCCTTCACGAGATCAAGGTGAAAATTAAAAATACTTCACGTGATATTAGGAAACTTGTCTAGGAAACTTAATGAGACAAGGATGGATTGATATGGGTCCTTCAAGAGATAATTCCATCATGCTGAAGGGATTTTGTGAGTTCTTTCGGAGCACACAAGTTCATTTCATGATGTTTATGACTATAAGAGGCTCCCATACTTTCTCTTTTATTTAATTGCTTTATTTGTCAAAGGTTTGGGGATCTTGTGAGATTGCATGATTGTTATAAATAGAATCTTTAAAATTTTTTCTGATGGTGATTCATGATAATTTCATATACAAAACCTTATGTTTTATTTATGGAGATTAATGGGAAGCAGAGGACTGCTTGGACATGTTAGAAGCCCAACATGTGGTGAGGGTAACATGTCACCAGGCTTTCATGAGATAAAGTAGATATGTTTTGTGGGGCTTGCGGTGTCTCATGAAATACATAGGGTGTGTCACATGATGTTAAGGACCATAATAGGCTCTCTCCTTTTCCACTTTTAATTTTCTTTTTTATTTTACAAGGGTTTGGGGTCTCACGAGTTTGCTTGAGTGTTTTCGAGGACAATAGTTCTCCCCATCAGTGATGTTTTGCATAACCAAAAAAGGGTCTTATAGTGATGAAAGGGAATTATAATTAACAAAATATTCTATTTTTATTTGGATATATAGAGGTATAACAAGTCCTATTGTACTTGTTAAAGACACTTCGCGTCGTGGGGGTGACATGCCCATGGGCTTTCGTGTGATAAGAAAAATATTTTGCTGGGGACTTGTAGTGTCTTGTGAACCAGCTGGGATCATTGTATGATATTTAAGACTATAAGAGAATCAATTATTTTGGATATTTTACTTCTATTCTCCAAGTATAATTTGATGTAATGTGAAGCACTTTCCACCTAACAATTCGCGTGATCTGGGGGTGCTTGTCTAGCAGCCACCGTGTGATCAATGATTTTTTAGGGAACCTTCGAAAGAGAAGAATGACTTTATAAAAGGGTTAAAAAAATATTTTCCATAGGTTATTCACTATGAAAGAATCCTTCAAATTACCTTCTGAAGGTCTCTCAATCACGTGTCTCTTGGAGTCTTATGCAATCCGTGAGTTCTGTCCACCTTTTCTTCCATTGTTTTTCAGGGAAAATAATACCCATATTTAGGTATTTATTCAATTGTGAATTTTATGATTCTCATTTAGTGGGTGTTAAAAAATTCTCCCCATTCAAAGATTCATCCATAGGGACAAGGGATCTATTTTAAGTAAATTAAATGTCTTCCCCAGGATTTGGCGCTGCTGGAAACCGATGTTTTTTGGAGGCACTTAGTCTACCAGGAATCTTTTGTTATTCCATAGAATGACCTATAAATAGGGTAGTAGAGAGAGGTCCATTCACCAGATACCCCACTTCTTAGTTCTATTGAGCCATACCTCTATCGTGTAATCCATTTTCAAGACCCTTCTACAATAACTGATCATGAGATCCATTCACAAGACCTTCCTATGATAAATACTTTCTTAAGATCTTTATTTCGTAGGTGCTTATTCAAACCAACCAAAAACTAAATTTTTTTAATTTCTTGAATTTCATTCATTTGGATGCATATATTCCTTTAAAGGTTTCTTGGGATATTTTATATTGATTTCATGATCCTTTTAGATTATTTTGTGGATCATGTGAAAATATCAGGGTTACACGACTATGATTCTTCTGAGGGGTCATGCAGTTGCATGATGTTCTGCGGGTTTATGTGGTCCATGAGATCTTTATGAGATAGGTGATTCACAATTACTTTAATTAATTACCTATTAATTCATGAAATACATATGAAGCTGATATAATTTAATTTCTTTATTTTGACAAGATTTTATTTTTATCTGCTGACATATACCACTTAATTTTTTTCAGAAGGATTCTAGATCTCATAATAGTTTCTCTACTGAAACTAATCAAAGGGACTTGATTGTTAAAATTCACAATGCTAAACCTAGATACCTTGTAAATTATGAAAATGAGGTTCTGAAATGGATTATTTCATTAGATCTCCATAATTATCCTTTATTACAGCAATGCATTCCTCTATACAGGTTTGAATTGCTGAAAAACATTTTTATTTCTTCTTTGAACTTCAATACATTGTCTTTCTGGGTGTAAAGTTATCTTGACTATATTTTGATAAAAAATTATTATGATGGATGAGTGGTCAAATCTTGATCTTAGGGGTTTTCTTTTATCTTGTAAAACTATCCTATAGGTCCAGTCCGCTATTAGTTTACTCAAAATCTCATCCCTCAGAGCTATTTGAGTACGTTATTCCATTCTTTGAATAACCCGGGTGGTGGATGGAGGTCAAAATGGGATATCTATCCTAGTGGTAGCTTTTTTTATGAATGGAATGACCAGTCTGGGTCAGGAAAATCTATTTAGAGATTTCTGACCAGTTATATACTCTTCCTCTTTATGTAGTAGTTTGGATTTCCTAATTCATTTTCTATCACTAGTCCACCCCGCTTAGAGAAATGGTTAGTTGTTGATGTCCTGAAACCCAATAATTTTATATATCCTATAGCGAGGTGGGATCCAACCTATGGGATATCTACCAGTTGAGTGGGATACCCCCTCTTGGGGAGATGTACGATGAATTCCTTCATACTGCAGATGTATGGGATGGACCTTGGAAAACTCCAATCTTAGGGAGGCACATTCTCATCATTATGATGGAAAATTTAATAAAGGATATGAATATATACCTGATTATATCTTTAAAATATTGGATCAAAATTTTAATTTATCAAATTGAAGCTAGGACGACTACTATATGCCCCCATAAATTCCCTTCCTAAAAGTTTGATGACTGTGTTAGTTTGTATTGGTCTATTTTTGAATCTAGGGATCATAATTCATGGGGATATCAAGTGAATATAGATATATCTCGATGAATTAGGCTGGTGGGATTCCAGGCCATGTTCCTGAATGGGTGGCTTTTCCCAGCTAGTGATCCAAGTTCAAGAATTCAGATCTGTACACTAGTGATGGCAGCACAACTAGTTGATGGAAAATGCTTTAATTTGGATGTTTTGGATATTATATTCCTTTAGAAACACCTGGTCCATATTCAGTAGGACAATACCCCTTTAGGATCAATTGTCCTTTCCATATTTTCTTTGTATGGATAGGGGAGAATTTCCATTGATACAAAAACTATAATACAATCGGGATCCCTAGTGCCTTATTTTGTCCAAGGTTTCTAAACATATCTGTTGTTGGGACTATGCCACTGGTATCTGATGAGTTTATGTATGTGTTGAGTTGATCTGATAGATTTGATTTCATCCTACAACCTGTACTGACTAGCCCAATAATTGTTAATGGAAGTGGCTCTCTCGGTGAAAGTTCATACAATATCTCCCTTCGGGATGGGTTATTACAGCTAGGATGGATGAGTTGATTGTCTGTGATCCATATACACCTTATCAGTTTTCTTCCCATTTTATCTATACTTAAAGGGTTTCCCCTCTTCCTTTGGAAAACGTACGAGGAGAGAGACACCCCAGGATCATCTTCTAGTTTTGGATGATTTTGGAGTGTGAAGAAACTGATACTGAGATCATTATTCCATTTGCTGGTGATCCAACCTTTATTGCTTAGGATTCTACCCAGACATGGGTAGTATCCTTCCCTAGTGGTGTACTAATCCAGCTGGTTAATCATGTGGACAAACCATTTGCCTCACCGACCCCATATCTATAAAAATGATGGAGTTAATTCCGGTCATTGGGGAGACATTGAGGAAGCGCCCCCCATACCGGTGATGACCATCCTGATAGCATGATAGAATCTATTTAAGAAATTAGACCTATAGAATAGGAAATGGTAAACACCTATGTTAAGGGAAGAATATTTGGGACTTCCACTCCTTCTTCCTCAACAACCATATAAGTTCAAACATGGTACAAGATGATATGGAATAAGATTCATGCCTTTATCACAATGACTCCTCTAGAAACTTTATGTGACTAAGAATAATTCCTTTTTCATATATTTGATTCCTTGGGGGAAGAGGGATTTGATCACCTACCATAGTATGAATCCTTGAGAAAAAATATTCTAACACAACAAGATTTGGCCACCAATGAGGGGGGTTTTCATGATATTGAAGACAAGGCTCCTCTTGGTGAACATTTGAAGGAGGCTTTAGAATAATTGGTACAAAGTCATTGATTTATATCTAATTTTCAATCCCAGATGGATGACTAGACTATATAGATATAGATATATGTTGAAATCATAGCCTCTCTAAGGCCCGACCTCCCAATATCATCATCCTCATTGGAAAACGCTCAAAAAATATTTGATTAGATGATTAATTTTGTTGAGACCCTCCATCCTGGGGCCAAAGCAGAAGAGTCAGGATGGGTGACACTTTAGAATTCAATTGACACTTCTCACCAGACACTTTCCAACATGGATAGATTATCTGATTAAACATTATTTTGGTTCAATCATTAAGATGTATTATTTTTTTAATGAGATTTTTTGAGAGGCTATGAAATGTGTTGATTCATCATATTTTATTCTATTAATGAATGGATTTTATTAAACTTTCATGTTGCTTTATAGTTTTCTTTAATTCATGTTGTTAATGAAACTTTTCTGATCCGATGTTATATGAATCACCAATTATTACCATCCTTTTCATAATATCAAGTAAAACTGAATGTATGAATATGAATATTTAAATCATAAAAGATTATTCTCGAGAAGTTCTCATGAATTTCCACCAATCCTAAGGTTATGAATTGATGTATCTATTTTATTTATCTTGATATTACATGTTTTTCAAGAGGATAATTGGGTAGAATATATGTCCCAGAGTGAGAGTGCTCTATATTTTTCCAAATACAATTGGCTTGGTGAGTGTAGATTCATTTTTTCCAAGTTCATTTGGTGGGAATTACATGATTATACATTATGGAAGACTAAATCATTAATTTTATATATTTTAGGGTCTTCTATCTCTAACCTTCTATTGTTTTAGTTTTGGGACTTTTAGCTCAGATCTTCTATTGCTTTAGTTTTGGGTCTTCTAACTCAGAACATCTATCACTTTAGTTTAGGGCCTTTCAGTTCGGACCTTCTAACACTATTATTTAGGGTTATTTATCTCAGAAATTTTATCAATGTTGTTTAAGGACTTTTAGATCAGACCTTTTACCATTTTAGTTTAGGGTATTTTAGATTGAATGTTAGGATAGAATGACATTTAATGTCATATTTCTAGGACTTGATTGATGATCATGGAATATGGTGAATAAATGATAAGAATGACTCAAAAAACACTAGGGTGTTGAGTTATTTCATGGTGTTTATAAGGCCCATGAGGATTAGATATCCTTTACTGTAGGGAGGATATGCCTCTAGTTTGTTGGTAATATCCCCTATACATTGGTACCATTGTCAAACAGAGGTGTATCCAATCTTTTCCAAGGTTCATGGAAGATTTATGGGTGTAATATTGGTTGAGGGTGAAATACCAAGAAGCTAGGCCTACCGGGATAATTGGAATATGGGTGATGTAAATCATAACCCAAAAGTTTGAGTTTGTGAATATGGAATGTAGAATACATGATAAGGATGACCCATAATACCTTGAGGTTCTAGGTTTCTCCATGGTGTTCCTAGGTCTCATATGGACTTGAGATCATTTCTTGTAAGGAGGATATTTCTTTGGTTGGTAGGTAGAAGAACTTATGCATCGATATCATGGTCAAGAAAATATGATCTCCACTCCTTTTCGAGGGGCATGAAATATTTTTGAAGACTCAAATGTCTAGATGATGAGTTTGGGTATAAAGGAATGCTATCTAGGAAGGGTTTTTGAACCCAAGGGTAGTTAAAATACTAATTACGAAGCTCAATCCCTATACCCTTTGGTTTCAAATCATGAGGTATGGGCCATCAAAAGGTTTTGGAATGGAGTGTCACATTCCTACTTTTAGAATGGGTACAAAACATGGTAATGTAAGGCCAATAATGCCGAATCCACTTGAATAGTCTGTTAATGGGGATTGTAAATCATGGTTCATAGTTCTTGAATTAAGAGGATGATACGAGGAAATTATACCAGGAATTTTCCCAAACACACTGAGGTATTAAGTTCTGCCACAACAATTTTAGGGCTCTTATGGACAAGAAATCCCTTTTTATTGAGTGAAATATTTGGTTCATGAACACAAGCACATATGATGAAGTCATAGGCATAAAATCATTGTCAAAAAAAGTGTCCATTAAAGACATAAATCATTTTCCAAGATCCATGGAAGGTTTATAGTTCTCCAAGGTTCTCAAATCCTAAAGTGATATTTGTGTAAAATATAATATCCATGAGGAGTTTGACCACCCTAGAAGTTGTTTCACAACCTTGAAAATTTTTTTCATGGTGAGGAGATGTGAAAAATCATTAATCTAACTTTTTCATAAACCTGGGGGTCCAACAAGCATAGATAGGCTTTAACAAAGGCTATAATGTAGACCCTATGAGCTTTATTCCTTATTTATTTTCAGCCAAATTTTTCCTTAGGAGTGGAGATGAATAGTTTAGAGAGAGAATAATTAACTTTTTTCTTAGGCCACCCTTTCTAGGATTTTAACCTGAAAAGTTTTGTTTCTCCTTCCCTATAAGTTTAAGGTCTTTTGATTTGGACCATTATAGACTAGAGTTTAGGGTCATACATCTCTGACCAAAGTGTAGGTAGTTTAAGTTTGTGACACACATGGACCTAATATGGGGGCAGCTATATAAGATCCTAATTAGGATACATAGGGTCAATAGAAATCCAACATAATTCTGAGAGGGATATGAAAATGTTACAAATCATACCTTGAGGTTCTTAGGTCTAGAGTAATGATGTGGTAAATTCATATCGAGGATAGCCTAGAACACCCTCAAGTTCTGAGTTTTTCCATGGTGATGTCAGGATCACAAGAATTTGAAATCTCTCCTTACAGATCCATGATTTCTCTGTTTTGTAGTTCTGAGCCCTTATGCATCAATAGCATAGCCAAACAGAGAGATCTCTTTTACTTTCCTAGGGCCATTAAAGGTTTTTAGTAACTTGATTTTCTCTATACATAAAGTGTGATTTATGAATTTAGTTGATTAAAAGATGGAAGAAACACCTCATACTCTGGTTGAATGGGGGTAAGGATATTATTGTTCTATGATAAGGGATGATAAAGGATGATGGCCTTCACATTTTTGCATTATGTTTTGGGGATGTAATTTCTTTCATGCAGTTTAATATCAGGAAGTGAGGAAATTTTCCCTATAGGTTAACATCAAGTGATAATGACGTTTTTGTTGTCAAGTTTCAATATCATATGACTAGGACATTTGTCCTGTAGTTTAATCATCATGTAGTAAGGACATATTTGTTTTATTTCACTTTTATATCATGTTGTAAGGATGTGGTAACTGATGTGAAAGGTTGACAAGATATATATTATGTGCATAATAAACCCTTATGAAGATCTGACTCATAAAAAGGAAAAGTGGTATTTTATGGCTCAATGCCTATGTAGTTGGGGTTAATGTTTTATCATTTGTTGTAGTTGGGGCCAGGATTAGAGTTCCAAGAGTCACTTTGTATCCTGTGATGATAGGAATCAAGACACACATAGTTCTTGAATAGGAAAATCTCAATGTAGGTTTGACCCATACACAAAGGTGGGATTTGTTTTTATTGATTGTTGTAGATGGTCCTAGGATAGGATATCTAGGAACCACTGTATCTTATGATGATTGGAATCAAGCCACATATAATTCTCAAGGAACCATGCATTTAACATCACACAGGAAGGATATAGGCTTCCAAACATGAAAATGTGCATTGTGGATGGACCCAATGATTGAAATATGGGTGTCACTATATATCCTACTATAATAGGAATCAATCCACATGTAGTTCTTTTGTAAGGATATTCATACTCAAGTCTAACCAATATGAATGGAGGGTAAATTTTTATTATTTTTTGTTGTGACTGGACTAGGGGTTGGAGATTCAAGCATCACTACACATCTTGTGATACTAAGAATCAAGTCACATATAATTATTGTATGGAGGTGTGGTAGGAGACCAAAACCAAAAATATTTGTCCTCTCATGAAAGGTCTATAGGAGTGTGTAGTTTTTTGTCATGAAAAGGGAATAAAACATGCAATTTAACATCTTGCGGTGAGGAATTGTGGTATTCATTTTAATATCTTGATTCAAGACCATGAATAACCTATCACGAGCTGTGATTCCCTATTCATGTAGGGTAGCCCTTACTGAAATTTATAAGCTCAGATGACATATACTCAGTGTGAGAAACAAGAATGAAAAGGATTCCTCCCACCATGAAAAGAAGATTGAGGATATTATATGCGGATTTTGATTCATGTTGTGGTTAGACCAAGATATAGGTTCAAAGTGTCCCTAAACATCTCATTGAAATGATAATCAAGATGTCTTTAGTTCTAGAAAACCATGAAATTTAATGTCATGCGGCAAGGAAATCTGTTATACTGTTTAACATATTTAGGTGAGGATGAGTGTGAATCAATGTGAAAGAGGAGGAATGTTGTAGATGGACCTAATAATGAAGGTTTGGGTATCACTAGATATCCTTTCATGGATGGAATCAAGCTAAAAACTATTCTTGGTAACCGTACAATTTAGTGTTATCCATAGATGACATCATCTATGAATTTTAATGACTTACAATGAGGTCGAGAGTCACCCGATATGAATGAACATAAAACATTGGAGGATTTTTTCAGTTTAATGTCATGCAGTGAGGATGTGATCTATACAATTTATCATCATGTGGTCAGGATGTGCCAGTACAGTTTAACGTCATACAACTGCGATGCCTTTTTTAGTTAAACATCATACAACTAGGAAAACTCTATATAGTTTAGCGTCATGTGTTTAGGATGTGATATGATATTTAGTTTAAATTATTTATACTAGGACATGATTCTTGATGATAGCTATGAAAATTATTTCTTGAGAAACCTCACATTGTTGGGGGGTGCAAAATGTTCCCCATCCATTGTGGCCAATGAGTAACCTCCATTGTGATAGACCTTATGTATGATATAATTCTCTTCCCATTTGAGTTCTAGATTTAGAGGCTTATTTCCTGGTATCATTAAGTTTTTGAGACCCAACACAATTTTTAATTTGAGGAATGAATAGAAAAATATCCTTTCATTGAAGGCCCGTGTGATTTGATTATGATGGAATTCAAGGTTGTGTAATGTACACAACCTATTCTCATAGAGCTATTCCATCTCATCTAGATGATTTTGTGACTTCTCATAATATAATATTTGTCTAAAAATGGCTATTATAAGTGATATAAACAAGAATTATATGGGAAATACTAACTTGGTCTCATACCAAAGTGAGTATAGAGTTACTTGTGTAGCAATACGTGCAGTGGTATGGTATGATCATAAATAATGGAGGAGTTTATCAAGTCAGGACTACCTATCTTTATTCACCATATTATAGAGTATATTTGACAAGGTCTTGTTGAAGGCCTCTATTTGTCCATTTTTTATTGTATGATATTAGGATGGGTTATTAGACTAGATTATGTAGTCATGGTATATTTTTTTTCAATTCCATACAACAAATGTTGGTGTCATTTTCTGTCAATTTTGTGTAAGGGACCCCAAACCTGGTGATGATATGGGAATTTATAAAGATAATTATATTCTTCATATCAACTCCCTAGAAGGGTATCTCCTCATCCCATTTGGAGAAAAATTTATTATTAGTAAGAATTTACTTGAACTACTTATCTTTGGCTAGGGGATATTTCCCCACAACATCCATTACCTAAAAAAAATGAAAAAAATATTTAGTTGTATGTAGAAATTATGGGGTATGGCGGATGAAGTTTTCATATTCCTCTAATGCCTAAAATTTCCTTGTGAATTCCACATAGTCTTGTATCATGGTTTTACATAAATAACCAATCTTCTTAATTTAGTGGGAGATCCTAGTCCCAGACTAATGAGCGCCACAGGAGCCTGCATGGAATTCTTCCATAGTGATGAGAATCTCTCTTTTTTTTCTATGAACTTGAGGAGGACTCTATCAAAGCATCTATTTTATAAATATTTTTTTTTTCTAATTTTGGTTATCTCACAGGGTAAAGTTTTCTGCACGACACTAAATCTATTCCTTTCTGACTAGGCCTATTGGGAGAGTCCCATTTTAGAGATAACTAATTTTGGGATCCATCAATATAGGAGTGGATATCTGTTCATCATGATCTAGGGATGTTTTGTCCTAATTTATTTTTTCCATATCATAGATGACGATCGACGAGAATATTCTTTGATGCATGATACAAAAGATTACTTCCTCCCAATCTAGGTCTTTTAGGACTGTGTATACATTATCCAATGCAATGGCATGAGGATTTTGTGATCTTGGAACATGATGAAATGTGGGATCAAAATGGAATTATGCCATTAGTCTCCTGATGTAGCCAATGAGAGGGGATAATTATTCATTTTTATGGAATATTCTCCATTGACCTTCTTTATCACTAGTTTCGAATACCCTTTAATATTAGTGTGGTCTATTTACAGCTACAGGGATGGTTCTAAGCAATTTATGAGGGCTTGGTATTCTACCTCATTATTTTTGTAGCCTTAACATACTGAGAAAGAGTAGGGAAAATTTTTTTGTCTATAGAAACAAATAAAATCGCTAAGACAACCTAATTGAGCATCAAATATTCCATCCTTTTTCCAATAGTACTTCAATAGGTGTCATTAAAGTATATTTACCATGTATGGGGAGTTTCATGGGCATTTAAAACCTACTCATCTTGGAGTTCAATTTCTATTGGCGTACTTTCCAACGAGGGATGTTTTGTAAGGAAATCAGTCATGGCTTTCCCTTTCACCACCTTCTATGATATGAAATAAATGTCATATTAGTAGAAAATGATTGACCATAAATCCAGATTCCAAGTTATTATGGGGAAACCATGTATTTACTTGAGCGGATCAATACAAGAGGACATATGGGCTTCGTGGTGCTACAAGTAATGCCCCAGCCTTTTCACATTAAATATGAATGTGAAAAAATTATTCTTGACATCTGAATACTAGTCTCAGTACAAAGTATTGTTCAGATGAAGTAATAGATACTTTTATTGTAACACCCCGACCCTAGTTACCCAGATTCGGTTCAATATTACATAACATTGGCATGATACAAAGAATCATGTCCTGAAATACTGATCAGCTTAGTATTATTGGAAGTACTAGATATATACATAAGTTTTACGTTACATCATGAAAGAAAAAACAACATTGTGTCCCCTTTGAACACTTTTATATCCCTTGGCCTATTCATATAGGTTAATCAAAATATACTACTTTGTATCTTGGAAAATATAAAACATAAGAAAGGGGTGAGCTCAGGTGCTCATTAAGGATAACAATATAGTAGAAACTTTCATAAATAAGAATAAAAATTCAAGGCAATGTATAAGAATAAAACATAAGAATTTTAATATTAAACTTCAGAATAATATGGAATATATAAATCAAATAATTCCATTTACTTATTCAAATGAATATTCTACTAGTCAAATAATCACATGCAATATTAATAGCCAATTTCATATTGATGGAATGCATAATGCCAGACTTCATAACCACATAGTCAAGGCCTCATGCCAAGACTACAGATAAGATTTTGTCAAGTCCTAGTTCCAAGACACTAGTTTGTCTCATGAGACCAACTGATGCATCAAGGAGCTATAGTGGGCTCCACCTGTCACTTACTAAGTCCAATTCATTCCTCATATGAAATGGTTAAAACATAACATAAACATTTTTATTAAAACTAGAATAAGAAATATTTAAACTTTAACCATAAAACATGAATGGTATAAAAATAAAACATCTACAGTCAAACATATCAGAAAACCTTAAATAAAATATGGAATATTGATTCATAATAAATCAACTTTTAACAAGTGTAAAATCCATCAAAGGATGTTGACGTAGATGAAATCAAAACTGTTTGAGAGAAATATCTCTTTCTATTTTGAAATCATTTAAAAGTAATGTAATTATAAAATAAAAAATTTGTTTATAAAATATTATTATAATATTATAAGTTAATTTTTTAAGGTGTTACAATAGCAGAAAATAGCCGCACCCACCGTATAATTTTAAAAAACATTCTTTCCTTAATTTTGTTTAAAAGGTCGCAAAGGACCCTATTTGGAAAAAGACGGAAACATTCCTTTTTAAACATCTAAAAAAAAGTCATAAAGGGTATAAATAACTTTTAACCATATTCTAGGAAATATTAAAAGTGTTTTTAAATTCATTTTTAAGAAACATAGATGTGGATGATAAAGAGGTCCCTGTAGATATTCACATATAAACAACCTCAGATAATGAAGAGATTGTAGAATTAACCCTTACATTGTACTTTTCATTGATTGAGGGTATGTTAACATCCTGTATAATAGTTAAATAATTGTTATTAAATTATAAAAGAACCACATATATAAATATGATATCATATATGATCATCTAATATTTCTTTGTTAATAATATTTTAGTAGTATACTCATTTTGGGTGTTAATTGATTCATTTTACTTTATATGATTGGTTATTTAAGCAATTTTTATTATGGATATGATGTATTTTATTCTTATCCTGAATGATATTAAGTTCTTAAACATTGTTTTTAATTATAAAATGAAAATTATTCTTTAATGGTTATGATGGGAAATGAATTTCAGCGCGTTTATGGAGACAATAATCCGTACATACGCACGAGCGACAATATCATTATATTGATGGTGAAATCATATGTAATTGGATGTTATATCATATATAAAGAATAATTAACATGTTATATTTATTCTTTACATCAGTTATACTCATTATTATTCCCATACAAATAATGAAGTGTTTGAATAACAAACTACGCCACAATGTGGAGACGGTAAGCCATATGTACGCACGTATACTGACTTGTAATTCATATGATGGATAGAACAATGAATATGGTTGCAACATATTTATAATAAAATAATGTGTAATTATAAGGTACTAGAGTTATTATTTTGTAATGGAAACAACAAAGAATGAGGAAGTGGAAGAAGAAAATAACTTTGAAAGAGGTGGTGAAATTATTACCTGTTCTTCAGGTGTTTCCTTTTGAGATGATCAAAAGGGATCCTTAGGTTAGATTTATGATCAAATTAAGGCCTCTAGGTAGAATTTAGGGTAGTTGGGAGTATATTTGAGTAGGGTTTGTCCGAGACAAAAGGCTTTGGAGGTGTGATTTTGAGAGAAGGGGAAGTACCCTTTTATAAGAGAGGTGAGGGTCACTTTAGGAAACTATTGAAATATTATTTTACTATACAATAATATTCGGTTTATAAAGGCTCCAAAATGATTTATTTTGAGTATAAATTGGGGATTAGTCTAAAACCTATCAAACAATAGGTTTTAGAAAGGTTTAGGTCACCATATTAACCTTATCTTATAGATTTAACTCTTAGTTAAATATTTTAACTTTTAAAATGTATTCTTGTATTATTATAATAAATTGTTAATAAACTTACAATAAAATACAATATAACCCCAATTGGTTAATTATTAATATATTTAAACTTATCTAACTGATTTGGACGAACCTTATATTTTTAGAAATATTATATCAATTAATAATATAGTATTGTTTTTAAAAAACTCATTTATGTCTATTTTGAAAATATTTGGTATTTTGTTTTTGTGAAAGTAATAAAAACTTTACAAATTAGAAAAAAATTTATTTAATCAATAATAAAATGTCATATTAACCGATAAAATTAGTTTTATTCATCAAAAATCTCAATTTATATTTATTTGGATATTTATAATATCAATTATTTTAATCTTTCATTAATAAGGTTATTACTGCATCATCATTGTTTCATAAATAAATTTAATTATATAATGTATAAAAACTATAAATAAAATACCATTATGTAGGAAATATCTTTATTTTTCTAATGAATATTTATAGTCAAATTTATCTTATGTATAACCCTATATTAACAATGGTTTAGTTATTAAACTTTGAATTTAACACTTTTAACTCTTCTTTAAATAAAATAATAATAAATGTCCTAATCTAATACAAGTGCACCAAAAGGATCATATTTTATTCCTAAGGATTATTTTGGTCCAAAAACACTTATCTAATAGAATTAGTACATGTGTTAGGGTAATTATAATATCATTTTTACCTTTAATTAACCTATTTACTTTTAACCATGGTAAATAAAAGTCAAAAGTTACTATTCGCCAAAAATTATTTTCATCTTATTGAACCAAAATTTACTTAATAATATCAACCATGTCTCTCAGAATTTTGAAATTCAATTCACAGTAGCGGTGAAATTACGTTTAATGAAAATTTACAAATGCACATAGAAGGTGGGTAAAAGACGGTAAAAAGTTCAATAAGATTATATATATATATATATAATATTATTATAAAATTACTCCAACGAATTAAATTGAACATTTATAGGTATTATGTATTTATTTTTACATAATATAATTTTAAATAAAATAAATAATTATTTAAATAAAAATTTATTTTTAACCAAAAACACAATTTTTTTTCACTATTCATAAAAAATTGAATTTTTTCATAAAAATACCAAAAAATCACCCTAAGATAATTTTGATATTCCGAATCTAAAAATAAAGTCCATTTTGAAAAATAAAATTTATAAAATTTCAAAAAGTGGGTATTACTATTCATAAAGGCTAGTTTGATTGGTCGTGGTGTGTTAAAACTCCAAGTTGCATACAACACAAGCTATTGTATTATTCAAAGGGAAACATATCGTGGAAGCTTGGGGTGTTACATTTATTACTACCCACATAATTCTTCTGTGTGAGGAGGGAACCAAGTGAGCATTCCATGGAAACAAAATATAATATGAGTGTCTTTACATCTTCTGGTGGCATCAGGACTGGTGGGTGTAATAGATATTTCTTGATACATTTTAATGATTCTTGGCAGTCCTCGTCTCATTGGTAAAGGATTACCTTCTTTATTATCCTGGTGAAAGGGAGATATTTTCCATCCAATTTGGAAATGAAATGATGAATGTAAGTGAGGTTACCTTGGATTCCCCTTAGTTCTTTGAGATTTATGGGGCGTGACATTACTAAAATAGAATTATTCTTCTATGGTTCAACCTCAATGCCATGGTGGCATATCACAAAGCCAAGAAACTTCCTCGATGTTACCCCAAAACCGCATTTTAGGGGATTCATCTTTAGTCTGTGTTGTTAAAGCTAGTTGAAGACTATTTGAATATACTTGAAGTGATCACCTAACTATTGGTATTTGAAAACTAGTTTGTTGACATATCATTTGATTATCCTTCTAAATAATGGATTAAAGGTATGATTAATTGGGTGTTGATAAGTGGATCTAATGTTATTTAATCCAAAGTGCATGTCCTAATAGAAAAAATACCTTGGGGTACTCTAAAGGTAATGGAATCTTCATCTTCATAGGAAATATTTATATGATTTTACCATAGATATCCATCCATGAAGTAAAGAGCTTGTAAGATAGTAGTTACATCTATCAAGAGTTCTATGACCACCAATGGGAAGTTGTATCTTGGGAAATATCGAATAAGGTCTCTGAAATCTATGAAGACCCTAATCTTTACTTTATTTTTCTTGGAATTATGATATTGGAAATCCATATTGGGTATTTAAATTCTTGGAAAAAGTTTCCTTTGATTAATTTTTCAACTTTCGCCTTTATATTGGTAGAATGAGATGTGGGAATCCTTCTAAGTACCTACTTGAAGCCTGAATTTTCATCAGGTATGCTAAGATGGTGCACAAACACATTTGGATTTAGTCTGATCATTTCTGTATAATTCCAAGAGAACATATTTGAATGTTTCATTAGATATGAAATGTACATATCTTTCTCCTTGAGAGGTTTAGAGACACTAATTAGTGCAACATGCAAGTCCTCTTCTGTTCCCAAATTTACCTTCTTGATCTCATCAATAGTGGTGAAGACACCTTCCTCAAATGCTGGAAGGGAGTTGCTGTGGTTATCTTTCTCTTCTTCCACCTCTGAGTATATGGAAGAATTTTTATATGAGGTTAGAAATCAGGGATATCTATGTCACTATTGAGGTGAGAGAGGCAATGAGAAGAGACATTATCATCCCCTACTATCAGAGTCATTGTAGAGAGATTCCAGATTTGATTTTAATTTGCACTGCTGTTTGGGATAGGAGGGGATTGAACCACTAGGACCAGATTTATTACCTCAACTAGATTTATGGGGAGAATTCAGTTGATGTAGAGCATACTCCATAGATTTGTAGGGGTCATCCCCTATCCATTGGTGGATAAAACCTCTATATTATCATCCACCATTGGTTTCTTTCCTTCCCCATTATAGGAAAACCACTTCAACATTTGTGGATTTACATTCCTCAATGGGAGAACTATCACCATGTAGTATGCTAATCTTTCCATCGATGGGGTATTTCAAAGATTGATAGATTGTTGAAGGCATCACCACATGGTTGTGGAGCACAGGTCTTTAGAGAAGGAAATTTCATGCAGTATCTTGTTGGATAACCATAAACCCAGATTCAGATATGAGATCCCCAAACCAGGCTTTAAATTTTATCTTTACAAGAGGTCTTTGGTCATGGTTATCATGCCCCTTAATGGTCTGCTATGTGGGAGATAAATACACTTCTCTATATACCAAACATCGTAGGGTTCAAATTAGGAAGAGATTAATCTCGAAACCATTTTCAATCATATCCCTTTGGATATTGAAATTATTGATCCTAACCAAAACATATAGGGGTCATATGTGTCCCTATAAAACCTCTTCCTCATCCTATTTTGTGAACAACATGGTGACCTGAAATTCTTTAACACAGTTTCAATTCGATATACCTTGAATGTAGTGGCTTCTCTCTTGAACTCCCATGGGCTCGGGAGGGATTCAACAAGTGCCTCTCTGAGTTCTTTTGAAAGATGGAGCATATTCAGGATTTATAGCTTGGTTGGGGAAACCACTAGCTATTTCATAATTTCGTACTTTTTTACCATAGCTTGACACTCTTTGAGGTGGGGATTCTCCTTGAAATATGGCTTAGGAGCTGAGGCATTTGAGGTGGTTGAGCCTGGTGCTTGTGTAGAGGTTACATGAGTATATAATGACCCAAAGTTTTATCAATGGAATTTTTTTCTTTCTTGTAATTATGTTATATGTTATAAAACACATACATAGTATAGATATACAAATTAAAACATAATTCTCATAAATAAATAATTAAATAAGTGAGATTTAATGAAATTAAGGAACCTATACCGATGGAATAGTAACCTGATTGTTGGAATAGTAATGACCATTAAGAATATTAATGTGACCAATAGAATAGTATCCTCACCTATTAAAGTATAAAAAATATACAGGCATCTTATAAATGAAAATATTATATAATTATATCATAGTATAAGTAAATAAATGTTTTAAAAATGATAAATTAAGTGTTGGTATTTTTGTAATACCTAAATGTTTATTTACAATTTTATAATTAATATAATGATTTAAAAGAAAATTTATGTTCATCAAATATATTCATAAATTTATATTTTGTTTTCTTATGATTATAAGATAAATTTATGAGACCTTAATTATTTTTTCAAAGTGTCATAAAATCAATTATAATATTAAAATCGGTATTTTTTGAATAAATGATGATTTTATTTTAAAATTAATTTATAATATTTAGAAAATTATTTTCATAAAATGGAGTCCATTTTTGAATTATACACATCAAAAAATGGTTAGGGTGAATTTTTGGGATTTTTCCAAAACAGTTGAATTTGTGGTGAATAGTGAAATATGATAATTTATAGTATTTAACATTTTAATCAAAAAACATGAATTTTAAAGTGATTTCCAATGTAAGAACCATAATATAAAACTCTAATTATATGTTTACTTTATTTATTTATGTGAAGTAGTACTATTGATATTCTAGAGACAAAATAACAAACTAATAAATAAAATAATAAAAAAACAGTCCTCTCCTGCTCTATAAATACCACCCTTCACCACCTCTTATCCTCACACCTTCCAAGACTTGAATAATGTTTAAATTATTACCAATAATCTTACCAAGACTCTCCCCCCACATCAAGTATCTTCTAGAGGTAAAATCCTATTTTGTTCCTTTTTATTTTATTTTTAATTTAATTTATTTCATTATCCTCTCCTCACCTCACTATAAAAAAGTGGAATGATAACTACATTATCTTATATATACCATAATTGTTTCTTGTTAATGGAATAATAAATCATCAAATCACTTCTTTCCTACAGTTATTCTAAAAATAAAATCATCGTCCGTGACGTGTATGTTCACCTCTTTCATGAATGATGAGTTTCAATTTTCCATTACCACCATTAAGGCTGGTCACAAAACCATTATAATTTGTTAAATCAGAATATAATATACATATTATAATTTATATGATGTTATGTAACCCATATATCAAAAAAATATTAAATAAAATTATATAAGTTTGTGATGGTCATAAAAACCACCAAAAATAAATTACAACCATTTCATCAACATTTTATCTAATGAATCATCCCCATACCATATAACAAAATGATATATAAGACTATTTAAAATTATATAATTACATTAATAATATATAATTTCAATTCTATAGAATTATTTCCATTTTTTATGAACTTATAGGTGAACCGATCATGAAAACCAAGAAAACGAACACTCCTAGAACAATGAAATTGACCTCTATAACTCATCAAAATGGCCATAAAAAACTAAATAAAATTTTAATAAATAAAATAAATATATATTAGGTTATTTATTTAGTAATTAATGAATCAGATTTTATTATCCATGATATTAAAATAAATAAATCATTCAAACATAAAGTAGGTGGATTCTCGAACCCAATTCCTTTTCTTTGGATCATTCCTTTTTTGATACCAAATTTCAGTGTGGATATTCTTTTAATATTCATAAAATATAATTTAGTTTTCATTTCCTTTTATTTTATGTGATATACATGTTTCCAATATTATTTTATGAAAGATAAAAATATTTTCTAGAAGATTTGTTCTTTCTAAAATACATTTTGACTCCTCTTTAGTTGATTCTTCTTCACTCAAGAATGATGAATCTTATACCAAATATGTTTTCTATTTTAATTAGGAAACCATAGTTATATCAATGAATGATGAAATACTTATTAACCCCATTCATTTACATGGGTTACTTCATTAATTTGATTGATATATGTTCTATGTGACATACATGATTATGTAGATGTTATGATGTGATGGCTGCAGCTAGAATTTTCTAGCACTCCAATGCATTGGGTAATGTGATGTATCTCAGGAGATAATGTGAAATAAACATAAACATGATTATATATTTGTTCAAAATAATTATTTTAGGATTATGCACAAATTTTATGTGTGAACATGATTGTATCTTTGTTCACAACCATGTGTGGCATTTGACCACTAAAACATGGTGTTTCATATTTATGCATTACCACATTTACATGAATTTATATAATTCTTCATATCATGATTATTATGTTGTAACCATGCTTATTTTATGATGATGATGATTATTCTCACCCATTTTATTTTGATTCATGTCCTTATCTATCATTTTATTAGGATTTAAGCTTACCTATTTCTTTGATGTATATCCTCAGGTGACTACATGTTCTATGGAGAATGAGGGATTTAGATGGATAAAAAAGGAGAATTTAAATAAATATTTATGTTTTATTATGAATGAGTAATGCAGGGTCCTAATTTTACCAAGATACTAAACCTTTTTGTCCTAGTTTTTTAATGTTATTATGTTTTTTATCATTAAAATTATGTAATAGTCATGTAAGAAAAAGTAGGGTCATTATAGTTGGTATTAGAGAATGGTTTATTTAATTTGGGAATTATGATTAGAGAACATTAGTGAAAGACCTTAGTATGAGACTAAGTATATGTAAGCATACAATAAGATCTGTTTTAAAAAATGTTAAACATAAGGATCCCACAAGATATTCCTTTAGACTTATTTGCACATTAGAATAAATTATTTATTTATGAATTGTTGGATTATGTTTGGTTCAAACCCTTCACATTTTAGAAAATAGTGGGAACCATGAGAAACAAGGCCAACAACCTATGTGTGGGACAACACAACGATTGACCAAATGACATCCACAATTCCTTGGGAGGTGGAGTTCAAAATTTCATGGAGATGATTACCCAGCTTTCTCTGGCTATGAAAAATAAACTAAATAATGTGGAATGTTTGAATTCACCTAATAGGGAATAACTAGATATTTAATCCTTTATACTGAAATAACCACTGACATTTAGTTGATCTTTTGATCCACTTGTTGCGAAATAATGGGTTAAATCAATAGGGAATAACTTTTCGGTGCTCCACTTTTCTAATAAGTATAAGGTTACTCTATCCATCTATCATTTAGATGGATAGGCCAATAAATGGTTGGTGTTTATTTGGAACACCAATTCAAAATATTAAATAGAAGATATGGAGTGGGAAGACATTAAGAAAATATTTCTTAATGAGTATTTCTTTTTAACTTTTTGAACAAAGATGGAGAGAGAATTCATAGAGCTTAAGAAAAAGGAAGGTGAATCTGTCATGGATAATGAAGAAAAAATCACAAGGATTTCAAGGTATTCCTTAGGTTTTGTTATCAACAATGATAAAAAATAGATATTTTATTTAGTGGTTTAAAACACATCTTCTAAAGGCTTGGTAATTCGAGATTTTGGGAGTTATGAAGAAGTGGTTTGATGTGCTCTCAAAGTGGAGATGGCATTCAAATAATGGTCCCATGTTTATGGAGATAAAAATAGAAGAATGGATTTTTTACGTTAGTGGATCAAATGAAAAATGAGTAAAAAGGATCCAACCACCCACATTTCAAATATTTGGGAAGAAAAATCCTTGGAATTACTTTAAAGGGATAGAGAAATTCTTTTAATGTGGGGGAGTAGGCCAGCAAGAACATGAATGCTAAAGAGACATAAAGATGCAAGAAAACATGATGGAGGAAAGTATAGGACCAACCATGGTTCAATTCTTCAACTATAGAAAGAAAGGGAACTATAAAAGATAGTGCATTAAACCTCAAGTCCTCAAGGGTAATCAAAATCAGTAGCCAAAAAATCCAAAGGAGAAAGGTAAAACTTATTCCATAACTACTGCTAAAATGGAGTAAGAAAATTAAGTCATACCAGTTATACTTCCTATTCAATTATTAATGAAAAAAAATTCATGTTTAATTCTAGTTATATGCATTCCTTTATATATTTCTTGTTTTCTATAACTATGGAATTGAATCCCCAGAAACTTGAAGTTTAGATATCTGTAAAAATACCAAGTGGTGTGATAATTTCAACCCAAGTATTGGACTCTTCTCTTATTGGAGTATCTGGGAAGATTCTTCTAGAGAATCTTGTTATACTTACCTTGGTGGAATTTGATGATATAGTGGCCATGGATTGGATCTCGTTGTATAGAGAAAAAATCAACTATCGGGAAAATGAAATATCTTTTAAAATTATGAACCATCCCATGTTACTCTAAAAATTCAAGGAAAACTATGATTCTCATTTAGAAAATCCCTCAATGGTTTGGTTTTTGATTTCTTGTGAAGAATCATACCTCACTCAAGTGGTTGAGTCAAACAATGGTATCAACCAGGAGGAAATTATCATTGTAAGGGAATACAATGATGTATTTACTAAAGAATTATCTAGAATTCCCCCATATCATGAGGTAGATTTCTCAATTTAACTCTTACCTGGAGCTACTATTATCTTTAAATTTACCTATTGGATGACCTTTATCGAATTGGAAGAGTTAAAGAAGCAGCTACACGATCATTTGGAGAAAGGGTTCATATGTACTAGTGAATCGCCTTGGGGTGAGCCCATGTTCTTTTTAAAGAAAAAGGATGGATCAATTTGAATATGTAACGATTATCATGAACTAAACAAGATCACTATAAAGAAAACATATTCTCTTCCAAGGATTGATGACTTTCTCGATCAATTATGATGATCTCAATACTTCTCAAATGTGGATATTTGTTGTGGATATCATCAATTAAAGGTTAAGAAGGATGATATTAATAAGACTACTGTACATACAAGGTATGGGCACTAGGAGTTTTTAGTGATGCCTTTATGGATTATTAAAGCCCCTGAAATCTTCATAGATTTGATGAATCGAGTCTTTAGACACCACCTTGATTTTTTTGGTAGTGTTTAGTGATTATTTTTTTATCTGCTCCAGGAGAATGTATGAAAATGAATAGAATCTAAGGATTATGTTGGAGACACTAAACAAAGATAAATTGTATTCTAATTTCAGAAAGTGTGGCTTTTTGATGAAGTAAGTCATATTCTTGGGACTCATGATCATAAGTTAGGTAATTTCTATGGACCCTTAAAAAAAGGAAATATTGGAATGGAATAGATCCACTAGTGTTAGGGAAATTTGTAGTTTTATTGGATAAGATAGGTACTATCGATGTTTTGTGATAAATTCATCACATTTTTATAGCCTTTTAAATAAGTTAAAATGGAATGGGGTAAAGTATGTTTATATGGAATAATATGAGGAAAGACTCAAGGTGATAAATAAATGGTTGATCACTACACCTGTACCCACATTACCAAAAAGTGGAGAAAGTTTTGTGATATACAAAGATGATTTAAAGAAATTCTTGGGTTGTGTAATCATAAAAATGATAAAGTGATATCCTACACCTCACGGTTGTGGAAGATCCTTGAGCAGAACTACTTGATGAGTGATCTGGAGATGTGATATTCACCTTAAATATTTGGAAGCACTACCTCTATATTGATAAGTGTGAAATATATACTGATCACAAGAGTATAAAGTATATATTCACATATAAGGAACTCAATATTCCACAAATAATATAGTTAGAGATAATCAAGGACTATGAATTCAATATTCATTACTATTCAGGAAAGATGAACAAGGTAGATAATGCTCTTAACATAAAATAACCTGCTAATTTATCCATGATGCACATTGAGAAAGACAATATCTTTATGGATATGAAAAGGATGGATTTGGAAATCATAACGATAGGGAATACATCCCACCTTTCCCAAATGATTGTATGACCATCTATTTAAGAGAATACTAAGGAGGAAAAAAGGGATAATCTCAATCTTCAAAAGGATGTGAAAGAAGTAATGGGAGGGAAGCTTCAAGAGTTCCATATTGATGATGAGGGCGTGATTTAGTTTTGAATGAGGATTTTTATACCTTCATCAGATGAGATAAATAAGGATATAATGGATAATTCATATATGTCACCTTTCTATATCCATCATGGAGGTACCAAGATGTATCATGATATTTGAGAACACTTTTGGTGGGAAAACATAAAGAAGGATATTGATGAGTATATCTCAAGTCATTTGATATGTCATCAAGTTAAATAATAGTGACATAAGTCCAAAGGGATGATTCAAACATTTATTATAACCACATGGATGTGGGAGGATGTCACTATGGAATGTTTTACTGGTCTCTTGAAAATATCTATAGGAAACAATGATCTATGGGTTATAGTGGATGGAATCACCAAGACTGACCACTTTATCACTATTCGATAAGATCCCTTACTTTAAAAACTTTCTAATATATATGTGAAGGAAGTGTTGAGGATTATTGGGGTTCCACATTCGATCATATCTAATCATGATCCAAGGTTTACTCTTAAATTATGGAGATGTATTCTGTATGATAGAAGTACTGAATTGAATTTCAGCATGACCTATCTCCCCCAAATTGATTGATAATATAAAAGGAATCTTCATATTCTTGAGGGAATGCTAAGAGCCAACTCAATGTAATTCAAAGTTGGATGATATTATCATATCCCATTGGTTGAGTTATTATACAAAAACTTCTATTACTTGATTATTCATGGCTCCATATGAATCTCTTCATGGAAAGTGATGTAGAACTCCAACCTGTTGGGATAAAGTTGGTGAATGAAAGATACTAGGACTTGATCTTATGCATGAGACGACAAAGAAGGTTCAAGCCATCCAACTACATAACAAATCTTATCAGAGTTGGAAAAAGAGTTATGTTAACAACCATTGAAGGGACTTGGGGTTTTATTTTGGAGACAAAGTCTTCCTTTCAATATCACCATGAGAAAGAGTCATAAGGTTTTAAAATAAAGGGAAGCTTAGCCCAAGGAACATTGACCCCATTGAGATCCTTGATCACATAGTAGAAACAGACTACCATATTTCACTTATACCAAATATGGATCATGTTCATGACATGTTCCATGTATCAATATTGAGGAAGTACATACCTGAGCCCAAACATATACTGAATCTAGAGGTGATATAACCAGATCAGGATATATTATATGAGGGGAAACCAATAATGATATTGAACCATAGAAATAAAGTCCTACTCAATAAGACAACTCACATTGTCAAAGTTTTGTGGAGGAATCATAAATATGAAGAGAAAATAAGGAATACAATGGAATTAATGAAGGATAAGTACCCTTACATGTTCTCACCTTAGTATGTAAAATCAAAATTTGAGGGAGAAATTTGAAAATGAGGAAAGAATGTATTGAACCAAACATTTATGAATGGAATTTTTACCTTTTTATAATTATATGATATGGTATAACACACATACATAGTATATTGATCCAAATAGAAAACATAATTCACATAAATGATGAATTAAATAAGTGATATTTAATTTTTTTTAAAGGTAATGTCTTGGCCAACGACCAAGACAAAATTTATTAAAGAAGGAAATTACCAAAGTTTGAAAGATGGGGTTTTATTACAATCTCTTTCGTAGAGAGACATAAGGTCAATCAGAAGATTATCAAACCAAGTGGCGCCCTGATTGATACCTTTGTTGGCAAGAGAATCAGCCACCATGTTTGCTTCCTAATAGGCATGAGTATCAATATATCGAATATCCTGGAGAGAGTCCATAAATATCCTCCAGCGAGATGTAAGAGTCCAGGAAAGGGGGATCACACCATTCCAAATTGCTTGGATGATGGAGGTATAATCGCTTTCAATCCAAATGTTGTTCCAGCCCTTTGAACAAAATCAACATCATGGATAACTACCATCATCTCAGCTTCGAAGGAAGTGGCAGTGGCACAGCCACAAAAGAAACACCCATGACAGCGGCCCAGATAATCCCTGTAGATACATCCAAAGCCTTCTGGACCCAGGTTCCCTTTTGAAGCTCCATCCACGTTTATTTTGATCCATCCAGGAGTAGGGGCTTTCCAGAACACCTCAATTGAGTAACGCGGTTTTTTGTAGAGGCCGAAAACCTGGAGACATATGAGAATCATGAAGTCTTCTAATAAATTGTTGCAGCAGTATTTTTTAATTGAGGAAGCCTACCTGATGGCAGTGAGAATTCTATAACAACCTGCATTGAGATAATGTGAAGGAGAACGACGACAACCGCCAGAAAGAGGTTCTTGATTTTCTTCGAGGCACTAAGCTCCACACAACATTTCAGATGATTAATAATTGAGTCAGAACAAATCCATCTGCAATCAAACATGTCAGTAATAATGTTCCGAAGAGCTGCAGTAGTGGTACATGAAATAAAGAGATGATTGATATCCTCACGATGCTGATGACACATATGACATTTAGAACAAAGTTGGATACCAAATACTTGGATGAAAACATCAGTAGGGGAAAGATTATGAGCAATCCTCCATATAAGAGAAAGTATTGAGGGATTGATCCAATGATTGTCAAAATGTTTGAGCCACCCAAAAGGATTTTCAGAAGAGGAAAAATTATTATGATAGTAAGCTTTAGAATCCAGGATACCATTATGAGAAGGTTCCCAAACAAGGAAATCATCCTCATTAGTGAAGGTATGGCTCTCAACCACCTGTAGAATAGCCTCAGAGAGGTTAGGATAATGGTCATCCATAACCTCCTGAATGGAGAGATTAATGGTATCCAGTAGAGAGTGAGGAGATAGCATGGAGATCAGGGGGGAGCCCGACCAGTTATCAAGCCATAATTTGAAAGAGGAATTTTTTCTGACCAGCCATCTGGATTTATGCATAATGTTGTGAAAAGAGTCTCTAATGGAGGGCCAGATAGAAGAGTTAATATAACTCAAATATTATTTTTTAATCTTGTCTAAAAATATTTTACGTAGAAAATCAGAAGCAATAGAGTTTTGGTTAATAAGGTTCCAAGTGAGTTTGGATTGAAGTGCCTCATTAAAAAGTTTTATATTCTTAATGCCAAGTCCTCCCTTTTCCAACGGTTTGCAACACGTAGACCAGGGGATAGTGACATGATTTCTCTCAACAGTACTTCCCTAACAAACAAAGTTCTTGATATAACTATTAATTTGTTTAAGTAGAGAGATTGGCCATTTTTAAATCATTAGAGAGTAGACCAATTTGGCTATAATGGTTGATTTGACAAGGCAAATTCTACCATCCATGGAAAGAGATTTTCCTTTCCCAGAAGAGAGTTGGTGAAGGATCTGATCAACCACAGAAGAGAAATAAACGACTTTAGGCTTTCCCCAAAATAGGGGGACACCTAAATAAGTGATATTTAATGAAATTAAGGAACCTATACTGATGTAATGGTAATCTGACTGTCAGAATAGTAACATGTTAATTTCAGAACAGTAATCCAACTAATAGAAAAGTAATCTCACCTATGAAATTATAAATAAAATTTTCCCTTCCTATAAATGAAAATATAATAGAATTATATCATATTATAAGCAAATAAATGTTTTAAAAATTATAAATTAAGTGTTGGTTTTTTTAAAACATAAATATATATTTATAATTTTATAATTAATATAATTATTGAAAATAAAATTTAGTTTCATAAAATATATTCATCAATTAATATTTTATTTTCTTAGTATTATAATATAATTTAATGAGACCTTAATTAATTTTACAAAGTGTCGTAAGATTGATTAAAATATTAAAATTAGTATTTTTCAAATAAATGATTATTTATTTAAAAATTAAATTTATCATATTTAGAAATTTATTTTCTTAAAAGGGATTCCATTTTTTAATTAAACATATTGAAATTTTATTAGGGATAATTTTTTGGGTTTTTCTAAAATTGTTGAATTTTTGGTGAATAATAAAACAAAATAATTTACAGTATTTATCATTTTAAGTGAAATACATGAATTTTTGAGTCCTTGTTGGTGAAAGAAAAATAATATCAAAATATAATTATAATTTTAATATATTTATTCATGGGAATCAACACTATTTATAGTCTCGGTCCAAAATAATAAACTAATGAATAAAATAATTAAAAAACACCCCTCTCCACCCTTATAAGTACCACCCCTCACCACCTCTTCTCCTCACACCTTATAAGACTTGAATCATGTCTAAATTACACCCAATACTCTTAAAAAAAAAACTACCACACATCCAAAATCTTATTTTCTCAATAAAATACAAAACTCAAGTTCCTTAAGGAGGTTCTCCAGGGAACAAAATTCAAGCGGTGAAATCATCTTTCATTCTCTTTTATTTTCATTTCAATTTATTTTATTTTGCTATAATATCATCATGTACCTATATAAAAGTGGAATGATAAATCCAATATCATATATATAAAATAATTTTATAGTTTAAATGGAATAATAAATCATCATATATCTTTTATTCTCCTTTTATTCTAAAAATGATACCATCATCTCTGACGCGTCGATTTGCCGCATTCATGAACGAAGTGCATTAATTTTCCAATAATTCCTTTAGATTTGGTCATAAAAACATTATTATGGTTAAATAAGATTTTAATATAAATATTATAATTCATATTATATTCTAGAACAAACATATAAACATAATATTACATAAAATTATACAGGTTCACGATAGTCATAAAAACTGCCGAAATAAATTAATTTCATAAATATTTTATCTAATGAATCATCATAATATGATATAACTAAATTATATTTTAGACCATTTAAAATTATTTTAGTTTTCTAATAACATATAATTTCAATTTTTTATAATTATTCCCAATTTAAAAGAACTTCCATACTTGTATACAAGTGAATTGATCTTGAAAACCAAGAAAATGAACACTCTCGGAACAATGAAATTGAACTCTATAAATCATCCAAATGGCCAAAAAATAACACAATAAAATTATAATAAATAATATAAATGTATAAGAGGTTATAAATTTAGTAAATAATGAATCTAATTTTCTTATCCAAGATATTAAAATGAATAAATCATTTAGATAATAGGAAAGGGGATTATCGAACCCAACTCTTTTCTCTTTGGGTTATTCCTTTTTCATGCCAAATTTTAGTGTGGATATTATTTTAATATTCCTAAAATATAATTTCATTTTCCTTAGATTTTATTTTTTGGGATACATATGTTTTCAATCTTATTTTATGACAAATACAAATATTTTCCAAATTAAATCTTCTTTCTAAAACACATTTTGACTCATCTTGAGTTGTTTATTCTTCACTCAAGAATGAGGAACCTTATACCAAATATGTTTTTATATTTTCATTATGTACCCTTAAGGATATATATGATTGATGAAATCCTTATGAAACCCATTATTTTATGTGGTTTACTTCATAAATTTTATTGATATATAATATATGTGGCATGCAAGATTATGTAAATGTTATGACATGATGAGTGCACATGAAATTATATAGAACTCCAAAGCATTGGTTCATATGATGTATATCATGAAATAATGTGCAATAAAAATGAACATGATGCTATATTTTTTTCACAATGACTATGCAATCATTATGCACATATTTTATGTGTGAACATAAAGCTGGCTTTATTCACAACTATGTGTGGTTTTTGAACAATAATACACGATGTTTCATTTTTATGAATTTCCACATTCCATGACTTTATGTAATGATTCCTATCATTATTATGATGATTTAACTATGATTATGTTATGATGATGATGATTATACTCACCCATGTTATGTTGATTCATCTTCTTATCTATCCTCCTACTGGTTTTTAGCTCACCACTTTCTTTGATGTATATCCTCAGGTGATTGCATGTTCTAAGGAGAATGAGAGTTTTAAAAGGACAAACAAGAAGAATTTAAGTAAATTTTTATGTTTTATTATTCATAAGTGATGTATGGTCCTAATTTTTCCATGAAACTAATCCTTTTAATCTTGGTTTTATAACACTATTATGTTGTTTATCATTAAAATGATCTAATAGTAATGTAAGAAGAAGTGGGGTCACTATAGAGTATATGCTGCTAGTGGTGTGGGTCATTCTATCCATCCTTTTTTCTTATGATGGTTAGGTAATTGCCCCACTTCTAGGTGATCATATAAGAAAACTGGGTCTGGACGACCGTTGTGGGGTTCTAAGACACCTCCATGTATCTATTGTGCTTGTTGGAGTGATTTCTCATAGGTCTCAGCTATATATATGTACTCTATGGTAAAAATACCAAAATATTAGGTTTGAACATGCCCATGATATCTTCTTAATCCTTAGTTCTTGTGCATGTGGCTTCTTGATACTCGGTTTTGTGTGGGTTACTCATACTCAGAGTCATATTAATCATCATAGATGGGGTTTTCCTATTATATCACATTGATAAAACCAAATACGATCTCTTATTCAGATGATGGTTCCATTTTGTGGGGTAGTTCTCTTGTTTTGTATGTTTTAGGGATGAAATATGAAAGAGTCAGAGATTGTTTTGGAGTAGAATATGAATCTTTATTTTCTATCTCCCCCTATGTTTGATGGTCATGTCCAGCTTCTAGAGACTTATCTGATATCACCACCCTAGTTAGTGGTGCTATTTTCGGTCTGTGCAGCTATGCTCTTAGGGTGGAATGATCTTGGTCAACTATTTTTCAAGTCATCCAGTTGTGGAACTTCTATCCAGAACTGGACATAAATTTCTTCCAATCACTCACTTCTTCTAACCAGGCAATGGTTATGAAATTCACATGCTCTGAGGAGTTATCTAGCACCACATTCCTAGAATCAATCATGCCTTGAATGATATCTTTGTTAAAGAAGGAGTCCTAGATATTATGACCCAACCTTCTATGGAAAGGGTAGTAGTTAGGATGATCAGTGTGGTTGAACTCATTCGGATTCCTAGATTGTGGTAACTTGAGAAGGTTATTATCCACAACAGTAAAGAAATAACTAGGTAATTTCTCATTTCGAAAGGAGTAGGATTTATTCATATATTCTTAAAATCATGCAAGACTATAATTTCTATGTGGTTTTATTCGAGGTTGATTTTTTGGTTGTTCCCACTTGATAGAAGGTGATTGGTGGTTTGGTACTTTCCTAAGTGGTTGAATGGGAACTGCTTCTGGTTTATGGGAAATAGCGAAAGCTTCTTCCTTACAGAGCCTTTTCCCCTGTGATGAAGTCATGAGCTAATATTTAGCTCAGGTTCGATGAATGGAGTATTCCAAATGTTGGTCCATTTCAGAAAATTCATAGATCCCACATAGATACTTCATTGGTATCAGATGTGTCTGCAACTCAAACCATATATTTTTAGCACAATTCTATTAAAATTGCTTTAGTGAGAAAATGATGCAGAGTGAATAGGTTAAGCCCTTCCATATGGATATGAATTTATACACCGTATAAACTTTTCATTGAATGTTGTTCTTTACGTTAATAATTGTAATTTTCCTCACCATAGAGATGAACTGGTAAAGGAATTGAAGATGAAGGTCATCCCATACTACAACAGATCCCACTGGAAGGATAATATACCCAACAAAGGATGACCCTATAAGAGTTTGTAAAAAACATCACATATTAATTAATTCCTACTGATCTTAAGGGCCTATCATTATCCCACATTGGGATATAAAGTGTGTGATATACTGTTCAGGGCATCCCATGCATTCAAAGGTGAAGATGGTAGGATTTATGAAATTGGGTAGAGGCAAAGTGTCATCTTCCCATTCAGGATATGGATTATTATTAAGCAACATAGGTAAATGTATCCCTTCCATGGATTCCATTCAAGTATCTAGTGACTTGATAGAGTTGAGCAGTTCCTATGGTACTGCTTTTTGAGCTACCTTCTGTCTATAGGGAGAAGGAGAGGCTTAGCATAGTGTCTTTATCTTCATCTCCTAATGATTTTATACTCACGCAAATACCGAGTGATCACCATGGAGAGGGAGATATTGTTACCAAAAAAGAGATAAGTCGTAATCATTTTTTACTTCCTCATTTACGTAGACTGGATGCCTGGATCCAAAGCCAGTCTGATGCTCAAATGATGCTCTTAATGGTAGATCAGGTCTTATATGAAGAGGAATATTCACCTTGACTTGAAGATGATACCCAATGAGAATATTTACCATGACTATCTCCTCGTTGAGTTGTCTAAGAGTTTATATCTCATTTTCATATTGTGAAAACAATTCCCCCATGGAAGGATCCCAGACTCTTCTGTGTGTTGATTGGTATATGGAAACACCTTTCCCTTTATATTTAAATACATTCCATCAGAGAGGTGGAAAATCAATATTCAAAGGTGCCAAATTTTGGATACTTCTTTGGTTCTAGACATGAAAATTCAGTAGATACATCCAAATCCTCCTCCTGTCGAGGTATGTTTTTCATGTTTTGGCCCTTTACATATTTATCTTGATACACCATATCATTTTTTTGATAGATATAACATTAACAAAGGTATATCAAGAAATGGTGGTTGTAACCTTACATTAAACATAATAGGATGATTCTACAATGCCTTCATTAGGGTTATTTCTCAAACACTTGTCCATATTGGTCCATTTTGGCTTTTGACCTTAGCAGAGTCTGATTGCCTTTTCCTTATGCTCCTCCCATTTTATCTTTTGAGTAATAAAATTGAGTGAGTTTTTGATTTTGATTGCTGAATGATCCTTGAATAGGAAAGGGTTGTCTTGCGGTGGGAGGAACAAATGGGATGCTGAACATCGATTTTTATCACCCAACATGGAGAAGAGTGATTCTATCTATAGTGATGGTGATGATGAAAATTCATAAATTCATATGGGATGGGGACTATTTAAGGCCATTGCTGGCCCTGATTGATCATTTTTTAGGATCCAATGATTCCCATCAAGGATTTAATGATTCATAGGATGTACATTGAGATATAAATTCCCCCAGTCCAGTATGATGGGGTTGATTGGGAACCAAAACTGATTTCCCTAGGAACCTCTAAAGGGATGATGAATATGGTGATAGAGATTGAGATATAAATTCCCCAAGCCTAGTAGTATATGGTTTTTTTACCAGATGTCGAGTTATCTTGAATCCTCTTGGGAATTGAAGATCTGAGAGGTGTGGGTAGTGGTAGATATTACTCTGGCCAGGTGAGCTAGGTACACTCCTAGATGTATTCTATGGTAGATTCTACTATATCATTTTTGATGTGGCATAGTTTTGTTCATGTAAAATATGGGTGTAGTGGGATCTGATGACCGAATTTAGTTTCAATAGGATTCCATTGAGTTAACTAAAACCATGGATTCTACGTCTGAAATGAATTATCATTACTTTGAGGGGCCCATTTTAAAGAATTATTTTTCTATACTCTTCCTATATTCATGATTTATTAGCACCATTGAATAGGGGGTATTATATTTTAGTGACCAACTTTACAGAGAGTTAGTCTCTGCCCAGATTTCACTGGAGGTTATAACATTAGAGGATGCCATATCTGAGGTGTTATGCTATTCTAGGGGTGAGATTATCTGTAGCGCTCCATACATTCCCAATACTCGAATAAAAATTCATGAAATTCCATTAGATATCAATTTAAAAAGATTTGTGATACAATAGTGGTAAGAGTTTTTCAAAATTTTATTGTGTTTTTCTGATTTTGGATCACAAGAAATGAAGATAGTAGCCAGGTCTAGCTGACAACAGAGTATATTAATGGTATTAATGTGACCCTCATATTATGGATAAGGGAGGTTTCCAGTCTTTATCCATAGATGAGTTACCCATATATTTTGACATAGATAAGGCATGCACTCCTATACATCATCTGGGATCTCATTGTCAAAATTGGAAGGAGGACAAAACATGATGATGAGGTTGTTTCCAGGTAAATCTCTCCATATATGAATTTTTTCTTCCTCTTCATCAAAATTACATGCCTTCATCAGATCATATTTTAGAAGGTTCTTCTAGGGGTTTCCTACTGTCCATAGTGGAGTAATCCTGGAATTTAATGGAGAACTATATATAGTGGAACCTAATGTTTTGATCACATCTCTACATGAAGGTGTATGACTTTTGAATATATCTCTATACAGAGGAGTCTAGGAAAGGGAATGATTTCCTTGTCTATGGGAGATATCACCATAGGGTTTTTGACTATGGTATATGTCTGGTGTAGAGTCCCAAGGATCCATATCCACACTACAATGAGGAGGACTATCACGATAATGATCATCTTTTGCTTCAGTTGAAGAGTTGAAGGACCCTTGGGTTGTTGATAATTTTTCCTGAATAACATAAATGATATGGAACTGAGCAGATTAGGGATATGATCCTTGTTCAATGTCATGTATGGAATATTCCAACCTCCCTTATGGAATTGTTAAGGGATATGAGCCAGATGTATGATGGTTTCCCAAACTTGTTTGTAACCAAATTGCGTCATGGGAGTATAATCCAAATACTGATAAGATGCTAAAAAATTACAATGATCTTACTAATTATTGATAGTAATACATGTCTATTATGAGGCATGTGCCATTATCACTTGGTGAGCCTTGGTTATAATGGGAGTATGAGCCCATTCCAAAGGTATTGGAATATGCTGCTAGTTTTTTGTGGTAGGGATATGAGACTACCCCCGAGCATGTGATATTCTCACTTGGTGAGCCTCGATAGAAATAGAATTTTAAGACTGGTCTAAATATCCATTCCCCAGCAGAATATGATAACGGACATCTGAAATGGGAGAAGGGATATGTGCCTCCTCTTTTATTGCCTTCGAATGATTCTAGTGAAGTCATTCATCAGAGGAAGTAGGAATATGTGCTTTGGTTTTGTGATATGATGAAATATGAAACAAAAATTCATTGATAGGAATATGAGCCTATCCTAAGGAATGAACCATTCTAACTTGGTGATCCTTGTCCAGAACGAGTATATGAGCCTGATCCTAGGCCTTTGGAGTATACCACTAGTCTTCTTCAATGAGAGTATGAGCTTGTCCTCAGGCATGTTCTTCTATCACGTGGCGAGTCTCAGCCAGAATAGGGGTATGAGCCCAATCCTATCCCTTTGGAACATGACTATATACTTTTTAATAGGCATGGGATGTTATCTCAAGGCATGTTCTTATCTCACTTGGTGATCCCCTATTTTAATGAAAATATGAGCCCAGTCCGATGCCTCTTCCTTTACCATAATTTTATGATAATCCTCCTATATAGGAGAAAGAATGTGTTCTTGCTCTAGAGAAACCTTTTATTAATAATGATCATAGTGTTAAGACACTATAGCTAAAGGGATTTTAATATATGCCTTTCTTTGTATTTGTACAAGTTCCAGTATATGCCACTGGAGTTCTTCAGCATTTGCTTAGATGTAATGGCATTTTAGCAAAGTTTTCATAGAGATATAAGACTCTTCATTTTCTATCTCCACTATATACTTGAATATATATTAAATTGGAGCAGGGATATGAGACCAATTATATCCTATTTTTACAACTAGAATATGTCAATGAAATTCATGCATGGGGGTAGGGTTATGCACCTCCCCCATGCTTACTACGGGAATATACTCACATACTTGTTCTGAGTGAGAAAATATATTAGCCTACTCGTTAGTTATTTATAGAACATGCCAGTATACATCATCATTAGGAGTGTGAATATGATCCCACTCATGATTATCTAGGGTCTTCCATGCATGGGTGTCAGAGGTGGAAGTTTGTCGGGTGGTTCCATCAGTAGGTGACTGACGACACTAGCGAGATATCACTGTTGATGGAGGTTGACAGGTACCTTCATCATTTGACACTGAACCAGATGGGGGTGATATTTTGATCATAGATTCACCATTAACATATTGTGAAGGTGGTTATTATCATGCACTAAGGATATACTTCTAATGTGGTTGATAGTGGAAATGAGGCCACTGGATTTACTATAGCTTTATTTGGATGATGCTGACTCATCGGTTTGAGTACATGAATACTCTCATGGGACGCCTAAATGGTTGGGAATGTAACATGTTGATGTTATTCCTTGACCATTGAATTTTCTACCCTACACTAAATATGTCAGTGGGTGAGGTCATTCTGAGGGCCATAAGGTTTGCATTGATTTTCCATAACAATTACTGGATGAAGACATTATCTCATATCATGGTTTTTTTGATGATATTAGTATCTTTAGTCATACAAAAAATAAGGAACATGGTTTTCAATCAATACACCATTGAAGGTATGATATGTGATCAATTAGATTTTCATAGGTAACATAATTTTCCTTTTATTACCGATCTGGCCATTATACTCATGTAAACTTTACAAACTAAGGACGAAATTATTTCATGAGAATCCCAAATATAGATTATTAAACATATGATCCACATTATGGTCAACCAATCATCTTGATATTTGAAATATTCACTATGGGATCACCATTTTTGGTTGCATAAAAAATGAAAAAATTCTTGATAGATAATAACCTAATAACCTTATTATTTGATAGATTCACATCAATTTCACGATTTTTTTCATATAAAATGAAAAAATGGCTGGATGGATAATAACTCAATAATTTTTTTTGAGAGACTCTTGGTGGGTTCAAGATTTTGGTTTTGTTAGAAAGATTTGGATTGATATTATTTGGTGGTTTGATTTTGGGGGTTTCAATGTTCTGCACAATCATTCACATCAGACTCACCATTTGTTAATATTTCATAGAAACTAAAAATGGTTCCCACATCCATAACTAGGTATGAAATTAATTTCCAAAGGTTTGTGATCAGTTGGGGTTTTAGAGCCAAAAACATTTAGGAACTCAAATTGGTCGAGAGGATTGGAGGTTGGGATCATCAGACCATCTTTGGAAGAATTATTTCCTACTCCAAGACTCTATTATATATTTAATATATGATTGAGAATATCTTCATAATCCCAATACATGATAGGTTACCCTAACAAAATGATCACATATTATGTCTCTTTATATGAAAAGAGTGGGGGGTATCTTGTTGGTGAATCCATCTATATGTATTTGAGTTTCTTCATCCATTTCCCTTTGGTGGGTATATTATTACATGTTAAATACATATAAATATTTAATCTAGAGTTTTATTTTATCCAAATATGTAGTTAATACCTTGAGGACGGGATTGGTCCATTATGAGGTGTCCTACATGTCCTATTTTATAACAAGAATAAAAAATCTCATAGTTTGTTAAACCCATGTAGTTTAACATCATACAGAAATGAAATATATGTGGGTACTTGGGCACTGGATGTTGGTATTGAGCCTCAAGGAGGAGTCTTACGTATCCTAGTTAAGGTAGGAATCAAATTTACTATAGTTTATTCACTCCCTTGAGAATTTCCCCAAGGTAGATACCCTTGTATGATACCACATTATTAAGGCTCATGCACTAAGGTTTCCCTAGATGGTGGAGATTCATGATTCTAATGATGTGATCATTGCGAAACCCTAATAAATAAGGGATAAAAAGTAATCAACCTCCTTACATATGGATGCTGAGCTTATGTGTTGGGAAAAACCTTTGGATAGTTAACATAGAGCCCTAGACTTATGAAGGCATCCCATGTATCCTAGTTTTGGAAATTATCAAAGTTATCATATTTTAGTGATTTCTCAATCTGTAGGTGTATGCGGACGTATCATCATCCCATGGGAGAGATTGAGCCCTGATGGTTGGAATATCATATACATGGTAGGACTTACACTAAATTCGATGACCATTTGATCTTAGTCCTTGTGAAAGAGTTATATGTGTCCTAATTATGGTAGGAATCAGATTCATCGTAGTTTAGTCAGTTATGGTTTACACACTAAGGATTATCTTATATTCAAGGCATATCATATTATTCTTCTGATCATGGTTTACCCACTAAGGTTTCCCTTGTCTTGATAGTGTTTTATGATGTGAATGATATGGTCATTGCAACTCCCTAATATCATGTGATCTATGCTTATTGTGAGAAACAGGGGATAACAAATAATTAGTCTTACCACTTCTGGATGTGGGGATTATGCACTGGGACAACCCATTGTAGGATTGATATAGAGTTAAAGCCTTAGAAAGGCATCCTGTATATCTTGGTTATAGTAGGAATCATATTTCTCATAGTTTATTAAGTTAGGTCCTACACACTAAGGATGACCTTATATGTAGGTTGGACAAGGCTATCATGTCCTAGGATGCCGACTTGGCATGGTATACTTATCTTCCTAACATGTTTTTATTATCTACTAGACATGCTCTGATTGTCTTCTTGACATGTTAGATAATATCTTACTAACATGTCCAAAGACAATTACATGAACCTGTTGACTGGTACAATTGATGTCACATGATTGGGATGGAATGTTTGGAGGCCGTCACATGACCAAGGTTGAATTTTCTGGAGGAAATCTCAAGACCTAACTGGATGATCCTGGAGGCCATCACATGATCTCAGCTAACATGCCTGGAGAGTGTCTCATGATCCAACGGACTTTCCATGGTATCATCATGTATGTTGGCTTACATGATTAAAGGGTGTCGTGAGAGTCAGCGTGACATGTCTAGAGGTTGAAGCATGTCCTAGTTGAATTGTATAGGTGTTATCATGAATGAAGGATGAAAATCAATAATACATTGCATGATTTGTATGGTTTATCCATAGGATGTCTCAAGATCTATCTGGCTTGTTTGGGTGATGTCGCAAGATCCATTTGACATACTTGGGTGCCACAATGAGATATAGCTGACTTGTACTACTGTGGTCGTATGATTTGGGTGAAAAGTCTAAGGGACTTCCTAAGGTCTGTATGGAGCTCCCGATGGGTTTTTCAAGATAGGGGTGGCATTACCATGGGGCACCGTGTGACTTGATCTGACATGTCTAGGGGACTTAATGTGATCTAAATAGTATACAAAAGGAATAGAGCGTGATCTGGGTGACATGTCCTAGTGCTGTTATGTGACCTAGGTGGTTCACACAATGTGCATGAGGATCAGTTTATATGTTCTTTGCATAATTCTCCCATATTTTTAGTTTAGGTTCTAGACTTTTATCTCATATTCCTCAAATTTATTCAATGTTAGCTTGTTTAAGTCTTGTTTTATTCAGCAGCTATGCAGGATTTCCTTTACATAACCCACACAATTTTCTTCATGTGATCTATGACTGATCATGAAAAGTTCCTACAGATTTCCCAAGATCTTCTTAGGTGGTTACCTATATTTTAATTTCCAAAAAAACCTTTATGATCACAAGATCAAATGATTTGATAAATATTCTCTAATGTTTGAGTGTGACAGTGTGAGGATCCAAGTATTAATTTTTTGATGTTGGGTTGGGGGATTTATAGTCATCAACACCCAAGTTATTCACCTATTTTGACAATAGATATCACAAAAATGAGGCTAGAATTAGTGGAGGTCTTTTATGAATGTTTGTGGAGATCCTACTATAGGTCATTACAAGGGAATCACATGATTTTCAAAAACCATGAGATCATCCTTCCAATGATCCATTTATTACATAATAACCAATTAATTTGGTCTTTCCAAATTTTTTGGACATGCCAAGGGACTTCCATATTTCTAGGATGACATTTCCAAGGGCCTTTGTGATATCTGGGCTACCGTTGAAAGGCCTTGATATAATATTAGGTGACTTGTCTAGGTCTTTTTATAAGATAAGAATGGATTACTAAGGGACCTTCATGAGATAAGGTCATTATGACAAAGGGATTTTGAGCGGTCTTGCAGAGTGTAGAAGTGCATTGTATGAAGTTTATGACTGCAATAGGCTCCTACCATTTCTCTTTTTTCCCTTATTTTATTTGTAAAAGTCTTAGGGATATTGAGATCCTTCATGAGTGTTTCCAAATACTATCTCCTTCTCCACTATTATGCATTTCATGAAAATAAAGGGTCCTTTGGTGATGCACACACATTTTATAGAAAACTTTTTCTATTTTCCTTATGGAGCCGAAGGGGGAGTGCAGGACCACTTCGACGTGTCTGAAGCCCTTTATGTGTCCAGGGTGACATGTTAGTGGGATTTCACAAAATAAGGCAGATATGTTATCAGGGGCTTGTGAGGTATCATGAACCTCATGGGGCACATAACATGATTTTTACGACCAGAATAAGATCATTCTTTTTACACTTTATTTCTTTTTTTATTTCACAAGGGCCTAGGGTCTCATGAGTTTTCTTGAGTGTTATTGAGGAAATTCATTCTCCCTATCAGTGACATGTGACTTGACCAAAAAAGTGTCATATAGTGATTCATGAGTATTATCATGGACAAATCCTTTTATTTTTATTTGGATCTGGAGGGGGAGAAAAATTCCTCTTGGGGATGTTCTAGTCTCCTCATGCGATGAGGGTGACATGCCCGTGGGCTTTCACAAGATAAGGCGGGTATGTTGCCCGGGGCTTGTAGTGTCTTGTGACCGAATAGGTAGGTATCATGATATTTATGAACACAAGAGTCTCCCAAATTTTGGATATTTTCATCCTATTTTATAATTAATTTTTGATGTCTTTTCAAGTTCCTTAAGAATGAATATTCTCATGACCTGAGGGTGCTCATCTTGAAGATTCCACATGATCAAGGATTATCTAGGAAACATTCGTAAGAGAAAAAGGACCGGTAAAAGGGTATCTTTTGAATTTTTCATAGGTTATGTGATGTGAATGGTTCCCTTTCATGACCTTATAAAGGTTTCATGATCACATGTCTCCTAGAGGATTAAGAGATCTGCATGTTTTGGACACCTTTTCTTCCTTTGGTGGAGAAAATAATACCCATATTCAGGTATTTCTTTGCTTGTCAATTTTATGATTCTCATTTGGTTGGAATTAATAAAAACATAAGTATAGAACATTAAATTTTCACAAAAAATAGGTATAAATATCCATTTCATTTGAAAACTCATTAAAATGATAAATTCCAAAAATATTGTAGAAATAATTTCATTTGAAAATTACCACGAATACTTGTAAATGAAGATTCAAATCAATGAAGATTTAGGATGTTGGGAAATTATCTTCATGCCTTAAAAGTTAAAACAATGATTCCTTTCACACAATTGTTAAAATTATCTCATTTTGAAATTAACTAGAGGAATCTATTTTAAACCTTTTAAAGAAAGTTTAAGTTAGGTTAAAATGACTTTTAATAGCATCAGAAGTGAAAATAATAATTTTTTTTGAAATTTCTTAATGAATGATAAAAAACAATTTTGTTGCATATTTCATAGATAATAAATGATATAATTTCCTTACATTGTGGCAACTATGTTCATTTATGGAATATTTGGGATTAGATCATTCATTTGAAAATGTGATGAAAATTCTAGTTTTACACTTTAAAAATTCATTGTTGTATTTTGAACATAAATAATTTTATTTGAATTATTTGAACTAATTATTTTTTAAATACGTTCCTGAAATAATTTCTACAACTTTAATTGAGTACATTGGAGCTAAATCATGCATTTGGTTGGTGCAAATGGACCATGAAGTCAAAGTTGGTCTGGACTCGCCAGATTGGACATGGGTTATGTATTTGGGCCATAACTACTTCATCCGTTCTTGGATTAAGCCTATAGTTTTCGAGGATCTCGAGAACTTATTTTTTCTCTAATCATTCTTCTAGAAGGATAGCCGATTCACGCATTTTAGTGGTCAAATGGGCAGTGAAACTTTGCATAAAATATTTGTCCGAGATCCCCCATTCACACATGAAACCACTTTGAACCTAGCCTCCCCACCACTATATAAATTGATGTTTTTATAATTTTGTGGGGTTGGGATGTGAATTATAATATTGAAGTCATAGTAGAATTGGTTTTAGTAAAATTATCCAACCATTGTAAGAGGGGTAGCTCTGGAAACAAGGATCCCCTCATTGAATCCTTCTTCTTCTTTTTCATGTTGTAATGTTTTCATTTGTGTAATAAACTTATTTGTTCCTCTTATTTGTCTTATATTTTCTTCTGTTTTGTTAAATTATCTTTTTATTTAATCTTCCTAATTGGTCTGGAATCAAGAGTAGAAATGATATTGGGTTTTACCCTTTCTAAACCTTTGCACATGAAAATGTTTCTACGATGACTACACCGCCCATGGAAGCATAGTTCTTTTTAGGAATCAATCTACATATATCCTTCTTCATTCATTTATTTTAAATAAATGTGATAATTTAATTCACTTAATATGATCTATGAATTGAGTTTTTAAATTATAAGAAACTAAGTAAGTAATTTAACAATTAATACAAAAACAAGCGAGGTTGAGAATTTGTGTAAATTGTGAGACCGAAAACTTAATTTGTAAAACAAGACCATACAAGATAAATTCGTAGAGTTAAAATATTATCCATAAGTTCAATTTATCCTCATTTTCAATAATTTACATGTGCCTTAATTTACCACTGATCATACTCTATCCTTATAACTTCAATCAATGCAGGGTGCTGCGATTGCATGTTCCAAAGATAGCCTGGGGTTTAATTCTCTTCAAATTTGTGGTAAAGTTAATTGTCTTAGGGTTTGGGGGTTAACAAATTAGGGGATCATAACTAAGTATATATTAATTTAAATGAAAATAATTAATAATTAAATGAATAGGTAGAGTTAGATCGATTATGTCTTTTAAATATTTTCTAAAAAAACATCTTCTTGTTGTGTCTTTTTAATCAAACTTCATTTCAAAAAAAAATTATACAATCTTTTCCAGAATTTAATGTGGTTTTCTCAACTTTAAAACCAAGAAATGTTTCTGTAGATCAAATCAAACTAAGAGCATTCCCATTCTCACATGATAGAGATGCAAAGGATTGGATGTATTATTTAAAACCTGAAGATGTAACTTGTTGGAATGATTTGAAACGTCTTTTATTGAAAATATTTTTCCATAATCAAGGACCAATTCCATTCTTAAGGATATCTTAGGGATCAAATAAGCCCAAGGGGAGTCAATGTATGAGTAATGGGAGCGATTCAAGAAGTTGTGTGCAAGCTTCTCACATCACCAAATCAGTGAGAAAATCATCTTCTAATAATTATATAAAGGACTCACACCTATGGAGAGGAGTATGGTGGATGATGTAGTTGTAGGAGAATTGGTGTACAAGACACCAGTAGCTGCATAATCATTTATTGTCAAAATGACGCAAAACTCCCAACAATATGGTTATCCAGGTACACCGCATGTCAAAGGAGTACATCAGTTAAGTACTTCTTCTCTTGAAAGTAATTTGATTGATACTAAGTTAGAAGAATTGAACACTATGGTGAAGCATATTACATTGGCACAAAAAACATCCCAACCCACTCCTATAAGGACATGTGGCATTTTCACTAAAATAGACCACCCAACTGACTGTTTCCCCCAGTTACAAGAGTCAGAGGATTGTGTAGTGTTATTATCTAGGAGACCATATCAGCAACAACAATAGACACATACCCAAAAGAAGTTTGATTAATTTGCACCATCATACAAACAAGGGTGGAAAAATAAATTGGACATGAGGTATGTCTCTAGACATCAACAAAGTCCCCCTTTTCAACAAAACTTCCAGCAATCTCCACCTTACCATCAGGATTTTCGACAACCCCAAAGGTGATTTGAAGATAAAGCATCATCAAGCCAACAATAAGGGTTTTCTCAATCAAAGTTAGATTCTAATAAATATGGTATTTTGAAAAAAATTGTTCTTAATCAACAGAATGAGCTGGAGAGTCAAGGTTTTGAGCTGAGGGAGTTAAAGACTCAAATGAGCCAGATTGACACTTCCCTCCATGAACTTGTAAGTAAGAATTCCTGAAATCTACCTTCCAAACCTACTCCAAATCCAAATGAAAATTTCAGTGCCATAACATTGAAAAGTGGTAAGCAAATTAATGATACTTCTTCACCCACTATTCCATCGATATTCACCTCAGCTCTAGAGAAGCTCCATTTAAGACCAGCTCAAGAGAAACCAAAGTAGAAAGATAAAGGTAAGACAAATATTGATGATGTTCCTCCTAAACCCCTTCCCTTTCCAAATAGGGTTGTTCAATCCAAAAATACAGTTAGGGAGGGGATGTAAAAGGATATTTTTGACATATTCAAGCATGTGGAGATAAACATCCCCCTTATTGAGGTCATTAAGAAAATCACAAGGTATTCCAAATTCCTAAAATAACATTGTACTAATCAAAGAGGACTCAAGTGTAATGAGAGGATATATCTTCTGAGGAATGTGTTACCACTCATTACACCAACTCAAGCAATGCTAACAAAGTTAAATGATCATGGGACATTCACTATTCCATGCACCATAGGGGAGTTGCACTTTTCTAATTATCTTTGTGATTTGGGAGCTTCCATAAATGTGATGCCTCACTCTGTATTATCTTATTTATAGGTTGGTGAGTTGAAGCTAATGAGAGTAGTGGTGTAATTGGAGAATTGGGATACAACATATCTAACGGGAGTCCTTAAGGATGTACTTTTCCGGGTAAGAGACATGATATTTCCATCACATTTATATATGCTTAAAATGGAGGACGATCTGGTAAGTTCTCATTATACCATTATCTTAGGTAGGCCCTTCCTCAGAACTGCTAAAAAAAATGACAAATATAAATGAGGGTACACTTTCTATGGAATATGGAGATGAATTTGTGATATTTAACGTTATGGAATCCATTAAGTACCCCTCCGAGGACCATTATGCATATGTTATCTCCCATTTTGAACCACCAAATAAAAACCCCATGTAATTTGATTGTCCTATGCTTAGGGTTATTATTAGTATTGGTTCTAGTTTGATGTCTAAGAGTACTTACACACCAGTTTATAATGCAGAAAAATCTCTTAGATTTGATTTTAAAATGGATTCCTATTCTAATTTTGATCATGTGAACTCTGATTATGACTTGGATGTTGAGTATGCTGAGGGATTTGATGTTTTATTCTCTAATTGTGATTATTTATATTCTAATACTAATTCCATTTGTGCATATATTTCAGTTCCTTCAATTTATCCATCCACACATCACCCCTACATTAGAACTCAATCCATTACCACCAAATCTAAAGTACTCATACTTATTAAGTGGTGAGAAATTATCTATTATTATTGATAAAAATCTCCCTTTGGAACTTGAAGAAAAACTTTTGAATATTTTGAGAGAGAACATCAGGGAAATCAGGTGTACCTTGGATGAAATATCAGGTATTAGTCCCTCCATTTGCATGCATAAGATTATTTTGGAGGATGAGGCTAAACTGGTTAGGCAGCCACAATTGAGACTCAATCCAACACTTTTGGAGGTTGTTAAAAAAGAGGTTAAAAATTTATTGAGGCATGTATAATCTAACCCATTTCAGATTCCCTGTGGGAAAGTCCTATTCAGGTTGTGCCTAATAAAAGTGGTGTTACTACTATTAAAAATGAGAATGATGATTTAATTCCAATAAGGGTACAAAATAGTTGGAGTGTGTGTATTGATTGTAGGAAACAAAATCAATTTACTCACAAGGACCATTTCCCTCTTCTATTTATTGATCAGATTCTTGAGTGACTAGCTGGGAAGACACATTATTGTTTCTTGGATGGATTTTCTGGATATTTTCAGGTTCCTATTTCTCTAGAGGATCAGGAGAAGACAAGATTCACTTGTCCATTCAGTACTTTTTTCCTACTAAAGGATGCCATTTGGACTTTGCAATGCCCTAGGTACCTTCCAGAGATGCATGTTGAGTATTTTTTTCTGATTTTATTGAGACCTTCATGGAGGTATTTATGGATGATTTTATAGTGTATGGATCTTCATTTTATGAATGTATAAGTTGTTTGGGAAAGGTGTTGAAATGTTGTATTGAGAAGAATATGGTCTTGAACTTTGAAAAGTGTCATTTCATGGAAGATCATGGCATTTTCTTAAGGCATGTAGTGTCAAAACATAGGATAGAGGTTGATAGATCTAAGGTAGATATTATTTCATCCTTACCATATCCGTCATGTGTGTGTGATGTTAGATCTTTCCTTGGTCATGCAGGATTTTATCGGTGTTTTATCAAAGATTTTAGTAAGATTTCTCTTCCTATGTCATGATTAATTCAAAAGGATTATGATTTTGTGTTTGATGATTCTTGCAGGACTTCCTTTGATGAGATAAAGAAGTTTTTGACCACTCCACTGATCTTACAACCTCCACGGTGGGAGATTCATTTTGAGCATATGTGTGACACCTCATACTTCACAGTTGGAGCTGTCTTATCTAAGAGGGTGGTGGGATGTTCACATGTGATTCGCTATGCCTTGAGGACATTGGATTCGGCCCAATAATACTACCCAACCACATAAAAGGAGTTTCTTACTATTGTATTTTCTTTAGATAAATTCCATTAATATTTATTGGGCTCTAAAGTTGTTGTTTTTTCTGAGCATGCAGCTCTGAGGTACCTCTTGAAGAAGCCAAACGCAAAGCCCAGACTTATCCAATGGATGATCCTTCTTCAGAAATTTGATATTGAGAAAAATGACAAGAAGGGGTCAAAAAATCTGGTGGCAGACCAACATGAGTAGTCTTACTCACACATTAGAGGATGACACCTTGGACCAGGTACCACTTCGAGACACTTTCCCCGATGAGAACCTTTTTTCCATCTTAGGTATGCATCCTTGGTGTGAAGATTTAGTTAACTACCTTATTTCATCTTAAATCCCTACAAATTTATAGAAACATCATGTCCAAAAATTAAAATGTGAGTCTCGATATTATATGTGGGATGATCCATACCTCTGGCGCATGTGTAGTGATCAATTTATTAGGAGGTGTGTTCCTGATCATGAGTTTGAGTCTGTTCTGAAATTTTGTCATACACTTGCTTTTGGTGGACACTTTGGACCCCAATGGACAGTTAGGAATGTTTTTGACTCTAGATTATATTGGCCTAGTTTATTCCCAGATACTCATGTGTTTTATAAGTCATGCTCATGTTGCCAACGCATTGGTAATATTTCTATGAGACACGAGATTACCCAATAACCCATATTATTCTTTGAAATTTTTTATGTATGGGGCATCAATATTATGGGTCATTTTCCTAGGTTATTTGGGTTTTTATATATTCTGGTTTCTGTTGATTATGTGAGAAAATGGGTGGAGGCTAAAGCCACCAGGACTGATGATTATCATGTTGTAGTAGACATCGTCAAGACCTAGATTTTTTGTATGTTTGGAGTACCAAAGGCCATAATCAGTGACCAAGGGACACACTTATACAATAGGAATTTGGCTTCCCTCTTTCGGAAGTATGGGGTGAGAGAAAAAAACATAAACACCAAACCACCCTCAAACAAATGACTTGGTTGAGGTTTCAAATAGGGTGTTGAAACAAATTTTGGAGAAAACCATGCAGCTAAATAGGAAAGAATGAAGAAAGCGCTTGGTTATAGAATAGTATACAAGACACCCATTGGTATGTACCCATTTCAGATTGTTTTTGGGAAAGCAGGCCTTATCTCTATGGAAGTTGAGTATTGAGCTTATTAGGCTACAAAGAAATGCAACATGGATTTAGAACAAGATGGAATCCAAAGAAAGTTGCAAATTAAAGATCTTGAGGATATTATATTGTCTTCATATGAGAACTCAAGGATCTATAAGGAAATATCAAAAGCATCTCATGATAGAATTATCCAACAAAGGGAGTTTCATGTTGGAGAGAAAGTTCTTCTCTAGAGTTCACGATTGAAGATGATGCCTGATAAGTTGTGCTCCAGATGGTTAGGTCCTTATGTTGTGACAAATGTTTTTCCTTATGGTTTAGTGGAGATCACATAAGAGGAAACAAGAAGTAGATTTATTGTTAATGAGAAACTTTTGAATAAATACATTGAGGTAATTCCTATAGATGCAGTGGATTTCATCACACTTCATTACCCCATCATCACTTAATCATATCAGGCTGTTCCTAACCTTTTCACTTATTTATTATTTTTACTTTTAAAAATTATACATTTCATGCCCATATATCATCTCATGTGTTCAAATTTAGGACAATGTAATATTTTACGTGTGGGGGAGGGAACCTATTAGTTTAGTAATTTCAATTGTTTTCCTGTTTTTCAATGATTAAAAATTATTTTGTCTGTTTTTCAAATTTTATGTGTTTATTTTTCTATTTTTTGTGTGTTTTTGAAATATTTGTGCTAAAATGATTCTCATCACCATTTTGAAATTCATATCAATAATTCAAACAATTTATCCCATGAAAAATATATTAAATGAATGTTGAAAATAACATTGTTTCAAGTTCAAATCTTTAGTAATTTCATAAAAAGTACTCTGAATTTTGAATCCCATGCCACATATCACTGTTTTTTATATTTGAAATCACTTTCTATGAGAATTATGAAACATTATTTTCATATTCCTTACATTTACCTCATTTCTTTAGAGAACGAAATCGTGCTTGATTTAACCAGAATTTGATTTATTCCTGTCAAAACATGAGGGTTTGAGGTACGTATTTTTTAAATGATTGAGGCATTTGTTTGGTATTAAAGCCCCCATTTCAAAGAATAATTTTTTATAATGGTCTACCTTGAAAATTTAATCCTTGTATCCCTTATAATCCATTAACAACCTATTAGGTTTTCCAAATTACAAGACAATTATCACTATCCAAACAAGTCTTGAAGTGAAATTGCGTAATCTAGTTGAACTTAAGTGTGGGGAAACTATTTTGTATTCTGCTACCACATTCTGTGATACTTTGGGAGGAAAATTAAATTTTGAAGAGATGTGTTTTATACTGAAGAAAATAATTATATTGAATGTTGTGCCTTTTCTGGTGCTTTCATGATAAGTAAATCTCTGCCTTTCTGAAGCTTCTAATAGAGAGAGAAAGTTGTGCCTATCTAGAGCTTTCATGAAAATCATGTTTGAGAAGATTGAAATTTTTACTACTGAAATGTTGAATGATGTGCACATTCATTTATTTTTTCATGATTATGAACATGAATCTATTATATGGGGATTGAGTAGGAGACCATATTTATGTGAAAATTAGATTAATGTAATTTTTCTTTAAAAAGATTCAAGCCCCCTTATTCAGCCTCAGAATTTTTCACATCTAAATCCTACCTACCAAAAGCCAGAGAAAAACCATGGAAAGTCCTCATGATAAAAATATATCCTTGAATCACATAAGGTGGAAATGTAGAAATTTATCAATCCTATGGTGACCCTTTTATGAGTTTGGATGAGAAAGACATTGCTGAAAAATTGACATTTGCGTGATAAGAGAAAATTTGAGTGAGGTAAGTGTTTTGTGTGCATGGGAGGATAAATAAAGTGGAAATATATTGAATGATATAAATAGAGAACTTGAAATAATGTTATTTTATGAGGCATGATATATTTTGTTTTTTGGTGTGGAATTTTTGTATCTCAAGGATATGTGTTTTCAAATTTGTTTTGATTAGATATTTTTGTTTACTTGTCACAATTTTTCGGAATACATGATATGAGGGTTTTCTTGGGAGTGAAAGTGGGTAAGTGTGGAGGAGTTGATAAAAAAAATTTTATTGAATATTTTATGGATAATAAATTATATAATTTCCTCACATTGTGGTAACTATGTTCATTTATGGAATATTTGGGATTAGATCATTATTTGAAAATTTGATGAAAATTCCATTTTTACTCTTTTAAAATTCACTATAGTATTTCAAACATAAATATTTTAATTTGAATTATTTTAATTTAATATTTCGTAAATATGTTCCTGACATAATTTTATACAACTTTAATTTTTGAAATGGTAGCTAAATCATGCATTTGTTTGGTGGAAATGTGCCTTTAATTAAAAGTTGGACTGGACTCACCAGATTGGACATGGGTTCTGTATTAGTATCATAACATCTTCATAAGTGCTTGGATTAGGCCCAAATTTTTATACGGGCTCTAGAACTAATTTTCCCACGAATCATCTTTCTATAAAGACATCTTATTCACGTGTTTTGGCGGTCAAATGGGCGGTGCAACATGGTATAAAATATTTGGCCGAGATTCCCCATTCACACTTGAAACTACTTTGATGCTAGCCTCCCCACCACTCTATAAATAGGTGTTTTTCTCATTTCGTGGGGTTGGGACGTGAATTAGGAGATTTAAGGTAGAGGATAATTGGTTTCACTAAAATTATCCAACCATTTTATGAGAGGTATTTCTTTAAGCAAGTATCACCTCATCGAAGCCTTCTTTTTATTCTTCATGTTGTAATGTTTTCATTTGTGTAACAAACTTCTTTGTTCCTCTTCTTTTTATTCTATTTTCTTCTATTTTTTCAATTATATTCTTCTTTAATATTACTAATTGGGCTAGAATCAAGAGTTGAAATGATATTGGGTTTTACCCTTTCTAAACCTTTGCATATGAAAATGATTCTACGATGACTACACCGCCCATGAAAGCATAGTTCTTTTTAGTAATCGATCTACCTCTAAACTTATTCATTCATTTATTTTGAATAAATGAGATATTTTAATTAAATTAATATGATATATTAATTGAGTTTTTAAATTATAAGAAACTATGTAAGCAATTTAACAATTAATACAAAACACGCGAGGTTGAGAATTTGTGTAAATTATTAGAGTGCAAACTTAATCGGTAAAACAAGGCCATGTGGGATAAATTTGTAGAGTTAAAATATTATACATAAGATAAATTCAACCTCATTTTTAAGAATATACATGTGCCGTAATTTAACACTGATCATAATCCATCCTTATAACATCATTCAAAGCAGGGTGCTGCGATTGCATGTTCCGAAGACAGCCTTGGGTTTAATTCTCTTCACATTGTGGGAAAGTTAATTCTTGTTAGGTTCAGGGGTTAACAAATTAAGGGATCATAATTATGTGGATATTAATATAAATGATAATTTTTAATAAGTAAATTATTATTTAGAGTTATATCAATCACATCTTTTAAATATTGTTTAAAAAACATCTTCCTGTTGTGTCTTTTCAATCGAACTTCATTTCAAAAATAAAAACAAAAATATTATAAAATATTCTTCCTGCAAACTTATTCTAGTTTTATGAATGGTAAAAAACCCCCACATCCTTTAAAGTATATTTATTATTCCATTTTATGTTATTTTAAAAATATCTTTAATAAGTTGTCAAATTTACTTCCTCCTTTGAGAGACGACCTTGGTCATCCACTTTGTTGCACCTAAGTAACCCGAAACCGAACATCATTTGAAAGCGCTCACGACAGTGCTCTTTAATGAAAATGGATATGGATGAAAAATAGAATAAAAATTTAATATATAAATATTTAAAAAATAAATACTATGTTTAATAGTGTAAACGATATGAAACACTAAGCTTAAATGAACAAAGAATTATTATTATTTAAATGTGACCATTATAACCTTGCCATTACATTGGAAAGAATGAATAGTATTAACCGTATTATGAAATATATAATGATCATACATATTTATAATGTATTAATTAATTTTTATAAATAACCACTTGATTTTTGGTAAATTCATTTTATTTATTAAAAATATGTTTTCTTTAAAAATGAGTTGTCTTTATTTTTATGAGTGAATATTATAATTATTTTTTTTTGAAATTATAGAAAGTTTATTTTAAAAATTGAATTTAATTTTTGAATTAATCGTGTCAATATTATCTTAGTATGTATTTTTATGACTTTTTTGAAAATATTGAGGTTTTCAATGAATAGTTAAAAGTACATTTTTTTTCGAAAAATTTCATTTTCTTTTTAAGTATTTAAAATTTAAAATTATATTTTGGATAATTTTTTTAATTTAATTAGTTCATTATAATTTAAATTAATCATATTATGTTTTTAAAGATTGATTTATTCTTGAATATATATATATATATATATATATTTATATTTTAAAATGTTATTTAAAAAAAACTGTTTTGATTGTGTTTTTCCCGATTGATTTGAAATTAAATTATGAAAATTGCGTGTTTTGAATTTTAAAAAATGGATTCAATATTTTGAATTAGTGAGTACAAGTTTGTTAAATATTTCTCTTTTATTTTTGGTCAATATAAATTGTAAGCTTATAAATTGTTGTTACCATAGTAAAAAGTAAATCTTGTAATTAATGTAAAAAATAAAATTTTAATGACTTTAAAATGACTTTTAAAACCTGAAATAATTTCATTTTATGATTCCATTTCATCAATAATCATCCTATATTTAGTGATATTTTATTTTTTTACATTTTTATGTGATTATAACCTTTATAATAATCTATTTAAATAAATGTAAAAAACTTCACACTCTTGATTTTAATAATTATAATATTTTTAATTTGGAGATAAAAAGAGGATATGTTTAGTTATAAATTTTATTTTTAGAGATAAGTTATTTATATTCAACATGTTAATTTTTTTAAAATTTTTAGTGAATAAATATTTACATGTATTCTTACACAGTGATAATGATGTAATTATTCAATTAATAGAAAAAAAAATAAATGATATTAAAAATATTAAAAGTAATATTGTTTGAAAGAATTAATTTTGATACACGAATTTTTTTGATAACTATAGAATGTTATAAGTATTTTATTTTATTTTATTATAATTCCTTGATTGAATTTATGTTATAAAAGAATCAAAATAAATAAATATTTCTAAAATCGACATTATTGATATTTTATGAAAATAATATTTTATTAAATGTTATAAAATTACCAAAAATTTAAAATTTGTCCAAGTGATTAGGATATGGTTTCTAATATCAACCATGATGCATTTAGTGATTTTTTACATTTATTTTAACTATATTGAAAATCAAAGAGTAAAAATATTTGTTGTCACAGTAAGTGTGTGAGGGATTAAAACCAAAAGATAAGGGTAAAAACATAGTCATAACTTGTCTAAATTTTATTTTATGAAATTATTTATACCCGTAATCATGATATAATTGAAATAAATATATTTTTAACCATTTTTAAATGAAAATTAATTTATATAAATTTAATATTTTAAAAAATTCCAAAAAGCATTCCCCCCTCACTCTTATTAAAGGACATATCTTCTTCTCTATACTTCACACTTAGAAAAAAATATTTATCTGAAAATAATTATAATAATACCTTATTTTAATCCCTAACCTCATTCTATAGGTACTTTATGAGGCATAATACCCACTCTATAGGACTTAATGTGCAAATCAATGGTGGTTTTCTCAAAGAAGAGGTATAGTTTTTAACCACATGTTTTAGTTTTTTTCGCCTTAAACCTCCTTTAAATATTAATAAAACATTATAAAATAATAAAAATATTATGCTAAATATATTTATATGTCATTATGTTAATGGAATAACCTATATAGATATCCTACCTCTATCAAATGGGAGAGTAATTCATTGTTTGTGTGTATGATGGGCGGTTTTGTTACAAACCAAGGAAAAGTGATCTCATCATAGATCTCCAATTTATTAGTTAAAGGGATGGTGTTAAACAATTAGGTTTATCTTAAGAGATTGTGGGAATATACTATGATGTTTATTCCAAGTACACCCATAATGGTTATTTCAAGTGGATCTGAGATGGTTAATACAAGTATAACCATTATGGTTATTCCATGTGTAAGTAATAATGATATAAAAATGATACCTCAAGTAACCTACATTGTTTAGAAATTCTTTCAATGGGTTTTAGATAAATATTATGAATTTATAAGGAAAATGAAATTATATTACACATCATAATGTTGAAAAGTATAACTTTTTGAAAAACTTATTATGAGTTTTTCATGATTTCCAAAATACATTAAGAGTTTTATTTTTCTTTTAAGATTTATTATAAAATGTTTTCTGGAAATATTTTTGTAGATAAAATAATTTATTATGTAATAAAATTTTTATTTTTAGCCAAAAGTTTATTTTTAAAGAGGAAATTTTTTATAATTATTCATGGACTAATGGTTTCCTTCTTTCTTTTTATGTACCTTATGAAGATTTTTCTACTCATACCACATTTCAAAGTGTTTTTCATAGTGGTTAAGTATGGTTAAGATAAAGGAATAATTCAAGTTTAAATCCATGAATATTTTTCATGAAAAAAATAATGTTTTACTTTCAATATATTATATTATAAAAAATTGATATTGAGTAGAATTGCCCTATTTATAATATATGGGATTATTATGTAAGAGTTTTAAACAAACTCTAAAAAACACTGAATCGAAAAGATCTATGGGAATGAATAAAATTAAATCTAGTCTAAATACACTAGATTAAGTAATGTATAATGTCAGCTTATTAAAATTGGTATTATAGTCGGGATTATATAACTTTAAATTATTGAATGTTGACAGAGAAAATGTTAATAGTCCTCTATAACACAAATATTTAGTAATTTAAGGAGAATTGTAGTTGTTTTGGATAATTTGAAAGAGTTTGAGATAACATGAACAAGGAAATATTAGTTTTTAAAATCCTCATAAGATGGTATATAATGATTTTATTGATATAATGACACTAACATTTTTGGTTTTAGTAAATGGTTGGATCTAGTAGGATCCAAAGTAACAATGGATTTGAAAAAAATGCAGTAGTTTTTTGATTGAGAAATCAAACAGAATGGGATATTTAGTGATAACTCTTGCGGTAATTCATAACCATCTATTAGTAATAATTATTAACAACTTGAAACTTGGTGAGTTTCTTAATGAATAAAATACTAGATAAATGAAGCTCTGTGTATTTTTAGGTGATACGACCATAAAGGTAAAAATACTTAATGATCTTTGTGTCAAGATTGTAGAAATAAAAACCTAGGAAAATGTCTTATAAGAATGATAATATGATTTATATGTGGTAAAGGAGGTCATTAAGAAATAATATATGAAGGAAAAGAGAATAATTCAATTAACTCCTTGAAAGGAGAAGAAGTTATTATCAAGGTATCAATTAAATGTTTCAAACATCGGGAGAATGGTCATTATTAAAATCAATGTCCTTGGGGGAAGGATCATTAATTGGATTGGAAATACTATACAAATATCTGTATGAAAATATTTAATTATATTATAGTTTAAGATAAGGAAATTAAAAATGAAATATGAAAGGTTCAGAATATTTCTTGGCTTATGTTTTGATATTTTTAAATATTAAGATGTGATTCATATTTTTGTTTATAGGAAATAAGTATTAAAGAATAAGATTGAAAATCACAGTAAATAGACCATAAAGAATAATTTATGATTAATATTTCAACAAATAAGGGATTCTAGAGTTATGGTATATTTGAAGATGATCATAATTTAAAAATAATTAATCTCTTTTGATGATCAGATTCCTTTGGGAGACTTTTACTGAGGTTTGATAGATGTTTGAGGTATATGTAACCCTTATGTTTAAGATGTGAAAAATTTATTTGAGGAATAATTCTCTTTTCATTATGTGGAAAAAATTTTAAAGGTATGGATAACCTTCATGGTTTATATTATCCTTGATTTTGATATAATTGTGTGATATTTTATTTTTAGAGATACAAAATGAAAGGTGTGATATAACCTTGGAGGTTAAATCATTTCTTTAATGTTGAATATATTATGTTTTTTTTGGGGATGTTTATCACAATTTTTTTAATAGTATAAGTATTATATTAATAAATTTTTATAAAATTGAAAACCCACAGGCTGGGTGACAACCTGTTGCATCCAACAAGGTCATGAGGCTTGAACCCACAACGGAAGGGTGATAAGGGTGAATCACCTACCATTGGACTACGTGATTTCCTAGATAGTATGACATTATTTTTATTTTTTAAATTATATGATAGAAACACATTATTTTACTTTAGTAACATATGTTTTATTGTATAGATAACCATGACATTAAAAGTGATTCGGTGATTATGTGATTAATGTTATTTCAGAAAATGTTCACTATTTTGGGAACCTTATTTGATTAAGGTAAACATAATTTTATAGGATTTTATTTTAGGAATAAAGGATTAATTATATTTTGGAAGAATATACGATTTGAACATGGATTTATGGTGATTTAGGTTATTTATGTAAAATTATTAGCATATCTTTGATATTATATGATTATGGAATATTATTTTTGAAATGAGACATTAAGAGTGATTGATGTTGCTTAGAGATAAATATTAAATTAATACTAGAAGATTATGGGATCAAATACTACTAATTTTTAGGTTTTAATATTAGTCTAGAATATTTTGATGAATTTTAAGGATAGTTATTTATTGAACGACCCAAGTTGAACTTTGGGTATTACTATCTAATTTTTGAAATTTTAGTATTTTTTATTTGTATAAAGGTTTATTAATTTTAGGTAATTATCTTATCTTGAACAATTATTTTTGTTTTGGTTAATTTATAAAGATATGAGGAATAGTTTTCTAATATTTTATAGATTATGTGATCTATTATAAGTTTATTTTAGTGATTCATTCATGAAAAATTCATCTTGAATACTCATCCTTTCAAGAAAATGCTGATTTTGTGGTGGAAATTGAAAAAAATATGAAATTTTTCTTAACAAATTTGTGTATTAATTTATTTTAATAGTATATGAAGTAAGTTAATTAATTAACATTAATAAATTTACTTTGAAACAAAATGGTTGTCCATTTAATTTTATAATGAAAAAATATTTTTTATTTTAACTGTAAAGAACAAAAAATTCCATGTAATTTTTTTAATTAAATGGGAACATTATGAGTCCGCAAAAACTGATGGCGCATGATTCCGAGGCCCGGTTTTCTCAAAATGAATTTCTGAACTTTTTTCAGGTACGTTCAGTAAACGTGCGAGCAGGTTTTTGTAACTTTTGAACAGGTTATCGGAATGAAAATCTGAGGACACCATTGAACTCACAGTTCTGATATTCTCTTAAGGGGACCTTCACCATGACCGCAGTAGGTCAAGCATGAAAGATAGAATTTTGGTTTTTTGTGAAAGAATAAAATTAAATAAAATTGTGTTACAATTTATTTTATTTGGAACACCCATGTGGATGTTGAGAGGTTGGGACCACCAGAACTAAACTTCCCATGTGATGTTATGGAGGTGGGGACCACTAGAATTAACTTCCCATGGGGGTTATGGTGGTGGGGACCACCTGAGGCAAACCCCCCCTGAACTCCCCTCTTTTTGGGAGAAAAACCTCTTGAACTCCCCCAATTTATTTGTGCCACCCCCCTTAGTTAATTATTCCAACTCATCAATTAATTTATTAAGAAAATTTGAAATTATACCAACAAACGTAATAGGTAACTTGTTCTATTATGTGGGATACTTTTCATTTTGGTGGAATTGAGATGAAAGGGTTGGCAAGAGGAGAAAATGGAAGAACACACCCTCCAATGAAGAATGTCAATGCATGACTTTGACTTGTTCCTCGAGACATCCTCCAACGATGGAAATCGTCAACAATGAAGAACCACCTCTATCGAAGAGAGTTTATCTGATGAACGAGCTCGGGATCATAGGCTTGTGCTGGGCATGACAAATGTCGAAAACGTTGACTTCTCTCATCGACATCAATAATCAAACGAGGTAGGGGTGTATTTTAATTTGATCAATGATAATTTCACTCTCACATTAAATAATCTTCCTTGAGCCGTATGCTACCACCCTAACGTGGAGGGTAAGGGAAAAACAAACATGGCCCGACCCCTCTGCAAATCTTGTGGATCTTTTGTGTGATCTTCGCGATGGTGTTGGCAACCGGTGCCGGTGGTTGGGACCAGAGGAACTCGAGAACTGCAATGAACGCAACGAAAAAAGGGTGGCTGGTCAAGCCAACCACCAGCGAAGGCATGACACTGAGCCGCCCTGTGGCCTCGACACCGCCCCGTGGCCCTCCGCCACCTGCGGCCTCTGCCACCTCCCGACCTCTGCGCCGTCCCGTGGCGCTCCGCCGCCCACGACTTCTGCCGCCTGCTACCCCCCGTGCCACCCCGCGACCTCACCTCCCGCGACACCCCGTGGCCTCACCTCCCGCGGTACCCCGCGGCCTCACCGCCCGCGGAACCCCATGGCCTCACCTCCTGTAGCACCCCACGACACCCCATGGCCTCGTTGTCCAACGTCACCCCACACCGCCCCGACACCTCGCCATCCAGTGACACCTCAAGGCCATGCCGCCCGCGGCACCCCACGACACCCCACGCTGCCTTGCGACCCCATCGCGCTGCCTGTGGCCCCGCCACGCCACCTCATAGGACCGGGCCACCCAACACAAGACGGGCCAGACCCAGTTGGCCGAACCGCCCAGCAGGCCGGGCCGGGTTGGTTCGACTGGGTCGAACCGGATGCGGACCCACTATGACCCATTTACGCTCTTTTGGCCACAAATTTGGCATCGAACATCCGTTTGATGAACTATCAGCAGCACTAGAAACCTTGGATTGAGACGGTCCCTTGAGTATACCCCAATAGAGTTTTGGGTAAAGTTGGAGTATAGTGGGGTTGGATTGATCATGAATCCAACCAGGCCCTCAGGACAAAAAGGCTAATAACTTACAGACCGGACATCCGATTGATGCGTCGTCTGTTGCGTTGAGACCCCTATGTCGTGGTAGTCCTTTGAGACACTTCTTTGTAGGAATTTCTGGTAGTTGGATTATCGACCAATTGATTGAGGAGAGGACCCTTCCAGAGATGAGAAAGCCTGGTGTGGAATCCCTATAGCTGGCTGTGACATGAAGAATGAAGAGAGATCATGTGTGGGTCATCACCGAGCGATCCTATGAGGGTCAGCACCTAGGGATCCTGTGTGAGTCAGCACCTAGCAATCCTGTCTGGGTCAGCACTAAGAAATACTGTGTGGGTCAGCACTGAGCGATCCTATGTAGGTATGCCTCTTAATAGAGTAAGATGATTCAATAGTTATATATAACCATCTCTACAACTATACTTAAGTTATACCTGGTGTGAGATGAGTGTGTACCTATGTGGTACTTTCTTCATGGTAATACATTGGTGGTATTATTCTTTATGGAGTACCTGTGTGGTACTTTCCTTCATGGTATTTATTTCTTTGTGGAATATTTGTGCTTGGGGCTTTGGAGTTGGACTATGTGTTTTCCTCATGATTGAGATGGGTTTACTTGATAACTTAGGTATATGTATGGGCATATACCTAAGTAGGGTTGTCAGTTGATTCCATGTTGTGTGGTTTATCCTTGGTGGATATTGTGAGACCTTGAGGGTCTTGGGGTCCCAACTGTGTATTCTTATAATCACCCCTCCACGGGCTATGCCCACACCCTATTGTGTTTGGTGCAGACGACAGACAACACTGACTGAGGATGAGAGTACCAGGACTGGTGGTAGGTCGGACGTGGATGTTAGATGAGGAAAAATGCAGAGACGACCATTCGTGAGCTGTACCTACCCTTTATGTAGGATTGGTGGTGGACGGTACAAGAGACGCTTTTCACCTATCAGCCATCTTTTACTTTCTACTTTTCCTTGTACTTTCCAGTTGGGCTTGTATTCTATCCCCTTTTACTTATTGCACTCACTATGTTTACTATTCAGTTTACTTGAGTTTGTATCTTTCTGTGTGCTTGGTTGAGTGTGATTATAGGTTATAAAGTCAATGCCTTCCTAGTTTTAGGGAATACGCCTTCAGTGCTAGTAGCCAACCCCTAGCCTATGTAAGGCGGGATTGGGGTAGTCACGACATGAGCCCTAGGGGATGGGTCATGACAAATTGGTATTATAGGAGTCGGTTCTACCGTAGAAAATATGTAACTAATCTTTCCTTTAACAAAAATAGTGTCAAGTGTAGGGAGTGTGGTTATCAGTTTAGTGAAACCAATGTTGGTGGGGTGGCCGACCTATCCATACACCAGGACCCTGACTTCTGATTTCCAAATCTGTGCACGAAAACACTAATTTCATCTGTGTTTTCAAGAGTCTTCTTTGTGAAATCTATGAGTCATATAACCAAGTATAACTTGTTGAATGTGGCGCACATATTTCCTTTCAGGATAGGTCCACGCAGATAGCCAGCTAGGGTTCCAGATATAGTACGCACTGACAGCCCACTGAGCGATGAGGTCTTGGTGCATGGCCCTCTTTCAGTAGAGGCACCATCGGAGGCACCATCAGTACCATTACCCGTTGGGCCACCGATGCCACCAGCTCCAGCAACAGAGAGTGCACACTACTTGAGTGCGTTTCACGAGTTCCAGTGCCAGAGGCCACTCCGGTTTAGGGGAGAGATAGACCCACATGTGGCTAAGGATTGGATGGAGGCTGTGGTGAGAGTCTTCCGACTAGTAGGGACACTAACCGATATCATAGTAATGCTTTCCACCAACCTTCTATAGGAATCAAGAGGCAGATGGTGGAGTTTGATGCTCCATGTTCACAATGAGGTGATGCTTCTCTGGGCAGACTTAGAGAGCCTGTTTCGGGCAGAGTTTGTCACAGCGACTCTTTACGTAGTGCGAATTTAAGATATTCTTCATCAGATGTAGAGCAACATGAATATAGCTTTGTATTCAGTGAGGTTCATCGACCTCTCACTATACTCCACAGATATGGTGAGGGACCTATTCTTCAGGGCCCAGACCTTTGAGCAGAGACTCAGATGGGAGATTAGGGAGTCAATGATTTCTCTCAGCATCCTGACGCAGGCGGGGGTGTTAGAGAGAGCCCACTTAGTGGAGATTTTTCTTGCTGAGCAGTCACCAACAGCAAGACCCCCCAGTAGTAGTCATGTAGTGGAGTCTTCTGTAGCAAGCAACAGACAGATGACACAAAGGGCCAAGTGGACCAGACCTATAGGTGGACTACCGAATGAATTAGGATCGGTTGTCTGAGGTAATAGAGATAGAGCCGGTCATGCAAGGAAGATGAAGTGTTAAGCACATGGCGGGTGGGTTCAAATGGCTCATGATTGTCCGATCTTCCATACGGATGATCAAAAAATGATAGGGGGACCACCCAGGTAGAGAAAAAGGTTCAATCAAGGTGGTCAGTAGGGAGCAGACAGACATGGAAGAGGAGCTGGTCATGCAGCTGGTGGTGGGCAACGATTCGAGGTGTTACCGCCACCACCACCAGGAGGTCTACCCCGACAGCAGGGAGCAGTTGGACAGGTGTGAGCTCAGCTCCAGACAGCTGAGGCCTATGATCATGGAACTTTAGAGATGATACGAGGTATGATATGTGTCAATTCCACCTTAGCTGTAGTACTTATAGACACATGATACAATCATTATTTTATTGTCACTGCCCTCGTTCAGAGCTCTAAGATTCTGAAGGAGCCTTTGGCTTGATCCTTACAACTAGAGACTCATACGGGAGTAGATTCAATGATTATTCACTGGTTCCAACAATGTGAGATTTTCTAGGAGGCAAGAGCTTCGGCTGGAATCTCCTAGTAGTAGCGTCGAGGCCTTATGATGTCATCTTGGGTATGGATTAGTTATCTACATTCCATGCTCATAGTGACTATATTAGCCGCAAAGTGTGGTGTGTCTGTATAGATGGGACCAGGTTCACCTTCACCGGTGAGAAAGGATCCTTTGAAGCACATGATGGACTTACCCAGAGGAGGATACCACCGATCACTCATCAGTTGTATAACCTTATCCTTGAAGTGGTTGATGTGGAGAGTCTGAGTTATCCTGTAGTGGTGGAACAGTATGTGGATGTATTCCCTGATAAAGTTCTAGGTCTACCTCCGTGAAGAGAGGTGGACTTTTACATTGACTTGTACCCTGGCACGCCACCAATATCTACACCAGCGTATCGGATGGCTCCCGCGGAGCTTTGTGAGCTGCAGGTATAGCTGGAGGACTTACAGGGGAAGGGATTCATTCAGCCTAGTGTTTCTCCTTGGGTAGCCCCAATTCTGTTCACCAAGAAGGCGGATGAGAGCTTGAGGATTTTTGTTGACTGTTGGAACCTGAACCAGGTGACCGCGAAGAACATGTACCCACTCTCAAGGATTGAAGACCTCTTTGATTAAATGAAAGGAGCACGCTTGTTCTCAAAGATAGACCTCAGACCTGGCTATCACCAGTTCAGAGTACGAGACAAGGATGTGCATAAGATGACTTTCAGATGTCGGTACAACCATTAAGAGTTCTTGGTTATGCCATTCGGTGTAACCAACGCTCCGGCAGTGTTCATGGGACTCATGAACAGGATCATTCTGCCATACCTAGATCGCTTTGTAGTTGTCTTCATCAACGACATTATGATCTACTCGACTATTGGGGAGGAGCATGCCTACCATTTGCAGGTAGTTCTGGACACACTCTGAGAGCACCGACTTTATGGTAAGCTCTTGTAGTACCAGTTATGGATCCGAGAGGTTCACGTTTTGGGACATGTCATATTGGTGGCTAGAGTTACAGTAGATCTAGAAAATATTGAGATGGTATTTTATTGGGAGCCACCTCGGAGTGTGACAGAGGTACAAAGTTTTCTAGGTTTGGCTGGATACTACTGGAGGTTTGTGCCAGATTTCTCCAGAGTTTCAGTACCACTATCAGCATTGACAAAGATGGAGAAACCCTTCATGTAGTCAGAGAGATGCCAGTGGAGTTTTCAAGAGATGAGGCAGAGGCTGACTAGTGCCCCCCCATCTTGAGGCTTCCAAAGGAGGGTGTAGGGTACGTATTCTACTGCGACGCATTAGGAATTGGGCTCAGATGTGTCCTGATGTAGGAGAGAGAAATGATCGCATATGGTTCTCAACAATTGAGACAACATTAGAAGAACTATGCTACCCATGATCTGGAGTTAGTAGCAGTGGTATTCACCTTGAAGATGTGGCGACATTACATGATGAGTGGGCATTTTACAGTGTACTATGATCACAAGAGTCTCTGGTATATCTTCTCTCAGAATTACCTGAACCTGAGATAACGACGTTGGCTTGAGTTCCTCCAGGGATATGACTTTGAGATAGTCTATACTCTTGGGAAGGGGAACATTGTAGCAGATGAACTCAGCCAGAGATCTGGTATACAACTTCTAGGTGAGGTGAGGGAGCAATTGGCTGATTTGCAGATATCAAAGGTGATGGAGAATCATTCCTTAAGTCTCTTACAGCCACTCCCCCACTTCTTCAGCAAGTTAGGGAGGCATATTGTGTGGACGCTGACTGTGAGGCTCGATATGCTCAGATATCCATAGGGCAGGCAACTGATGGATTTTCTGAAGGTGGTGAGCACGTCATCCTCTTCAGAGGATGTACCATGGTACCAGTGTCACTTCAGGAGGAAGTATTGTGAGAGTTCCACACATCCCCTCTAGTGGTACATCCCAGTGTGGAGAAGATGTACCAGGATCTCCGACGATAGCACTGGTGGCCGAGAATGAAGAAAGAAGTAGAAGCATTTGTCTCTCGGTGCCTCATATGCCAGCAAGTGAAGATGTAGCATCAGGTACCACCAGGATTAGTTCAGCCTTTAGAGGTCCTAGAGTGGAAGTGGGATGGGATATCCATGGACTTCGTGACAGGACTTCCATGTACATCCAGTGGTTATGAATCTATCTGGGTGATCGTCGACCGACTCACGAAGTCAGCCCACTTCCTACTAATCAGAGAGCAGGGTTCCGTAGAGAGATTGAGACGCCTCTATGTGCAAGATACTATGCAGTTAGATGGATTACCCTTGACGATTGTCTCCGATCATGATGCACGTTTTACTTAATGGCTACAGAAGGGGTTGTAGGAGGCTTTCGGGATGCAGCTTCATTTAAGCACCGCCTTCCATCCTCAGACAGATGGTCATAATGAGTGGACCATTTAGACTCTCAAGGACATGTTTTTTTCTTTTGTCCTCAACTTCAGTCACAGCTGGGAGGATCACTTTACTTTGGTGGAGTTTTCATACAACAACAACTATCACTCCACCATTGGGATGGAACCTTTTGAGGCATTGTAGGGAAGGCCTTGAAGATCAACTTTGTGCAGGACTGACCCAGGGGAGTTAGCACTAGTGGGACCAGAGATGGTACGGGCTACCACAAAGAATGTGCAGATCATCCATGAGTGGATGAAGACTGCATAGAGCAGACATAAGTCTTATGCTAACAGGAGATAGAGACCTCTAGAGTTCGAGGGTGGTGACCACGTCTTTCTATGGGTCTCACCTCGATGAGGATTGCAGAGATTTGGCCATGGCAGCAAGTTATCTCCAAGTTTCATTGGACCCTTTAAGGTCCTTAGTAGAGTTGGTGAGGTGGCTTACCGCTTAGATCTTCCACCTTAGTTGTATCGGGTGCACGACGTCTTCCACACGTCGCAACAGAGGAGATACGTGCATGACCCTTCTCACATCATCGAACACAACGAGTTGGACGTAGACGATGGGGTGACTTTTATGGTGGTTCCAGTTGAGATTGAGGATCGACAGGAGTGGGTCCTTCATGGGCGGTCGATACCTCTGGTGCGCGTTCATTGGCAACACGGGATCCTCTCGGAGAGCACATGGGAGCGGGAGGCTCAGATACATGCTCAGTACCCCCACTTGTTCTCCTACTTTTGATTTATGGCTTACGAGGACGTAAAGCCCTATGGTGGGGAGAATGTAAAGACCAAAAAATTCCATGTAATGTTTTTAATTAAATAAAAATTTTACAAGTCCACAAAAATTGACGGCACATGATTCCGAGGCTCAGTGTGCCCAAAATGAATTTCTAAATTTTTTCGGGCACATTCAGTAAACATATGAGCGAGTTATTGTAACTTTTGAACCGGTGTTTAGAATTGAAATCTGAGGACACCGTTGAACTCGCTTCACTAGTATTCACTTAAGGGGATATCCACCTCTACAATAGTAGGTTGAGGGTCAAAGATAGAATGTGGGTTTTTCATGAAAGAATAAAACAAAATAAAATTGTGTAAACATTTATTTTATTTGGAACTCCCATGTGGATGTTGAGAGGTGGGGATCACCATAACTAAACCTCTCATGTGAGGTTATGGAAGTGGGGACCACCAGGATTAACCTCCCATGTGGGTTGTGGTGGTAGGGACTACCTGAGGCTAAAACCCCCTTGAACTGCCCTCTTTATGGGAGAAAAACCTCTTGAACTCCCCCTCTTTATTTATACCACCCCCTTAATTAATTATTACAAATCATCAATTAATTAATTAAGATAATTTCAAATTATGCCAACAAACATAATAGATAACTTGTTCTATTATGTGGGATACTTTTCATTTTGGTGGAATTTGGAGGAAAGGGTTGGCAAGAGGAGAACATGGAAGAACACATCCTTCAACAAAGAACGCCGACACACGACTTCGACTTCTTCCTAGAGACATCATCCAAAGGTGGATATATTCAACAATGATTAACCAACTCCATCACAGAGAATTTATCCGACGAATGAGATTGGGATCAGAGGCGTATGTAGGGAATGAAAAACATCGACAACTTCGAATTATCTCATCGACGTCAAAAATCAAACGAGGTAAGGGTGTGTTTTAATTTGATAAATGATAATTTCCCTCTCACATTGAATCATCTTCCTTGAGTTGTATGCTAATTCTTAAACATGGAGGGTACATGCCAAATAAACATGGACTAATCCCTCTGTGAATCTTGTGGATCTTTTGTGTGATCTTCGCGATGGTGTCGGCGACCAGTGCCGGCGGTTGGCACTGGAGGAACTCAAGAACCGCGATGAAGGTGATGAACGAAGGGGGGCTGGTCAAGCTGGCCGCCGGTGAAGGCAGGACACCGCGGTGCTCTACCACCCTGTGACGTTCCGCCACCTCGCAGCGATCCACCGCCCACCGTAGCCTGTGGCACTCCGCACCGCCCTATGGCCTCACCGCCCACGACACCCCACGCCGCCCCACGACCTCACCATCCCACAACCCTCCGTGTTTCCCCACAGCCTCGCCGTCCCATGGCACCTAGCGCCGCCCTGCGACACCCCGTGCTGTCCACTGCCCCGTCGCGCCGCCCACAGTTCCGCCACACGACCCCGTGGCTCCACCATCCACGGCCCCACCACTCCGCCCCGCAGCTCCACCGTATGATGCCCCACCATGCTACCCCGTGGCTTCACCGCCCTCACGGCCCTGAATCCTCCTCACCGCTAGACCGGGATGCCCAATGTGGGTCGGGTCGGACCCAGTAGGCTAGACCGCCTAGTGGGCCGGGCCGCAACACGGTCCAGGTGGGACTCAGCGGGTCAGGTCAGGTCGACCCAAACCGGGTCGGTCCGATCGGGTCGGACTGTACTCAGACCCACTACAACCCATTTACATTCTTTTGGCCATAACTTTGGCACCGAACGTCCATTTGACGAACCGTCAGCGGCAATGGAAACCTTGGAGAGAGATAGTCCCTTGAGTAAACCCCACTGAAGTTATGGGTAAATTTGGAGTATGGTTGGGTTGGATCGATCACGAATCTAATAGGGTTCTCGGGACAAAAAGGCAAATAACTTACAGACCGGGCGTCCGATTGAAGTGCTATCTTTTTTCATTGGGAAACCTATGACGTGGAGGTCCTTCGAGATAATTATTCGTGGGACTTAGTGGTAGTTGGAGTATCAACCAGTGGATTGAGGAGAGGACCCTCCTGTAGACGAGAAAGCCTAGTGCGGAAACCCAGTAGCTGGGTATGACATGAAGAATGAAGAGCGATCCTGTGTGGGTCAGCACACAGCGATCCTGTGTGGGTCAGCACCTAGCAGTACTGTGTGGGTCAGCACCGAGCAATCCTGTGTGGGTCAGCACAGAGCGATCCTGTGTGGGTCTGCCTTTTAACAGAGTAAGATGATTCAGTAGTTACATCTAATCATCTCTACTAATTTACTTAAGTTATACCTGGTGTGATCTGAGTCTGTACCTATGTGGTACTTTCTTCGTGGTAATACCTTGGTGGTATTCTTCTGTGTGGCCTACCTATGTGGTACTTGCCTTCATGGTATTTATTGCTTTATAGAAGAGTTCAGTTTGAGGATTTGGAGTTAGAATCTATGTTTTCCTCATTATTGATATGGGTTTACTTGATAACTTAGGTATATGTATGGGAATATACCTAAGTGGGGTTGTCAGTTGATTCCATGCTGCGTGATTTATCCTTGGTGGATATTGTGAGACCTTTCGGGTCTCATGGTCCCTATTGAGTATCGTTATACTCAACCCTGCACGGGCTATGACCACACCCTATTGTGTTTGGTGTAGATGACAGACAACGCTAACTGAGGATGAGAGTACCAGTACTGGAGGTAGCTCATAAGTGGACGTTAGACGAGGTGAACCGCAAAGACAGCCGTACGTGAGCTATACCTACCCTTCAGGTAGGATTCATGGTGGACAATCTCGGAGCTGCTTTTCACCTATCATCCATCTTGTGCTATCCAGTTTTCCTTGTACTTTCCAGTTGGCCTTGCGTTCTGGCCCCTTTTACTTACTACACTCACTCTCTTTACTATTTAGTTTACTTGAGTTTGTATCTTTCTATGTGCTTGGTTGCATGTGATTATAGGTTATAAAGGAAATAACTTCCCAGTTTTAGGGAATATGACTTCGGTGCTAGTTTCCAGGCCCTAGCCTATAGAAGGAGGGCTTGGGGTAGTCACAACACAGGACCCGGGGGACAGGTCATGAAATTAACCCTCACAGATTTACAATTTTGTGATGGTTAACTTTCTCCTGACCATGTTATCTACTACTCTCTATCAGTCCTTGGGAGTTATTCTCCTTCCGTATCCATGTTTTCACTTCCCATTAATGTTATACTATTTTAAAACCTACTATGTGTTATTCTATATGAACTTGTATCTCCCTTTATCTCCTTTCAAGTGGAATTTTTATTAACACATTTTACAATGTGAGTTTACAAAAAAGGTATTTTGAAAAGTCAAACCCAAAATACCAAATCAATTTCAAATTTTTAGGAAATAATTTATTTTTGGGGGTATAATTTAATATATAGAGATTTTAAAAATAATTACTTTGTTTGATAGTGTACACGATATTCAAAACCAAGCTTAAACGAACAAAAAATTATTATTATTTAAATGTGACCTTTTATAACCTATCTGTTAAATTGGTGGGAATGAATAATTTTAACCACATTATGAAATATATAATGTTTAACCTCATTTATAATTTATAAATAAATTATTTTTAAATATTCACCCTATTTTTAATTAATTCATTTTATTCATTTAAAATATGTTTTCTTAAAAAATGGGGGTTTGTGCTTTTTATGATTGAATATTATAATTTTTTTTTTTGAAATTATGGAAATTATATTTGAAAAAATTAATTTTGATTTTGAATTCACAATTTCAAAATTATTTTGGGATAAATGTTTGAGAATTTTCTAAAAGGATTGATTTTTCAATGAATAGTGAAAATTCTGATTTCAATTTAAAACTGTATTTTTTTTAAGTATCTAAAAATTGAAATGAGGTTTTAGACATGTTTTAAAATTTAATTATTTAATTATGATTTAATATAATCCAATTATGGTTTTTAAGTGGATTTTACACTTAAATTTAGTATAAAAACATTTTATATTTTAAAATGTAATTTTTTTAAAAACCGATTTCTGTCACATTTTTCCGGTTTGATTTCAAATTAAATTTTACAAAGTATTTGTTTTATTATTTTGAAAAATGGATTCCAAATTTGGTATTTTTGGGTCTTAATTTGGTATATAGGTCTATAATGACATAGGATTTTCATACGAAATTATTACATCTTTTTAGATGAATATTCAATTCATTACAAAAACACATGCCTAAGGACTATATTAGTTTAGTGAAATTGGATAATGGGTAAAAAATCATATAATTTGGTGGAATATATTCAATTTTTATCAAAAATATATCCTCATTTAGTACTCCTCATAGACATTCACTACATAAAACCATTTTTCTTAACCCGGGGAATGGAAAAATAAGAAAGTATGGGCCTAGATGCTCAGTAAGGATGAAAAAAAGGAGTTAAGTAAGAATAAACAAAATCATATAAAATCTTATGTAAAGTCTCCCACCAATACATTAAAAACGTGATAATTTTGGGTTAAAAATTGGAGTATATACTTTGGGCATGGGATGACCTATCGTTTACCATATTTTGGGCTTGGGATAACCACCCATGTACCATCCTTTTCATACTTGGGTTAACCACTAGTGTCCCTCCATTTCGGACATGTTCTTACCAATAATGTACTCTATGATCTCATTGAACAATTATCATTTCCAAATGAATTGGATGGAAGTATAGGTTCCACCAATCTCATAATGAAAATCATACATATTTTTTCCCCAAGACTATAAAAAAATATCATATCATAACCCATGAAAAAATGGGTTTCAAAAATATTTCATTATATCATAAACAATGTAAAATAAATAGGTTTCATAATCATCATAGTGTAATCCATAAAAAAATAAGCGGGTTTCATAAGAATATTATCATAGTATAGCTCCTCGAAGAAAAATTAGTTTTATAAAAATAATGCCATCATACACATAAACCATCCTAATAAATAATATTAATGGTATACTTGGATCATATCCCCAATAAGGCATAGGTAACATCAACATATATAATATTAGATGGAAAATTATTTTAATCAATCATTTAAAACATTTTTCGAGAAATATAACTTTTCTTTGATTTTTTTTAAAAAAGAAAACAATTTGAAAATATTTTTCTTGGAAAATAACCTTGAAAAAATATAAAGGAATATTAAAATAAAATAATGTTCAAGATGATGGGATGTTTCATTCATACTGTACATGTTAAAATAATGATTCCTTTTATATTTTTTTGTTAAAGATAAAGTGAAATTATTTGGAAAATGACATGAATTTTCCATTAAAAATATTTTTTTAAACAATAAATCATTCATAAGAATTTATTTAAAAAATAATAATATAATAATAATATATTTTGAAAACATTTTAAAAAAATAAGGTTTTGTAAGAAAATGGATTTCCGACCGAATAGAGAAATTAAGTAAGATTTTATTAAAAACATTTCCCAAATTGTTTTAAGTACCAAAGAGTTGAAAAAGGTACTATTAATTGAAAATATCATGAATTACCATAGGATGATAAAATTCATGATTTTCCTAAGATATAGATCATAATATTTTATCATTGGAAATATAATCATAAATAATTCTGATAAATGATGAGATTGTAACATAAAATCATTATGAATTTGGTATATTTGAATAATAATCCCGAAGAAAAAAACATAAAATGGAACTTAAAATATCATGAGTGTAAATAAATTCATGATATTACATGTGAAATCATCTTTATATACACTTTGTGAAATAATATAAGTTCATATCATAACATACATCTCAAAGAATGGAAATTGTGATAAAAATACCTTAAAATTTTGTAATATATTGAATCATAATGTCCATAAAATCATAACATATAATAAAAATTAAATAATTTTAACATAATGGGACTGATGATATATCATTTAAAAATGGAAGTATCAACACCACACAAAATAAATGAGTAGTGAATTTTCCTATGTCTCTTAGAAATAAAAGAGAGACTATAAATTCATTTCCACATTGATAAAATTGAAAAAATAAACCAAATAAAAGATAGATCCTCATATGGATGTATAAATAACTATAATTTTCTGTATAATAATCGTAAAACACATTAATGGGTAGTATATATAGTATATAAAAGAAACACGTGGTGAATATGGCACTTGTATCAAAGAAAATAAAAGTAAGACAAAATACTCTTAACCTAAATATTGAATTCCATCGTACACATTAAAAATTTCTGAATAATAAATATAAGTATATTTTATATATATTACAGAACCATATTAAAATATACAAAACCATATATAGTTTTCTTATGCCCTTTTATTACCTGTTTTATTAACAATTCTATATAAAAGTCATGTTTTGGGTAATAGATCATTTGTTTTTCACTTTTATTTTAAATTATTATTTTTGGTCCTATTACTTAAATAATAGTTTAATAATATAAATAATTTTATAAATTATATAAATATCATATATAATCATTATATATGTATTTATAGTAATCCAAATAATTCTTGATAAAATACGAAATACACCGTTCATGGAGACTGTAGGCTGTACATATGCATGAACACTATTTCCATTTTATCGTAGGATTAAAATAAAAAAAATAAGATAAAATATATTATCATTATAGAATATTTTTTAGGTTATATATATCATATATTTTCTTGAAACCCATCATTATTACCTTCCATGTAAAGAGTGAATGAATTACATCACTTTGCTAGGTGGTAGTCTGCTGTACTCATGAACGACGTTATCATATTCCCAAAAAATGGGAATCATGATGGTATGTATGATATCATAATTTCATAAGTATAATAATATTATAAATATTATATATAAAAAATCCATCATTATTTCCAATAGTGAGAGGTGTTAATTGAAAAACGAATGACTTCTGTTTACAAGGCAGTTGTCCGTCGTACACACGAATGATGATTTTGTAACCCATTGGATGGAAGTAGAGATGGTTTTAGGTCATTAACATAACAATAAAACATATAATTATATGTTATATAATGATTTTATTATATCATAATGGTACAAAAATAATTGAAGGAGGTGGTGAAAGAAATAAAATGAAAATGCTCGTTGATGAACGTGGCATCTTCTTCAGGTATCCTCCTTTGGTTTACACGAAAACAATTCTTTAGGTTAGATTTATGCCCAAAATAAGGATTATAGAATGTGAGTAGGGAATTTGGGAAGTTATTTGGGTAGGTATTGGCTTAGCTAAAATGGTTTTGAGGTGTACGGAAGAGAGGATAATGAGTTGTGTTTTATAAGTGAGGTGAGTGACACACATGTAATCTTTTGAAACTAAAGAATTACACCCATGTTTGATTCATGTAAAAAGGATAATAAAATGATCTATCACCTATTATATAATTTATAAGGCCTAAATATGGCCATAAAATGGGTTTTGGACATGTTTTGATTCGTTTTTGACCCTTATCTTTTTTTAAACCCCAGTAAATCTATTTTCCTCTTAGTCATGATAAATAATTTTTACTATTTTTACAATTAATTTTGGTCAGAAATTAATTTTAATACCTTAGATAATATAAATAATTAACATTCCAAATATTTAATAATTTTTTCCAAATTTCATTCAAATAAGTTTCAAAACTTAATTTAAAAGTAATCCTAGAGACACGATGAGAAAGTGAGTTTTTAAGGAAAAAATGTTCAAAAGTTTACAAAGTTTTTATAACAAACTTTAATATGAAATTGATTAAAATAATATAAATTAGATTAATGGATGTAAAATTTTAATAATTTTACTATAAAAATAATTTAATATATAATTTAACTTTATAAATAAATTGAACGAAAATGTAGTTTTCAATTAAAATTTAGTATTTTTCACTATCATAAAAAAATGAAACATTTCAAAAAAAATAAAAACAATTAACCCTAAGATAATATCCACATGATTATTTCAAAAATGAAATTTATTTTTCCAAATAAATTTTCTAAAGGTGGTAAATATTAATTTTAAAATAATTGCGCCAATGCCAATAATACTTCTTTTTAAAAAAATACACTTTTATGCATCAAATTTTATTTATTCTCATATTTTATCTAGAAAACACATAATATGAATATTTAAAATTTTATTGAAAAATATAATATATAAATTTCATTAATATCATTAACAAAAAGTGATTTTTTAATTTATTGAGGTAAATACATTTATGTTCACAAAAATAGTTTTTCATAAAATGATTTCCATTATTTTAAATAGGATTTTAGTTTCACATCTAATTAATCAGTTACCAAAGGATTAATTATATATAAATATGTAATCCGTATTTTTTAATAATTTATTTATCCCCATTAAAACCTCTATTCCAATGTCCAGGTGATAAGTATAATATTAGATAATAATATTTTAATAGAATGTTATGTTTCGTTTAAACTCAGTGTTGCGTGTAACGTAAGCTAAACTTGGTATTACGTGTAACATAATCCAAAACTATTTTTGGGTGTAATTAAAGATAAATTAAATGTTTTATGTAATGAAATATATCTATAATTATTAATTTATTTGAAAAAAATTCACAAAATCTCAGGGTGTTACATTCTATCCCCATTAAAATGAATTTATCCCTTAAAATTTATCTCATTCATCAATGGTTTAACATTTGAAAATTCCTTCATAGAAGCCAATATCTTACAAATTAATAATAAAAAATCCATTATAAATGGAATGTTGGAAACATAGTGGTTACCTAAAGTAACTCATTACTAGGTTTCCATATAGGATAATATAGGTGGGAAGTGAATACTCGTACATGAAAGAAAAGCATATATAATTATAGAAAGTTCTAGAGATAATTGATTATAATAAATTTGGTGATATAGATAAGGTTAAATAACAAAAAACCATAAGCTAAATGGGAACTTATAAGTTCATTGATATTATAAAAAATGACGATAACATGACCACATTTTATTTCCCGATCCTTTTTGGAATGTTGGGGAATCTCCATGAGAATATATACTTACTTGATTTCATTCCATTTCATAAGAACAATCTCACCAGTTGGTTATGACTTGATCAATTTACACATCATATATTACTCAAAGAAATGAAGGTGAATTTCTTATTCCTAAATCACTAATGGATCATAAGATCCATATATAAACTGGTAAGTCATTCTATCTATCTTTATTTATCTTCACAAAATAATAGTTTGCATAGGTTATACAATAGGCACAAATCTTCATATGATGAAGTAGTTTAGTAATTCTTAAATCCTCAACGAAAGTTCAACTAAAATCATTTCATAAATGGTTATCTTTATAACCCTTCCAGAATTAAAAGTTTATAGGGAATGCCACTAAATTTCTCAAACTCAACTTAACATTAAAACCCTATATATCATAAAGTGTATCTTGATTATCATATAGAAACATGCAAATAACTTATTCATATATTTTATTGAATCATGTTAATAATTATAATTACCATAAAACTTTACTGAAAACATACTTACTTCCTCAGTACATGAATAAAACCACATATTATTGAATATATTCAATAGATTCAATAATGTTTTATACGCCAAAAATGTTAACATAAACCACTTTTCCACAAATATATAATTAGTTAAAGTAATCACTAAAACCAAATTTAATTTATTCATATTCAACATCTGTTTATCCTAAAATAATTATCTCATCATCGGGAAAATATCAAGGGTTATCTTCCCTTAATCACAATATCACCTTTCTAATAAATCACTTTTCAAGGTAATCATAATAAATCAACATATTCTTGAAAATAATTAATGAAAAAATTATATTAAACAATCCTTATATATTTCATGATTCATATAACTTAATTATTTAATTACAATACATCGAATCTTCAATTATTCCATTTCATTCTTAAACCATTAACCATGCTTCATCATCTTATTACTTAATAACTTTATCCAAAAAACATTAAATATTAATCATGTATTCACAGTTTTCAAACCCAATTTAATCATGCAATAAAAAACACTATTAGAATAGACCATAAATTTCATATTTCATTCATAGTCTCTTCCGCATCAGCAATATAACCATTACATTAACCAACTTTCTAATTCTATTCATGATATTTCCCCTTAGGATAATAGTTTGAAAAATTACCATAATTTCAACATTTAAAACATTCGTCCTTCAATAATACATTAGGGAGACAAATATTCCCATCCATTTTGTTAACTGAACTTTTAGATATTCCCTTGGAAATTACTTCCTTTGTGTCCTTTTTGTATACACTCAAAACATCTTCAAGTTCATCTATGACATTTACTTAGGTGCTTCATCCGGCATTATTGCCGTATAAGAACCTGAATATTCTTTCCTCTATGGTCTCTACTACCCTAAATATCAGTGAACTATATCCATAAATTCTTTATTGAGTATGATATTTTTTAAGGTGCGCATTATTAATCATGTTCTGTGAAAAATGATTATGTATAAAAACAACATCCTTCAGTTTAGTCATCTTCAATTTGTCTTATCATCAAAAAAATTTCAGTCATATTCAATGTTAACCTATTACCTTATGGTTCCCTCCATAAAATAAAATAAAAAATAGCAGTGTAAGAAATAATAATCATAATATTATAATCATGAGAAACCAGTTATTGGATGTCTATATAATGACACTATCTTTTAAATCTATGAAACCCTAGGTCATTCATGTTCATTATTTAAATCCATTATGATGGTTTGTAAATATTTTTTAAATTTAAAAATAAAATACCCTAGAAGTTTCAAACCAGGTTTGTAGTAAGTCCCATTATCACGCACAAGGTGAAAATCAAGTCTTGATCAATTCACCCTTTTCAGAGTTATTACCCTTAGCCAACTCTATACCAGAGACACATACACTTTTATTATACCAACAAGGATGTAATTTCATAAAAACCACTCACCATATCCTTTTCCAAAATTATAGGACACCTTCCTATACTTCTACTCATCCTTAGGCTTATCCTTAGTCATATCCCTATATATATCTTTAGAAATATACCTTGGGATTTCACTAAAGTATTCTCATACTATTTTCCAATGGATAACTAAACCTTTCCTTTGATACAAACTATATATACCTAAGATTTTAATACGTAAATATTAATTCTTTTTATATGATTGTTCAATAAATTACATAAACACACACCTGAGGATCATAATAGTTTAGTATATTTAGAGACTAGGTACAAAATCTTCTAATTTGGTGAATGATCTTTAATTTATTCCACAATGATCATTCCATTTAGTACTCCTCATAGAAATAACCTACATAAAAAATTTATTCATAATCTAGGAAAAGGAAACATAATAAATAGTGATTTGAAATGCTTATTAATGATAAAAAAGGATATATGTAATCATAACATGAAAATAAGGGTAAGAGAACATGAGAATAATATATGAAAAAAACACCATGCATATCAAAGATCGTAATATAGAGTAATGGAATAAATATTGGAAGTTTATAAGACATGAATCATAAGGGAAAAAAATAAAATGATGCATGAGAGAATAACATTTGAGTAATGAGCTAGGTTTTTGGAAAGGGTCAAAATCCTCAACCTGTTGTTTTTTTTGGTTTTTAGTGACCAAACTAACTATTTTGTTTATATTTATAAATTAATTATGAGAGTTTATTTGACCCGAATCCTTGTATTTGGATGGGTTTCAAGGAATGAAAATTAAAAGGGTTTCAGGTGTGTTTTGGATATGATGGAGGATATAAACATAATTTTGGGAAAGAATAGACAGTTGAACACAATTTAGAGAAAACGTGTAACCTTCTAAGAGAAACTGGGTGGCCCTCAAAGTGGACTAAACGTGGTTTATAAAACCATGAAAGAGGGGAGAACTATTATGAAAAAACTATAAAACTTTTAAGATAGGGGATTCACACAGTTTTCACATGTTTTTGGAATTCGTGCACCTTGGTATGGTGCCTAGGTAGTGGGTACTTCATGGTTTATTCATGGTTTTCCAAACCACGTGGTAACTGTTTGTTATATTAAAAATGTAAAAATTACCATTTCTCCTATTTACCTTAATAGGGATCCCCATATTTTCTTCCTTCATTCATGGATCTTCTTCTGCCTGCCTGTGGAGCTCCCCTCTTCCTCCATTAAGCATTGGCCTCATTTCTATATCCAATCTTGAAAATTATATTCTTCAATATCATTAGAACTATATCAATAAGGCCTTTGATAATATTCTATAATTTCTCCAATTATCTTTCCATACTGTTCACTAAATATGTGTGATCCATTTCACTCTATTTTTAGGGAGTTCATTAAAAACAATAATTTCTACCAAATCATTTCAAGCTATAGGCTGATATATCATGAGTGGAAAAATACCAACACAACATAGGTGGTTCCTAGATTTATATTTTATTTTGATTTGTTTTGGGGCTGTGTTCTTGAGAACACTACTGGGTTTCATGAGAGAGACCATAATAATTTATTCTTATTGTCACGAACCAACCCAGGTCGACTTTGAACCAGTCACCTGAGTCAGCCTGCGACAAGGACTGAGAGGTGTTCCCAATCCTCTCGAGCTAGAAACAAGCACCAAGGCATCAATAGAGGACAATTGGGAATGATTTTTCATAGTGAAAATAAATAAGGCAGTGGAAAAAGTAAAATAATGCAATGTAAATAAACAACAAAAAAAGAAAGAATGATCAACAAAAACCAACTAACCTGACCATGACCAAAACTCCTCACAACTCTGAGAGTTTCTCACCAGTCCACAACTAATTTTCGCCCACTGCGAGAATGTTCGAGTCAAACCTAAAACAAAGCTAAAAATGGGAATGCTCTATAGGCATGAGTTGTAAAACTATGTAAGCATTCCCATAAAACTATTACCAATGCACTACCTTTAGATAAAGAATTTACTAATTCAAGTTTTGAAATAAATCATATAAAATATGGGTTTCCAAGAACACACTTTCATTTCTAAAACAACTAATAGTCTAGTGCCCTTTTTAATTTAAAAATAAGTTAAATTTTTGAAAGGAACAGGTGGATTGCATTTTAAAATATTTTTGCGAACAATTTCGAAATCCAAATTTTAGTTGTTAGTCAAATGGGAATCCACACAAAACACACAAAACACACTAAGGGAAATGGAAAAATTGGAACATAGGGGACAAAAACCGAACTAGACCTCTCAATTTTCTTCCACATACAAATAAACACTAAAGAAAACATGGGTCAAACTTAGGAGCTCACGAACAATCCAGAACGTACTATACATGTGACTCATCCTGAAGGCATATCTAATCTTGATGATGTAATAATTCCCTAATGCCCTACCATCACCCTACCTGGCTTGGTCGAGGGGCTAAATACCATATCAATAATAAAAAACACCTCTCTACTATGGGCCACTAGCCAGTGCATAATCTAAACTAGTGTAGGAATTGTTCTCAGAAGATTCACTCACTATATCAGGTTCCCATGTAAACATGTATAACAGAAAGGGGTAAGTCAAAAATGTGAATCAAGTTACCAATCATGATGCTCAAAAATCACACAAATCTCCCGTAATCAATGTACACAAAAGGATCACAGCTGAGTCACCTAAAAGAAATATTTCCAACATAATTTATTTTATCAATGTGCCAAACGAGCCTTAACCAACTTGAAAGAAAAAATTCATTTCTCAAGAGAACCAAAAACGCTTGCTCACACATGAGAATAAATCATTTATCATTAAACCAGAACTATACTTAAAATTCCATGAATTATGTTCAAAGTCCAAAAGGTAATTCTTTAACTATTGTGCATCCGCTCTTCAAGAAAATATTTCAAGTGTTGTATATAAAATAAAAATCTCTTTTTACATTGAGTAATTAATCCAAAATCAATTATCTAATACTATTTATAATTTATTAAAATTAATAAAATATCAAGAAATTAATAAATTCTGAATTTAAAGGTGAGTGTAGTGGGGGACCTACCTCAACATGCAGCTTGGTTACAAAGACGCGACACATATCACACTCGCGCACAAGTATGCACAACCAGCTGATGGCTGTAATATCACAGAAAAACCTTGGCAACATGCTACAACCATAAAGATAACTAAAATAAATAAACACAGACTTAAAAAAACTAAATGAACAAACAACACAAAATAACCACCTCAACATACTTTCAAAACATAACTCACATCATTTGTACTATTTAATAAACCACTTTAAAATTTATAAAACAATTTCCAAAGAGTAACCCACAACCAACACACCCAAAACTCATAAAAAACACATTTTTGATTAAACACACACCCACAACATACCATGATAGAAAATTCATGACTTGAATAGTTGGAAAAACAAAATACAAAAATTCATGAAAATATATTAAACATCACAAAAATAGTTTTCAACAAAACACACCTTTAATTCACATGAGCATACTACCAAATATAAAAAGCAAACAAATTTCGTTTAAAAATTAAACTTCACACCAAAATAATCAATCAAAAAACATATCAGATCAATTAAGATGGTAAAAATAATTATCCAAACAATGTTATCCTACCATAACAAAATAATTTCACCAAAAACAATTATTCTAGAAATCAAAAATAATTATTAATGCCAATGAAGTTAAAACAAATAATAATTCAGGTAATCAAAAGGATTCCTAAATTTAAGGGTCAAAGAAAAGGATCTAACCTTGACCGCGGATGGACATCCCGAAGATGGTGAGAAACCTTGTTCACAGCACAACCGCACCTACGAGAAGCCATAATCAACCTAACAAAACAAGATTAAATGTGCACATTGAGAGAAAAACCCGAGAAAATAAACCCTAAGGTTTAGAGTTAATCCAAAATATAAAACCACCAAATGAAAAGCCTAGAACATGGAACACTCACCGAAAGGCCGTAGTTTTCTAGTGATTGCGGAATGATCGAAAAAGTAGTGGTCGGCCGTGGGTTAGGGCATCACGCCGGACTGCAAGAACATGGGGGTGTCACAGGTCGGGCGGCCACAAGCTAGCCAGAGGCGCATTGAGAAGGGGTGTGCATGAAGGCTGGGAGTAGGAGGCTGCAAGGGTGAAGGTGGTGGGGCTTGGGTGGCAGGCCTGAGGTGCAAGGGACAAAGGCAGAGGCCTAGGCGTAGAGAGATCTTGAGGCGAGGACAGACATAGGCATGACTTGAGTGTGACACTGGGTTCGAAGGGGGCGTGGCCGGGATCTAGGGAGAAGTGATAGCCAAGGGTCCTACAAGGGTGAGAGGTAGGGGCACAGGAGGGGATCTACAGGGGGTGTGAGGCTGGGGCTCAGGAACCAATGGGTGAGGGGTTGGGGAGGCCACCAGCCTGGGCAGTCGCACACAAAGGGATGAGGGGGAGGCGTAGGCCCGTAGCCTGGGCGTAGGGTTCTGGTGTGCTGAGAATGAAAACGAAGGGGGAGAGAGGGGGTGACCCGCATCTCAGAACAGGGAAGGGGGCCGATGGAGGACTTGGTTAGGCCGGGGTTTTGATTTTTTTTCATTTTATTATAATAATAATAATAATAATAATAATAATAATAATAATAATAATAATACCATAACAATAATAATAACAATACAAATAATAACAATAATATTAATAATAAAACCAAGAATAATAATAATAAAAATAACATTAATAGATATAATATTAATAAAATTTATTAAAAATAAAAATAATAATTAAAAAAAGAATAATAATAATAATAATAATAATGAAAATATTAATAACGATAATAGTAATTAGCAATTTTCTGAATCCTGGGTCGGCCGTGAAGTGAGCGCCAACTGTGGGGTGACCACACACATGTTCGAAACCCAATAGATATATTAAATGACAAAAGTTTTAGAATGGGACCCATCCTGTACCTTGTTACGAGGAACCAGAGCCATGAAATAATAAAATAAAAATTAATTAAAATGTCAGGGTGTGACACTTATACTTTAAATTAACTAATTAATCCCATGATATGCCTATGGGAATTCTATCCCACGAATACAAATGGTATAATCCTAGTGAGATGATTCAAACCTTAGGCATATTATGATGATGTGTTTATTTATTAAATTAAATTGTTTATGATGATTTATGAGTTCCATGGGAATGTGACGAGCATTTATTAAAGATTACAATAGTGTTGACCATCTGGATGAGGCAATGCAGTTTATCAGGTTGGGCGAGGCGTGGATTCTATGAGTGATGGTAATCATAGGTTGGGTGACTTGGTCATTGGGTTGAGGTGATGAGTTCATAATATTACATGCATGGACCGTATGATATTGGATGGTGTTGACATCGAGATGAGCAGCACGGTCATAGGGGCATGAGGTGGATGGTTGATATGGCTTAGGTAATTTTTTGGTGATTTCCACTCACCAAGATTGGTAAATATTCCATTGTTTTACACACATATATGAATCGGATGATGAGGTAGTTTTGACCACTAGTCTGGGTAGAGGCCTCTATTAGTTTCAACTTAAGATGATGTTGAACATCAGTGAGGATGGAGGTGCTTTCCATAGAAATCCATGTGGATGGTGAGGATCTATTAGTTATTAGTGTTGATATTATTGTTTGGGAACTTAGGCTCACCTTATATTGGAGTTTTTGTGTTGAGACTATTTGGGAGGATGGATAACGCCATTCCTTGGAACATCAGGTATTGATCTGATAGTGTTTATTATTGGTGGATAAATATCATTCTGCCTTGTACATTAGGATTTGAGCTTATGGGGATTTATGAGATGAGGTATGAGGGACCTGGTAATTTATTATACATGACTTTAGGATGCCGATTAACGATTTGGACATGAGGTGTCAGTTGACATGAGGTGCTAGTGGTACATTTACAAGAGGTTCTTGAGGGATATCCAACTTGTTACTTATTAGGGGATTCCTTGGGATTTATGATAATGATCCTTGCCACTACAGTTATATATATCCATACATGTTGTTTTATTCCACATATATAACTAAGGGCACAAGGAATATTGACATTGTCTAAATAAGGTGATTTATTTTTTATGGATGATAAGAACAAGTGATGAAGGTTATATATAAATGATGTACTACTTATTTTTATTTTTAGTATACCCCTGCTTCAGGACACTTGGACTTGGGCCTTCGGGCTATGTAATGGGTCTCCCTCTACCCAGTCTAAAGAGGTCTTTGCTTTCAAATAAAAAATTGAGGCTTCGGCCCCAACCTTTTAAAAAAAGGGACATTCAAGATGCATGTAGATTGTATGCTTATATGAACAGGTAAGGGTTCAAGATCAGGAGATGGACCATAGTGATCATGTATTCTACTTAGCCAAGGATGGATGATAAGGGACCTTAGAGGTTATTGCATCTTCTAGAGTTTTATTTTGAGTCTTCCTTTTTGTATCAGTATGCCTATATGTATATACTGATATCTGAACATGAGAGAACCTTTCTATTTATTGAAATGTATGAACTGGCTTGTATGAATGATCTATAAATGGTATCATATGATGTTTTATTCTGTAATTGTTATATTTAAGTTTATATATTATTACTATTGCTATCTATTTTGCTTCTGCTATGGCGAGTTATAAGTCTTATTGTTTATGGTATTTATTCAAATATGATATATTTATAAATAGAAAATTATTATTATCATCACTAGAGGGTATAGTATCTATACTATCACTTCTTTACACCCTCGCTGCTATTGGGTAGCCTTTGGCATATGGGGTGTCACACTTAAGGCCTAGTGGATAACCAGAACTGAGAAATATTCAAGTGAAAAATGGGATAGGGTGATAAAAATGTTATTAATGGAGTTTGTTTTAAATATTTTCGGCTCTTAGTATTTGGTCTATAGTATTACTGAGACTAGGATATAGTTAGAACTGGGTTTAGAGCTCATGTTTGGGTGCCTGCAGCCCCATGCATGGGGGAAGAATCAATTTTCATGGGGTGGGAGATTGTTGTTATTTTTTTTTCAATTTTATAGTTGATATGATTTCCCCATAGAGTGGTTTACTTGGGTGTAATTATTATATGTTGTTACATGTGACCCTTGGCTTGGTATGGAAATAGAGGAGATATAGACCCTTAGCCAAGTATGGAAAGTGATTTTTTTTCTTTCTGGATAGGCACATAGAAATGTTTATATATATATATATATATATTTTTGTACCCCTGATAAATTTATTGTGATTTTCATTAGAACATGGATTTCACTAAGAAGGGTTTGGTTGTTTTACGAGTCATTGAATTAAAATGGGTAGTGTTTTTCTACCTTTCTTATATTTTTTGGAATTCTACTAAACAAACCTCATAATGTGGTTACAATGAAATCTATATATAAAGTGATTTGTGATGTGATATACATGTGGAAATGGATCTTATAGGTGTAGGAAGGGATGATGATATGGGTGGGCTGTTTAAAATTTCAACATAAAATCTAAACAATGTTTTCATGATTAGCCACTATGGTGGAATCTTACTCAGTTACCTTAGATTGATATGTGATTCCTACCTCTATTATAGGTAGGATAGGGGCCATTAGGACATACTTAATGTAATAATTGGATTTTATATGGGAAGGTAAGGTTCCATTAGGATGTATGTCACGTGACATGGTTGCAATGGGGGATTGTAAGGATGGCGAGATTATATTGATTATTACAGCTTTCCCAATCTGTGTAATATTTAATTATATGAATTATGGATTATTTAATATGGAATTTATATTCAATGGGTTTCCACCAAGGCATATTTTGATGGAGATTCAGGTTGGTGGTGATTTGGTACCATAAGAGCATACATAGGTTGAGTCCCCTGAGGGTTGGGATGAGGCATGAGAGGGTTGAGCTGAGCATGATCTATAGGTACATGCTTTGGTACAGTTAGGTTAGCCACAAGATATGGAACATTTTGGGCCATGGATTGATGAGAAGCTCAGGGAGATATTGGTTTGTGTCATCTATAGGATTGATAGGGGAGATCAGGGTGAAAATCAATCAATGGTGTATTTTACCTGAGAGTTCCAATCATAGCACCCACCATTATTTCAAGGTGAGGGTGGACCACAGGTGAAAGGGAAATGAATCAATTCAGTCTATACCATCTTCAAGAATCTTGAGACACCCCCTGTCCAGAGGGTGAATATAGTTATGTGCATGCTCAGAGGAATAAAAAAGCACTAGTGGGACATATATGTACATTCAAGAAGACATTAGGGACTAGCATGAAAGGAATTTGAGGCTAGGTTATTCAATCACTTCTTCTTAGAGATACTGAGGATGGAGAGATCTTAGGATTTCTTGAGCAGATAATGAGAAGAAATTTCTTTCATGGACTATGTTTCTACTTTAAAAGAGTTGTCTCATTTCATACCCAGTATGGTGGTAAATGAAACCTTGAGGGTGAGGAATTTTGAGGATGGTTTATGGAACTCAATTAGGGTGCAAGTAAACATATTCAGGTTATCATAATTCTTGGAGGCTATGAATTAGGCATTGATAACTGACAAAAATTTGATCTACCATTCATATTCGAGATGGGTGATGGCATGAGGTTATTACTTTTATGATGCTTCAGATAATAGGAATTGAGGCCGTGAGGATTCTTAATAGGGATTTTCGAAAAAAGACTCAAGCAGACCACTAAGGAGTTGTTCGTTAATGGTTTGTTTCTAGTGTGAAAAAATGAGAGATGTAAATACAGAATGTGATCAGACACTAAAGGAGTTTTGAGCTTATGGTCAGATCTATAATCTCAATAGGTTATATAGGAAGACTTCTCAGATATCCACGAGCAAGGGAATAAGGTAGACTTAGGGTTTTGAGGTCTGACCGAGACCAGTACCACAAGATGGTAGCCAGGATTCATCTGCACGCAGTGGAATGGAATGTGAGACCCTATAGTGGGGTCAATGGTAGGTGGTTGGTGAAGAACCATAGAGAGGCCATGCCTTAGGTAGTTTGGCCTCAGGTTAAGTTCATGTAGTGGAGCTACGAGGTATAGAGCAGGTTGGTTAGCCGACTATAGTCATAGGTACCCCATGGGTGTGACCAGAGTGTTATTTTATTTTAGCTTGTCCCTTTTTATAGGAATGTTTGATTTTGGGTGCACAAGGTACACTAGATGTATTTTTGATATACCATGTTTTGGTTAGTAGGTTGACATTGACTTGGGAGAATTATATATATATGAAGTGTGTGATACCTGGATTATCTAAGGGAATCAATGTGATGTAGTATTACATGAGGTGTTTTGGAATCTAGGCACCGATGTGATTCAAGTTCCTTTGAGGTGCATTAGAATCTTGGCATCGATTCGATGTGGGATTTATGTCAAGTGTAAGGAACCAAGACTTCTTATGGGTATCCGATGAGGTGAATTACTTGATGGGCGTAAGATATGGAATGGGTAATTTTTGGGAATCTGCTGAGATGCAGAGCCTCATAGGTTTCATGTGTGACTTGTGCATGAGGTGGGAATTTGATGAGATGCATGACTTGATGGTTGTCATATGTGACACAAGAATGATTTTATAACCTCATGAGGTGTAGGAGTTATGATTTATCATGGGATGAATTTTGAGTCTAGGTATGGTTGGTGGACCATCAGTTTATATTAGTTTTACGTTTGGAAGCGACCGTGGTAGGTAACCCTTACTGTGGGGAGCGCCTTGAGAGAGTTGACCTGTGACTTGATAAATAATGTAGACAGGGTCATTTCTAAAAATAAATGGGTATGTTTCATACCATATCTGGTGAATTATTTATATCTTATGGAATACTTTTGTTAAGTTGTTGAGATTTTAATGGATTTGGTTTTTGGAGCAGGTGAAAATCCTCACCTGGTTTGATTTTTTTTGTGTTTGGTGGTTATAAAAACTCTTTTGTTGATCTTTAAAACTTAATTCTGAGTCTTTATTTGAACAATGTTTTGTAGATGGGTTTGAATTCGCATCAAGTTGCAAGGGGTTTTAGGTGTGATTCAAGTGTGGAAAATCATGAAAACTTCATTTTGGGAAAGTGCGTACAAAGTAACATGGTTTGGAGAAACAGTGTGGCCTCCTAGGAGAAACTGTGAGACCCTCCAGGTGCATTGGAAATAGTTTGGAAAATCATGTAGGAGGTAGCACACAAATGTGTGGAAAATCTACATCTTTTAATAAATATAAATCTCATGGTTTGCATACGGATTGAAAAACCATGCACCTTGACCGTGTGAGGTATGGGGCCTAGGAAGTTAGTATTGCATGGTTTTCACATGGTTTAATAAACAATACGATAACCATGTGACCATTCAAAAAAGGAAAAATTACCTTTTTCCCTATTCACCTTAAGTAGGCTCACCCACTTTTCTTTCTTTATGCGTTTCTATTCTTCTGGCCATCCATGGATCTCCTCTCTTCCTCTGGTATTCTTTAGACTCATTTCTCTATTCGAGATCTAAACTAATTGACATCGGTCTTGTTGGAACCATATTGTAAAGGCCTTCGACCCTCTTCTAATTTTATCTTTTCTTTCACTATATGGTGCACTAAATCTATGCAATCCATTTTAACCTATTTTCAAGGCATTCATCTAACATGATGATTTCTTCCAAATCAGATCGAGTTAGAGGATAATATCTCAAAAGTGAGTGTCTACCAACATAAGGAATGTGGTTCCAAGATTTCTATTTGATTTATCTCATGTCTTGGGGGTGTGTTATTGAGTGCTCCGTTGGGTTGTCCAAGAGAGATCCAAATAATTTATTATTTTCCATTAAATTAATTAATTGAAATAATGAGATGCCTATGGGAGTTCTCTCCTATGACTAAAAATGGTATGATCCTAGTGAGAGGCTTCATACCTTGAGAAGATTAGGACGATGTGTCAATTTATTAAATTTAGTTGCTTATGATTCTTTTTGAGTTATATGGGAATGTAATGGATGCAGACCAATGATTGAGATTGTGTTGACCAAATGGATGAGGTGATGTAGTTCATCTGGTTGGGTGAGGCCTGAATTCTATGGGTAATTTTGATTACAAGTTGGGTGACATGGTTATCAGGTTGAGGTGATAAAGTCATCAAGTTACAAGCATGACCAATGTGATATAGGATGGTGATGACTATCAGGATGAGTAACATGGTTTGAGGGGAATGAGGTGCTAGGTTATTGTGGATTAGGTACTCTGTTGGTGATTTACACTCATTGTGATTGGTCGATGCACCATTGGAGTTGTGTGAACACTGATAGTACTTAGATGATGAGGAGGTGTTAACCACTCATGTGGGTAGAGACCTCCATAGTTATGGCTTTGGATGATGTTGACCATCAGTGATGTTGGAGGTTCTTTCCATATAAATCTAAATGTATAGAGAGGAACCATAAATTGATAGTGTTGAGACTATATTTTGGGGGTTGAGTTTCATAGAATATTGGGGACATTATGTAAAGACTATTTAGGGAGGATGAATATTTCTCTTCCTTAGGATGTCAGTTGTTGATTTGATGGTGTTTATTGTTGGAGGACAAATATATCTATTCCTTGAATGTGGAGATTCAAGATAATGAGGATTTATGAACTAAGGTCTAAGGTATTGGGTACTTGATTAGGTATTCTTTTAGGAAATCAATTATTTATTTGGATACGAGGTGTTGGTTGGCATGAGGTGAAAGTGGTATATGTAAAGGAGGATCTTGAGGGATATCTATGTTTTTTTCTAATTAGGGAATTCTTGTGATTTATTCTAATGATCCTCTCCAATAAATATTTATATATATATTTAAGTGTTGTCATATTCCATAAATATAAATAGGGCATGTGGAATACCACGGTTATTTGAAGCATGTGATATCTTCGTTGTGGATGTTTAGAAAAAGGGAAGTATGTTATATATGTATGATGTGTTTATTTATTTATTTTTAGTATACACTTGATTTATCCTAGATGTAGGTTGGACACATTTTTTTTAAAGGTTGGGGTCGAAGCCTCATTTATTATTAAAGCAAAGAAAAGACCTATTTTAACTGGGTTGGACACATGTTTGAGCTGTACTACTGAGATTTATTCTCACACCCTACATGGTATCTTCAGGACGTGCATAGATTTTATTCTTTTATGATAAGGTTTCGAGCACAATATTTTGATCTTAGTGATCATGTCTTCTTCTTTTCCTAGGATGGATGGAAGGGGACCTTGAAGGTTATCGCATCACCTGGAGTTTAATTTTTAGTCTTCCTTTTTTATATCAGAATTCCAATATTTATACAATGATGGTCGGATATGAGATACCGTTTATTCTTATTGAAATGTATGAGCTAACTTATATGCATGTTCTATAAATGGTATCATGTGATGTTTTTTTTCAGAATTTTGTATATTCAAGTTTATTTATTATTACTACTACTATCTATTGTCCTTCCTCTATGGCAGGTTACAGGTCCTTTCATTTATAGTCTTTCTTCCATAGTTCTATATTTATATATAGACTATTATTTTTATCATCACTAGAGTGTATAGTCTCCCACCATCAGCTCTTTAAACCCTCACTGCTAGTCGATAACCTTTAGCATATAGGGAGGTGCGATTAAGGGATAGTGGTTAACTGAATCGATGCACAATTTAGGTGAAAAATGGGTTGGGGAACTACAATTTTCATAAGACATATATTTAGGTTATATAAATAAGAACAAAAAATCTCATCTCAAGGCTACCCACTAAGATATTCATAACATTCTAGGCTTGGGAAGACCACCCATGTACCTGATTATGGATTGGGATGAACTCCTGTGTACCCTATATCAGGATTAGGCTAACCAATCATGTACCCTCCTTTTCTGACTTAGGATTACCACTAGTGTTTCCTCTTTTTTTGGATTAGGCTGACCATCCATGTACCCTTTGAGCTGGTAGAACATTTATCATTACCCAATGAATTATAGGGAGATATCGGTCACACCCATCACATAATGAAATTCATATATATGTTTTTCACAAGATCATAAAACATTTATCATATCGTAACCAATGAAATGAAATGGGTTTCATAAAAGTTTAATAATATCATAACTTTTGGAAAAGAAATAGGTTTCATAATCATCATATGAAAACCTATGAAAATAATAATTGTGTTTCATAAGAATCTTATCAGGGTATAACCCATGCAAGAGAAACGGGTTTCATAAACACCATCCATCATAAACATAGAAAATTAAGAGATAGAATAATAATTGTATCCTTCAACAATATCCCCAAAAATTCAATGGTAATATCAAAATATGTAATCTTAGATAGAAAATAAATTTGATCAATAATTTTAAACATTTATTGTGGAAAATAAATTTTCTTTAAAAAATAATTTTTAAAGTATAAATTTTTTGAAAATGTTTTCCTCCAAAAGTCACCTTGAAATTTTTTAAATGAATATTTAAATAAAATAATTTGTAGGCTGATAGAATGTTTTTTTCATGTTGTACATGTTAAAATAAAGATTCCTTTCTCATTTTTCATAAAATAAAAATGATTTTTTTAAAAAAATTGCACGAAGATTCAATTTTATTTTTAAAAAAAAGTAAAATATGGGTACAAATTATTCTAGAAAACATATTATAATAATACCAAAAAAATCAAAACAATTTTAGAAAACATGGTTTTGGAAAAAAATTGATTTCTAACTAAAGAGAGAAATGAAGTCGGATTTTCTTAAAACAATTTAGTCAATTATTTTAAGTAACAATGAGTTGAAAATGTAAATATTACATGAAAATATCATGAATAACCATATTTGAAGAGAATTCATGAGTTTCTTGAGAGATGGATCATAATATTTTATCATCAAAAACATGATATTAAACAATCTTGTTAAACATTGAGATTGAAACATAAAATGATTACCACTTTGGTATCATTGAATCCTAATCACTAAGAAGGAATAACATAAAATGGAACTTAAAATTTCATGAGGATAAATAAATTCATGATATTAAATGTCAAAGGGTATGTATATAGACCTCATAAAATAATATAGATGTATAATATAACACACATCTCAGAGATGGAAAATTAAGACAAAAAACCCTTACCACTTTAAAATATTTTAAATAATAATCCACAATAAATAATAACGTAAAACGAGACTTTAAATATTATTAATGGAATGAGATTTATGATATAAAATCTCAAAGTATCTGTATATACACCACCCAAAATAAATTACTGGTGAATTTTCATATGCCTCCCAAAAATAATAGAGAGATAAGAATTCCATTACACATTGATAAAATTGAAATCATAAACCCCATGAAAGAAAGTTCATAAAATTTGCACATAAATCACCATAATTTTCATAATAATAATAATAAAATACATTCAGGGTTATTATACACACCACATAAAAGAAAAATGTGGTGAATATGACATTTGTCTCCCCAAAAAATAAAAGTGAGATAGAAACCCCTTACCTTAAGTCTTGAATTCCACCATACATGCTCAAACAACCTATATAATAAATATAATTCTATTATAAAAATATTAAATAACTATATTCATATATATTATACCATATATGGTTTGATTATGACCTTTTATTACCCATTTATTAACAATTCCATGTTAAAGTCTTATTTAGGGAAATAATTTATTTGTTTGTCATGTATGTTTTGAATAGTTATTTTTTACCCTCTTATATAATTCATAGCTTCATAATATCCATAATATTAACCATGATATTTTTGGGCCCTAAAAACATTTAAATGTGAAATAAATTACTCCAAAAAATTTGATAAAAGGAAAAAATATATGTTCGGATGAAGGTTTCAAGAATAACATCGAAGAATCCCAGTTTCAGCAAAGGGAAAGAGAGGTTCCACAAACTGAAAGTACTTCACAAACCGCCACTCAACATGGTGGTACATGACCTCTTAAAGAATATTTAATCCATGTGGTTCATGGAATAGAGATGATGAAGCTGTCACCTACGAACCGTTTCATTGGTGGAAAGGAGGTAGAAAAATACGCTTCTTATACAACCACCACGAATGACATTATTGGAGTAATAAAGGATGGTAAATTTTTCCCTAAATACTATTAGTAGAAACTAAATGGTTCACAGGCAAGGATAAGATTGTGGTATCCCATGAATGAGATGAAGTCGTTCACAGAATTTAGGCGGTGATTTTCGCCACCACGAACTGGAACCCTGAGGGCCTCTATTGATTGAGTCATCCATGGGCTTGGTGATTTCCTGGTGGGATTACACAAAAGGTTTCTTACAACCCATAGATTAAAATTCATTGAAACTCTATAAAAGGATATCGAGGGAGACAAAATAAAGAGGGGGAATCTAAGGAGAGAGCTGAGGGCGAAGATAGGGGATACTAGAGGAGAATAGATTTCAGAGATTCGAATACACAGAAGAAGAAAGTACCACAAAGACATAATTTTCCGATGATTTCTTACAGGTATATCTTTCCACATACCCTAAAATAAGGAAAAATAATATTAACTGGTAGACTACAAACCTAATTGGATAACCGAAAACCATATCCCGGTGGGGGATAAACTTCCTGTGAACCATAGGATCAACACCCCTTCTTCAATTCTGTGTCCCGCATAGCACATCTCTATGCATATGAAACCCTGCCCAGTGTAGTGTCATGATAGATGGATGGAATCCATCACCACATAGCACCAATCTATGAAGATAGAAGCTAGGGCTGCATACAACCACAATGTGCAGACCACATCGAGTTCTGCGTTCCACTTCAATACGTGGACAAACTCTCCACCCGCATAGCAACATTATATGAAAGGGATTTCCCAACCCACATGAAAAAAGGTACATCGAATGGGGAGCCATTGAGAAGTCCTCCATTCATCTCTGATCATTTCCTTCCATTTCTGTCACCTCATCGATAGTCCCTCTGTGAACAGATCCAACGACATTAGGTCAAAGCCACCAGACCCATATGGTAAAACCATCGGGCACATGAACTCACCCTTTTGAGTTTACATACCCATGGTAAGCAGAGTCATATGGGTAATACTCACAATTGTTCTCAACCTGAGAATGTATATAAGTTCAAATTTTCGTGGTAACCTGAGGCCCAAATTTTGGATACTAACTTGAACCTCTTAGTTCTAGGGATCAAGGGTAATCATCGGTCTTTCCCTTTGATGAGTTTTGATTATATTAGAGAGTAATAATGCTTTATTTTAAGAAAAATTCCTCCCATTTCTCAAAACCAATTTCAGGCCACTCCCACTGAGGTAATCCCCTGGCTTTTCTTCTAGGAGGTTGAATTAGTGATCCTCTCTACCTCCACCTCAGTTGTACCTAGATAGGTTAATCTAACTATCTAGGGTATGAAAACAAGGGTGTATTGGAATATTAAAAGAATTCACCCTTTATCCCTTTGGGATCCAGTACCATATATTAGTAGATGATGTGGGACATGTGATACTCAAATCCACTACCTACTCTTGTTTATCACATAGAGCATGACTCACGTGGGCTTATAGGTTAGTGGTGATCATGACTTCCACATGACCCCAAAGCATGGGCCTCCTCCTATGTGTAATCCCCAAATGTATTGAACAATGAGAAATATGATTCCTTCCCCAAACATGATATATAAGATTCCTTTCTAAGGCCTAAGATTAAAGGGGACCCTTTTCAAAGGTTAACCCCAATAATGACCCCCTGATTTATCAATGCCTCCTTTATGGTGTAAGCAATAACTTCAGATCAAAAGGGGCTTCTCCACCGATGTAATCCCCATATCATTCCCCCTTTACGGTCATCCTTGAGTGTGTATGTCCCGACAAAAACTGAATTATATGGGCTTTGATTCCCAACTAAATAGGATATGTAGGAAGATTCCATGAGGTCCAAAATTGACACCCATATCTGTAAAGACCCGTAAAATTCAAGGAAATTTTTTTCTTAATTTTATTGGGAATTTTACAAGAACACAGTTTCTGACGGCACCTGATTCCGAGGCCCGGTGTGCCCAGAATCATTTTCCGATGTTTGGCTCAGGTACGTTTAGTGAACGAACGAGCGGGTTTTTCTAACTTTTGAACCGGTGCTCGGAATCAAATTCCGAGGGCACCGGTGGAATCGTAGCGCCTGTATTTGTTTAGAAACGCCTTTTCCGGAGTTGCGTTTTCTCGGGTGTGGTTTTTAATTTTTGGGGTTAAGTTAAGAAATAAAATAAAGTGGTGCAACAACTTTATTTTATTTCACTTAAAGCTACTTAAAGCCACTTAAGCCAGGTTAAGCGGATAAGGTGGGACCCATGATATCCTACCCACTTGGTAGGATATTTCTGAGGTGGGGCCCACACAAGCCCCACCATTTCTTCCCTCCTAAGTAACGCACCCGCAACCCCCCTCTTAAATGAAAGTCAACTGTGCATTTTTCTGGTTAAGAAACAACCCATTTAATTGGGCAGTTAAGTCGTGACAATTAATTCATCGAATTAATGGTTCGTTTCTTAACTTTGAATTTCAAATCGTTGGCATGAGAATAAAATAAGACCAACACTTGTTTACTTGAGGGTTACTTGTTGAGAGGAATTGGAGAAAGCTCTAAGTTTTGGAGATCTTTATCCTTCTTCACGAAGAACGAGAAGAAAGCAAAGAGAGCGAAGAGCGTGAAGAACGCTGACCTCTGACGAAGGGAAAAGAAGAACGCCGGATCCTCGGAGATCGATGACGCGAGGTGACGATCCTCCTTCCGTGACGCTTCTTCCACGACATTCCTTCCCCGCAACAATCTTCGATCAACAACTGATTGAGGTAGGGGATTGCGGTTCTTTATTTATTTGTGAATTTCTTTCCTCAACATGTATTTAATTGATACAATTAAATCTTTGTGTTTTTAATCTTCGATGTTTGACGGCGCGACGCCGTGTACCGCGACGACAGAGACGCCCCTTCCGCGACGCGATGATCCTCTTCTCCGCGACGGTCAATTCCACGACGAACTCACGTTCGACGACAATGTTGAGGTAGGGGTTTTGTTCTTTTAAATCTTTGTGATTTATACCCGCAGCGTATGATTAAATATTTGTTGTGAGACATTTAAAACCACTAATGCAGTTGGTGCGGAAAAACGAACAAGTCCGAACCCACCGCCCTTTTCATTCTTGGTGTACGGAACGACGGACGATGACAAAGCAAGCCGCACGAGCGATGTGAGGTCTTCACAGTGAAGGATGGGCCCCATAAGGGCCATTGGGGAAGACGACCCTTTTTTCCGACCCCCATAACTCGTCCGGTGGTCTGTGGAGCAGCCCGCCGGCGCGCCTCGCTGGCACGGCGGGGCCGGCGGCACGGGGAGTCGGCGCCCGACGCGCCGCCGGAAGGAGCCGCCGCGGCTAAAGCCGGGGCGGCAGGGCGCTGTCCCACGACCGCGCGGGACCGGAGGAGGATGGGACGTGGCAGCCGACCAAGTCCGCTGGCAAGGGCTGCCCCACGCGGGGCCGTGACTCCTTCACATGGGGGCAGCGCACCCCCCGCTCTGCTCGGCCGTAACCGGTCGAGACGACCTGCTGGCCAAACGGCCAGCGCCAGCCGGGTCGCGCCCAGGCTGGGCCGGGCTGGGTCACACCCATCTGGGTCAGACCCAGGTCGGGTCGACCCAGTTCGTGCCGACCTGGGGCGGGGGGGGGGGGGGGGGGGGGGGGGGGGGGGGGGTTGGGCCAGGTCGGTCCGGGCCCAGACCCCCCGTTTTCGGACCTTTTCGGTCTTTTGCCCATATCTTGGGCTACGGACCTCCGATCGACGCAACGTCAGCGGCGATATGATCCTTTGATTGAGAAGGTATTTTTGGTATATTACACTTGTGGTTTCGGAGAACTTTGGGTTCGGCCAGGTTGGTTCGTACACGAAACCAACCGGGCCCTCGGAGCGGAAACACTTATAACTTGAGCTCCAGACGTCCGATTGACGTGCCGTCGACTTTGATGGATTCCTCTTAGTGAAACGGATCTTTTGGATTACTCTGTGTGAGGTTTGGACACAAGTGGAGTACGGTCGGGTTGGTTTTGACTTAAAAACCAACCGCCCCCCTAGGACGAAAAAGCCAATAACTCTCAGACCGGACGTCCGATCGACGCACCTTCTGCGATGTTGAGTTCCTGTTGATGATACATAAATTTTGGATACATCAACTCTAGACAATGTGTCAGTTGATGTATCATCCTCTCGGATCGTGGAGAAGACCGTCCTGAATGAGCTTGCTGTGTGCGGGAACCCTAGAGTTGGCTGCGACTGCGACGACGACGACGACTGTGCAGAGATCCTCAGTGGATTCGACAGCGACGACTACAACACTCAACGATCCTATGTGGATCAGTGCTACAGATCTTGTGTGGGTCCGATCCTATGTGGGTCAGGGCTCAACGGTCCTGTGTGGGCCAGCACCTACAGATCCAGTGTGGGTCTGATCCTGTGTGGGTCTTTGCGGGGGTTAGTTACCTATCGATCATGTGTGGGTCAGATCCTTTGTGGGTAATAGCGGGGGTTAGTAACCTATCAATCCTGTGTGGGTCAGATCCTTTGTGGGTCATTGCGGGGGTTAGTACCTATCGATCCTTTGTGGGTCTGACAGCTTAGATGAATCAGTGGCAATATATGATCATCTCTATCGTTATATGAAGAAGCATACCTGTGTGAGATGAATCCTATTTTGCTTTCCTATGTGGATTGTGGTGTGCTATCCTAGGTGGATTTACGTTTTACTTTCCTGTGTGGACTGGGTTGTACTTGGGCTCGGATGTTGGAGCCAAACGAGAATTGATGACTTAGGTATATGTATGGGAATATACCTAAGAAGTGTCGAATGTTACTTGGTGATTGTATATTTCCTTTGTGGATTATCCTTTGTGGATTCTGGGAGACCTTCGGGGGTATCAGGGTCCCTACTAATTAGCTTATACTCACCCCTACATAGGATATGCCCGCACTACGTTGTGTTGGTTGCAGATGACGGACAACGCTGATCGTGGTTGAGGCTTGTGGAGCAGGACGGTACCTCGAGGTGGACCACTGGGCGGGACATTCTCGGAGCGGACGACTGGACCTGAGGAGCTGTGGAGGCTATCTGTACTCACCCTTCAGGTGGGATTTCCAGTGGACAGCTCGACGTTGCGGCTTTACTTTTCAGTTTCTGTTTTCCCTTCTAGTTGTACTTTACTTTCAGTTTGGGTTTGTATACTGGCCCACTTACTTTTCCGCACTTACTGTTGTACTCAGTTTTTACTTAGTGATTACTTCTACTGATTGCTTTCTCTATGGTGTTTGTTTACTTTACAAATGCAATGCCTTCCCTTTTAACCGGTATTTACAACATGGTGCTAGTCTCCAGCCCCTGGCCTATGGAAGGTGGGCTTGGGGTAGTCACAGATCGGGCCACGAGGACGGGTCATGACAAATTGGTATCAAAGGAGTTCGGTTCTACCGCAGAACTTTGGACTCTGATCTTTTTCTATGTGAAGCAATAGTGTTAAGCGTATTGGGTGTGGTTATCAGTCTAGGGAGTCCAGTGTTGGTGCGGCGGCCGACGTATCTGTACACCCGGACCCTGACTTCTGATTTTCGACTTAATGTGTGAAAACATTGATTACATATGTGTTCAAGTTTTCTTTGTGATTACTTTGTGTCAGCTTACTAGGTATACTATTCTGACTGTGGCGCACCTGTTTCTTTTTTAGGATGGCCCCACGACGGCAGCCAGGTAGGGTTACGAGAGTTGAGTGTGACGAAAACCCACCGAGCGATGAGACCTCGGTACAGGGCCCTTTGACAGCTGAGACACTGGCGGTACCTTTACCCACCGAGCCACCGATGCTTCCAGCCCCAGCCGCTGACGATGTACGTCGCCTTAGTGCACTGCACGAGTTCCAGCGCCAGCGACCGCCCAAGTTCCGCGGGTATACGGACCCTCAGGCAGCCGAGGACTGGCTGGTGGCAGTTGTATGAGTTTTTAGTTTAGTGAGGACACTAGCAGACCTCATGGTGATCCTCGCAGCGAGCCTACTGCACGGGACAACAGGCAGATGGTGGAGCTTGATGCTCGAGGTGCACGATGAGGCATCTCTTATCTGGACGGATTTTGAGATACTCTTCCACTCAGAGTTCATCCCAGCCACCCTCCGTGCGGTGCGCATCCAGGAGCTTCTTCAGCTGTGGCAGGGCAGCTTGACAGTCACCTAGTACACGACGAGATTTACCGATATCTCGCGCTACTCGACAGACATTGTACGGGACCCATTCTTTCGGGTCTGGACCTTTGACCAGGGACTGAGACATGAGATCAGGGCATCGCTAATATCCCTCAGCATTACGACTCAGGCAGGAGTACTGGAGCGAGCACTTTTGATCGAGAGATTCCTTGCTGAGCCTTCATCAGCAGTGAGACCTACCGCGGGGCAGCACGTAGAAGAGTCTTCTGCAGCAGGCAGTCGAAAGATGACTCATGGGTCCAGGAAGACCAGACCCTCAGGTAGATGACCTTAGGAAACTAGCTCATCAGTGCGGGGCACACAGCGCAGAGCCAGTCTTTCGAGAGGCAGACATTGCTACACATGCGGTGGGCAGGGCCACATGGCTCGTGACTGTCTGACCCGCCGTGCCGAGGAGCAGCAGACGGTTGAGGGGCCACCCAGGCAGAGGCAGAGGGTCGACCATGGTGTTCCGCATGGAGCAGGCGGACGAGGCAGAGGAGCTGGCCGAGCAGTAGGTGGTGGGCGACGATTTGAGGCTCTACCACCACCACCACCAGGAGGTCCACCCCGACCACAGGGAGCTAGCAGACAGAGATAGGCACAACTCCAGGTAGCATAGGCCTACGACCACAGCGCGCCCGAGATGATTCGAGGTACTATTTGTGTCTATTCCAACCTTGCTGCAGTTCTTATAGACATAGGACCGATTCACTATTTCATAGCTGCTGCCCTCGTTCAGAGCTCAGAGATTCCGACAGAGCCATTGGCTCGATCCTTACGGCTAGAGACTCCTACGGGAGCATACTCGACGATTACGCACTGGTTCCGGTAGTGTGAGCTTACTCTAGGAGGCGAGAGTTTCGGCTGGGATCTTCTTATAGCGGCGTCTAGGCCTTACGCCATCATCTTGGGCATGGATTGGTTATCTACAGTCCATGCACAGATTGACTGTATTAGGCGCAAGGTGCGATGTGTACGCACCGACGAGAGCAGGTTCACCTTCACCGGAGAGAAGAGAGCCTTCACAGTACAGGATGGACTCTCGTAGAGGAGAGGACATCCCATCACTCATCTGTTGGCTAGCCTCATCCTAGGAGCAGTTGACGTGCATAGTCGTAGTTTTCCTGTAGTGGTGGATCAATATGCAGACATCTTTCCCGACGACGTTCCAGGACTACCTCCTCACAGAGAGGTAGACTTTTATATTGATTTTTACCCCGAGATAGCCCTGATATCCACTCCATCATATCGGATGGCCCCCGCTGAGCTTCGAGGGCTATGGGTATAGTTGGAGGACTTGCAGGGAAAGGGTTTCATTAGACCCAGTGTTTCACCCTGGGCTTCCCCGATGTTTTTCACCAAGAAGGCGGACTGGAGCATGAGACTTTGTGTCGACTATCGTCTCCTGAACCAGGTGACAGTGAGGAACAAGTATCCGCTACCGAGGATTGATGACCTCTTCGATCAGCTCAAGGGAGCACGGTGGTTCTCAAAGATAGACCTCAGGTCAGGCTATCATCAACTCAGAGTTCGGGACGAGGACGTATAGAAGAGGGCCTTCAGATGTCGGTATGGCCACTATGAGTTCTTGGTTATGCCTTTCGGTGTGACCAACACTCCGGATGTGTTCATGGGCCTCATGAACAGGATCTTTCAGCCATACCTCGATCGATTTGTCATGGTCTTCATCGGCGACATTCTGATATACTCGACGACTGAGGAGGAGCACGCCTACCACATGCGGGTTGTACTAGACACACTCCGAGAGCACTAGATTTATGGAAAGCACTCGAAGTGTTAGTTCTAGATACATGAGGTCCACTTCTTGGGACAATCATCTCTGAGGAGGGAGTTGCAGTGGATCCTGTGAAGATCAAATCAGTGCTAGCTTGGGAGCCACCACAGAGCGTGACTGAGGTGCAGAGTTTCTTGGGACTAGCTGGATACTATCTGAGATTTGTGCCAGACTTCTCCAGAGTTGCGGAACCACTCTCAGCTCTTATAAAGAAGGGTAAAACCTTTGTGTGGTCAGACTGATGTCAGCAGAGCTTCCAGGAGCTGAGACAGAGATTGACCAGTGCCCCTATCTTGAGGTTGCCGGAGGAGGGAGTAGGGTACGTAGTCTACTGTGATGCATCAGGGACCAGACTAAGATGTGTCCTAATGCAGGATCGGGCATTGATCGCCTATAGATCACGTCAGTAGAGGCCGCATGAGCAGAACTATGCTACCCATGACCTGGAGTTAGCAGCAGTGGTCTTCACTCTAAAGACATGGCGACACTACCTGATGGGCGAGCGCTTTACAGTCTTTTCTGACCATCAGAGTCTGAGGTACATCTTCTCTCAGAATGACCTGAACCTGAGACAACCGCAATGGCTCGAGTTCCCCCAGGACTATGACTTTGAGATAGTCTATACTCCTGAGAAGGGGAACATAGTAGCCGATTCTCTCAGTAGGAGGATTGGAATTCAGCTACTTGAGGAGGTGACAGAGCAGCTAGCCGCTTTGCAGATATCCTTCGTGGATAGATATGGAGCAGCCATCCTTCAGTCTCTCACAGTCACCCCTCCACTACTGCAGTGGGTCAGAGAGGCACAGCGTGGGGACACTGACTGTGAGACGCGACGTGCACAGATATCCTCAGGACAGACACCTGATGGTTTCTCCTTTGGAGCAGAGCATGACGTCCTTTTCAGAGGACGTACCTTGGTACCAGTTCCTTTACGGGAGGAGGTACTGAGAGGGTTTCACACATCTCCCTTGGCGGTACATCCTGGAGTGGTGAAGATGTACCGGGACCTCAGACGACAGCACTGGTGGCCGGGCATGAATAAGGCTGTAGCAGAGTTCGTTTCTCGATGCCTCACCTTCCAACAGGTGAAGGCAGAGCATCAGGTACCAGCAGGGTTGGTACAGCCCTTGGAGGTTCCGGAGTGGAAGTGGGATGGGGTATCTATGGACTTTGTGACTGGACTTCCATGCACTTCCAGAGGTCACGAATCTATTTGGGTGATTGTCGACCGACTCACCAAGTCGGCTCACTTCTTACCCATCAGGGAGTAGGGCTAAGTGGAGAGCTTGGAACGTATCTACATTTAGGAGATTGTACGAATTCACGGTGTGCCATCATCTATCGTCTCCGATCGAGATGCTTGCTTTACTTCTTGGCTTTGGAAGGGGTTGCAGGAGGCATTCGAGACGCAGCTACATCTGAGCACCGCCTTTCACCCTTAGAAAGATGGTCAAACAGAGAGAACCATACAGACTCTCAAGGAAATGTTCCGCGCATGTGTCCTCGACTTTGGTCACAGTTGGGAGGACCACCTACCCTTGGTGGAGTTTGCGTACAATAATAACTACCACTCCACCATCAGGATGGCACCATACGAGGCGTTGTACGACCGACCTTACAGATCTCCTTTTTGTTGGACAGACCCTGGGGAGTCAGCACTTGTGGGACCAGAGATGGCCCAGGCCATGACAGAGAAGGTCCAGGTCATCCAGGTGCAGATGAGGACAGCTCAGAGCCGGCAGAAGTCCTATGCTGACAGGAGGCAGAGGCCACTAGAGTTTGAGGATGACGACCACGTCTTCTTGCGTGTCTCACCTCGACATGGATTACGGAGATTTGGCCGAGGCGGCAAGTTGTCTCCATGCTTCATAGGCCCATTCCAGGTCCTCAGCAAGATTGGCGAGGTGGCTTATCGCATGGCTCTACCACCTCAGTTGCACCGGGTGCACGACGTCTTCCACGTATCTCAGTTGAGGAGATACGTGCACAACCTGATGCACATCATTGACCATGGGGAGCAGGACGTTGATGATGGAGAAACTTTTTCGGAGGTCCCAGTGGAGATTGAGGATCGACAAGAGCGGGTCCTACGTGGACAGTCTATTCCTCCAGTGCGCATCAGATGGCAGTACGGAAACCTCCAGGAGGGCACTTGGGAGCGGGAGGCTCAGATGCATGCTCAGTACCCACATTTGTTTCCCTAGTTTATGATGTATCTTTACGAGGATGTAAAGCCCTGAGGTGGGAGTGATGTAAAGACCCGTAAAATTCAAGGAAATTTTTTCTTAATTTTCTTGGGAATTTTAAAAGAATGCAGTTTCTAACAGCACCTGATTCCAAGGCCCGGTGTGCCCGGAATCATTTTCTGAAGTTTGGCTCGGGTACGTTCAGTGAACGAACGAGCGGGTTTTTATAACTTTTGAACTGGTGCTCAGAATCGAATTCCGAGGGCACCGATGGAATCGCAGCGCTGGTATTTTTTTAGAAACGCTTTTTCCGGAGTTGCATTTGCTCGGGTGTAGTTTTTAATTTTTGGGGTTAAGTTAAGAAATAAAATAAAGTGGTGCGACAACTTTATTTTATTTCACTTAAAGCAACTTAATCCAGGTTAAGCGGATAAGGTGAGACCCACAATATCCTACCCACTTTGTAGGATATTTGTGAGGTGGGGCTCGCACGAGCTCAACCGTTTCATCCCTCCTAAGCAACGCACCCGCAACCCCCCCTTAAATGAAAGTCAACCGTGCGTTTTTCTGGTTAAGAAATGACCCATTTAATTGGGCAGTTAAGTCGTGACAATTAATTCATCGAATTAATGGTTTGTTTCTTAACTTTGAATTTCAAATCATTGGCATGGGAATAAAATAATACCAACATGTGTTTACTTGAGGGTTACTTGTTGAGAGGAATTGGAGGAAGCTCTAAGTCTTGGAGATCTTCATCCTTCTTCACGAAGAACGCGAAGAACGCGAAGAATGTGAAGAGCGCGAAGAACGCCGGCCTCCGAAGAAGGGTGACGAAGAACGCCAGATCCTCGAAGATCGACGACGCGACATGATGATCCTCCTTCCGCGACGCTTCCCCCATGACGTTCCTTCCCCGCAACAATCTTCGATCAACAACTGATCGAGGTAGGGGATTGCGGTTCTTTATTTCATTGTGAATTATTTTACTCAACAAGGATTTAATTGATGCAATTAAATCTGTGTGTTTTTAATACTCGGAGTTTGACGGCGTGATGCCGTGTACCACGACGACATCGACGCCCCTTCCACGACGCGGCGATCCTCTTCTCTGCGACGGTCAATTCCGCAAAGAACTCACGTTCGATGACAACGTTGAGGTAGGGGTTTTGTTCTTTTAAATATTTGTGATTTATACCCATGGCGTATGATTAAATATTTGTTGTGAGACATTTAAAACCACTAACGCGGTGGGTGCGGACCAACGAACAAGTCCGAACCCACCGCCCTTTTCGTTCTTGGTGTGCGGAACGTCGGACGACGACAAAGAAAGCCGCACGAGCGATGTGAGGTCCTCGCAGTGAAGGACGTGACCTGGGAGGGCCATTAGCGAAGATGACGCATTTTTCTAACCACCGGAACTCGTCCGATGGTCTGTGGAGCAGCCCGCAGGCCCACCTCGCCGGCACGGCAGCGCCGGCGGCAGGTGCTGGTGGCGCCCGACGCGCCGCCGGAAGGAGCCGCCGTGGCTGAAGCCGCAGCGGCAGTGCGCAGTCCTGCGACCGCGTGGGACCGTAGGGGGACGGGACGCGGCAGCCGGCCGCGTCCGTTGGAAAGGGCGGCCCCACGCGGGGCCGCGACTCCTTCACACGGGGGCAGTGCACCCCCCACTCCGCTCGACCGTAACCGGCCGAGCCGACCCGCTGGCCAACCGGCCAGCGCCAGCCGGGTCGCGCCCAAGCCGGGCCGGGTCATGCCCATCCGGGTCGGACCCGGACCCGGGTTGGTTCGACCCGGTTCGGGCCGACCTGGGGGGGGGGGGGTGTTGGGCCGGGTCGGTCCGGGCCCAGACCCCCCGTTTTCGGACCTTTGCAGTCTTTTGCCTATATCTTGGGTTACGGACCTCTGATCGATGCAACATTAGTGGCGATGTGATCCTTGGATTGAGATGGTCTTTTCGGTATATTACACTCATGGTTTCAGAGAACTTTGGCTTCGTCCTGGTTGGTTCGTACACGAAACTAACCGGGTTCTCGAAGCAGAAACACTTATAACTTGAGCTCCAGACGTCCGATTGATGTGCCGTCGACTTTGATGGATTCCTCTTAGTGAGATGGATCTTTTGGCTTACTACGCCCGAGGTTTGGATGCAGGTGGAGTACGTTCGGGTTGGTTTTGACTTAAAAACCAACCGGGCCCCTCGGACGAAAAAGCTAATAACTCTCAGACCGGGCGTCCGATCGACGTACCGTCTGCGACGTTGAGTTCCTGTTGACGATACAAAACTTTTGGATACATCAACTCTGGACTATGTGTCAGTTGATGTATCAACCTCTCGGCTCGTGGAGCGGACCCTCCCGAATGAGCTTTCCGTGTACGGGAACCATAGAGCTGGCTGAAACTGCGACGACGAGGACGACTGTGCAGAGATCCTCAGTGGATTCGATGGCGACGACTACATCACTTAGAGATCCTACGTGGATCAGTGCTACTGATCATGTTTGGGTCTGATCCTGTGTGGGTCAGCGCTCAGCGGTCCTTTGTGGGCCAGCGCCTACAGATCCTGTGTGGGTCCGATCCTGTGTGGGTCTTTGCGGGAGTTAGTAACATATCGATCCTGTGTGGGTTAGATCCTTTTTGGGTCATTACGGGGGTTAGTTACCTATCGATCCTGTGTGGGTCAGATCCTTTTTGGGTCATTACGGGGGTTAGTACCTATCGATCCTTTGTGGGTCCGATGGCTTAGATGAATCAGTGGCAATATCTGATCATCTCTATCATCATATGTAGAAGTATACCTGTGTGAGCTGAATCCTGTTTTGCTTTCCTATGTGGATTGTGTTGTGCTATCCTGGGTGGATTTACGTTTTGCTTTCCTGTGTGGACTGGGTTGTACTTGGGCTCGGATGTTGGAGCCGAACGAGAATTGATGACTTAGGTATATGTATGGGCATATACCTAATCAGTGTCAAATGTTACTTTGTGATTGTATCTTTCCTTTGCGGATTATCCTTTGTGGATTCTGGGAGACCTTCGGGGGACTCGGGGTCCCTAATGAGTATCTTATACTCACCCCTACATGGGCTATGCCCACACTACGTTGTGTTGGTGGCAGACGACGGACAGCGCTGATCGTGGTTGAGGCTTGCGGAGCAGGACGGTACCTGGAGGTGGACCACTGGGCGGGACGTTCTCGGAGAAGACGGCTGGACCCAAGGAGCTGTGGAGGCTATCTGTACTCACCCTTCAGGTGGGATTTCTAGTGGATAGCTCGACGTTGCGGCTTTACTTTTCAGTTGCTGTTTTCCCTTCTAGTTGTACTTTACTTTCTGTTTGGGTTTGTATACTGGCCCACTTACTTTTCCACACTTACTGTTGTACTCAGTTTTTACTTAGTCATTACTTATACTGCTTGCTTGCTCTGTGGTGTTTGTTTACTTTACAATGGCAATGCCTTCCCTTTTAACCGGGATTTATGCCTTGGTGCTAGTCGCCAGCCCCTGGCCTATGGAAGGCGTGTTTGGGGTAGTCACGGCTCGGGCCCCGAGGAAGGGTTGTGACAATATCACCCTAATGTTCTCTGGGACATTTCCCCAGTAGGGTCATGTCAAAACTGAAGACTGTATCTCTTTTGGACATCCTGGACTACTTTGGTGTAAGTATCACACCAAACCTTGACTTTCCAACTTTGACCTAGACATCCTTGTAGTATAATTTTAAATAGGATCGATGTGTCATTATCACATAACCATAAAAGGTGAAGTTCCTAGTTAAATGGCACCAAACCACATGAGTTCTGATTCCTCTCATGATGATACATAGGAATTCCATATTATGGGTTTGATCTTTTTATCCAAAAAACTCTTGTCCCCCTAGATGATGATAAGCTCTAGAGTGTCGCATCACATGTCTTAGGCTAGCGTTATCTCAGTAATTCTCGACCCACATATATCACGTATTGATCTTGCAACCTAGGGGTAATCCACAGACACATGATTGGGAATGAACTAATAATTCACTAACATATGAACATATCTTAAATCTATAAGAGAGTCCTGAAATAGGCAATAATCCCCCCAAAAGGGTGTGATGAGCTCAAACTCCCATCCTCTCAACCAATGGAGGCCTTAAGTATCATTGGAAAAATCATCAAATGAGAAATTTTATTTGGAATTTAGGCCCCTAAATCATGGACAAAAGGGTTGTTGGGTATTTCTGGCTCTATGAATAAAAAAATTGGAGACCATTTGAGGACATCGTACTTGATGTGGGACGATTTCAAAAACATTTAACCCCATGTAATCACCTTCTAGGACCATTCAACTATGTAAAATTCTTCAAAATATAAAAAGTACACACTAACTAGTCCCTACAGGGCCATATCAGTCCTTGAAAGGGGTAAAACTTGAATCCAGTTGAAACAAAAATGGTGAACCTGACATGAATCCTTCCCCAAGGTGTTGGGTTACCCCAACTCAAGCCCCTTTCGCATTCAAAAGGATGATGTCCATGAAAGGTTATCGATTATACATGTGATCATGAGATGATAATTTGACAGGGTTTTTTGTTTTTACTTGTCTTATATATTTTAGGAGATTCATAGAGATACCTTCAATCCAATGGAATTGCGACAAATTGCTCAGACATGCACATCGGTGACCACATAGGCGGACGAGTCCCCAATGAAGAACAATACTCCATCACCAATCCAACTTCTTCAATGATAGGTTTCAAATTAACTAATCAAGGAGTACATTGAAAATGGTACTATCCCCATGGTGGAGGCTATAAGAAAGGTCCTCAAATTGGTGAAATGTTACCAGTCACCTCTTCTTCCATAGCTGGCACTCCAAAACCAGTCGGATCCACTTGTCGTCAACAATTGTTTCAGGAGACTATCCCCAGAACATGACAACAAGTACCTACCATATCTTAGGGAGGTAGATGAGGCCAATACTATTTAATTCATCCCATCTGTACTGATGTATTACCCTCAAAACCCTACTAAAAGATGCCACCACCAATACAGTGCAACCTAGTATCCTCATTCCGAAGAGGATACCACACCGAGGGATCCTACTAAAGTAAAAAAGACATGATCTCCTCAGTCTATCCATCGAGGGTGGAGAATATACAATCAATAGTAGGTAATTACCCTATTTTCTAAGGAGGAGATCCTCCTTACAAACATGGTGGCAAACCACAACCATACAAACAACTCTACCTCCTCTTCTGAAGACCACCATGTAAAGTTTCCTCTAACCTATGAGTAGATGCATATTCCCCCTTATTATTATGAATCCCACCATAGATACATAGTCTCACAACAAGAGCCAACACAAATTCCCACTAATAATCGCTGGTCCCACCACGTAGATAGGGCAGAAAATTATTGGCGGATGAAAATCCTTTCCAATGCTTAAGAAACCCTTCATCCAAATAGGGCAGTAACCAGCTATTGGTAGGCATGAATTCATGTTGACACACACAAATCCCACCATCCAAATAGGGTGGAAACAATGGGAATTCCTACAATACTACCAATGAATATGAATCCCACCATACAAATATGGTGGAAATCAATAGGAAGTTGAAAATTCCTTCCTACCACAACAAATACCACTAGTCAAATATGGTGATAAGAAAATATAAGTAGAGAAAAATTTCTATAGATTCATATCAAGACCAAAAGATAAATACAGTGTAAATTGAGTACCCAAAAACTATTGCTTGATAATAAAATTCCCACCAGCTAAATATGGTGGTATCCCAAGAAAGAAGCTGGCATATCCCAGCTACAAGTTAAGATCATACTCATTCCTCTACCATGACATAGGAGAACTCCCAGTACCGACTAACAACAGATGGAGGACTGGAGCAGGCACAAAATCCTCCTCCGACATCAGAATGATAACTTATACCCATTCCATTGAATGATGTATCTCAGCATGTCCTAGAAATGATAGAGGATTAGACATTAATCCCAGATCATATTCTCTAAACATGTCAGGACGTAATTGCATATGTGGAAAAGGTTAGGAGTTGGGCCCACGAACCGGTCTCCCCAAGTGGGGCGACTCATCCAAAAAATTATATTGTCACTATGGAGTATACCATCATCCCTTCTCTAGTTCGGGAGATTCGACAACCATATTCCGTGACATAAGGACATCCAGATTCTGAAAAAATCCCCTTTCCAACTAGGGTATGTTGGTCTATCTTGGTGGCCTCTCCATGGTAGGCATACATCACTACCAAAAATCAAGATCTTCTTCAGTGTATCTTAGTGAAATATCAGAAAAAAACAAATAGGTACCTGTATATGAAGGCTATTACCAACAGAAGGTTGCCCCAAATTCCTGCAAGAGGGTTCCTAGAAATGAAATGCACCAAAGGCAACCAGAAAATGAACAATATACTCATGATTCTGCTATGCTGGAAGATGAAGTTCTTGACTACATAAGACATATATCAAAAGAGGATCAAGATAATTCTGATACATTACCAAATTATGGAAGTGGAAGCTGCAGTTGTGAAGGTCCTACCCATAATGTTGATACCAACAGCTCTGAAGGTCCTCCTTAGATCACCCACAAGGGGTGTACTCTGTGGGCCAGAAATGATCGATTACAAGAGCCTATCTCCTGATGCGTGTCAAGGTAGACCTCCCCCATAACATAATATAAAGAAACAATAAGGTATTCCCCTTTTCATCATCTTACCTGATGGTCCTCCCCAGGTTATACATTGAAGATATTATTTCCCTATAGTCGGATGTCAAGCTATGATGGTAGTCCATGAAATTCTTGCAGTTGCTGTGAAGGTCCTCATCGTAGTGACATCAAGAAATGAGAAGGACCTCCCCTCATTTTAGTAAATAATAATGGTCCTTCCCAAAATTTATACTATATATATTCTCCCTAAAAACAGATATAAAGCCATGATGGTAGACCTATCTATAATTGCAGATGTTGTGAAGGTCCTCCTTGTAACGACATCAAGCAGCAATAAGCCCCCCTTATTTTGGTCCACACTGAAGGTCCTCCCCAGGGTATACAATATAGAGACACTGCCTATGGTCAGACCGTAAGCTGCAATGGTATCCATTTCCATTGTAACACCATCTGAGAAGGTCCTCTCCATAGTCACAATCCACACCGGTAAGATGGTCCTCCCCTCACCGAACCAAATATGAGGAATCCCTCATACGGAAAGGATCTCAAAAAGATGGATTCAAAAATGTTAGAAACTTGGTCTATGATGAGAGATATACTTTCAAAACTAGAGGAAAGTCCAAGGCCACACTTATCTTCTGACCCACCCCCGTGCCACACACATATCAATGAATATCCTACTAGCCCCACTACTTGGAACAAAATTGATAAGTAGTCAAATTAGGAAGATCAACCAGAGGATTACTTGAAGGAACAACAACATGATATGTTTTTTATTATAATAAAACTATCTAGAGATGACACATGAGTGATGTATTGGCCCACAACCACTGGTGAGTTATGTATACTAAGATAGATTTTAGAAGAATGCATGTATAACATTTTTCTAAATATCTTGACAACTCTCTGCCAGTTGAAAGAAATTTTTTCCCTATTATGGGTATAAAGACCATGTCAATATTTTGTGGGATATTCACCATAATATATACCTATAATAGCTTCCATCTGCATGATGACCATAATCAGAGAGGTGGAAAAAAGACCTTGAACTATCCTGTCTCCATGTGTTGCACTAGTTATGTTGTCTCATCAATGATGCTTCATCTAGTGTTTATATCCAGGGATGAGGAGAACATAGAGAATGGATCTTCTCCCCATGCCCCATCCATAATAGCCCACTGAAGATGGAATCCTGAAATTTCATTATCCCCAGACTAAAATCAGATGAAAATATTATTCAGGGAAGATGACATGATTGACAAGAATCAGCCTTGTGAAAGTCTAAAAAATGTCAGGCTGGATGAGAGTACACCATCAAGAAGCTCCTGTACCAGGGCACTGATAATATTAATCAATCTTGTCTCCTATGAGAAATTAATAAATTAGAACTGATCATGTCCTCATAACCAATCAATTCAAGTGAAGACCGGATAATATATCCAGATCACTCTCGAATGGGAATGCGTGAGATGAAGAATGTGACAATATCATTAGCAACTTCTGCAGTATGATATCAGAACCAGCCATAAGAGTTTGGGGAATTTTTAACAAAAAATTTTCCACTAAGACCAATGAATCAGGGCTAAGGTACAATGAAAAAGGAATGGGAGAAACTTGATCTTTCAGGGATGGGGGAAGTTTTACCTCAATAACATGACCAGTGAATGTAAGTATTTTCCCAATTAGGGAGAAAAATAAATAGAGGGTTACCTATTCCATCTCACCTCATGATTCATATCCCTTGAAAAGGGGATGAACGAATAGGTCCTGTCAAGGTTCTCTTCAAGTTACCCTTCATCAAGAAACCCGAAGAGGACCCATGAATGGAAGGAGAAGATCCCACAATGGATGCGAGAATCTCTCATATAATTCCACACCTAGTACACCACCCCCAATGTGGTATTAATCAGTAAACATCAAGGATGTGAATCCCACAAACCTCAAGAAGGATACTATAAAGTTATAGGAATCATGAGAAGATGGTTCCCTCCCATAGGAGGTCCACACTGAGCATAAAGTTGTGTGTACCTAGAACCAGTGGGCCACCTTAAATTTGGGAAGTCCCTCAATCAATAACTCACTACCTCCCCTTAAAATACCCAAAAAACTAGAAGAATAAGAGAAAGGTTGCATACCACCCACCTTCTCCTCCCAATGCGAATGCGTCCTTGATGTACGAGTATTGATTCAATCAGCAAGAGGAGGAATCAAAAGGCCTAAGGAAGATCAATGCTGAGATGCTATAGGTGAGCCGTCCTACTAGATATGTTCCTCAGGTAGGGAATCAGTGCACACTTTGAAATGAGGTTCCTCTACCACTTGGGCTTATCCCGATAGATGAAGCAAGGCTGGAAAGATCGTTCAAGGCAGCTCCAAGACTGTCAGTTTAGCTAAACCCAATCCTGGTAGGATATCAATATTTCCCTCCGATTGGGAAGTAACTAGATTATATTTAGGAGAATCCACAAAGGATGCCCTCGGATGGGTATCCACCTCAGGTTCCAACTATGATGGCACTTCCAATCTTACCCCCTGTTGCACTCTCTCATGCTTGGGTTTTACAAGACATGCATCAAGGGGCCATGAATACCATCGATTCATTGATGAATCGATTAGAATCCATGGAAGGGTGACACACTCTAATACAATCAATACAAAATCCCTACTCCGATTGGGTGAGAAACGTCACACCTCTCCCAAATTTTGGGACCCCCATATTCCCAGTGTTCAATTGCTCAGGGGACCTAGAGAAACATCAGATGCCGTATGCATCTTAATGCGATCCCATGATGGAAAATCTAGAAGAACAAGAGGCAGTGAAACTCAGATACTTTATTCACACTCTTTATGGTTCAGACTTTTTGTTTTATACCAGCTTTCCAGCTAATTAGATAACATAATGAGAGGACCTCTGGTTGCAGTTCCTCTTCCAGTTTACTTCAACATTGCTAAAAACAATAATCAATGACCTCATGAACTGATAATAGTGGGAGAAATAAAAAGTTTTATAATCCATTTCTTCATGGAATTGTATGAATTATTCCTTAAATTGGCCTCTCCCTCAAGATGAGATTATTTCCATGTGCGTCAATAATCTATATGATGAGCTGCGAACACCACTCATCTTGTTAAGGTATACTAGTGGGTTTCTGGATCTCTCTAAAACTATTCAGAAAATAGAGAATTAGTTTTAATGGACTAATCTCAAGTCCCAAGAAACCCCATCATCCCAACATAAAAGGGTGGGAATAGATAAAGTGGACTATATTGATCATAAACCACCCCACCCCCAGCTCTAGCTCCAAGGCCCACACCAATCCATAGAGGGCCCATGGATGTCAAAATCCACCTCTGCCTTGAACAAATTATTGAAGTAGAGACCAAAGAAATCAATTTGAGGAGATAAGGAATAAAGTGTATTAATTTTGAGATGATCAAGTCCATGGCTACTTTTTATCTCCCATGAATTGAAACTTTCATTGGATACCATATCCAAAAAGGGATGATGATGCAAGTCTTGATGAACAAACATATTATTATCCTTACCACTGGATACTGGGATATACCATCCAAGAGTGTTTAATATTCAAAAACCTCCTAAAAAGGATGATATATTCTAGAAAAGTCAAACTAGGACCACCGCCAGCACAAGTGGGGTATGTTTCCACCACCGAACACGATGAAGAAGTGGAGGGTAAAAAGTATTTAGAAAAAAAAGTGTATAAGTTCGATGGTTGGATTAATTGAAAAATATTCAAATGAGCCCATGGTATCCTCCATGAATTGTTGAAGCATCTGACAATAACCCTGACCGCTACGGATGTGGCTTGGCCAACTTCCTCAGCCCCATAATCTTCCAAGTGTCGTGAAGATCATGTGAAAGAATACTAACCCGTACCAAGGAAAAAATTGTATTTGAAACTCTCATATTTCATGCCAACAGATATGAAGATACTAGTACCAACCCTTTAAATGGAACAATAGGAACCGCCCCATCAAACAACACAATGGGAACCACCTTTCCAAATAGCACAACGAGCACCACCCCATCAAATGACACAATAGGCATCACCCCATAAAACGACACAATGGGAACTGCCCCTCCAAATGGAAAAAATGGCACCACCCCATCAAATGGAACAATGGGAACCACCCATCAAAATGACACCAGTGGAAGAAGTTGATTGGGGAATTTCATCATCATATGAGGAAATGATCCTAGACTCCATCAATGTTAGACACTTAGTGGATAATTTCTCCGATGAAGAGTATGGATGTGAATCCAAATTCCCCATGCCCAATCGGGGAGCCATATGAAGAGTATGTCAAAGCCAAAGATTCCTGGGTAGATGCATCTATGGTAGAAACTAAATTACTGTACACACTTCTGCTCAAATCTTCAATGTTTCAGAACATCACGGAAGAGCCCTTCAGCAGAACCAGTGGGAACATAAACGTTTCTCTTCCCTTGTTAGATGAAACTCTAGATCACTCATCCTAGAGTATCCATCAAAATAGGAATAGATGTTTAACCTTCTGTGTCATGTTGAAAAACCTACTCAGACAAATAAAAAAACTGTAGAAGTAGCACCAACTCCTAACTAAAAAGATGGTTCATCTGTACCCAATGCTCACGCCTCTAAAAAACCTTCTAAATAGAACCCTTGAGCCGAGAAGCACTGAAATTTAGTGAAGAAATATGAAATCTTTAAATAGTTATCCTCATTACCAACCACACTTTCAATCCTAGAAGTACATAATCCATCAGCAAACTGCAAGTAATCACTCATCGAGGCTCTAGTGAGACCCCAAGAGTTTGATGCAAATGTAGCTGCTACTGAAGTCTATCGGACAGAGACCAGTCCTATATAATTCCATTCTATCAACTCATTTATAGATCAATATGAATAAATCTTTATGAAAGCTCACATAAAACCCCTATATGTGAATTGTATGATAAACCGTGTTGATATTTGAGAAGTCTTCATTGATAATGACTTCATATTTAATCTCATTCCATTGCAGACACTTTTTCGACTGGGCTGTAATGAGGATAACCTGAAGCCCTAAACCAAAACCCTGTTGGGCTATGCTAAAAGTTAGAAGAATCCATTGGGCCAAATCAAGATTAGAAATTGGATTGGAGATCTCATTGATGACTCATAATTTCTGGTGGTCTGGAAAAACACTATCTTCAATGTCCTTCTAGAAAGGACGAGACTACATCGGCACACAAAGATTCCCTCATCGTACCATCAATGCCTCAAGTATTTCATTAATGGATAGAACTATAAATTTAATGCCGATAAGGCCCCATTTTAAACTTGTGAGTCACACTACATTGATGTAGGATTCCACGAGCTGAAAGGGAATCAATGTAACGACCCAAAGTTTTTCAATGGAAAATTCCCTTCTTATATCTATGTCATAAAGACACAAAATAATGAACTACTAAGTGATAAGTGACCTTTAAACATAATTTTGTCACCCCTATGTTTGGAATTTTAAAAATCCAACATACACGGTTTTGTTCAAGATAGTTTTTGGAGTCTAATGAAACAAAAATAATTTTTGGTGAATAGTAACCTACCCTTATGAATAGTAACCTGCCCTTATGAATAGTAACCTACCCTTATAAATAGTAAATAAGAGTAACATTACCTATGAATAATAAAATAAAATTTAGACATCATAGAAAGTGATAATTTGACCTTAGTAAACGTTTTTGGTATTTTATAAGTCATAAATAATTAATTATAATTAATTAATTAATTTAAAAGAATATTTATTTTCCTGAAATATATTCATAAATTATTGAATCAATTTCTAGTAGTTTTTAGATAATTTTATAAGACTCTAAGTAATTTTTGAAAGAATTGCAAAATCAGTTTTAATTTTAAAAACTGTTTTTTTTAAAGTAAATTATAATTTTAATTAAATATTAAATTAATAATATTTAGAAAATTATTTTTGAAAAATGGACTTCATTTTTGGATTCTACACGTCTAAAAATGGTTGGGGTAAAACTTTGGGATTTTTCTGAGATACTTGAATTTTTGGTGAATAGTGGAATCCGATAATTCACAATAAAAGCTAAATAATGTATTAATTGAGTCATTGATGATTTTCTGCTGATGTAATCCCACTTGGTTCGGGATTACATTATAAAATTACTATTATTGGTCATCCAAGACTCACTATTCCTTGTCTTAGGTGAAATTAATAAACTAATCAATTTTATATTAAGGAAACCCCTCTCCCCTCCACTATAAAAGCCACCCTTCACTCCCTCTTTTCCCTCACACCTCTCAAGCTCCAAGCCTTATCTAAATTCTGCCAAAACACCTTCCTTATCTCATCTCCCACATCCAAAAGCTTCTGGTATCATCAAAAGACCAGGCCTAGCTTCCTTAAAGAGGATCTCAAGAGAAGGATTCTAAAGGTAATTTCTCTCCCTTTTCTCCTTTAATTTCCTTTCAAGTTCAAGTTCCTTTCTTGATCTATCTCTATCTATCTTCATCCAAATTGTTCTGTAAATCCAGTATTATATATATAATTTAATATTATGATTCTAATTATATCACCCCACACCCTTTCCCCCTTCCTTTTATTTTATTAAAGAGAACGTTGTTCATGTGGTTATAATTTATCACCTTCAAAAACAACATGCTCTCTTCTTCCATTAATACCTTCAATCTGGTAATGAAACCATTTTTATGGTTGAACCAGAATGTTTTATATGTATTATGTTCTATTTTATGTTCTGGAAATAACCTATGGCCATACTACTAAGTGAAAAGTTAAAATGAGTTGGTTGTGATCCAAAAACAGCTCAAATTAGCCCAAATAATCTTCATTTAATTATTATCTAATGATTCGGCCACATGAATCTAATATAACTCATTATAAAATCATTCAAGCTTCTGTAATATCATTAATTACATGTAACATCAGTTCTGGATGTTTACCCATGGTCTACCCAAACATCAAATTAAGAAAACAAGTGGACCGCTCAAGAAAACCATGAAAACGAACATCCCCGATCAATGTTTTTAAACTCTATAAGTCATCCAAAGGAACATAATATTAAATAATGAAACCAGAATGAACCCTATTAATGTATAAAAGGTTCTGGAATTTATAATTAATGAATATAATGTCATTATACAGGACATTAAAGAGAAGGAGGCATTCGAGTACAAGGTAAGGGGAAATCTCGAACCCAATTTTCTTCCTTTGGGTTCTCCCTCTTTCACTCCATTTTTGATATGGTTACTCCTCAAATGTCTTTTGTTCATCTTTTCCTTTACTTTTCTGGGATATACATGTTTTTCAATGGTTTTTATGTCCATCAAAATGTTTTCCAAAAGAACTCTTCTTTCAAGATCTCACCTTTTACCTCTCATTCAAGGTTGATGGTTCTTATATCAAGTATGTTGTTCCCTCTTTCTTTTGGGAACCCAAAGCTTATGAATGTGTTATTATGAGATGAAACCAATTACTTTCTATGGGTTATTTATGTACATGTTTGATATGTGTTCTTTGTGGCAAGCATGATAATGATAATGTTATGATGTGACGGGTGCGCCCGGAATTATATAGCGCAATATGAATGTTTAAATGTGACGGGTGCGCCCGGAATTATATAGCGCTCCAATGCATTGGGTAAAGTGATGAATATCATGAGTAAATGTGAAATGATGCGTGAACATGATTCTAGCTTTGTTCACAAGTATGTGTGGTAGTTAACCACTAAGACATGATGTTTCATTTTTATGCTTTTCCACATTTCAAGTTTATTGTTTATGCTCCTCTCATGTTCAAGATCTTCTTCCTATGTCATGATTATGCTCACCCCATGCTATATTGTTCTTATATATCCTCTTACTGGGCTTTTAGATCACCCCTTTTGATTTATATCCTTAGGTGGCTACACGTACTAAGGAGAGGACAAGTGCTACTAAGAAGCTATAGAAGAAGAGATTAAATGAATTTTGTTATGCTTGATGTTGTACTTGTTATGTGTAGTCCTAGTTTGCCCAAGACACTAAACCTCTGGATCCTCTAGGTGTAATACTATTATGTTGTTTATCTTTGAAATGATGTAATAGTAATGTAAGAAAAGGCCGGGTCGCTATAGTTGGTATCAGAGGAAAGGTTTAGTTAATTTGGGAATTAAGATTAGTGAAACCTAAAGAAAACCTCTAGGATGAGACTAAGTACAAATATGCACACAAGGATATTTACCTAGGGATCCCATATGTTATGTTTTTGGTATAATTGTTTAAATTAATAATTTATTCATGACTTATTTACTTATGTTTTGTTCTAACCTTTTCTATTTTAGAAAATGGTGGGAACCAGGAGAAATCAGGCCAACAACTCTTGCGAAGGTCAATGCAACGATTGCCTGAACGACATTCCCAATGATTTTGGAGGTGGAGTTCAAAACTTCATGGCGATTCTTACCCAATTATCTCGGGTTATGAATAATAACCATAATAATGGGGAACATCCTCCTTCACCAAAGAGGGAGCAGCTAGCTATCGAAAGTTTTATGCGGCAACGACCACCGACGTTTTGTGGATCTTCTGATCCACTAGTTGCGGAACAGTGGGTCAACTCCATGGAGAAGATCTTTTCTGTTCTTCACTGTTCCGAGATAGAGAAGGTGACTCTAGCCTTTTATCGTCTAGATGGAGAAGCTGATCAATGGTGGGCTTTGATTAAGAACACCAAGCCAAGGGATGAAATTGAAGAGATGAAATGGGAAGACTTTAAGATAATGTTTCTTAATAAGTACTTCCCAAGTACTCTTCGCATGAAGATGGAGAGAGAATTCATAGAGCTCAATCAAAAAGAAGGAGAATCTGTCATAACCTATGAAGCAAATTTCACAAGGCTCGCAAGGTATGCTTCAGGTTTTGTTATCAACAATGATAGCAAAATTGATAGATTCTTTAGTGGATTAAAACCAAATCTTAGAAAAGCTCTTGCAATTCGAGACTTTGGGAGTTATGAAGAAGTTGTTCGGTGTGCTCTCAAAGTGGAGATGGAGTTTGGAGAATGGTCCCATGGATATGGTGATAAGAAAAGAAAGATGGAGTTTCAAGCTGGTGGATCTAGTGATAAAGATGGGAAGAAAACACAACGACACACTTTCCAAAAATGTGGGAAGTTGCACAATGGGAACTGCCTCAAAGGGACGGGGAAATGCTTCAAGTGTGGGAAAGAAGGACACCTAGCTCACGAGTGTCAAAGAGACATGAAAAGGAAGGATAATGTAGCCGATGAAAGGAGAGAACCACTCGTGGTTCAATGCTACAACTGTAAGGAGCTAGGGCACTATTCAAACCAGTGCACTAAACCTCGAGCTTTCGAGGGTAATCAGCGCCAACAACCACCAAAGCCAATGGAAAAAGGTAAGGCTTATGCCATCACTACTGCGGAGGTGGAACATGATAATGAAGTCGTACAAGGTACACTTCCTATTCACTCTAGAATGGCAAAAGTCTTATTTGATTCCGGTTCTACGCATTCCTTTATATCTCGCAAGTTTGCTAGAACTATAGAATCGAAGCCCCGGAACCTTGAAGTGGAGATATCTGTAAAAACACCAAGTGGTGCAATCATTGCAACCCAAGTGTTTGATTCTTCTCCTGTTAACGTATGTGGGAAGATTCTTCTGGAAAATCTCGTAATACTTCCCTTGGTGGAATTCGACGCTATAATGGGAATGGATTGGATCTCGTTATATAGAGCACATATCAATTGTCGGGAAAAGGAAATATATTTTCATATTCCAAACCATCCCATGCTCCTCTACAAATGCAAGGAAGATCATGAATCTCCTTTGAGAAATCCTTCAATGGTGTGGGTGATGATTCCCTATTAAGAAGCATACCTCGCCCAAATGTTTGAGTCAAAGGAAAGTTCCAACCTTGAGGAAATGCCCATCGTAAGGGAATACGGCGATGTATTTCCCAAAGAGTTACCCGGAATTCCCCCGGATCGTGAGGTAGAGTTCTCAATTGAACTGGTACCCGGAGCTACTCCTATCTCAAAGTGCCCCTATAGGATGGCTCCTATCGAACTGGAGGAGTTAAAGAAGCAGCTGCAAGAGAATCTGGACAAAGGGTTCATACGCCCTAGTGCATCACCTTGGGGTGCGCCAGTGCTCTTTGTGAAGAAGAAGGATGGTACCATGCGGCTGTGTATCGATTATCGGGAACTCAACAAGATCACCATAAAGAACAAGTATCCTCTCCCAAGGATTGATGACTTGTTCGACCAGTTAAGAGGAGCTCAATACTTCTCAAAGGTGGATCTTCGTTCTGGATATCATCAAGTAAAGGTGAAGAAGGAAGATATTCAGAAGACTGCCTTCCGTACAAGGTATGGGCACTATGAGTTTTTGGTGATGCCCTTCGGACTTACTAATGCCCCTGCAATCTTCATGGATTTGATGAATAGAGTCTTTAGACATTACCTCGAAAAATTTGTGGTAGTGTTTATCGATGATATTCTCATCTAATCCAAGAGCAAGGAGGAACATGAAGAATATCTAAGACTTGTGTTGGCGACAATGAGAAAGGAGAAGTTGTACGCCAAGTTCAGAAAGTGTGACTTTTGGATGAATCAAGTCACGTTCTTGGGACATGTGATCACAAGTGAGGGAATTTCTGTGGACCCTTTGAAGACAAAGGCGATTGAGGAATGGCCCAGGCCCTCTAGTGTCACAGAAATCCGTAGTTTTCTTGGATTAGCTGGGTACTATCGACGTTTTGTGAGAAACTTCTCACGATTGTCATGCCCACTAACTAAGTTAACAAGGAAAGGGGTAAAGTATGTCTGGACGGATGAATGTGAGGGAAGCTTCAAGGAGCTAAAGAGAAGGCTAATCACTGCACCTGTACTCACACTATCGAAAAGTGGAGAAAGTTTTGTGATATACAGTGATGCTTCAAAGAAAGGCTTGGAGTGTGTACTCATGCAAAATGATAATGTGATAGCCTACGCCTCACGACAGTTGAAGACCCATGAGCAGAACTACCCGACGCATGATCTAGAGCTGGGATTCGTGATTTTTGCCTTGAAAATCTGGAGGCACTACCTTTATGGTGAGAAGTGTGACATATACACCAACCAAAAGAGCCTAAAGTATATATTCACACAAAAGGATCTCAACATGTGTCAAAGGAGATGGTTAGAGCTAGTCAAGGATTACGATTGCTCTATTCACTATCATCCTGGAAAGGTGAACAAGGTAGCTGATGCTCTAAGCAGGAAAGAACCTGCTACTCTATCCATGTTGAGGATTGAGAAAGACCCTATCTTCTTGGATATGCAAAGGATGGATTTGGGAATCGTAAGGGCAGGGGATACATCCTACCTTTACCAAATGATTGCGCAACCATCCATCCAACAAAAGATTAAGGAAGCACAAAGGGATGATATGGAGATACAAAAGAGGGTGAATGCAGTAAAGGAAGGGAAGCTGCAAGAGTTCCATATCGACGATGATGGTGTGATTCGGTTTGGAATGCGGCTTTGTGTGCCTTCATCACCCGGAATAAAAAAGGAGCTATTGGATAATGCACATAGATCAACTTTCTCTATTCATCCTGGAAGTACCAAGATGTATCGTGATCTCCGAGAACACTTCTGGTGGGATAACATGAAGAAGGAGATTGCAGAATATATATCAAGGTGCTTGGTATGTCAGCAAGTTAAAGCTGAGCGGAAAAAGTCCAAAGGTATGATGCAACCATTGCCTATACCCATGTGGAAATGGTAAAATGTTACTATGGACTTTGTCATGGGTCTTCCAAAAACTTCAAGAGGAAATAATGCGATATGGGTTGTGGTTGACCGACTCACCAAGGCTGCCCATTTTATCGCTATTCGGGAAGACCTCTCCCTTGAACAACTCGCAAGGATATATGCGAAGGAAGTAGTGAGATTGCAGGGTGTTCCGCTCTCAATTTTCTCTGACCGTGATCCAAGGTTCACTTCTAAATTCTGGAGGAGCCTTCAACATGCTTTGAGTACTGAATTAAATTTCAGTACGGCCTATCACCCCCAAACTGATGGCCAGTCTGAAAGGACTATTCAGACACTTGAAGATATGCTAAGATCCTGCTCCCTTGAATTCAAAGGTGGTTGGGATCAGCACCTTCCATTGGTTGAGTTCTCATACAACAATAGCTTCCACTCGAGTATTCAGATGGCTCCGTATGAAGCTCTTTATGGGAAGCGATGTATAACTCCAACCTGTTGGGATGAAGTTGGAGAATGAAAACTACTTGGTCCCGATATTGTTCAAGAGATGACAGAGAAGGTTCAAGTCATCCAGAAACATATCAAAGCTGCTCAAAGTCGGCAAAAGAGCTATGCTGACAATCGTCGAAGGGAATTGGAGTTTGACGTTGGAGATAAAGTCTTCCTTCGAATATCTCCATGGAAGAGAGTCATGCAATTCGGGAAGAAAGGGAAGCTAAGTCCAAGGTACATTGGCCCCTTTGAGATCCTTGATCGTATAGGAGTCGTGGCCTATCGACTGGCACTTCCACTGAATATGGCTCAAGTTCATGATGTGTTTCACGTATCACTAGTGAGGAAGTACATTCCAGACCCCTCACATGTACTAGACTCAGAGGTGGTACAGTTGGAAGATGATCTCTCATATGAGGAGCAGCCGGTAAAAATTCTGGACCGAAGTGATAAGGTTCTACGCAACAAGACAACCCGCGTTGTCAAAGTGTTATGGAGGAACCAAAAGTTTGAGGAAGCAACTTGGGAACCGGAAGAGGCAATGAAGGAGAAGTACCCTCACCTGTTTGTGTAAAGTGAAATTTCGGGGGCGAAATTTCTTAAGGGGGGAAGAATGTAACGACCCAAAGTTTTTCAATGGAAAATTCCCTTATTATATCTATGTCATAAAAACACAAAATAATGAACTACTAAGTGATAAGTGACCTTTAAACATAATTTTGTCACCCCTATGTTTGGAATTTTAAAAATCCAACATACACGGTTTTGTTCAAGATAGTTTTTGGAGTCTAATGAAACAAAAATAATTTTTGGTGAATAGTAACCTACCCTTATGAATAGTAACCTGCCCTTACGAATAGTAACCTACCCTTATGAATAGTAAATAAGAGTAACATTACCTATGAATAATAAAATAAAATTTAGACATCATAGAAAGTGATAATTTGACCTTAGTAAACATTTTTGGTATTTTATAAGTCATAAATAAATAATTATAATTAATTAATTAGTTTAAAAGAATATTTATTTTCCTGAAATATATTCATAAATTATTGAATCAATTTCTAGTAGTTTTTAGATAATTTTATAAGACGCTAAGTAATTTTTGAAAGAATTGCAAAATCAGTTTTAATTTTAAAAACTGTTTTTTTAAAGTAAATTATAATTTTAATTAAATATTAAATTAATAATATTTAGAAAATTATTTTTGAAAAATGGACTTCATTTTTGGATTCTACACGTCGAAAAATGGTTGGGGTAAAATTTTGGGATTTTTCTGAGATACTTGAATTTTTGGTGAATAGTGGAATCCGATAATTCACAATAAAAGCTAAATAATGTATTAATTGAGTCATTGATGATGTTCTGATGATGTAAGCCCACTTGGTTCGGGATTACATTATAAAATTACTATTATTGGTCATCCAAGACTCACTATTCCTTGTCTTAGGTGAAATTAATAAACTAATCAATTTTATATTAAGGAAACCCCTCTCCCCTCCACTATAAAAGCCACCCTTCACTCCCTCTTTTCCCTCACACCTCTCAAGCTCCAAGCCTTCACTAAATTCTGCCCAAACACCTTCCTTAGCTCATCCCCCACGTCCAAAAGCTTCTGGTCTCATCAAAAGACCAGGCCTAGCTTCCTTAAAGAGGATCTCAAGAGAAGGATTCTAAAGGTAATTTCTCTCTCTTTTCTCCTTTAATTTTCTTTCAAGTTCAAGTTCTTTTCTTGATCTATCTCTATCTATCTTCATCCAAATCGTTCTGTAAATCCAGTATTATATATATAATGTAATATTATTATTCTAATTATATCACCCCACACCCTTTCCCCCTTCCTTTTATTTTATTAAAGAGAACGTTGTTCATGTGGTGATAATTTATCACCTTCAAAAACAACATGCTCTCTTCTTCCATTAATACCTTCAATCTGGTCATGAAACCATTTTTATGGTTGAACCAGAATGTTTTATATGTATTATGTTCTATTTTATGTTCTGGAAATAACCTATGGCCATACTACTAAGTGAAAAGTTAAAATGAGTTGGTTGTGATCCAAAAACCGCTCAAATTAGCCCAAATAATTTTCATTTAATTATTATCTAATGATTCGGACACATGAATCTAATATAACTCATTATAAAATCATTCAAGCTTATGTAATATCATTAATTACATGTAACATCAGATCTGGATGTTTACCCATGATCTACCCAAACATCAAATTAAGAATACAAGTGGACCGCTCAAGAAAACCATGAAAACGAACATCCCCGATCAATGTTTTTAAACTCTATAAGTCATCCAAAGGAACATAATTTGAAATAATGAAACCAGAATGAACCCTATTAATGTATAAAAGGTTCTGGAATTTCTAATTAATGAATATAATGTCATTATACAGGACATTAAAGAGAAGGAGGCATTCGAGTACAAGGTAAGGGGAAATCTCGAACCCAATTTTCTTCCTTTGGGTTCTCCCTCTTTCACTCCATTTTTGATATGGTTACTCCTCAAAGGTCTTTTGTTCACCTTTTCCTTTACTTTTCTGGGATATACATGTTTGTCACTGGTTTTTATGTCCATCAAAATGTTTTCCAAAAGAACTCTTCTTTCAAGATCTCACCTTTTACCTCTCATTCAAGATTGATGGTTCTTATATCAAGTATGTTGTTCCCTCTTTCTTTTGGGAACCCAAAGCTTATGAATGTGTTATTATGAGATGAAACCCATTCCTTTCCATGGGTTATTTATGTACATGTTTGATATGTGTTCTTTGTGTCAAGCATGATAATGATAATGTTATGATGTGACGGGTGCGCCCGGAATTATATAGCGCAATATGAATGTTTAAATGTGACGGGTGCGCCCGGAATTATATAGCGCTCCAATGCATTGGGTAAAGTGATGAATCTCATGAGTAAATGTGAAATGATGCGTGAACATGATGCTAGCTTTGTTCACAAGTATGTGTGGTAGTTAACCACTAAGACATGATGTTTCATTTTTATGCTTTGCCACATTTCAAGTTTATTGTTTATGCTCCTCTCATGTTCAAGATCTTCTTCCTATGTCATGATTATGCTCACCCAATGCTATATTGTTCTTATATATCCTCTTATTGGGCTTTTAGCTCACCCCTTTTGATGTATATCCTCATGTGGATACATGTACTAAGGAGAGGACAAGTGCTACTAAGATGCTATAGAAGAAGAGATTAAATGAATTTTGTTATGCTTGATGTTGTACTTGTTATGTGTAGTCCTAGTTTTCCCAAGACACTAAACCTATGGATCCTCCAGGTGTAATACTATTATGTTGTTTATCTTTGAAATGATGTAATAGTAATGTAAGAAAAGGCCGGGTCGCTATAATCAATCTTCGAAAGATGGGATTGATTAGGTCATCACTCTAAACGGACTGGAGGGGGTCCTCACCGATCCTCTCAGGAAGCCGAGGGAAGAATATGTACTTCCCATCAATAAAGTGGAGTGAATGGTTCCAAATTCAGATGTGTATTCATCTATATTTATGATATTGGTCACGACCGCTGAGCCCAACATTGTTGAAAGGTGGATGGCCCCCCAGGATGATGGCGAGTGCTCAAATAAAAATACCCTTAACCCATATTGACTGCTCCTGGTGGTTCCTGCCTCAACCACAAAGGAAATAGAGGATGAATCATCACAAAAATATTCCAAATACACTCTTACACCTTTCAATACACCATATATTGATAATTACCCGTATTCAGTTAGGACAAAAGAAGATGTTTCAGCCTCCAAAGACTAGAGGTGTGACTCCTCTCCCAATTCTGAATAGCTGATCTCGAGAATTGTCTCCCCATCATAGGAAGATGAAGATGGAGAGGATCTGGAAGAGGAGAGGGAATAAGATATTAGGGATTCCCCTCCCACATTTGAGGAGGGTGTTTGTAACACCATTGAAAAAATTAGGGAAATTAACCTAGGTACTGATGAAGACCCACAACCCACTCTGATTAGTGCGGCCATGTCTTCTAAAGAGAAAGAGATATGTACATACTTTTTAAAGTAGAATTGAGATTTTTTAAGATGTATCTATATATAAATGATGATACTTGATCCAAGGTGTCCACTCACCACTTAGGCCTACCGGAAAACCACCATGGTTACAAGAAAGATGCTAGAAGTACTCACCCGACACATGCGGCCAAAATAAAGGCTAAAGTAAATAAGCACATCAATGTTAAATCCATTCAGGAGGTCCAAAATACCATATGTATGAAAAAATAGTCCCTTTAAAGAATAAAAATTCAAAAATTAGAGTCTGTATCTATTTCAGTTATCTCAGTTGGCACTACCTAGAATATGCTTTCCTGAACCCGATCATAGAATTGCTGATCGATGCGACTACTGGATACAAGAATATATCATTCATGGAATACTATTCAGATATAACCACATATGAATGGTTTAATAAGATAAATAATCCACTGCCTTCAGGCCCTCTAGGGAGTATTTTGCTACAAGGTAATTCCTTTGGGTTTTAAAAATGTTAGTGCCATATATCATAGCTCCTTTCACTACATCTTCAAAAAATTCTTGGGAAAGTTCATCAAATTCTACGAGGATGATTTTTTGGTTGTCATGACATCACTCATACCACCTTTCAGATCTTGAAATTGTTTTCAGAAAATTGTGATAGTATATTCTGAAAATGAACCCCCTCAAATGTGCTTTCGATATCACCTTAGGGAAATTCCTCAGCTTAGTTATACACCACCTTGGCATCGATGTTGATCCCAAGAATATAAATACTATACTTTTTATTTCACCTCCTCGCAACCTCACTGAGTTGAGAGGACTCTAAGGAAACCTGACCTACATTCATTGCTTCATAGACAACTTCACATGCAAAAATTTTCCCTTCACCAGATTCAGGAAAAAAGTGGTAGAATATCAACGGACTGATGATTGGCAGGAGACATTCAATAATATTAATATATATATCTTAATCCCACCAGTTTTAATACAACCTATTGAAGGAAGACCACTCATTTTGTATGTGACCTCCTTTGAGCGATCCTTAGGTGCCTTCTTATCATAGAAGAATGATGCTGGCAACGAAAATAGTCTTTATTATCTCAGCCGAACCTTAATCAAAGTTAATACTTGATATTAAAATATCGAGAAGAGATGCCTAGCTTTGATCTATGTAGTCCAAAATATGAGACATTACTTGAAGAACAATGTGGTCTATTTGGTCTCAATTAGAAACCCACCCAAGTATATTTTGAGTTGTCCAATATTGACTAGGAACCTGTCATGGTGGGTGGTCATCCTGAAGTAGTTCGATATATGGTTCATACCATAGAAAGTTATCAAAGGATAAGTTTTAGAAGATTTACTAGAAACACATCCCTCAATAGAGGTGACTCAGTTATTTGATAAGATACCTAATGAGGAAGTGTTCTCTGTTCATAAGGATCCCTAGATGTGGGAAATGCACTTCAATAGTTCCTCCAAAAGCTCAATAAGAAAAAGGATGGAAGACCAAAGAATCAAAAAAGTGGCGATTGGATTCATACTCATATCCCCAGAAAAGAAAATCCTTACCTATTACTTCCTACTATCATAGGGCTGCAAAAACAATGAATCAGAATACCAAACCCTTATTAAAGGCCAAGAGCTGGAACTTCAAGTATAAGCCGAACACCTGAAGATAAATGGAGATTCAGAGATGTTCATCAAGAAAGTCAATGGTGACTATGTTATCAAGAAAGATGAGCTGATCCATTTAATATACCATGTTTGAGAACTAATAGTAGAGTTACTATCAGATCTGACATTGAATTATTTCACCCAGTCTCAAAATGTGCAAGCCGATGCATTAGAAAATGCCACCATGACTCTGGATGACCTGATAGGAATGAAACAATTATCAAGATTTACCACCGCCGAATGGTTTTATCATATATCTAGGCCAAGATAGAAGAAATAAATGAGATAAATCCCATATTTGAGCTGCATGGTCCTACCACCAGCTATATGACTCCTGTATGATGGAACAAATTATCAAAGGGTCCTCTATAAGAAGGTCCTTGATGGAGTCCATATCAGGTGCATTTATTGAGAAGAGATCACCACTATCTTAAAAGAAGTTCACACCGATGCTTAGGAAGTGCATCAACCAACATCCAAGATATTTCATAAAATTAAAAGGCTTGGGTGCTATTGTCCCACTATGATGTTGGATTATGCTCAGTTCACCAAGAAGTTCCACTCCTTCCAAGTTCTTTCCAATTTCATCTACAATCCCCTGGAGTTTATTCACATAGCTAAGTACTCATGGCCATTTTCCAAATAAGGAATGGAAATCGTGGGTCCTTATACTCCCACCAAGACCAGACAATTCAAGTATATTCTTATAGAAACTGACTTCTTTTCCAAATGGGTAGTCTTTGTACCCCTTAAAGTGGTTGGGGAAATAAGCATTATCAGCTTTGTTAAAGCCAACATCATCACCTAATTCAGTTTCCCTCATTCAACATTGAGGGAAAATGGAACCAATTTCTGCTCTGTTATATTGGACAATCTATATTAAGAGTATGGAATCAAGGCCAACCATTAATCTTGCTACCATGAAGTAGAATATGGGAATATATAGGCTTTCAATAAGACCCTATCCAATATACTCTGGAAGATGGTAGACAATGACAAGAAATCATGGCCAGATAATCTCCTCCATTTTCCGTGGTCTTAACGGACCACAACTCACACTACCACTCAAACAACCCCATACTAATTAGTATATAGAATGTTGGTAGTTCTACCCATTTATGTTCAACTACCATTTCTTCGTGTCACCGTTTATGATCGACTGTACAAAGATGAACAATATCAGAAACTATTCAATGATTTGGAGGGACTCAAAGAGAAAAGATTTTACACTGCACCATTTGGAAGTATACCAAAACTAGACTACATGGGCCTTCATCAAAAAGGATTTCCTCCAGTCTTTAATCAAAAGAGAAATGGTGTTGGTCCTCAAAAATCCAATGATACTCAGAAAGAAACCTATGAAATTGGAGCTAAAATGGGAAAGACCATATCTCATACAAAATATTTACTCAAACCAAGCATATTACTTAATTTTAATGGATAGAAATCTCATTATAGCTCCCACAAATGCGAGGTTCCTAAAGAAATAATTTTTTAATTTTCTCAATCTTCATCTTAACTGAGTGACGTTAAACTGCATTGCTCCATGTTTGTCCATACTGCATGATGTTAAACTGCTCATCAACTTTATCTTGATTGCATGATGTTAAACTGCATGATTAAGTGTCCAAACCGTATGATATTAAACAACATGGATACGATATGCCCTTCCACCCATGATGGGTGAACTTCATCCTGATTGCATGAAATAAAACTGCATGATCCAATGTCCTAACTGCTGGGCATAAAACTACATAAAATATTTCATCCCAACTATTAGATGTTAAAATATAAGGATTCCATTATATTTTGGACAATGATTCCCCACACAGATGTTAGATCTGTGCCATAGAAAGGTAAGTTCCCCAATCTTCCTGGTAAGTGTACCAAATGAGTTCTAGATCCATATGGGAGCCTTGTGTTTAGAAATACACGTGGATTGATTCCTACCACTACAGGATACATAGTGACACCTGGTTCTTATTTCCTAGCCCATCCACCCACCACAGAACAAAAACTTCTATATCTCCTTATGTATCTACTTTACCTATATAAGATGTTTCTTTAAGAACAACATGAAACTTGATTCCTATCAATATAAGATATGTAGCGACTCATATCCCTAGCTCAACCACCACCCACCACTAAATAAAGATTATACCCCTCCTTGTGTATGGACTAGACCTACATGAGGAGGTCACTTCATAGAACTACATACATATTGGTTCCTATCTTCCAATGGGATACATAGAGATGCCTTGATCTGAGGTCTCAGTCTAGCCACCACATGTTACACAATACCTCTATAGTACCTATAGATGCCTCTATATTGTGAGAGTAAACCAAATATATTCCATGTTTATCACACCAAACATAGCTCACATGAGATTAGGAATGGTGATAAACGACCCCCCTCACGAAAAAGGGTAAAGGTACACTACGAGATCATAAAAAAGGTAAAAATTCACCCTCCTTATACATAGTATTGACCGGTATAGGGAGCCTTAGAACTATGTGTGGCTTGATTCCTCCCCTATTAGGATACATAGTGACACATGGATCATACCTTCTTGTTTAGCCGCCACAAAAATAAAATTTCCCTTTCCCCTGCATATGGATGAAACCTATGGAGGGACGTTGCATCTAGAACCACATATGACTTGATTATTACCCTTAAAAAATACATAGTGACACATGAATCCTATATCCTGGCCCATATGATACCTAAAACAAGAGATTCCCCCACTCTGCACATGGGTCAGACCAGTGCAAAGAAAATCTATTTTAGAACTATGTGTGGCCTGATTCCAGTCATCACAAGATACATAGTGAATCTAGAATTCCACATCATTAGGCCCAAACACTACTAGATAAAAATTCCATTCACTAACATATACATCTGACTTGTATATGTAAACACATAGAACTTCATTTGGATTGATTCCCATCCACACAGAGTACGTATTCCGCACCCGAGCCTTCAAACTTTGGCCTGGTTGCAGAAAAATATTCATGGAAAAAAATTCCCCATCCATTTCTATGCCCCCTTATACGGAAGAATAATAATTTTCCTAAAATTTTTTCTCACTAAGTTTCACTCACATGGTCTTAGGAGTTTCGATAAATGGTTCCTCACATATATATCAATTCACTATAGGCCCGAGTCCTTACAGAAAGATGTAAAAATGCATGGCTCTAGTCCTTACTGCACAATATTAAACATCAAGGTACCCCGAGAACTATGTGTGGATTGATTTTTAGTATAATAAGATATGTAGGGTCACCCAGATATCCACACTGTGGTCCATCCATGCAAAATGAGAAATAAAATGTCAACATCTCCTGCATGAAAATGCATAGTTATGTAGGATATTCCAAACATTGATTCCCACAACAAGGGTTTGTCAAAGAATAATGCTCCCTTAACATATAAGTCATATCTATATATGGGATACAATAATTTACAACTAATCATGGTCTAGATATTCCCCATTTAGGCATTAATTCCCTTTTCATCCATGAAACTCCATAACTCAGGAAATTTTGGATCCCAATAAACATCCACAACCATGAAAAGTAATAGGTCAGTGTCCTGAAGGTACCTTTGTTTTACTATGTTCACAATGCCTTAATGGATTTGCATAAGTTTACTACAAAATGAATGTATACCAAAGAAAAATTCTTCCTCAAGAGATACTTTTCCTACCTTTGTACGCCCAATAGATCCCAATCCCCATATCATTCCTCCTGATCTAAGGGTCCCTGAGATCATGGTTTACACTTTCTTTCCCACCTCATGTTCAGGGCATGCCATAATATCCTGGCCTCATAAGATCATACTTATACCTGAACCTTCTTTGTAATTTAGTCCCCACAACATGACGTTAAACTATTCTGACAATTTTCATTCTACAAGACATAAAACTTCATGTAACCACTATATCTATCTCATTCATATTGAGCCACCAATATCCTCACCTTTTATTGTTAAATTTTATAGCAAAAAAATGTTCTCACCTGAGAGGAAATTGACTATGGAATCAATATACTACCATTTCGTGTCTTATAACTAATTTTGGATTAATTTCTACCCTCATAGAGTACATTGAGACACTTAGAATATCATCTTGGCCCAACCACCCTAAAAGAATTCTCTCTCCGGGCGTATGAGTCAGACCTACACAAATTAATTTCTATAAGGAACTACATGTGGTGTGATTTTTATCATCCCATGGGATACATAGTGATACCTAGATCCTATGACCCAAATCTATCCATGGATCATGAACAAACAAAAACAAAATCCCTTCTACATGCAGACTAGGTCAAAGTAGAACGCTCCCAAACATGCCCAATTCATAGGGCTGTCTCAAGAATAATCACATGCCCCCCTTTCATGTCAGTTCACCTAAATCCTTTATACACGATGTTAAAATGTACATAAATGGTCCTAATCATATATAATTAAATTATATGATGAAATGTTTCAGTTTCAAGATGATAAATTACATTATACCACCCCGAGTATAAAATTCTCTTTTCTTTGATTAGGTTGTCCCTAGTTGGTGAATGGAAACCCTTTCCTCCCCTTCTTTCTCACACCAAGAATGAACTATGTGATATTAGGGAGTTTTTTCAGAGGATTCACCATAGAGCCATGGAAAATCAATCCACAATAAGTGGTCCTGGCTGTACGACCTTAAAAGCCATGTTATGGTTTTTTCCCACTGATAGAGAGCCCAAATTCCTAATCATACGACATTAAATTGTATGGAACCTCAAATATAGATAAAATGTACCTCCCCCTATATATGGATCAGACCTATATAGGGAGTCTAATTATTGGATGTACGAATCTTCGAAACTGAGTCCAACTCCACCAGAGGAGTCAGAATGCCCCACTCTATATATGAGTCGGATCTATGTAGGATAATTCCTAACTCCATGGAGATAATCATAACCTGAATGTTTCTAGAATATCTAGACACATCAATTAAATTCACCAAAATCAATGTTTTGAGTGATTTTGGGTCTTTATAATCATCCATGACCATCGGAACTGGAAGTTTAGTGTCCTATGGATACCTTTGTTTGACTGCGCACACAATGCCCTAACAGCTCTGCATATGTGGACCACAAAAGGCCTGTTAACCAAAGGAAAATTCATCCTTAGGGGAGAATTTTCCTACTTCTATATTCTAAATGTATTCCAAGCCTTGTATCGTTTCTACCAATCCAAAACCCATTGAAACCACAACTGACACTTTAATTCTTACTCATGTCTTCGACATGTTGGAATACCTCGACCAAATTATCCTCTAATTACTTGGGGTCGATATATCAATGTCCTGATCACATGTAAGTAAAACTACATGATACCTAATGCTCAATGTCCATTATCGAGCCTTGATATGCCAAATAATGTCTTCCTTTTATGATATTGTGCATGAAATGAATATGCACAGGAAATTCCAACAAGAGTCCAAACTTATTGGAAAATCTCGTACATGAAATGAAAATACCCACCCATATGTGTGAATTAGATCCGCATATGAGAAAACTTTAAAAGAAGTAGGTCTGTATTGATTCCTATAATCATAAGGATACATAGTGACACCTGATTCATATATATTAGGCCCATCCATGAAACAAAATCACCCCATCCTTTCCTGCATAAGGGTCAGACCTATGTAAGGAACCCCCTCACCGGTATGAAGGGAGAATCCTTACCTATTACAAAGAGATTTCAGATTGAAATACCCCCTTTCATGTTTAGGAACCCCCTTTTCATGACCCATACTGTATGTACAGAAAGGATTGAACCCTCATAATCCTCCATAGATATCAGAGATGGAAGGTCAATGTCTTGCAGACACCTTTGTTTGACTATTCACACAATGCCCTGGTGGCTCTGTATAATTTTCCCAAAAAAATGTCCTATCAACCAAGGAAAAATCATCATCATGAGAGGCTTTTACTACTTTCATATGCCCTATGAAGTTTACGTATAATCTCATTCCTTGCTTTCATAAACCCCCTGAATTAAAGTTTACATCCTTTCTCCCTCCCATGCCGGAAGATGATATAGAATTTACGGTCAAACTATTACAGAAGGGACCAGTCATTAACTACTATTATTGGTGAAGGTAACATGAATTTAAATCCGAAGTCTCAAATTCCCTAGTTTCATGATGTTAAACTGCACGATGCTTTAGCCCCCTCTTTACACTAGTCAAATTTGTGTTGGAGTGGCATTATCATTTAAAAATAATAAAAATGCCTTTATCACTTTCAAAAATCATTCCATAAACATGACACCCGTTATGGTCTTCGATAATAAAACAAATCCATATTCCCTTAAAACTACCTTTATATTAGAAATGGAAGGTAGGTGTTCTGCAGACACCATTATTTGACTATGCACATAATGCCTGAAGACTTTTCTTAAGTGGCCAACAAAAATGGCATGTTAAACAAAGGAATATTTGTCCGTAAGATAGGCTTTAGCTAATTCCATAATTCCAATGGATTCCATGCCTCATATCACCTTACATGTCTAAGAAAAAAAATTCAGGGTCAATAAAAAACCCTTATACATGTTTAAAAGTTGTTTGGACATTCTCGGTTAATGAGTCCAAAATTGGGGCCCTTGCCCTGAAAATAACACTCAAAGATATTTGACTTAACATCAGTCATGATAGTCCAATTGGAAAGACTACAAACTAACCATGATAGAGAAACCCAACACTCTCTAATATGAAAACCCGCAAACGGAACCCCTGATAAAAGTCTATAGATAGCTTACTAAACATACACTCTGTATGTTTTATGAAAAATATTGAGCAACCAAAAATGTTGAAAGAGACAAAATGATTGTTAGTTAAAAAACATGAAAAGAGTAACCTAAGAAAAATTCAATTTATACCAGCTGAGTCCACACCAAAATCGGTATTAGGTAAACATTAGGGTTATAATAGAAAAGATGAAAAGATTACAGGGTTTTCCATGTAAAACAAGTAATAATCAAACTATACTGGATGAGTATATCAACTCATGAAAACATTAGGGTATGATTTGATTATTTCACTCATCCTAGACTATAATTCAATTTGGCATCTAGTTGAGATTACTGTTTAAATGCAGTCAATTATAAACTATTGATATTGGAGGAAGGGATGAAAAAAAGAACTGGAGAGTAAAATACATCCATTACTTCAAGTAAAATGAGAATATGGGGTGGATACACAATTTGGAATCTCTCCCTAGTTTCAAAAAATAGGTAGTGTATGGAATCCTAACAAATTACAATTAGGCCCGAATTTCTCTTTCCAACAGGTTGATAACTACCCGTCATTGGCCATCAAGGGCCTTTGGCAAAGCATTACTCAGTTCAGCTTCAGCTTCAACCATTGGATGTACTTTTTTCATAAAAGTTCTAATGTATCACAATTTTTATTTGATAGCCTCATAATTGGCACTTGATGACGTTAGATTCACTTTTATTATGGCCACATGATTCTACCACTCCCATAGTTCCTCCATTTGGGTGATCACTTGGTCCTGATAATTTTCCTCCTTAGCCTATATATAGTGAAAATCATCACTAATATCCTGAAAAGTATTAGTTTTATGGTGGGAGGCATTGAAATGAGATTGGTTTCCTTCAGAACTATCAAGATCCACTCAAGATATTACAATCTAGTACATAAGAGGATTAAAATATCTCTAATCAAAGCTGCCCGAACCTGAGCCAGTGAATAATCTTCGGATGTTATCCTACTCATTTGAAATGTTTTTCATGGGAGTTTCTGAGGCTAGAGCATAGATCTGATTCCATTCCCATTTTCACACAAGTCGATGCCTCTTAATAGTACTGGAACCTTGGTTCTTCCCCTCCACTGTGACAAGTATATAGTTGGGAACACCGTCATGGAATATGTAAGTGCCTATAGTTGAGTCACCCAAGGGGGGGAATTTCCCTCCCAAAAGACGTTTCAATATTTAGTGATAAGCACTGGGGATTGACTACAACTTCATGAACACCTGGTGATGTCCCACTTGGGGCAACATCAGCTGAGTCACCAACAATGTCAGCTAAAGGTGTGGGGTCTGAGTCACTCTCCACAAGGATAGCCTATGCATATGGGGTCCCTTCCAATCATGCATGATGCAGAGTATAATGTCATCACACATTTGGGCAATGAGAGGACGACACAATCGGTACCATGGAAATTGGACTGGAAATAGTTAATGGAATATGATCTATTCAAATTAGCCCAGACAATACCCTATCAGGGTAGTAGGACACCCATTGTTGGATTTACTCCAATGATAAATTTTTTGGATCCACCATGGGAGGAATAATAACCTCCATATTATAATCTTACCACATCTTCTTCAGCCATAATTAGTGAAGGATTATTGGATGTGATTTTCCCTTCAACTGAGAAACAAGGAGGGATTCAATCTCTTTCAGGCATCTAAATTTCATAGTGAACCTATAAGGGGTGTACGGATCACAAATAGTCACTCTATCTACATGAAATATCAAAACTCCATCCCTATGTGCAATGATATATGAGTGTTATTTTGGGTAACCCATCCCTTTATCCATTACTGGCCCATGGGGCATGACATAAGGCATGGAGGAGAATTGAGAGACATCACTTAGCAGTTCAACCACATCATCAATGCTAAAGAATTTATCATGGACAATAGAAATGTTGACAAGGGTTGGTCTAAAGTAGTAATGAGGAACTGTGGTGGTATGTCGATACTCGTAATAGGGGAAATGTTATACCATCTAGCCATATAGAATCTGAAATAGCTCGTTAATGATATTTGAAATATCTCCCCCTATATCTGCCCTAAAAATTCATAGATATGAGAAAGGGTTGTGATGGATATGTTAATAGGATATCTTTATACCAAGGTATCCCCTATCACTAAAGTTCACGCTCTGACATCGGTGTAGACATCGTGGGAAGGGAAGAGACATCTACTTAAAAACATGGAAAAGAAACCTACTAACCTGAGCTTAGAAGAAACACCTAACTAAATCTCATAACCCTAGGTGGTATACTGTCTTTCCTCAATGGTTGAATAATAGGATCCTTGAATACACTATGATTTTTTAGTTTGATGTGTTCAACAATGGTGAACTTTCCCCCTTGTCCTAATATCCTTTTGGAACAGCCTGATCCAATAATTGAATGAAATAAGTGATCATACATGAAGAGGTTTAACAAGAAATCTATCATCCATAACTAGTAAATCCATCTCCAAGGGAGACAATTCTGAAATATTCTCCTAGGTATTGGCCATAGGTAAAAATTAATTATACATGTCGCCAAGAATGGGGAGTCCCCTGATATGGAAAATATCTCGAAAACAGATTCCTACTTCACTATGAGAAAAGTGGAAGGTATTGGTACTTGAGAACCTATGAATGAGCAGTTCAGGTAGTAACTCACCTATTTAATATATGGAAAACTATGTAACCCATAAAACCTATTATAGATTAACAATTCTCAACCGATTGGGGAATTCCAAGAAGTTATGGTGTACCCAGAATGCCCATTCCCATTCATCGGAAAAGCACCCCTGGATAGAAAGTCCCACTTGGATCTCAATCCTCCATTTACATTTCTTATTGAAAGCTTAATTATGGATGGGTAGTCTCGAATTACTAACTCTAAATATGTATTATAGAGGTATTGGATAATCTGTGTCCCTTTGGAGCCGTTCAGAATGAACTTTTCCTCTCAGATCGAAATTGTCATGATCTGTCCTATGGTAGAGATGTTTGCACTATCACACCCCCAGAATGTCTCAGGAAGAATTATAAGGCTTCCTCAGTCGACACTTGGTATGAGAGAATCATATTCGAGTCCAAATTTGTAAGGTGGTATCTGGTTAAATAGTTGATAGGGCATAATATATTCTGAAAGGAGATCTCGAAGACTACACCTTTAAGGGACAACACAAGAACGAAGGTTGTATTTGATGTTCTCGACCTTAACCGAACTTCTTATGGATGCGACCATTGAAATAAGAGAAAGATACATTGTCATCCTATATCAAAAGGCCTATAGAAATGGTCAGTCCAATTAAACATTTAGGAAAAATATCGAAAAAATTAAAGAGGACCAAAATAATTCTGCATAAAGAAGCATTCTGTGTAGTGAAAAATGGAAATGTTATGAAGAAGGAACCAACCGCAAAATAAGAGTTCATTGAAACCCATGAGGTGCTATCCCACGAGGCATTTTCTAGTGAACCGAATAGTTATTTGGAAAAGAAAGCTGTGCATTAATCTGTGCTATGTGGAAATAAGAACTCACCATTCGAAGATTCAATGTCAAGTTCACATATTTAAAATTTAGTTTGTGGAAGAAGGAGATAGTTAAGTGTCTTAAGTTCATAGGATGAAAGGATTAGTTCACATATGAAGGAAGTCATAGAGGATGTTGGTTCTTGGAAGGAGAGTGAGAGAAAATCTATAGTGCATAGTTCTCCAAGAAAAGTTTTAAATGAAAAATAACTTGACCCCCCTATATATAAGTGTGGCCCCCCTATGGTTCTACCTTTATATCGAAAACCAGTTCAAGTCATGACTGCTTTATACATCAAAATAGCCTCATCCTCATCCTAATTGGAACCCATTCCAATGGGGGGAATTTTTTGGGTTCTGAAAACTTTTAAAAGGGAAAGAAAATAATACCAAAAATTTAATATAGGGAAGAAATATATATAAGAATGAATATTTGAAGAATAATATCAAAGAATCCTAGTTTAAGAAAAGGGAAGGAGAGGAACTGTCAATTTAAAGTCATTCATAGACTACTACACTATATTTCGGTCCATGGTCTCGTGAATTAGTTGTGAACCAAGTGGTTCTTGGAACATAGATGAATGTGTCGGCTCCCGCAAACCTTGTCATTGGTGGAAAAGAGGAAAAAAACTGCTCCATATACAACCCCCACGAATAGTGGTATGGGTGTAATAGAGGTGGAGAAATTATCCCCCGCATACCATCCCTACTAACTAAATAGTTCATGGGTGAGGAGAAGCTGAAGATTTCCTGTGAACGAGATGAATTCATTCGCAGAATTAAGGTGGTGATTTCCTCCATTGTGAACCACAACCCTAGAGGCCTTTATTGACCGAGTCGTCTGTGGGCTGGGTGATTTCCCCATGGGATTCAACAAAAGGTGTCATGTAACCCATAGATCCAGCTTCCGTGACACTCTATAAAAGGATCTCAAGGGAGCCAATATAAAGATAGGGGATCTGAGGAGAGAGATGCAGATATAGAAGGGGAGACTTAAGGAGAACAAATTTAAGAGATTTGGAGGAACTGAAGAAGAAATTACCGCAAATACGGTCTCTTCAGACAGTTCTTATAGTTATAGGTTGCTGCATATCATAAAAGAAAAAAACATTATATTAATTGGAAGATCGCAAACCTCATTTGGTGAATTCTGAACCAAATCACAGTGGCAAATGAACTTCCTATGACTAACAAGATGAATGCCAGTTCATCAATCTAACATCCTGCATAGCGCATTTCTGTGCGGACAAAACCCTACCCCATATAGTGTCCCGCTATGTGGATAGAATCCAGTACCATATAGAACCACTCTATGTGAATGGAACCTGGGGTTGTGTACCACTTCAGTATGTGGAAACCCTCTCCACCCGCATAGAGACATGCTATGAGAGTGATACCCCATCCTATATGGACAAATGGTATGTAGAATAGGGAACCTTTGGGAATTCCACCCTCCAGCTCTGATTATTTCCTCCCATTTCTGTCACCTCATCTGAACTCCCTCAACGAACCAGTACAACAACATTAAGTTAATGCATCTTCCAAATCCACCAGACCAATATGATAAAACCATCTGGCGCAGTTTCGCACCCTTTTGTGTTTACATACCAATAGTAATTAGAGTCACATGGGTAATCATCAAAATGGTGTGGACCCTCAGAATTTCCATAAGTTTATATTCCCATGGTAACCCGGGGTCCAACCTTGGATACTATCATGAACCTAAACATTCTAGGGATATAGTTGTAATCACTATTTTTTACCTTCGATGAGGTTTAGTGATATCATAGGGAAATCATGCTTACTTTTCCCTTTGACAATTAGCAACATTCCTCCCCTTTCCCAAAAACAATTTTAGGGAACTCGTAGTGTGGTGGTCCCCTATCTTTTCTTGTAGAAGGTTGCATCAGTGCTCCGCTCTGCCTCTACCAATGGAATACCTTTATTGGTTAATCTAAATATCCTAGGTATAAAAATAAGGAGGGGGGGGGGTATTGGCATGTTCAAATCCCCCCTCTCCCTTTGATATCCCACACCATCTATTAGAAGATGATGTGGGATGTGTGAAATTCAGATCAACTATATCACTTGTTTCTCACATCCATCATGACTCACATGGCCTTAGAGGATGGACAGAATCATGACATCCACATAACCCCAAAGTGCGGACCTACTACTAGATGTACACTCCAAATGTGTTGAACTATGAGAACTCTGAATCTTTCCCCAACCAGGATACATAAGATTCCTGTCTAAGGATCATGCTCAAAGGGTATCCTTTTCAATGGTTAACCCCAATCATGACCCCCCAATTCATTAAGGCCTCATTTATGGTGTAAGTCCTAACTCTAGTTCAAAAGGGGCCTTCTCCACTTATGTAATCCCCTGATCATGCCCCATTTATTGACTTCCTCTAGGGTGTAAGTCCCGAATCAAATTAAACTATGAAGGATTTGATACCAAAACAATTATGATATGTAGGAAGCCTCCATGTTGTCCAAACTGGACACCCATATCACCAAAATATTCTCTGGGTCATATCCCCGATAGGGTCATACCCACCCAGGAGACTGTATCTATTTTGAACATCTCGAGATACTTTGGTGTAAGTATCATACAAATACTTGACTAGTAAACTTTGTCCTAGATTTCCTTGCCACATGACATTAAATTTCATGGATGGGTCCTTATCACATGACCTTAAAAGGTGATGTGCCTAGTTAAATGACACCGAGCTACATGGGTTCTAATTCCTCTTACGAGGATATGTAGAGAGCCCATATTGTGGGTTCAATCCCAATATCTAAACAACTCTTTTCTCCCCTGGATGATGATAAAATCCAAAGTGACTCATCACATGGATTAATATATCATTGTCTCCGTAATTCCAAACCCATGTATATCCACGATTGATCTTGCGACCCAGGGGTAATCCACATACACACGCTTAGGAAGTATCCAATGATTCATAAACATATGAAAATATCTTAAATCTATAAGAGACTATTAGTATAGGAAATAATCTCCCCCCAAAGGGTGTGATGATCCCGACTGCCCATCCTCTCTACCAATGTAGTCCTTAAGTTTTGTTTGCCAAATCATCCAACGAGTTTCTGAATTTGAAAAGTAGGTCCATGAATCATGGATAAAAGGGAAGTTATGTGTTTCTAGATCTGTGAATAAACCCATTGAAGTTCAGATGAGGACATCATACTCGATGTGGGCGGATTGCATAAATACCTAACTCACTGCAATCATCCTCTAGGACCATTCAACCACGACACCTCCTTCGAAACATAAAAAAGAAACAACACCGAGTCCCCATGGGACCATATCAATCCATGAAATGAGTACAACACGAATCAGGTAGAAAAATATATAAATATCATATATATTTAGTATATATGAATTTAGATTAATCCATAAAATTTAGTTATAAAAATTTAAATACCCTATTCTTGGAGACAGAAGGCCGTTCAAACGTATGATCGTTGTTTCCATTTTCTTTTTAGATTTGAATAAATAAAAATAAATGATATATATAAATATAAATATTATTAAAATTGATTTTTTATGTCTTATATATCACACTTGTTCATTAAATCCATCCATATTACTATCCATGTAAATCACGAACGAATAAAATCACTTTGCGATGCGGTAGTCCAATGTACACACGAGCGACATTATCATATTCACAAAAAATGAAAATATTGAATGTATGTGTGATATAATAATTATATAAGAATTATAATATCATAAATATCATATATAAACAACAAATCCATTATTATTTCCCAATGTGATAGGTGGTAAAGGAAAAATGAATGACATTGGTTTGCGAGGAGGTAGTCCTCTACACACACGAATGATGATTTAATAACCCATTTAATGGTTGTGGAAATGGTTTTATAACATGAAATTTACATTTAAAATATCAATATATGAGATATAATTACGGTTATCATATCATCATGGTATACTAATAATAATGAAATGATGCTGAGGAATAAATAAAACAAAAATTCTCCTTGGTAAACATTACCTCTTGTTCAGTTACCCCCCTTATATTTTAACTAAAATACTTCATAAATTGGATTTCTATACAAACTATGGGAAGTGATTTGGTTAGATATTTTCTGAAAAAAATGTTATTTTAGGTGTAAGGAAGAGATAAATAGTTATGGCCTTTTATAAGTGAGGTGAGTGGAACACGTGTAATTGTTTGAAAAGAAATAATTTCATCAACATTTTATCAGGTCACAAGGATAAAAAACTAGATTATTATTGAGAATATAAGTTATATAGTAAACATATGTATAGAAAATCATATTTTGGCATCTTTTTTGTCATTTTGACCCATATCTTTTTAGTTTAACCCCATATAAATTCATTTTACCTTAAAAGTGATAAATAATTTTTACAATTCTTACTATTCATTTTGTTTAAAAATTTAGTTGAACATATTAGATAATATAAATTAGTTTGATTATAAATTTTAAATCCATTTTTCCAAATTAAATTTATAGAATTGAAAAAATTTAATTTAAAATTAACCCCACAACCATGATGAGGAATTCAGTTTTTTTAAAGAGAAAATGTTCGAATGTTTAAAATTTTTTTACATAGAAATTAATTTTGAAATTTATTACAATGAACTAAATTGGATTAATTGATGTAAAATTAAACTAATATTACTATAAAACAAACTTAAAATATAATTTATCTTTATAAATAAATTTAATTAAAATGAATTTTTTAACTAAAATTCAGTATTTTTCACTATTCATAAAGAGATGTAACATATTATAAAAATAACAAAAATTCACCAAAAGATAATTTTGAAATGATATTTTCAAAAATTAAAATTATTTTTTCATATAAAGTTTCGAAAATTAGGGGAAATTAATTTTTATATTAGTGTTCCAAAGGAAACAATACTATATTTTATAAAAATAATATTTTAAGCCTAAAATTATAATTTTTTTATTATATCTTTTCAAAAAACCCCTAAGTTGTATATTAAAAATTTAATTGAAAATTTAATTTAAAAATTTAATTAAAATAATTCACCAAAATTTATTTGTATAATTTATTTACGTAAAATACATTTATGTCCACAAACATATTTTTCCAGAAAATGATTTCCTTTATTTTGAAAAGGTTTTTATTTTCATTTATTATTACTTTATTGCTATATAATTTAATATATATACATATATAAACCATATATTTCATTATTTAGTTAATCGTATTCATAAAAACTATTCCAATTTATAGGTGAAAACTATCATATTAATTAGTAATATTTTAATCATATGTCACATTTCATTTAAATTAAGTATTGTATTCCTTGAAAGCTAAACTTGGTATTATGAGTAATAGAATCCAAACTTATTGTTGCATGTAATGAAAGATAATATCAATGTTGTTTGTAATTCAATATATTTTCAAGGAAACATTTATTTGAAAACAAAATCCACTAGATATCGGGGTGTTACATTTTTTTTATTTTTGGCCAATATGAATTGTAACATTCTTAATTTTTTGTTACCACAGTAAATGGTAAATATGGTAATTAAAATTTAAATTAAAATGATAAGGACTATAAAATTACCCCACCACTTAAATTAATTTTACTATATGAGTATATTTCATCGATACTCACACAATATTTTGTTATATGGACTTTTTTCCCATTTGGACGTGATTATGACATATATAATATTTTATTTTAAAAAAAGTAAAAAATATCACACTTATTTTTAATTAATATAATATTTTCACATGGTTATAAACAGAAAATATGTTTAGTTATAAATATTCATTTGAAATATAAATAATTTATCTTCATTATGGTAATTTATTTATAATTTTTAGTAAAGAAATAATTACCTTAAATGATTACATAATAGTGACACAATAATTATTCATTTAATTTAAAATAAAAAAGATATTAAAAGATATTAAAATTAAAATAATTTTAATGAATTAATGTGGTAAATTTTTTATTTAGTCAAATATAATCTTTTAGTGATATGATAGTTTGTTGGATTTTAATTCCTTGGTTATCTTCATTATATTAAGAAATCAAAGTATATGAATAGTCATAAAATTGAAATTATTGATATTTTATGAAGAAATTATTTTACTAAATGATATAAAATTCATAAAAATATTATATTCAACCAATTTCCTAGTATATGATTTCTAATATCAATTATGGTTTATTTATGGTTTGTTTGTCATGGTATGTGTGAAATGGGTTAACAAGGGGTTAAAATCAAAAGATAAGTGTAATAACATAGTCAAAACTTGTAAATATTTTATTTTATGATATTTTTTTGACCGATAATAACCCTATATTATAAATAAACTAGTTTTGATCCATTTGTAATTTAAAATTATTTTATATTAATTTAATATTTAGAGATATTACAAAAGTTCTTATCCCCTGTCTTATAAAAGGAAATCCCTTCTTCTCTTTTATCCACACTTAAATAACATTTTTTTTGAAAAGACATACCAAAAGACATTCCTTGAATCCATAAAATCATTATATATGGCTTGGGATAGGCATAACACAAACCCTATAGGGAAAAAGTAGTTTTTCAAAGGAGACTTTCCAAAGAAAAGGTACAATTTTTAACTACATGTTTTAGTTTTTTTCTTATTACACCTCTTTAAAATCTTATTCAACCATAATAAAATAATAAAAAATTTACTAAATATAAATATATGTTATTATGTTAATTATATAACCTATATCCATCTCCAATATCATTTAAATGAGAGAGGAATTCATCAATTATGTGTATAGTAGGCTACCACCTCGTGAACTAATGTAATTCATTCTCCATCACCATATCTCAAGATTGGTTATAATGATGGAATTAATTTCTAGATATTATATTAATGAAATATTTGTCATTATAAAAACATAATATATCATTTAACTTATTACGTTTCCATTCAATGAAAATGCTAAAGTCATTCGTACGTACGTGTAGACTACCACCTTTACGAAGCGATGTGATTTGTTTTTCAACACCACTTCACATGGATGAAATATAAAAGTATATTTAAATAAGTAAAATCATATTTATGAAATTATTATAATTAAATAAATATAAAATAATACTTATCTTCTTTCCATAATTATCATTGAGAAATGGAAATGTTTTTATTGCGTACGTATGACCCACCATCACTGTTACTATAACATAGTTCATTTTCTATATCCATATTTAATGGTTAGATTTAAAATTATAATTTATGTTTTTAAATTATAATTATTTCATGATTATTATTCTTGATATGATGAAATATTGACTTATTTTACCATAGTCAACCTACCAATGTTATTTTTTACTTATGAATGGAATATCATCAAAATATCTGATGAGAACATAAATGATTAAGTAATTGTTATAACATGGTAAATGAGATAAAAGTAAAAATAAACCTAAAAGAGGTTATCAGTGAATTAAATAATTAACCTAATATTTTTTTATTTTTGATGATAAATATTGTTCATGATGAGTTGAAATCCAGGAAAGTGACCTTTTTAAAATCCTTATTTAAATTTTTCATTAAAAATATTTTTCTTCCATGCTAGTATTTTTTAATATTATTTTATGGATGTTTATAAAAAATTAAAAAATTTATAAATGAAATTTTACCTTAGTTTTTTACTTTTTTTAATAGTTTTCAAAATGAAGTTTTATGGAATGTTTTAACATTATTTACAAAATACAAAATGAATGTTCTATTTTAATTTATATGACGTCAAATTTTTTTCCCCAACCATATCCATTATTTTATTTTTGGTTTACTTTTTAATCCCTTATGTTTTGTTCTAAGAGAAATCGTATTTCAAATTATTCTGGGAATTTTAGATTTTAATATAGGATTTTAAATAAAAGAGATATATCAATATCTGAAATTTCTTTCTTATGGGTGGAAAGATTGTTTTTATGATGAAATCTTTTTTGTGCTATGATTATGTTATGGATCTTCGTAATTTTTTATGATTAAAGTTCAATGGTAAAATATGGCCTCGTGAGGCCATTATACCTATCCAATATATTTGGAAAATGTATGGAGTTAACTATTTAGCTTTCTCCTAAGAGACTATGGGAATATACTATGATGATTATTCCATGTATAAAAGTGATGGTTTTTTAAGTGTAATTCTAATTGTTACTCCAAGAATAATTGTGTTGGTTATTACATGTGTTAGAAATAATGATATATAATGAAAAATCTAGTTACCTACATGATTTATGTTTTATTTATGTGGGTTTTATTGAAATATTTTGATTTCACTTGGTAAAAGAAAGTATATGATACTTCATAAGGATGAAAAATATATCTTTTTGAAAAAAAGTGATTATGAGTTTTTCGTAATTTCAAAGTAACATTATGGGTTTTATTTTTTCTTTTAATATTTCTTATGAAATGATTAATAATTTTTTTGGCAGAAAATGTTTTTTATTAGGTAAGAAAATGTTTATTTTTCACCTAATTATTATTTTTAAAAAGGAAAATTTTTATAAGTATTCACAAAATAACTATTTATTTCTTTCTTTTTTATGTACCCTACAGAATGGTTTTCTCTCATCCCATGTTTTAATTTATTTTCAAAGGTATTATGGATGGGGAAGAGAAATGAGTAATTCAATTTTAATTTCATGAATATTTTTCATAAAAATAAACCATGTTTTACATTAAAAGATTTATATTTTGAAAAAAATGCATATTGAGTAGAAGTGTCATATTAGTAATATATAGAATTCTTATGTAAGAGTTATGAACTAACTATATAAAAATATAAACATAAAAAGGTATTTAGAAATTAAATAAAATTAAATCTAGTCAAATGAAACAAAATTAAGTAATGTATAAGGCTATGTCCTTACTAAAAACTTTAAAACTTTTAAAATATGGTTTTAAAGAAAAATACCTTTCCTTAAATCCCATTTAGTGTTTTCCATTATTTAACTATTGAATAATAAAATAATATTAGTTTTATAATTGATAAATAATTTTTTTATGTTTTTTTCAATATATTTATCCTTTTTATATGTTTTTTTGACAATGTTCTATTTAGTTAGTTAATCTGTTAAGTTTACATTGGACATTTTAAGGATGTTCTACTCATGATCCCAAAATAGCTTTGGTTGGATGACCATAATTAAATGGGTCATTGTGTAATCATATTTAAAATATTAATCATTACATGATTATAGATTTTTTAGTAAATACAATTTTAGAACCATCCATGAAATACATACATAAAAAATGAATCACATTACCTCATGGATGTGTTAGTCCATACATACACATGAAACAATGTAATCCTTTTTCAATGAATAGAAAGGGAAAAATATATGATATAATATCATTACTGAATTATAATTTTATAATTAATATCATATAAATTAATTAAATTCTTTATCAAATATATCCTTTTGAGGTGGTAATTAAAAATGGAACAATTGCTTCTTGGAGGTGGTAATCAACATGTACGCAAGAGCTATGTTTTTATTTCACATATGATGTAAAAAAAGATGAAAACGGGTTGTAAAAAATCATAAAACAATTATAGTATATTTAAGATATTTATTTTATTATTTAATAATGTTTAAATAATATATAATAAGTTATAAGAATAAATATACTTGAAATAGGTCAGTTATAACTTATACAGTCTCCTTAGATATCTCCCTTTGGATTATAGTTTAATCCTTATGAGATTAATTTTTTTGTAAGAAAAATACCTATTGGAAATGGTAAAGGATACTGGGGATATATTTTGGTAGGTATTTTGTAAGAACCCAGGTTTTCTTATGAGGTACAGATCCTTTTCTTTTCAGTTTAACTGTTCTGTTGAGGCCAAATGTGGATGCCTAACTTGACCAAGGGAGTTACGGAGGTGTTCGAGGCTTGTTCAGAGCCCGAGACAAAGTTTTAATCTAGAAATGGCCTGACACATGGTTTGTGCATGGCCTGCGCATGGTATGGGTAAACTGTACACCTTGGTGAAGGATTGGAAGAGGCTAGAGCACAGCCTGTGCATGGTTTGAGGTAACCGTGCAGGGTGGCCATGCGGTTGCCCCTTTCCTTCTAGTAAGGTCTGCACGGTCTCCACACGGTTTTCCAGGCCGTACAGGTAAACTGTGCGACCTGCTGTGTTTTCAAATTTAATTAATTTTTAATTAAATTGTTAAATTTTTAAAAAACCTTACCTAAACCTCTGTTTCTTCAACTGGACAGAAGGGTGAGGTGCCTGGGATCTCTCAAGGAGGCCTACAGAGGGATTTTGATCCTGCTCCTTCGTCCGATCTCGGTTTCGAACACCATTTGTCTTTTTGGATCCACAATAGTGAGTCCTCATTCCCTTTTTAATCCTTCTTGATTTTTCTGGTTATAACGAATACAGATTGGATTAAGGCTCATATGACCTAAATTCTCATTCTTCGTCTGTTCTTAAGATTTCTTCCAAACCAAGAAGAATTAGAGCCTGATACTGGGCGAGCTATCTAGTACGAGCCTAAGGTAGGTGGTCTCGTGCTTTTCACTGATTGTCAAGCTATTTATATTTTCCGGAGTGTCGCGTGCCCAATTTTGGGGTGTCACTTGAACCTGGAATTTAACCCTGTTATTACCTATCATGTTGTAGGTAATCTGAATAGGATGGTATGTGCTTGAGATAGGTTTTACTCCTTAGATAGGAACCACCCCTTGGGTGAATTGCCTTGAATTGCTCTTTTATGGATTTTGACCCAGGATGCCTATGAGATGTGCCTTTTTTTTCCCTTGTGGGTTGTTAAAAATGGGAATTGAGTAAGAATGGAATTGCAATAGAATGAAATTGTAATTGAAAAGTTTTCAGGTATGGGATGGAGTTTTTCCCCTTGAACCTTGTATGCTAATTCTTGAATTTCTAGACCACATGAGTTAAATTCTTTTGAACTGCTGAAAATGTGAAGCAAAGTCATGGGTGAACCATGGAACCAATGTGAGTTTCCATGGACGGACTCATACAAGACTTGTTACTGAAATTACGAGTGAATCATTGATACAGAGTGGGATGACATGGACGGAATCAACAGGGCATGATATGTCATGGGCGATACCCGGATCTTATTTATATGATCCCGGGGAAGGGCTCAGATGATGGACTATACCGCACCTAGAGCGAGGCTGGGTACCTAGGAGGTTCGTCGGAATGGTCTTGTAAAGTTGGTGAATTTTCTCCTAGAGTGATGCCTAGTTTCCGATTTGAGTATTCCAGGAACGGGATCAAGGAATGGTCTGAACACATAAATGAAGTGATCAGTGAATGGAATGGACACTTGAAGCGACGCCAGGCCAACACACAAGCTTAGGTCGGTCTTTCTAGTTTCCTTTGTTTACTGCTTTCCACATTACACTGCATGTTTTATATATTCAATGACATATTAGCACAGATATTTGGTGGTTGCCTATTAGGATTTAGTCTCACACCCTATTTGAGTCGTGTTTTTGGACCCAACAGATTATATGATTTTAGGCAATGAGAAGGGGAAAGGCCCTAGTACAGGTACCCGACTTTCTACTCGGAGTAGGAGTGCATAGAACCAAGATGAGGCTTGTGATGGGACAAGGGATTCATTTTGGTTTATTTTTTGGTATTTTGTATACTTTTACTATATTTTATTGACTTGCACCATCCTATATCACATATGTCAGATCCTTCTATTTGTTATCTACTTCTGATGTCTATGTGTTGTATACTGGTTACCTTCTTCTGCTATTCAATGTTGTAATTCCACTATGGTACTTTGGTAATGGGGGTATAGTCTTCCCCACAGACTCACCTAGGCCTTTGCTGCTAGTCGGCAGCCTCTGGCGTTTGGGGAGATACGCTTGAGGCCATGTGGCGACCAGTCCGGCTACCAAGTTGAATGGTAAGTTGGGTCGGGACGTTACAAAGTGGTATCAGAGGGAATTTCCTTTTCTGATTTGACTTACTATTTGGTGACTATAGTCAGGAGTAGGAAGGAAGGGACTTTGGTAATAAATTGTGCCCGAGAGTTGCAAACCCACGTACAGGTAAAATCCAAGTTGCCTCGTATGGAATTGTGTTTTTGGGTTAATTATTAAAGTTGTTCTGATTTCACCAATGGGCGACACACATGGTTTTTGCTGATACTATTGATATTATTTTGGGTTCTATTTTGTTGCAACCCGATGAGATGAGAGTTTTCCATCTCATGCATCATATAGGCACCTCATTAGGAATCACATGTCATGCATTATTCCATGCTATCTAGGAGATGCATTAGATATTGCGTGTTGTTGTGATAGGTGGTGTGATAACCATAGCATGCTCTTTTGATAGTTGATTGGTTGGTGTGCCTATTATTGTGTTAGATTGGATGCAATGAATGAGGAGTGATGTCATATTTCAATTCGTAAGGTGTATGGGCCCTCTTGGATTGGGAAATGATGCACTAATGGGATGTAAATGCTAAATGAAATTTAATTGCATGGTTATATGGGCATGAAATTTTGATTCATGTGGTGTTATGGGCCCTCAGGGATCAGAACTTGGTGGACCATTGTTTAAAGCTTTTGAACAAAGGTATGTTAAAAGAATGAATGCTGAAAATAGAGCCTGACCTAGACCCAACTTCTGAGTGGGTAAGAGGTAGTGACTCTAGTGGTTTTTGGTGACTGTTCCTTATGCAGTCCTGTCTTTAGATGCAGGCTGTGGGTTGATGTGGTTTTTAGGAAGGTCTTGAACTGTCCTGACTTGGTTCCTGTGCTCGTGAGTTTCAAATCTCGTTAAAATTTTGGAACTAAGGCGTGTGTTTGGCATTGCAGAGTCATGCCACAATGGTGACCTCCAGTCGTATGTTGGGAGAGCGGTGACGACCACGTTTCGAAGATGGTAGACCATAGGCTACTAGAAGAAACACCGATTGTGCCATCTGCGGCCCCAGCTGTTCTTCCGGACACGGGTGCTGAGGCACAGTTCCGTGAGAGCTTGTTGTGTTTTATGTAGACTATTCAGGGAGCACCGCAGCCTGCCCCGACTATGGCAGAGTTGACATGTGAGTTCTAGCCGTAGCATCTGCCTATGTTTTTATGGGATGGCAGACCATAGGCTGCAGAGTCCTGGTTAGAGGCGATACTATCTATCTTTGAGCATTTGGAGACACCTCTAGAGAGGAGTGTAAAGATCACTACATACATGCTATGTGATTCTTCCAAGAGGTGGTGAGACGTGATCACCCAGTTGGATCATCATCAGGAGATGGATTGGTTAGAGTTTTATATGGCCTTCTATGATTTCTTTTATCCTGAGACATTGAGGGCCGATCGAGCCCGGGATTTCTTACGTCTGGAGCAGGGCACGTTATCAGTGATGGAATACATGGCCCGTTTAACTGAGCTTCAGTGCTTCTCACCTATCCTGATGGGCAATGAGCTATCAAGGACCAAGCGTTTTGAGGATGGTTTGAGATATGACATCTGATCTCAAGTAAATATCTTAAGGTTGACTACTGTTTCTGGAATTGTAAACCAGACAGTAATCAAAGAGCGTAACCTGAGAGAGGATGGAGGTACAAGCCCGAGCGGTTCGGCATCGAAATCAGTTACTACAGTGACTGTTAGTAGGAAGCATCGTCTGAAGCTTCCACAAGGTGATTCTATCCTTCAGAACCTATCTTCGGTTAGCAATCTGAGGTGCTACCAATGCGGTAGGCCGGGACACATGAAGCCGCAGTGTCCAAGGGACCCAGTTGAGTGCTGATCATGTGGCAAGATGGGTTATCTTCAACGTTTCTGCAGAATGTTTCCACCAGCAGCCAGCAATAGTGGGTCCGCACCGACTCCATATGCAGGAGCAGGGTCGACAGCTTCTCATCAGACTGGGAGTTGGGGTACGACTGGATGAACAGGCCGAGGTAGTGGTCATGGAAGAGGTAGCTAGGTACATGGTACACCGAGACGTTAGAGTGGGCTAGTTCCGGGTAGTGAGGTTGTATCACAGGACCGTGGTTCCAACCAGATGTATGTAGTGCAGCCTACTTCTGAGGATTAGGGAGCGGGACTGTCTACGGTGAGAGGTATGATATTAGTAGCATCTATTATTTCATTTTCCCTCTTTGATATAGGTTCATCACATAGTTTTATATCTGTGCCTATAGTGAAAAGACTTGGGATAGTTGTGTTGTCTTCTGATGGCATCTTGATGCTAGACACACCACTAAGAGTTAGGGAATAGGTTGTATGTAAGTACAGAGGGTTCCCCCTTGAGATTGGAGGGTGTCACTTCATCTGGGATCTTTATGTTATTGGAATTATAGGTTTTGATGTCATTCTCAGTATGGACTGGCTAGTAGCTTACCGATCCTATGTTGATTGTTACCGCCAGATAGTTATTTTCACATCACCAGAGGGTACAGTGTATACTCTTAAGGGTGAGTGGGATCTCCAGGCAAGCTGAGCTAGACCAGAGCAGCGTGGGCTGGATGGGATGACAACCCATATCGCTAGATTGTTTCTGGATGATCAGGGAGTGAGTCAGACAGACCTTCCTCCAGTAGTTGAGCGGTTTAGGGATGTTTTTCTTGACAAATTTTCAGGTTTACCTCTTGAGAGAGAGGTGTAATTCTCCAATGAGATAGTGCCAGGAGCTTCACCAGCATCCATTACTCCTTAGAGGGTGGCTATGACTGAGTTGCAAGAGCTCAATAAATAGCTCGAAGATTTAGAGGCAAAGGGGTTTATTCAACCCAGTACTTCTCAGTGGGGTTTGCTGGTCCTTTTTGTGAAAAAGGTGAACAAGACTCTTAAGCTGTATGTGGACTATCGAAAGCTGAACCAACTGACGGTTAAGAACCGATATCCCCTGCCACAGATAGATGACCTGTTTGATCAGCTTCAAGGAGCTAGGGTGTTCTCGAAAATTGATTTGAGGTCAGGGTATCACCAAGCGCGGGCTCGACCTGCAAACATACCGTGAACAACTTTTCATAGCAGGTATGGTTTATATGAATATCTGGGTATGCCATTGGGTCTCACGAATGCGTTAACTATTTTCATGGATGATATTTTGTTTTATTCTCAAAATCAAAATGACCATTCCAATCATCTTGAGATCATCTTAAATACACTAAGAGATCATTATATATATGCAATGATTACTAAGTTCCACTTTTGGATGGATCAAATTCACTTCTTGGGCCATGTTTTCTTTGAGATAGGAGTGTCTGTAGACCCAGAGAAGGTTAGAGCTGTGGTTTCTTGGGAACAGACCAAGAATGTCCTTGACATACAGAGTTTCCTGGGGCTTGCTGGATATTATCGTCATTTCATATAGGATTTCTCACGCTTAGAAGTGCCGTTGATAGGCCTGACTAAGAAGCCTGTGAAATTTGTAGGGACAGATGTTTGTGAAGAAGCCTTTTAGGAGTTGAAAGGAAGGTTGACATCAGCACCAGTCCTGATACTACCATAACAGGGCAAGAGTTACATGGTCTATTGTTACACAGCAGGTATTGTGCTGGGTGCAGTGTTGATGCATGGAGACAGAGTCGTGGCATACAGATCTCGGCAGCTAAGTCCACATGAGAGGAATTATCCGACATAAGATCTTGAGCTAGCAGCAGTTGTTCATACATTGCGTTGTTGAAGACACTATTTATTGAGAGATAATTTTGTGGTGTACAAAGACCACAAGAGCCTCAAATATATCTTTACTCAGCATGATATGAATCCTAGGCAGCGACAGTGGGTGGAGTACCTACAGTCCTTTGATTTCGAGCTTGCTTATACGCCTGGTAAGGGAAATGTAGTGGCCGATGCATTGAGCAGGAGGACTCCAATACATGTAGTGCAACAGGCTAGCAACGAATGGAATCTTATGTCCTTGTTCTCTGAGATGCACCTTGATGTGAAGAATAGCCAAGGGTAATATTTTCTATCATCTTTACCTGTGACTTCTACCCTCCTGGACAAAGTAAGGATGAGACAACTATCAGATTCGAAAGGCCTAGTTCTGCGGGAGGGTGTGTCAGGTGAGGACCCTCCTTCTAGTTGGACGATAGGAAAGGATGAAGTTCTTCCTATCCAGGGACGAGTATGGGTTCTAGTGGATATTAAAGAGGAGTCGATGCGGAAGTTTCATGCTTCGGTTTGGGTAGTTCATACAAGAGTCACTAAGATGTATCGTGACTTGCACCGAAAGTACTGGTGGCTGGGTATGAAGAGGAAAGTGGCTAGTTTTATCACTAGATGTTCCACCTGTCAGCAGGTGAAGGTGATACAACAGTGGCCAGATGGGCTGTTACAGCAGTTACCTATCCCAGAGTGGAAATGGGATGATGTTTCGATGGACTTCATGACCTATTTTTTGAGGTCACCTCGAGGTAATGATGCTGTGTGGGTTGTGGTTGATAGGCTCACAAAGGATTCTCATTTATTACCGATCAAGGAGACCTTCAGTGTGGATGAGCTGAGAAGGTGGTATATCCGAGAGATATTATGACTTCATGGGGTACCTCACACCATTGTTTCAGATAGGGATGCTCATTTTAAGTCATGTTTTTGGCAGAGTTTTTAGAGGGCACTGGGTACACAGGTGCTTCTGAGCAGAGCATACCACCATCAGACTGATGGCTAGTCAGAGCGTACGATACAAGTGCTTAAGAACATGCTGCAAGCATGCGTCCTGGATTTTGAGGGATCATGGGAGAGGCATATTCCCCTAGTTGAGTTTGCCTATAACAACAGTTATCAGGGGACTATACAGATGGAACCGTACGAGGCCTTATATGGTAGGCCATGCTGACTGTAATAACCCGGATCTCTTTCCAGGTATGTTTTTCCTTTTTTCTAGAGATTTTGATAAAAATGAATTTTTTCGAAATTTCAGAAGTACACGCCATGTACTTTCTAAGTACACGCCGTGTACTCTTCCCGGCTCAATGTCGTGTGTTGGCCGTGCCCGGGCCACACACACGGTGTGTAAGGATGAGGTGGAGGCTGGTTAATTCGGAGTACGGAAAAATTGAAGTACATGCCATGTACTCTAAAAGTACATGCTATGTACTTTCTTTTTTTTCATTAAATGGACCGGGGTCATGTAAAACCCCCATATCCGTCTTCTTCTTCAGTTTTCGACTGTCCGAGAGCGACCGTACGACCGGATCTTCGATGGGCTCCCGCCTCGCCGTCCGTTCTCCGATTCGAGCACGGTCAGTTGCGTTGGAATCGCAGTGGTGAGTTATTCATTTTGTTTTAGCCTTGTTTCTTGATTCCTCCTCGTTTACAAGTTATCATAGGTTGAGAGTTTTGTGCGTTTTCTCAGATCTAAATCGTTCCAAGGGGAATCTGTCATCGAGGTTCACGTATATCGATCTCCTAGGATCGAGGTAGGTGGTTTGTTCCATCCTGTAGAAAGTTGATGAATATTTTGTGCAATTTCCACCAATACCCTTGAACGGGGTATTGCATGTTTCCTATTTTTCTCTTGTTAGTTTACTACTTTTCTTGATTGCTTTAGTAGAGGTTATTGCTTGTGATTAGATTAATTCATTGTGCTCATATTTCTTTTCCATGCTTGTTCTACCTGTTTGACATACTTCCAATTTCCATGCCTAGTTGTAGTATAGTGGAACTGTTGTTTTTTTTGCTGTTGAACCTTAGTTGTTAGCGAAGTAGTTTTTGGAGGTTTACTTGGATGATACACACGCTTTGAGCATGTTTAGTTATACTCAGGACTGTGAGAACCTAGAGTAGCAGAACAAAGGGAGAATTGACAGAAGGGCTTCTCCAGAGTGTCTTTTAATTACGATGCGAGACTATAGTGGGAATTGACGTTTTGTGCTTCCCCAGAGAGTCTGTAGATCCACGACGCTTGCCACAGGGGGAATTGACATTGAGTGCTTCCCCAGAGAGCCTTTAGAATTATAAGAGACTATAGGGGGAATTGACGGTGAGTGCTTCCCCCGAGAGTCTGCTTAATTACGTAGCTGAACTAGAGGGGTGAGACTGTGTGTGCCCCCCAGAGGGTTGATAGTACTTAGAGGTTGAACCATAGGGGTTAGACTGTGAGAGCTACCTAGAGGGTTACCTATTTTCTTCTTGTTGTTGACTGCTTACTTGTGTGCTTTACTTATTAGAACTGTGGATTGTAGCTGCTTGTGTTTTCCTATTTACTTCTTCTTGTTTATTTACTTCCATGTATTCATTGACTATTAGGCACAAATCTTTGGGTGATTTGCTACTGGTATTGTATCTCACACCTTGTTTGGGCCATGCTTTTGGGCCCAAGCAGACTATGTTGTTGCAGGTATAGATAAGGGCAAGCACCCTTCTACTTCAGGATCTTGACTGAATCAAGAGATGGGGAGCATGGGACTGAGCCATGGCTCGTGACGCTGAGGATATTAATTTTTTTTTATTTTGCACTTGGTTCAGTTGTATTTCGGCACATTGTTGTGTTTCTGTTTTCCTTAGATACTTGTACCTGCTGCATCATTTTCATCATAGTTATATATCTGCATTGCTTCTGCTGTTTGGTTTCTGTTGTTATTCATGTTTTTTACTGCTTCCGCTATTTAATGTTGTTTCCTTATCTTGTATACCTTAACGAATGAGGGCATAGTTTCCCCACCGACTCACCAAGGCCCTCGCTGCTGGTCAGCAGCCTCTGGCATTTGGGGAAACGCGCTTGAGGTCATGTGGCGAACCCGGGTATGGGGCACCAGTGGAGGGGCTCCGGACTCGGGACGTTACAAAGTGGTATCGGAGGAGTTATTTTATCTTACATTACTATTTGGAGACTTTAGCCAGGGATATGATAGATTCGGTACTTGGCATTAAGCTGTGCCCGGAAGTAGCTAACCCGTGTACAGGGAAAATCCATACTACCATGTTAATTGCAGTTTTCTGGTTTTGAGATTTTATAGTTGGTCTGATTTCACCGACAGTGATTCACAAGGCTTGTGCTACTATCATTTTTATATTTTGGTTTTATTTCTATCGCAACCCGATGAGATGAGGGTATTCCATCTCATGCATCATTTAGACACTTATAGGAATCACATGCCATGCATTCTGGCCATGCCATCTAGGGTGCAATAGCGATTGCATGCTATTGTGATAGACCTTGTGTAGATTATGTATGCTGTTGTGATAGTTGTTTGATAGATTCTCTTCTGCTATATTAGGAAACTGTTTTTTTGTTATTTGTTTAAACTGAATTCCAAGTTTTGGTTCTTGAGGTGTTATGGGCCAACCCGGATCAGAATTTGGTATCTTTTCCCTTGTTTTAGTGTTTCTATAATTCTACATAGTTTCTGAGCTACTGCCCAGAAAAACCCAGAATACACGACATGTACTTTTGGATACACGCTGTGTAGTTTTCAGGCAGTGTCACTGACCATGTGAGTAGAACACGGTGTCATGGGAGTAACTTCAGGAACATGCCGTGTACCATTGGTACACGCCATGTGAGTTCAGAGCCGTGTACCCGGCCATGTCACTAACAACACGGGCCAGGGAAGCTTGGGTAGAACACGCCGTGTAGTCCTGTCCAGGTGCCCAGCCATGTCATGAACAACACGGGACGGTGTTGCCTTCTCCTATACACGCCGTGCTTGTTCGGAGCACACCGTGTAAGGGCCAGCCGTGTGGATGGCCATGTACTCAACAACACGGACCACCAAAATATTGTCTAGTGCACACCGTGTTTGTTTCTATAACGCCCCGACCCCGGTAGCCCGGTGCCGGTGCTTCGGTTATGGTGTGCAATTTATTTCACACAAATGAAACAAATAAGTCACACATCATAACCCATCAGGAGGAACTTTCTGGTTTAGATCCTGGAGAATCAGAGACAACAGCTTTTCTTCTTTATTTTCTGAGCTAAGAACAAACATCCAAGTCTCGGAAAGGCTCTATCAACCTGTAAGAATTTAACATAAAACATAGGGTGAGCATTGAAATACTCAGTAAGGGGTTTTTGAAAATACTTAAATACAACTTTTGAATACCACGTTGAAAAATACTTTTCCATACTTAGAAAGTTTTCTTAAAAGAAAAACATCAAGACTAAACAAAGGTTGATACATCAGAATTAAAGTATCTCATACTTATGCACTAAAACACTTAACGGTAACCCACTTAGTAAACAAGATAAGCATAATAATAAAAAGGCCTGGGTTGCACGAAGTAAAGTGTCCATAAACAAGAAAAGTGTGTATGATCAATAAGATGAAAATGTCATCAGATTCGCACACAAGTGCATCATCTACACAAAATATGCACATTATGACATGATAATTGAAATAGAACATTTAAAATGAAGTTCTAGAAAAGAAATTGGTCATGCATCAACATTGCCATATCATATGTCTTGTGTTTCTTTTTTTTATCCGATACTCATAGGTAAGGTTCTATAACCAAGGTTATTCCTCTAATCGGAATAAACACTAGGTTGGTCATAAACAAAGAAATGTATGCTAAAGGACTCATGGTCTTTGTGTCAAGGCCTTGTGCCATGACCTAAGGGTAAAAACCCAATCTGACTATCTCAAGAACTATCGATGCATCGAGGAGCTTACTTTTACCGGTCTCAAACCCGGAGGGCTTACTTTAACCAGTCCCCAACTTGGAGGGTTTTCTTCTTACCGGACCCCATTCCGGGTAGTCCCATACATTTCTCACATGTTGATAGGGTCAGATATTCAAGGTGTCCCATACCACTTTGAATATTTAATTTTCATTTCATATTACCCAAGGTGTCCCATACCACTTTGGGTAATGCCACTTTCATTTCTCATTACCCAAGGTGTCCCATACCACTTTGGGGAATTTTAGTTCTTAGTTCATTATCATGTAGAGTCATATGCATGAACAATGTGAATAAGGCAACAATTATATAATTGGTTTACAAATACAGTTACGGCAGATAAAATGGAAAGTATGGAATAAAAGCAGGCACGGTTAAGCAAGCATACTATGTGCATAGAACAATTATTTAAGCACATAAGATTATGAATGTGTGAGACTTGATCCCAAGGGGTATTAAATGATGAGTCTCTAAAATTCCAGTGCATGGAAAAGAACTACTTGGCATTAACTATTGTACTTCACAGGTCATAGTACTTGCAACAAATCTCCATCCGCTAATAATTACTGCGGCATGCTTGGTATAAAAATAATAAACACTTGAAATCTTTAAAATTCCGACACTTGGAAGTAAACCACTTTAAAAATAATACCTTTCATTAATTATTATTCTTCTCTGGTCATAGAATTTGATGTTACACTCTGCTCACTAAAAATCATTGCAACGAGTTTGGTATAAAAATAATAGAGGATTTCAACATATTAACATAACCCTTAAATCCATTTCCTTTTAATGCAAGTTTAAAATAGGCAAGGGCATATCCTTTTGAAAAAACACAAATCATTTTAAGGGCGACATTAATCAAGTTCATAGGTGTACCCTTAGACACAGAAATATAAAACAGCATAGACAAGTACTAAAATTCTACTTGCATAGAAATATTAATAACCATTTCTTGAAACTAGGGTTTTCAGATATTAATCTTATAAATACATTCATAAGGATATATATACACACGTAATATATATCGGTTTACTCATAAATTAAACACGGTAAAATAAAAATCTTAATACCTCTAACTACTTATCATTTATTCAGTTTGAAATTCAATACCTCATGGGGGTTTAAATGTTCATGAAACTGTAAATACATAAACATGTAAAAGCTTTGTTTTTAACCATAACATAATTGTACTTAAACCAAAAAAAAACAAGTTCGCATCAAATGATATTTTTCAAAGATAATTCTAAACACCAAAACACATTTCCATTCCAACACATAACCCTGTATAAAATATATAGTTCTATATACAAGGCATACATAAAGGTCATACCTGTTAGGAATTTTAAAAAAAAGACCATTTCCAAATGTATAATTCCTAATTTAAAATACTGAATTATATGGAAATATTAGAAATAGACTTTGTATGGTTACCTATATATATAAGTGTATACTCAAGCATCCGAAAATATATATATATATATATATATGTGTGTGTGTGTGTTATGTTGTGTAATGGTTTTGCTTAAAATGAAAACCCTTCATAAATACCCTTGTATAAATACTCAAATAAATATTAATAAAAACAACCTCCTTGGAATACCTTAGACTGAAAGAGGTTAAGGGGGTATACCCAAACATATGAAAAAATTATGTATATAAATGTGTACATAGACTATCCAAAGGGATATATTAGAAAACTCAGAAAATTATTAAATCTTTTTAGGAAGAGAAAGAAAAAGGTGATACCATTTCCTATGCCACTCACCAAGTCTTCAAAAGATGAGATACACGGTGCATATACTGGAAATACATATTATATATATACATATCATATAACCGAGTATAAGAAGTGTGTATATTGGGGTTTTGAAATTATAAGGAGGTGGGGGCATCCCCTATGTTAGCATACCCGAAGGAAAAACCACCTTAGGAGCCCCCTGTTTGCTTAAAATGGAAAACGTGAGAAGTATGCACTTGTAAAAGAAATCCGTATATACATATATATGTATTTCATGTATATAAAAGTGTAACGAGGAGAATGGGTAGGTTCTGAAAAAAAACGCTTAAGCATGGAACCCTTACCTTGCTGTGGAGGATGCTCATATTCAGAGAAGCCCACTGGTTTAGCTGGAGAGATCGGGAGGAGCACAGGTGCAGCAGGAGGTTCGTGGGGAGAAGGATTATATAGAAGATTCTGGTGCACCCAAAAGGGATTAGATCCAAGAGTTAGGCCGATCCTATGGCGTCCTAGGTAGGTGGGTGTGTGAGGTCAACGTGAGCAGTGGGGGGAGGCGTCTCGGGCAAACCTTGCTGCTGGTTCGCGGGTCCCTGGCACGAGGTAGAAGAAGACGGTGGGAGAAGCAGTAAAAAAACACGCGATGGCTGGGATTCGACCAGGGCGTGATCGGACGGCTGCAGTGCATTGAGCATTTTTAAAACACAACGACGGCCGGGATCTTCCTAGGGGAGATCGGACGGAGGAGAAATCGCGGGGCTAATGCACGGCCAGCCAGGTTTCTCCAGGTAGGAACAGTGCGTTTAAAAAAAAACAGTTTAATAAATTCTAAAATTAGACATTATACTACTTCATTTTTTTTAATATATATACATATATAACCAGAACATTATAATTTGATTTTTTATAAAACTTAATAAGTATTTTTAACCCTTCATTTTCAAATCCAAAAATCCCATTTTATTTGAAGTAAACAAATGATACTATTTGATATAACTATTAGTTATTTTATTTTTAAAAAAAAATATATATATATATATATATTTTTAATACCAAACTTTTATAACTATTAGGATCTTATAACAATTAAAATCCAATTTATAACTTACTTCACTTGTTGATTTATACAATTATGTTTAAAAGATCCATAGTTTTTCTCTAATTTAAAACACATAGTTTTTTTAGAGATCCAAAAAAAATACCTTTTTCAATTATTGTTGATACCCTGTTTGACACATTTTAAAATACCATGTTTTCCACCATATAAATATCATCATGATCAAAATAGATTCATTTACAAGAATAATATTTTATTTTAATAATTGAAGATATAATTCTAATATTTTGTACTTATTAAAATATCGAAATACCATAATATTATAAAAGCGTAATAAAGACCAAATTTTATAAAAAGATGCACTTTATCCCTTGGAACCCAACGGTAAAAAAAACAGTCATATTCCTTTTAGAGGTCCATTATAAAATCAAGGGGTATGATGTTTTATATTTTCAAAACACCGAACTCTTGGCGGATGGCTCTCCTCATACCTCTGGTGCTGAGTGCGTGCGCGGTGATTCTGGCGGTTATACTTTTCACACTGATGGATCCTAAAGATGAAGACTATCCGATTGCCCGTGTTGTGGTTCTTTGTAGTCTTGCTGTGGCCGTGTTAGGTCTTGTGCAGGGTACTTTCAATTAGATGGGTCTTGTTGTAAGGTATCTTTTAAATATTTAACAGTTTATCGTATTCTTTATGTTTGATTTCTACTCGAATTCTTTATCAGCACACAAACCATAAAATAAAATAAAACAAGAGACATCATCGAAAAGCACAACATTGTTTACTTGAACCAGTTTATAAAACCTGGGGCGTTACATTATCCCCCTCTTAAAAGAATTGCGTCCCCGCAATTCGATCGGCGTACAAACACTGACTTACTCACACAACTTCTCTGTCACCCTTGGTGGTGTCCCTTTACCTCCAAGGCCCATGGAAGAAATTACTATTCAACTCAATCCCCAGGGCTGAACAGAGCTTGTGGGTCTCCTCTTCCCAAATACATTTTTGGAAAAGTGGATCGTGGTTGAAGCCAAGCTCCCGCTTGATACAGGTGGTTTTCCAGAGATGAGAACGAGTGACATCAAGCTTCGCGACATCCTCTTGGATTTGGTTTCTAAATATCTCTCGAACCATTTCATAATTGAAGGATTCTAGGAAAGATCCAAAATTGCAGAGCTCCCCAAGCATGCTGAAGAACAGGATTTGGTACATAAAGACTGCGCGGAAGTCCAACTGCTTTGCAGCTTGTCCAAATGCTGGGAAGGCCAACCATTTATTATTCATGGTGAAACACAGGAAAAGTCCCTCATAGTACTTTCATTTCTTTTTATAATTCTCAAACAGCGCACTAGCCATTAGGTTATACACAACTTCTGACCCTCGGAAGATTCGAAGGACATTCGAGCTTTTCGATATTTCATAGAGGGTTTTGCACGTGAGTCGTAAGTTAACAAAAGGTTGGTAAATTGTTGAGCAGGATTTTTCTACAATAGTCTCTATGATTTCTGTAGGGAGAGTCAAGAGTCTTGGCGTGGTTCGCTGTCTTGCCATCTGAGAAGTTTAAGAACAAACCCTACTTAGTAAAACATTATTAATGTTTTTGTGTTGTCCTAATTTTCCAAGGTTGCCTAAACCATTCCTCTGATACCAACTATAACGCCCCGACCCCGGTAGCCCGGTGCCGGTGCTTCGGTTATGGTGTGCAATTTATTTCGCCCAAATGAAACAAATAAGTCACACATCATAACCCATCAGGAGGAACTTTCTGGGTTAGATCCTGGAGAATCAGAGACAACAACTTTGCTTCTTTATTTTCTGAGCTAAGAACAAACATCCAAGTCTTGGAAAGGCTCTATCAACCTGTAAAAATTTAACATAAAACATAGGGTGAGCATTGAAATACTCAGTAAGGGGTTTTTGAAAATACTTAAATACAACTTTTGAATACCACGTTGAAAAATACTTTTCCATACTTAGAAAGTTTTCTTAAAATAAAAACTTCAATACTAAACAAAGGTTGATAAATCAGAATTAAAGTACCTCATACTTATGCACTAAAACACTTAACGGTAACCCACTTAGTAAACAAGATAAGCATAATAATAAAAAGGCATGGGTTGCACGAAGTAAAGTGTCCATAAACAAGAAAAGTGTGTATGATCAATAAGATGAAAATGTCATCAGAGTCGCGCACAAGTGCATCATCTACACAAAATATGCACATTATGACATGATAATTGAAATACAACATTTGAAATGAAGTTCTGGAAAAGAAATTGGTCATGCATCAACATTTCCATATCATATGTCTTGTGTTTCTTTTTTTTATCCGATACTCATAGGTAAGGTTCTATAACCAAGGTTATTCCTCTAATCGGAATAAACACTAGGTTGGTCATAAACAAAGAAATGTATGCTGAAGGACTCATGGTCTCTGTGTCAAGGCCTTGTGCCATGACCTAAGGGTAAAAACCCAATCTGACTGTCTCGAGAACTATCGATGCATCGAGGAGCTTACTTTTATCGGTCTCCAACCCGGAGGGCTTACTTTAACCAGTCCCCAACCTGTAGGGTTTTCTTCTTACCGGACCCCATTCCGGGTAGTCCCATACATTTCTCACATGTTGATAGGGTCAGATATTCAAGGTGTCCCATACCACTTTGAATATTTAATTTTCATTTCATATTACCCAAGGTGTCCCATACCACTTTGGGTAATGCCACTTTCATTTCTTATTACCCAAGGTGTCCCATACCACTTTGGGTAATTTTAGTTCTTAGTTCATTATCATGTTGAGTAATATGCATAAACAATGTGAATAAGGCAACAATTATATAATTGGTTTACAAATACATGTTACAGAAGATAAAATGGAAAGTATGGAATAAAAGCAGGCACGGTTAAGCAAGCATACTATGTGCATAGAACAATTATTTAAGCACATAAGATTATGAATGTGTGAGATTTGATCCCAAGGGGTATTAAATGATGAGTTTCTAAAATTCCAGTGCATGGAAAAGAACTACTTGGCATTAACTATTGTACTTCACAGGTCATAGTACTTGCAACAAATCTCCATCCGCTAATAATTACTGCGGCATGCTTGGTATAAAAATAATAAACACTTGAAATCTTTAAAATTCCGACACTTGGAAGTAAACCACTTTAAAAATAATACCTTTCATTAATTATTATTCTTCTCTGGTAATAGAATTTGATGTTACACTCTGCTCACTAAAAATCATTGCAACGAGTTTGGTATAAAAATAATAGAGGATTTCAACATATTAACATAACCCTTAAATCCATTTCCTTTTAATGCAAGTTTAAAATAGGCAAGGGCATATCCTTTTGAAAAAACACAAATCATTTTAAGGGCGACATTAATCAAGTTCATTGGTGTACCCTTAGACACAGAAATATAAAACAGCATAGACAAGTACTAAAATTCTACATGCATAGAAATATTAATAACCATTTCTTGAAACTAGGGTTTTCAGATATTAATCTTATAAATACATTCATAAGGATATATATACACACGTAATATATATCGGTTTCCTCATAAATTAAACACGGTACAATAAAAATCTTAATACCTCTAACTACTTATCATTTATTAAGTTTGAAATTCAATACCTCATGGGGGTTTAAATGTTCATGAAACTGTAAATACATAAACATGTAAAAGCTTTGTTTTTAACCATAACATAATTGTACTTAAACCCAAAAAACAAGTTCGCATCAAATGATATTTTTCAAAGATAATTCTAAACACCAAAACACATTTCCATTCCAACACATAACCCTGTATAAAATATATAGTTCTATATACAAGGCATACATAAAGGTCATACCTGTTAGGAATTTTAAAAAAAAGGCCATTTCCAAATGTATAATTCCTAATTTAAAATACTGAATTATATGGAAATATTAGAAATAGACTTTGTATGGTTACCTATATATATAAGTGTATACTCAAGCATACTAAAATATATATATATATATATATATATATATGTGTGTGTGTGTGTGTGTTATGTTGTGTAATGGTTTTGTTTAAAATGAAAACCCTTCATAACTACCCTTGTATAAATACTCAAATAAATATTAATAAAAACAACCTCCTTGGAATACCTTAGACTGAAAGAGGTTAAGGGGGTATACCCAAACATATGAAAAAATTATGTATATAAATGTGTACATAGACTATCCAAAGGGATATATTAGAAAACTCAGAAAATTCTTAAATCTTTTTAGGAAGAGAATGAAAAAGGTGATACCATTTCCTACGCCACTCACCAAGTCTTCAAAAGATGAGATACACGGTGCATATACTGGAAATACATATTATATATATACATATCATATAACCGAGTATAAGAAGTGTGTATATTGGGGTTTTGAAATTATAAGGAGGTGGGGGCATCCCCTATGTTAGCATACCCGAAGGAAAAACCACCTTAGGAGCCCCCTGTTTGCTTAAAATGGAAAACGTGAGAAGTATGCACTTGTAAAAGAAATCTGTATATACATATATATGTATTTCATGTATATAAAAGTGTAACGAGGAGCATGGGTAGGTTCTGAAAAAAAACGCTTAAACATGGAACCCTTACCTTGTTGTGGAGGATGCTCGGATTCAGAGAAGCCCACTGGTTTAGCTGGAGAGATCGGGAGGAGCTCGGGTGCAGCAGGAGGTTCGTGGGGAGAGGGATTATATAGAAGATTCTCGTGCACCCAAAAGGGATTAGATCCAAGAGCTAGGCCGATCCTATGGCATCCTAGGTAGGTGGGTGCGCGAGGTCAACGTGAGCAGTGGGGGGAGGCGTCTCGGGCAAACCTTGCTGCTGGTTCGCGGGTCCCTGGCGCGAGGTAGAAGAAGACGGTGGGAGAAGCAGTAAAAAAACACGCGATGGCTGGGATTCGACCAGGGCGTGATCGGACGATTGAAGTGCATTGAGCATTTTTAAAACACAATGACGGCTAGGATCTTCCTAGGGGAGATCGGACGGAGGAGAAATCGCGGGGCTAATGCACGGCCAGCCAGGTTTCTCTAGGTAGGAACAGTGCGTTTAAAAAAAAACAGTTTAATAAATTCTAAAATTAGACATTATACTACTTCATTTTTTTTAATATATATACATATATAACCATAACATTATAATTTGATTTTGTATAAAACTTAATAAGTACTTTTAACCCTTAAGTTTCAAATCCAAAAATCCCATTTTATTTGGAGTAAACAAATGATACTATTTGATATAACTATTAGTTATTTTATTTTAAAAAAAATATATATATATATATATTTTTAATACCAAACTTTTATAACTATTAGGATCTTATAACCATTAAAATCCAATTTATAACTTACTTCACTTGTTGATTTATACAATTATGTTTAAAAGATCCATAGTTTTTCTCTAATTTAAAACACATAGTTTTTTTATAGATCCTAAAGAAATACCTTTTTCAATTATTGTTGATACCCTGTTCGACACATTTTAAAATACCATGTTTTCCACCATATAAATATCATCATGATCAAAATAGATTCATTTACAAGAATAATATTTTATTTTAATAATTGAAGATATAATTCTAATATTTTGTACTTATTAAAATATCGAAATACCATAATATTATAAAAGCGTAATAAAGACCAAATTTTATAAAAAGTTGCACTTTATCCCTTGGAACCCAACGGTAAAAAAAAACGGTCATATTCCTTTTAGAAGTCCATTATAAAAGCAAGGGGTAGGATGTTTTATATTTTCAAAACACCGAACTCTTGGCGGATGGCTCTCCTCATACCTCTGGTGCTGAGTGCGTGCGCGATGATTCTGGCAGTTATACTTTTCACACTGATGGATCCTGAAGATGACGAATATCCGATTGCCTGTGTTGTGGTTCTTTGTAGTCTTGCTGTGGCCGTGTTAGGTCTTGTGCAGGGTACTTTCAATTAGATGGGTCTTGTTGTAATGTATATTTTAAATATTTAACAGTTTATCGTATTCTTCATGTTTGATTTCTACTCGAATTCTTTATCAGCACACAAACCATAAAATAAAATAAAACAAGAGACTTCATTGAAAAGCAAAACATTGTTTACTTGAACCAGTTTATAAAACCTAGGGCGTTACAGTTTCAAACACACCGTGTAGTCTCGAGTTGAGTCAGACCATGTGGGTTAGCCATGTAAGGAGACTTGGGCAGGGGAATAGTTTTCAAGAACACGCTGTGTGTTGGGGTCAACACGCCGTGTAGTTTAAAGTGTACAGGACCTGTAGGGAAGGAGCACACGCCCATGTCAGTGGCTTAAAAAGACACGCCATGTAGTTTTATACATGCTGTGTAGTCTTGTTTTTCAATCTTGTGTGTTTTCTTTCCCCTGTTCCTGTTTTGTATTCTTGTGTTCTGTGTCCTTGTTTTCCTGATCTAAGGTGTGATTTTTCTCTTTCAGAGCTATACCTCCGAGACGTCCTCCAGTCGTACGTCTGTCGTCAGGCAGTGATCAGACGCCAGATAAGGCTGATCGAGAACTTCTTGTCGATCCCCCAGCCGAGCCAGCCTTGGCACCGGTTGTTGTACCAGTCGAGGGCGCTGATGCGCAGTTTAGGGAAGGTTTCATGAGGATGATGTAGGACTTCCAAGGAGCACTGCCTCTTGCCTCATCTACGGAAGACTTGACATAGGTTTTCCAGCAGCAGCATCCTCCCATGTTCTCGGGGGAGGGATGACCTCAGGCTGCAGAGTCATTGCTGGAAGCCATGCAGACTATCTTCGAGCATCTGGAGACGCCTCCAGAAAGGCGGGTTAAGCTCGCCAGCTACATGCTCCGAGACTCCTCCAAGAGGTAGTGGGACATGATCTCACAGGCGGGTCAGCATTAGGCTATGTCTTGGGAGGAGTTCCAACGCGTGTTCAATGACTACTTCTACCTGGATACCCTGAGGGCCGATCGAGCCCAGGAGTTCATGAGCTTAGAGCAAGGTACTCTATCTGTCATGGAGTATTCCTCTTGTTTCACTGAGCTGCACCATTTTACACCCCTTTGGGATGAGAGTGGGGTGTTCTTGGCAAGGAAGTTTGAGGATGGACTCAGGCGGGAGATCCGCTCGCAGGTGAACATGTTCCAGCTGACTTATATTACTTCCATCGTCAACCAGGCACTGATTGCGGAGCGCAATCTGAGAGACTCTGGAGCTGTGAGCCAGGGAGGTTCTGCTTCTAGAGCTATATTTCCTTCAGATGACAGCAAGAAGTGCCGTAGGGAGCCTACGCACAGTGATTTGAGGAAGCGAGACGCCTCATCAGGAAGCCATGTGACATGCTATCTGTGCGTCCGGACAGGGCACACAAGGCCGCAATGCTAGAGGGACCCAGTGGAGTGCCGATATTGTGGAAACATGGGTCACCTTCAGCAGTTTTCCTAGGTTTTTTCACCAGCGGCTGGTGACCGAGGTTCTTCTGTGACTCCTCATTCAGGAGCACCACCACCAGTTTCTCACCAGTCGGGAAACTGGAGTTCTTCTGGCCATCCGAGCCGAGGTGGAGGTTGAGGCCATGGAAGTCAGCCACTAGTTCCTCAGCACCAGCAGGGAGGTTTAGCTCAGAGTGGTCAGTCAGGGGCGCAGGGCCGCGGTGCAGGCCAGTCTTTCGCCGTGGAGCAGACTTATCATGAGCAGGATCCTGACCCTTCTACTGTTCAAGGTACGATTTTAGTAGCCTCAGTATTATCTTCAGCCCTTCTCGATTCTGGTGTTACGCATAGCTTTATCTCCATTGCTTTTTTGGAGAGCCTTAGACTCTGTATCTTTTCTTCTTCCGACTTGTTGACACTAGACACACCTTTGGGAATGAGGACATCTAGTGTATGCCAGTGTAGAGAGTGCCCTCTCGAGATTGCATGGTATCGCTTCTTATGGGATCTCTATGTCCTAGAGATGATAGGCTATGATGTCATCCTTAGCATGGACTGGTTGATTCCCTTCTGGGTAGTCGTCGACTGCTATCGCCGCAGAGTTAGTTTCGTTTCACCAGAGGGTGAATCCTTCCTTCATAGAGGCGAATATGACGTTTGGGCGAGTCGGGTGGGACTCGAGCATCTTGGGATAGGAGGGGTGACAACCCAGATTTATAGTCTTTATCTGGATGATCAGGGGACTCCACATATGGACTTTCCTGCAGTGGTGGATTGCTTCAGGGATGTCTTTCCAGAGGACTTTTCGGGTTTGCCTCCGGAGCGTGAGGTAGACTTCTCTATTGAGGTCGTTCTAGGAGCGGCACCGGTGTACATTCCTCCATATAGGATGGCCACACCTGAGTTACAAGAGATCAAGAAATAGTTGGAGGAGCTACAGGATAAGGGTTTTATTCGACCCATTACTTCTCCTTGGGGTTTTCCTGTTCTGTTTGCAAAGAAGGCATACGGTACCCTTTGGCATTGTGTGGATTATCGGAAGCTGAACCAGTTGACGGTCAAGAACCGATATCCATTTCCGCGGATTGATGACCTTTTTGATTAGCTTCGAGGAGCCCGGGTGTTCTCAAAGATCGACTTGTGGTCCGGTTATCATCAGTTTCACGTTAGACCATCAGATATACCTTTAACAGCCTTCAGGAGCAGGTATGGTCTATACGAGTATACGGTCATGCCGTTCGGTCTCACGAACACGCCTGTAGTTTTCATGGCACTGATGAACTGAGTGTTCCATCCTTACTTGGACTCCTTTATCGTGGTCTTCATGGATGGTATCTTGGTGTACTCTCACACTCGACACGACCATGCCACACACCTTGAGATCGTTCTGAGTACACTGAGAGAGCATCAAATTTATGCTAAACTCTTGAAGTGCCACTTCTGGATGGATCAGATTCAATTCTTGGGTCACATAATCTTAGAGGAAGGAGTATCAGTGGACCCAGAGAAAGTGAGAGCTTTAGTTTCCTGGGAGCATCTGAAGAACGTCTTTGAGGTACAGAGTTTCCTAGGACTGGATGGATACTACAGACATTTCATTCAGGACTTTTCGCACCTAGAAGTGCCTTTGATAGGTCTGAACAAGAAGGGGGCGAAGTTCTTATGGTTAGATTCTTGTGAGTCAGCCTTTCAGGAGCTGAAATTGAAATTGACGTCAGAACCAATACTAGTCTTGCCGGAGCCAGGCAAGAGCTACACAGTTTACTGTGATGCTTCAGGTATCGGGCTGGGAGCTGTACTTATGCAGGGAGATGGAGTCGTGGCGTACGGGTCTCGGCAGTTAAGGCCACATGAGAGGAACTACCCAATGCATGATCTGGAGTTGGAAGCTGTTGTTCATGCCTTGCGCTATTGGAGACACTATCTTTTGGGAGATCACTTTGTGGTCTTCACTGACCAAAAGAATCTCAAGTATATCTTCACTCAGTGTGATCTGAATCTGAGGCAGCGCAGGTGGGTTGAGTATCTTCAGTCTTTTGATTTCGAGCTTGCCTATACACCGGGAAAGGGCAACGCCGTGGCAGTTGTGTTGAGTAGGAGAACTCAAATTCAGGTAGTCCAGGAGGACAGTAGTGAGTGGAAACTGATGTCTCTATTCTCTGAGATGCATATGGAGGTGCATGATAGATGGGGACAGACTTTTCTATCTTCTGTAGATGTTACCTCCACGTTACTTGATCGGGTACGGATGAGGCAGCTATCAGACTCAGAAGGCTTAGTCCTGCGGGAGAGTGTGTCAGGAGGAGACCCTCTTCCTGGATGGATAGTGGGAGAGGATGAGATCTTGCGATTCTAGGGACGCGTATGGGTGCCAGCAGACATAAGCAAGGAGTTGATGTGGGATTTCCATTCTTCTGTTTGGGCAGTTCATCCTGGCGTCACCAAGATGTATCAGGACCTTCATCGCCAATAATGATGGCCAAGTATGAAGAAGGATGTTGCTGGTTTTTTCATGAGATGTTCTACTTGTTAGAAGGTGAAAGTAGAGCATCAGCGACCAGCAGGACTTTTACAGCAGTTACCCATTCCGGAGTGGAAGTTGAACGATGTTGCGATGGACTTCGTGACCGGGTTTTCCGAGATGACCCCGAGGGATGTATTCTTTTTGGGTTGTCGTCAATAGTCTTACGAAGGTTTCTCACTTCTTTCTGATCAAGGAGACCTTCATTGTCGATGATCTGGGATGACTTTACATCAGAGAGATCGTTTGTCTGCATGGAGTTCCGCGCTCTATTATTTCAGATAGAGATGCACGCTTTACCTCTCGGTTCTGGCATGGACTTTAGAAGGCCTTGGGTATGCAGGTACTCTTGAGTACAACATACCATCCCCAGACTGATGGCCAATCCGAGCGCACGATCCAGGTGCTTGAGGATATGCTCCGAGCTTGCATCCTTGACTTTGGCAGTTCTTGGGAGAAGCATATTCCTCTGGTGGAGTTAGCCTACAACAACTGTTTCCAGGAGACCCTTCAGATGGCGCCATACAAGGCATTGTATGGTAGGCCATGCCGATCACCCTTATGCTGGCTGGAGGCAGGAGAGGCAGCTTTTCTAGGACCTCGTCTTGTTCAAGAGACTTCAGAGCAGATAGAGCTGATTCGGAAGAGGATGGCTACAACAAAGTCTCGATAGAAGTCTTATGCTGATCAGTGGAGATGACCTCTGGAGTTCGAGGTCGGTGATCTGGTTTTCCTACGTGTCGCACCGAGTTTGGGAAACAAGAGGATTCAGAGACAGGGTAAGCTTTCACCATGGTACGTCGGGCCGTTTGAGGTCTTGGAAAGAGAGGGGCTGGTTGCCTATCGGTTTTAGCTACCTCAGAGGTATCGGGCCATGCACGACGTCTTCCACATCTCTCAGCTCCGACGTTACTTTTCAGACCCATCTCACGCCTTTCAACCCGAGGAAGTCGAGCTTGAAGCGGATGCGTCGTTTGAGGAGCATCCTATTCGGATTGTCGATCGTAGTACAAAGGTTCTCCGCGGGCTATCTATTCCTCTGGTATGAGTACTATGGCAGCATGGGCGAGTACAGGATAAGACCTGGGAGAGGGAGACTGATGTACGATCGCAGTGGCTGGAGCTGTTTGGGGTTTCTCCTTCTTTGCCTCGTTAGGGAAATTTGGGGACTAATTTCTTTAAGGGGGAAAGTTTGTAAGAACCCGGATCTCTTTCCAGGTATGTTTTTCCTTTTTTCTGGAGTTCTTGTGAAAAATGAATTTTCTGGAAATTTCAGAATTACACGCCGTGTACTTTCTCAGTACACACGGTGTACTCTTCCTGGCTCGAAGCTGTGTGTTGGCCGTGCCCGGGCCACACACACGGTGTGTAAGGCTAAGGTTGAGGCCGGTTAATTTGGAGTACGAAAAAATTTAAGTACACGCCATGTAATTTTTTTTTCATTAAATGGACCGGGGTCGCGTCTAACCCCCATATCCGTAGTCTTCTTTAGTTTTTGACCGCCTGAGAGCGACCGTACGACCAGATCTTCGATGGGCTCCCGCCTCGCCGTCCATTCTCAGATGCGAGCACGGTCAGTTGCGTTGGAATCGCAGCGGTGAGTTATTCCTTCTGTTTTAGCCTTGATTCTTGATTCCTCCTCATTTCCAAGTTATCATAGGTTGACCGTTTTGTGCGTTTTCTCAGATCTACGTCATTCCAAGGGTAATATGTCATCGAGGTTCACGTATATCGATCTCCTAGGATTGAGGTAGGTGGTTTTTTCCTTCCAGTAGAAAGTTGATGAATATTTTGTGCAATTTCCACCAATACCCTTGAACGGGGTATTGCGTGTTTCTAGTTTTGCCCTTGTTAGTTGCCTGCTTTTCTTGATTGCTTTAGTAGAGGTCATTTCTTGTGATTAGATTAATTCTTTGTGCTCAGACTGCTTTTCCATGCTTATTATGCCTGTTTGACGTACTTCCAGTTGCCATGCCTAGTTGTAGGATAGTGGAACAATTGTTTTTTTTCTATTGAACCTTAGTTGTTAGCCAAGTAGTTTTTGGAGGTTTACATGGACGATACACACGCATTGAGAATGTTTAGTTATACTCAAAACTGTGAGAACCTAGAGTAGTAGACCAAAGGGAGAATTGATGGAAGGACTTCTCTAGAGTGTCTTTTAATTACGATGCGAGACTGTAGGTGGAATTGATGTTGAGTGCTTCCCCAGAGAGTTTGTAGATCCATGATGCAGGCAACATGGGGGATTGACATTGAGTGCTTCCCTAGAGATCCTTTAGCACGATATGAGACTACATGGTGAATTGACGGTGAGTGCTTCCCCAGAGAGTTTGCTTAATTATGTAGTTGAACCAGAGGGGTGAGACTGTGTGTACCTCCCAGAGGGTTTCTAGTACTTAGAGGTTGAGCCATAGGGGTTAGACTATGAGAGCTACCCAGAGGGTTACCTATTTTCTTCTTGTTGTTGACTACTTACTAGTGTGCTTTATTTGTTAGAACTATGGATTGTAGCTGCTTGTGTTTTCCTATTCACTGCTTCTTGTTTATTTACTCCATGTATTCATTGACTGTTAGGCACAAATATTTGGGTGATTGCCTACTGGGATTTTATCTCACACCCTGTTTGGGCCATGATTTTGGGCCCAATCAGACTATGTTGCTGTAGGTATAGATAAGGGCAAGCGCCCTTCTACTTCAGGATCTTGGCTGCATCAGGAGATGGGGAGCATGAGACCAAGCCGTGGCTCGCGATGCTGAGGAGATTACTTTTATTTTTCTTTTGCACTTGGTTCAGTTGTATTTCAGCACATTGTTGTGTTGCTGTTTTCCTTAGATACTGGTACCTACTGCATCATTTTCATCATAGTTATATATCTTCATTGCTTCCACTGTTTGGTTTCTGTTGTTATGCATGTTGTTTACTGCTTCCGCTGTTTATTGTTGTTTCCTTATCTTGTATACCTTACCGAATGAGGGCATAGTTTCCCCACCGACTCACCAAGGCCCTCGCTGCTGGTCGGTAGCCTCTGGCATTTGGGGAAATGCACCTGAGGTCATGTGGCGAACCGGGTACGGGGCACCAGTGGATGGGCTCTGGACTTGGGACGTTACACCGACCACCCCTATGCTGGTTAGAGGTAGGTGAGGCAGCATTACTGGGACCGTGTATTGTTCAGGAGACTTCTGAGAAGGTCCAGTTGATATAGAAGCAGATGGATACCGCACAGTCTCATCAAAATTCATATGCTGATCGCCGTAGAAGACCCCTAGAGTTTGAGGTCAGGGATCAGGTTTTCTTGCGTGTTTCACTGAGGCTGGGACACAGGTGGATCAGAATACAGGGTAAGCTATCGCCGAGATATGTTGGGCCTTTTGAGATTCTGGAGAGGGTTGGGCCTGTAGCCTATCAGTTTCAGTTACCTCAAAGGTACCGAGCCATGCATGACGTGTTCCATGTTTCTCAGTTACGATGATACTATTCAGACCCATCTCATACCTTCCAATCTAAGGAGGTCGAGATTCAGGTAGATGCATCTTTTGAGGAGCATCCGATTCGTATCATTGATAGGAGCACGAAGGTTCTCTGAGGCTGGTCAATTCCTCTAGTACAGGTGTTGTGGCACCATGGCCGTTTACATGATGAGACTTGGGAGACGGAGGCTGAAATACATGCTCAGTGGCCATAGTTGTTCGCAGACGAATTTTGACCACCCTTCAGAGAGCAATTTGGGGATGAATTGCTATAAGGGGGGAATATTGTAAGAACTCGGGTTTTGGTATGAGGTAAGAATCCTTTTATTTTCAGTTTAACTATTCCGTAGAGGCCTAATGTGGATGCCTAACTTGACCGAGGGAGTTACCGAGGTGTCCAAGGCTTGTTCAGAGCCCGTGACAAAGTTTTAGTCTAGAAATGGCCTGACACACGATTTTCACACAACCTGGGTAAACCATGAACCTTGGTGCAGGCTTGGCATAGGATGGAGTATGACCTGTTCATGGTTTGAGGAAACCATGCGGGGTGGTCGTGTAGTTTCCCCTTGCCTTCCAGTAAGGTCCGCATGGTCTCTGCACGGTTTTCCAGGTAGTGTGGGTAAACTGTGCGACCTGCTCTATTTTGAAATTTAATTTATTTTTAATTAATTTAATTAAATTTTTATAAAACCTAACCTAAACCTATGTTTCTTCAACTGGATAGAAGCTGGAGGCGCCTTGGAGCTCTCAAGGAGGCCTATAGAGGGATTTTGATCTTGCTCCTTCATCCGATCTCCGTTTTGAATGCTGTTCATCTTGTTGGATCCACAATTGTAAGTCCTCAATTATTTTTTAATAATTCTAGATTCTTCTGGTTATAACGAATGTAGATTGGATTAAGGCTCATATGCCCTAAATTAACTTTCGTCATATATTCTTCAGATTTCTTCCAAACTAGGATGAATTAGAGCCTGATACTAGATGAGCTATCTATTACGAGCCTAAGGTAGGTGGTCTCGTTCTTTTCGCTGATTATCAAGCTGTTTATATATTCCAGAGTGCCGCGCACCCACTTTTGGGGTGTCGATTGAACCTGGAATTTGACCCTATTATTACCTATCATGTTGTAGGTAATCTGAATAGGATGGTATGTGCTTGAGTATGGTTTTACACCTTGGAAAGGAACCACTCCTTGGGTGTGTTGCCTTGAGTGGCTCTTTTATGGATTTTTACCTAGTATTCCTATGAGACGTGCCTTTTTCTTCCCTTGTGGGTTGTTAAAAATGGAAATTGAGTATGCATGGAATTTCAAAAGAATGAAATTGTAATTGAAATGGTTTCAAGTATGGGATGGAGTTTTTCCCTTTGAACCTTGTATGATAATTCTTCAATTGCTAGCCCACATGAGTTAAATTCTTTTGAACTGCTTAAAATGTGAAGCAAAGTCATGGGTGAACCATGGAACCAGTGAGAGTTTCCGTGGACGGACTCATATGAGACTTGTTACTGAAATGCCGAGTGAATCATGGATCCATAGTGAGATTCCATGGACGGACTCAACAGGGCATGATATGTCATGGTAGATACCCGAATCTTATTTATAGGATCCCGAGGACAGTCTCAGATGATAGACTATACCACTCCTAGAGCGAGGTTGGGTACCTAGGAGGTTCACTAGAATGGGCTTGTAGGGTGTTGGTGGATTTTCTCCCGTAGCGATGCCTTGTTTCTGATTTGAGTATTCCAGAAACAGTTTCAAGGAATGGTTTGAACACATAAATGAAGTTATTAATTAATGGAATTGATACCTGAAGTGATTCCAAGCCAAAGCACAGGCTTGGGACAGCCTTGCTAGTTTCCTTTGTTTACTGCTTTCCACATTACACTGCCTGTTTTATATATTCACTGATAGATTAGCACATATCTTTTGTGGTTGCCTACTGGGATTTAATCTCACACCCTGTTTGGGTCATGTTTTTGGACTCAAGAAGATTATATGATTTCAGGCAATGACAAGGGGAAAGGCCCTAGTACAGGTACTTGAGTTTCTACTCGGAATAGGAGTGAACGGGACCAAGATGAGTCTTGTGATGTGACTGGGGATACATTTTGGTTTGTTTTTTGGTATTTTGTATACTTGTACTGTATTGTATTGACTTTCACCATCCTATATCACATATGTTAGATCCTTCTATTTATTATCTATTTCTATTGTCTATGTGTTGTCTACTGGTTACCTTCTTCCACTATTCTATGTTGTAATTCCGCTGTTATACTTTGGTAATAAGGGAATAGTCTCTCCCACAGACTCACCTAGGCCCTCGATGCTAGTCGGTAGCCTCTGGTGTTTGGGGAGATGCACTTGAGGCCATGTGGCGACCGGTCCGGCTACTGGGTTAAATGGTAAGTCGTGCTGGGACATTACATATTGGATCAAAGAGATCACTAAATAAGTGTGAGGAAGATAGGAGAGGAGGTTACCGTTTATAAGAGAGGGGAGGGGAACCCTTCAAATTACATAAAGTATTACATTAATATAAATTAATTATCATGTTTATGTTTAAAATATTTATTATATCTAAAATATAGGATAAGGAGGATTAAAAATCCTCTTATTCAATAAAATATATACAAGTATAGGTGATGTTTTCATCTTTATCTCTTAGTTTTTACCCCCGCTAACTCTTTTAACAATTATCGTTATATCAATGTTGTTTACAATTTTAAGGTAAAGAAAGTTAATATAAAGGGAAAATTAACCCATAAGTAGAACATTATTGATATTTTAAACCTTATACTATTAAATTTTCCATATATTAATATTTTTTTTCATAATTTACCATTAAAACCATTTTCAGGACTTCTTGTATAGTTTGAATTTTATGACATCAAGAGAGGAATTTAATTTGTATATAAAACATTAAAACATCAATAATATGATATATTTGTCTTAAAAGTTCATTGACAACAATAATTAATTTAAAATAAATTTCATTTTGGATTTATTATATCATTTACTTAATTTTTCTATTAATCAAACAAATACTGTTTGGGAGATGCTTAAGAATTTAAGGTATATATTTCATCACTAAAAAGTAAAAATAAATAAATATTATAAAAAAAATTCATTAATATTTAAAATTACAATTTAGAACAAATAATAAACTCATTTCATCCCTATGAAATATTATTAGATATATTTAAACAAATTAATTTCCATTTGTTTTATTCTTTACTTAAAATCACATTTAGGTTATTACCAAAGAAAATTGGAAATAAATTTCCAAATATTAGAAAGTTAAATTGTTCTGTTAGAATTTTTTTTCAATAAAATAAATAAAAGGTTTTGGGAGATTTTTAGGAATTATTGCATGGTTTTAACCTTTTATTACATGTTTTACCCTCAACGGAACGACACAAATTTATTATAATTACAATTCATAATAACAAAAAATAAAAGGGTAATATTTAATAAATTTTAACCTCTTGATTAAAACTATAAAATCAATTTTTTAGGATTCAATTTTTATAAATGGAAGAAATAAATTTTAATATAAATGCATAAAATGCAACCAAAACTAGTTTTTTGAAAAATACGTTTTAAGCCTAGAAATGAACTTATACTAAAATAATGTATAATGATGATTATAATGTAGTTAATTTAGAGAATATATAATTAAATAATATAAAATTAAAAAATAAAGTTAATTTTAAATTACTCCATTTAATGAATAGAATTGACAGTTTTATAAATATCGATATTTTTCACTCTTCACTTAAAAATATATTTTTTTAAATCCCAAACAAAAATCACCCTAAGATTATATTGAAATGATGATTTAAAAATTTATATTAATTAAATAAAAAAAATTATTAAAATGATATAAATTTGTTATGATGAACTTTCACACAATGAATTAAAAACTATTTTTTAACAAAACATATTATTGATGGATGAAACGATTTTACTGAAAGTCAAGTACTGATTAATTATATAAAACATTTATACATATATTTAAGTAGTTTTTAATTAACATTAATTCCTAAAATTTAAATTCTAAGTTATGAAAATCACATTTAAATATTTATATTTTTATTTTATATCACAATTTTATTAAAGCTCGATGTTGCATTTTAAGTATGCTACCGAGGATAGTATTCTTTTAAACTAAATTTCTCAATTGTTACATTCCAATTAACCCATAGATAAATAAGTTAATATATCAATTACATAAAAATTATTATGAATTATTATAGTGTACTATAATCTCTTTATTATGATTTCTCTAATCCAACTGGTTTCATATTGGTGTTATAAACCTGTGTTTATGTTGTCTCTTTCTTTGACATTCTATAGATTAACTTTCCCATAGAACATCATGTAAATATATTTATATAGGTTTATTAATTACTGTAAAAGTGAATTATATATAAACTTACATTAAAAAAATATAAGGGGAAAAATACTTTCTTTGATTATTCATTAATGCAATATCACTCTCGATGTACCCAATATATCCTACTTCACTACGAACACATGTCATCAAGGTTTTCAAAAATACATAAAAGTAAAATAATAATAATATCAACTAATAATGAAATTAAAGTCTAAATATCAATACAAATGTATGTAAACAGAATATCCAATTTCATAAATAAATATGGATTTCCTACTAGTGGTTATGTTCTCATAACCTTATACACATGAAATTACCAAGGGAATACCCCACGAGAAATTTTCTCAAAGTCCTATGAGTCTCCACCCTTAATAGACTATATAATTTGTTTCCCATAAAATTATATCATATGGAAATAAAAATTATATTTTTTCTAATACTTTCGTGACACTTTTAGGATCTAATCATAGTAGGGAAAGACTATAACCTTTCAATGTCATAGTTACTATGGGGACATTATCACATACTGAATCATGTGGAAGAATAATTATAGTGTGATAAAAAGTTTATTAGTATTAAAAATAATCAATATAGGTAATCATATATTAAATAGAATTAATTTCTAGTGCACTAACGCTAATATTCATCCACATCATCATTTTAATATCCATCGTCAGTCAAGTCACATATATTATAGGGTCAAGATACTCATGCCAATAATCATGTCACTGCACTCCACTTAAGAAGAAACATATCAACATTATAAAGATTATATCATTATGATAATAAGTCTTCTGGTAAATATTCTATAGAGAAAGAAGTTGGCCCATAATGGCTCATTCTCGTGTCAGTCACCAATTATTAGTCAAATCCATGTTATAAAAAAATACAATTGATTAATTCCAACATATTAGAAAACTATATTCAAAATAAACTTACCTCTTATGGTATGGAATTATAAAAGTTAATAAATATCCAAACGTGTCATATCATGTTGTAGTGCCACTTTTGAGTACAAGATCTATACCAAACTGCATCATTCATTTTCACACATCATCGATATAATGAATTTAAACTCATCACTATATCAATATTAATACATACCCACAACATTTCTACATAATCAATATCCAGATAATAATAGTAGCACATCCTTAGTTACCTTATTAGTGCACTTCAACAATATGTATTTCTAAATAATCAATTAATTGCCTAATATTACCTGTTAATGTTTCTTTATCACTGAAAATTTTGAATAGGATCCTCAAATCCTTATATAATTATAAATTAATGATCTATAAGAGTAATATAAATTTTACTATTGACCCATGTTGGTCCATGAGGAATGCTCAAGATGGGGCTAAATTATGCTTCCAGTTTTAAATTTATCTTTTTTAAAAATTTTATACCCAAATCACCTAAATTTAAAATAATGGTCCTATCTATAATTAAAATAGGTATTTATAATTTGATACTTTAAAATAATTTATCAAATACTTGATCAAATAATAGATAAAATTAATAAAATTAATTTACCTTTGAAAATAATCTAATTATATAAAATAATATATATATATATATATATATATATCACTTGTAAATTTAAAATATTACAGAATATTTTTATAAATTATGTTTGAAAACTACTCAGTGAAAATAAACCTTTATAAAACAATTTTATAGTGATTTTAAAATATTAAGTTAATTGAAAATAACACATACTAGAATTAAAAAAAGTAGTTAGCTCCAAGATAGATCCTAGTCTTGTCTACTTTACAATAATACATTGCCAAGAATGTTTATTAAAACCAAACAAAAAGATCCACAACCTGGATCGAGTTTCCACAAAGACAACAACTAACATAGCTTTTGAGGATATACAAGTAATACATGGACTAATAAATATAAATAAACAATATAACAAGTATCAAATTAATTTTCAATGTAGTATAAGGGAATTTACTAGTAAATATATAATAAGAAATAATCAAAACTCAAAATGTAAAAGAAAAAAATAGAGAAAATAAATCATTTAAAGTGTTATATTTCTCAATATCTAATACAATTATAGTCAATTTACAAGGTTATAATTTTTTTGATTATTCAGTGGGCTCTTTAATGAATGTTTTAGTCATGTTTTCCTTCTTCCAAGTGTTTTAAATTTCATCTAGAGAATAGAGTATCACATGTAATTTAAATTTGTAGTTTAAAGAATCAACATCATACATATATCAAATAATAAAAAATAAAAATGTTATATAAAATAATCTAAACAAAATATTAATTAAATTAATTCTCTATAGGGTATTTGGGATGAATATTAAATTTTCCTTTATCCTGAGAAGGTTGAGAGGTAGGAAGATATGCTGGTTATTCTTGATAGTAGGATGGTTAAAAATTTAAAACTCCTCTAAAAACCGGTCTGAGATGCTAAACATCATATACTTGAGTAAATAAAAAGGTGGAACAATGGTTCTTTTTAGGTATGCATAAATGTGGTATATTTTGGATAGACTATAGTTATAGGAAAATCGAGGGATAAATAATGTTAATTTGATAACTATTGAGGTAGGTCTCTATCAGGTGAGTAAAATCAATCAAGGCTAAGGGTCCTTTCACCATAACTAAAATAAATTGGGGTTTCTATATTATAATTATATCCAATTGAAGGGATATCACCTTAAATATATCAATATAATATTTGATATCTTTAGTTAAATGTGGTATATAAAGTTCTCTAGGTGAATATTTGAACACGGTCTTCAAATACATCATGGTGAAGATCTTTCTCAAATAATGATTGATTTCCATCTGGATAAATAATTTCTCTCATCGAGAATACTGAGATTCATTTATTATTGACTCAATGGTTTTTGAAACATGTGTATGAAATCCAAAAAGTAACTTTTATATTGTATTATAAAATTCATCCAAGAAAACACTCATTTTATTACTGAAAAGTTGTTTAAAAATATTATCTTCCAAGGAAACAGAAATTGGAGGGGGAGAAGGTGTTATATAAGGAGGATTAGGTGAAATATAATTTTAGGATTTTCCAATGGTATTCAAGTACCTTTGATCTAAATTCAACTTCATATCATTCAGATCATCCTATAGTAATAATAATTTTCCTCTCAAACTATGAATCTATTGATTCCAATGATCAATCTTCGAAAACAAATTTGGATGAATGTGGGATATAACAAGAGAATAATTATTAAATATTTATTCCCCTATACTGATAATATCTAAAGATATAAATCTCAAAAATATATCTTTAAGAAAATCTATAAAATTATCTTTAAAATCTCCTACATTATCATTGGAAACTAAATAAGATACAGGAGTAGGAGGAGAGGGTTGAATTGGTTAAATATGCGAAGTACTTTTAATAATTTATTATATAAGAAGTATTTTCTCTCCAATAGGAGACACCCAACCATATTCCCTAACTTATTATATATAAAAAATTGATTCTCTATGAACTTCTACCAAATCACCAAGCTAAATAAATTATATCCCACTAAATTCATCATGTTCTAAATTTGGCCTCTAGTTTTCTTTAATAGAGTGTGCCCCAACATACCTTCAAATAATTCCTTGATATTATGATTGGTTTCACCTCAAGGTAACACTATACTAGAATAAAATTACTCAATCATATCTTTAAGATCAATTTGAGATATAAGATACCCCTTAGAATCCATGTATAAAATAGAGATGGTAGGTACACCATGCCTAGGTGGACTATCCCCATTGTATCCATTATTAGAATAATTTGATATAAATTTATCCCCTTAGGATATTATTCATTTTAATTGGTCCTTTGAGTACTTCCAATAATGAGAATTTCTATCCATTCACCTTCTGAATGATTGGAGTTATCCCTTGGTACATTTTTCTCATGGATTTTTTTCACTTCATTTTTTCTTCACTAGTCACATAATCCTTAGATTCCACATCCATCACAAAAATATAATTTGAAAAATCATTATGATCATAATAATCACACATATATATCCTTATAATCTGGGGACATATAAGGTTTAGGGGATCCAAATGAAATATCCTTAGGAGAAGTGATTTATTTATTAATTAGATCACGTGAGTCTATTAGTTCTTCAAAATTTCTTTCATCTTCAATATTCAAATACCCTATATTATGTTATATTTCATTGGCCACAAAACTACATCTTCCCAAAGTATTATTTCACAACGTCATCTAGTAATAAGCTCGGGTCTACTTTATCCTTGGGTTTAATTGTATATTTCACAGAGTCAAAATTTTCATATATCTTTTTATTACCATCTACCAAAATCTTTATTTCATAGATTAAAATTAATAACATCCTTATAAAAGTAGTTTTATTCAAAAAAATACAAATGAGGCTATTAAAGTTTCCTACCCCTAATGAACAAGTCCTTTAAAATAAAAAACAATTGAAATAAACATAGTGTATGGAAACTAATTAAACCTGAATGATGGTTTTCATAATTATTCCATGTGACTCATCAGATACCTAATAAGATTAATCTATACCCTAAGATTAATTATGTATAAAAATAAAATTACATGATGTGACAATATACTAAAATATCCTTCACTTTGGATGATTAAATGTTGGATAAAATTTACAAACATCTAGATTTCACCCTAAATCTCCAAAATAATAGGTATTTCAGGAGTTTTCTAACCAAGAAGCTTTAGGATATATTTTTTATTCTCTAACATTGGATGAACCATATATTAATAACCCTAATATTCTTAATAATACCCTTTATGAGGAATCTAAAAATATTTGAAACAAATCAAACAATAAACGATGAAACTTTCTCCATTATTAGATGTCCTAATTTTCATATTTACTATCAACCATTAAAAGTTTCATATTCAAATATAACTCCTTCAATAAAAGCATCTAAAATGGCCAATTTTTTCACTAAAAAAATAAGTAAAACATTTCTTGAAAACATACTTCCAAATTGGAGACTTCATTTTTCTTATGCATTCCACATTGACATCCTTTTTAAGAGAGTCTAATCAAGTTGAATGATGTGGCTTAAAAGGTTTGACATCTGTGATGAATGATTTTTTAATTCTATTCAAGGAAGATAAACCAAAATGAAATAAAATTAAAATGTGTGTTTCATCAAAACCATATTCCATTTAAATTTGATGATCTTGAGGCTAGGGATTAGTTAAAGAAAAAATATTCAAATAAATGGATTTGAAATTGATGGATTTTAGGGTTTCAGGAGAGAAAAGTGATTCAAATTCAAATTTAGGAATATTTTAAATAATTTAGGACTTTAAACATAAATTTTTGGTAAAGATATATATTTAGATAAAAATTTAATGATACAGGGATGAAATTTTTAGTGATCATGTGAAATTCCATGTGATAAATTAAATAATCGTGAGCCTTGTGGTAGCTTGAGGAAACATGGTAGCTTGACCTACTTCAAGAGTACAAATTTATGGTATCTTCGGGTATTTTGGTAGATTGACCTACCGTATAACCCAAATTTATGGTTACATTATATGTAATGATAGGTTGACCTACTAGATGACATGTCCTTAGAACCACTTAAGCATTGTGGTCATTCATGACCTTTAAAAAATATTTTAACTAGAATATTGAGTTCAATGTAAGAAAATAGAAATTAGGTGTAATTAATCATAACTAAATCGTGTTTCAAATAATTCAATATTTCAATGTCCAATGGTTTTTTCAAAATATTGGTAATATGATGCTTAGTTTCTATAAACTTAAGAGTGATATCACCTTTATGAAAATGGTCTCTTAGACTGTTATGTATTATATTATTGTTTTTAGTATTGGAATGATATAATTTATTTTTATAAATTTTTATCACACTTTTATTGTAAAAATTTATAGGAATATATTGAAATTTAAAAACATAGTCTTTTAATGTGTATTTCAACCATATAATTTGAGCACAATAACTACCTACAACATTTTACTCAACATCACTAGTTGATAATTAAATGAAATTATACATTTTACTACATCAATAAACTAGATACTTTCTCTATAAGTTACATGTGGAAGAGGATATTTTTCCATCTAACTTACAACCACAAAATTCAGCATCAAAATAACTAACTAACTTAAATAAATTTATTATTGAGTAATATAATCTAAAATTGGTTGTATTCTTAATATATTTAATAATTATTTTATCTACATTTAAATGAGATTCATTGAGATTAAGTAAAAAGAAAAAAAGGATATTCATTGAGGTTTTCATGAAAACATGCACACATGAACACACTGAATATTATATTAAGCCAACTAGCAGTTAAGTATAGTAAACTCCCAATCAGATATCTATAAGTAGTTTGGTCAACTGGTTTCTTAGTTTCATCCCAATTGAGATTAGAAATTTTACTAAAGGGACTATTAGTTCCTTTTATTCCATCCAATCTAAATTTTTTAAAAGATATATATATATATATATATTTTTAATTTAATTTAGTTTTAAAAAAATCCATCGTTTTTTTAAAAACTTAAAAAACAATGAAGAATATTAATTTTCACAGTAAACTTTTCTCAAATTCAATTTACATAATCATTGAAAATTCATTACATATGGAATTTTATTATATACAAAAAATAATTCCATCAACAAAAATTTGAAAAACTCAAAACATTATTTAAATTTTTTTCATAAATATAATTGGGTTAAATATACATTTTTAAAATTAATTTAAATAAAAAATTGATTTGAACCTATTATACAAATCTATAGAATACTTTTTTAAACCATTTAGTGATTTTGAAAATTTTAAAACACAATTTGGTAGATTGGGGTTTAAAAATATTGAGGGATGTTCAATTAAAACTTCCACAATAATATAACCATTAATGAATTTAGTGTCAGTATCCATTTAATATAGTTTAAAATTAATACGAGCTGCATATGAAAGAAATATTGTAACTAATTAAATTATAAATACTGGTAAAAATTTATATTCATAATAAATACCTTCTTCTTGAATATAACCTTATGAAAATGATCTATCCATATTTATAAATGTAGTACTAGAATCATAAACGTTTTTATATACCGCCATTTAGTACCCATAATGAGGTTGTGTTTAAGTCTCTTAACTAGTGTGTACAATTTATTTATTTTAAAATGATTCAATTCTTCTTGAATTGATATCACTAAATGTTCAACAGTAATTGAATCGGTAATGTTTTAAGGATTTAGATATGGAAAAAAGTATTTATTCTTGTCCTGGTTTCCAATATAAAATTTTGTTTGAGTTCCTCTATCATGATTCCCACAAACTTTATCTATAGGGTGATACTTATGGTTCATAATGGATTTAGGAATTTAATTACATGGTCATCATAAGTATCCTTCTAGGTTATGTTGGTTAGAATGGTCTTTATTGGGAGATTTATAAAAAAAATAAACAATATGGTTAGAATAATTAGATGTGTTATTGATATTCATAATCTACATATCATCCTTATAGTTTTATATAACATGTTTAGGATCATAAATTTTTTTATCTAAAGTAAAAGGTAGAGATTCTTCTATAAACATGGATTACTTATTGAAAACATAATATTCCTTACTGGTGGTTGAATAACCTATGAAAATTCCATCATAACTCTTTGGTGAATTCTTTTCCGTATTCTCTTTAATATTTAGAATAAAGTTTTTATGACCAAAAACTCTAAATAAAATCACCGTTGGTTTTCCACCATTCAATAATTCCTGAGGAGTATTCTTTTGGATTGGTCTAGTAAAAACCCTATTAATTAAATAACAATATGTTCTCAAAGTTCCTACCCAAATATAGATAGGTAAGTCATATTCACAAATTATAGTCCAAGAAACATCTTAAAGAGTTATATTTCTTATTTCAGTAACCCTATGCTGTTAAGGTGTTTGAGGTGTAGAGAAATTGGGATTATAACCTTATTGGGAACTTAAATATTCAATATCTTGATTCTATAAATCACAAATATGATCACTTATTAAGGTTTTATTGGTAAGTCTACTTAGGGTCTCTATAGATATTACATATTTATAAAAATATGGAGGATCATTACTCCTGTGAGTTAGAAAGAATACCCATGTGTATCTTGAATTTTCAAAACAATTCCACAAGCATAATGTTTTTGAATTATACTAGAAAATATAGAAGGTCCAAATAAACCAATGAGAATAAATTTTAGTGTTTGATAGTTTGACACCTATTTCTTTGGTTTGAAAGAAATATTATATTTATTTCTCTTTTTATAGGGATTTCACACCTTGTCCTTTTGAAATTTTAGTTTGGGAATATCCTTAACTAATTATATTATACTTTTATTCTCGAGATAGTGTATATTATAGTGTCAAAATCTCCCATTCCACAACCAAGATTCTTTGTGAAAGGCAATACATCCGTAAAATTTTCTAAAAATAAAGAATATATATTTACAACATAAACATTATAATTTATCACAGTAGTAAATACTGAACAAGTTTAGTATCATAAATCTTTTAAGAATTATTTTCAAATTTATCATTATAATAATATTCAAATAATTGAGATATACTGAGAAGATTATATTTCAAGCCATTAATAAATAAAACCTTTGAAATATGGGCCATTTTAACGTGACCAATTTCTCCAAGTATAATTCTTTTCCCTTTCATATTGTCATCGAAGGTAACATGCCCTCCATAAAATTTTATTAAATTCTTGAAACATAATTAGTATTCATTCAGGATTATATAACATCCACTATCTAGATACAAATTTTTTTGTAGATCTATTTAACCATTTTACCTCTACAAAATCAAAGAAGGAATGATTTTGGAAGCCAAATTTTTTAGTGTCCAGAAAAGATAACAATTAAAACCTTAGGAGTCCACATTTTTTATATGTTTATCCACGAAAAATTGAAATATTTATACAAAAATGACTTCTTTAGTTCAAAATAATGGAAACTATTTTAATAGATAGAATTACCTTTATTTTTATTGATTAAGGCCTAATTATTTGAACGTGGATAAATAAAATTTCATATATATTAATTTACTATACAGATGCATATACGATTAAATTATTATGATTGGGAGGTTTCTAAATTCCTATAATCATATTAAAGTTATTTTTTATATTTTTAAATATTTTAAATCATTTCTTAGTTTTCATTTTAGAGTATCAAATATTTATACTTTTTAAAAAGTTGTAATTATTTTATTTTTCAATATAATAGTCATTCATGGTGTGGGTAGATAAAACGTGAACCTTTTTCAATTTATTATATTCATCATTAAGTTCATTTGTAGTGTCTTCCATCATAGAGCTATAGTTTATTTGGTATTAATTATAAATTATAGTTTAATATACAAATCATTATTATAAAAAACATAAGGAATACAAGTTTTTGACCTAAAATGTTTTATCCATAGATGAAAAATTTTCATTCTTACACCATTCCCATCTGAATCGTAATCACTGGTACGATTCTTTGATGCACTTTGTTTTTCCTTCATTACTTTCATTGGTTTATTTTATCTATTATCACGCTTCAAATAGTATTTCATATTAGGACCATCATATTCAATATATTATTTTTCCTTTCATTAATAATTGATAATTTCACTATACGATTCATTTTTCTTATAAACCTTTTTATAATTTATTATTTTTGATAATTTCCTTTCTAATTAAAATTTAAGAATAATTTATTATTTGTATAGAACATATTGAATTTTATGGTATAATGATCCATTTCCTTATCAATTTCAGTTTTAGATTCATCTATACTTGAAATATAGAAATACATGTTTTTTCCTTTCAATGCATTGAAATATATTTAGAAATATTTTTGTAGCTAAGCACTAAGACAGAGTGCTATTCCGATGCTCGGTGTGCCTGAAATTTTTTTTATAATAATATTAAAAATATTTTATATCACACATTCATAGTTTTTAAAAAATAGTTGAATATCTCTTAAATGGAGTTTCAGATAAAAAATCTAGGACCGGGGTTGAATCCAAAACCTAAGGATTACCCTAGGAGTGACATAATGTTAGTCGTTGTGGGGAATTCAGATAAAGCAACCATTTTCATGTTCATTTAGATAAACTAAATAATTTATTTTATTAATTAACCTAAACCAATTTCTTTATATAAATATGATATTTTATGAAATCTATTGGGTTAGTCCCATAAACCCAGGACCTTTGAGAAGATAATTCCATGTTCATCATTGGAAGACTGATATTAGATGACAATGAGCTTCTGGATCCAAGAGAATCAAGGTTCAATAAATGAAATAGATCTTACTCCTTGATTGGAAATAAAGTGCTTCACCGAAAATCAATCTGAATCAAGGTAGGACTCCTTATTTTTGAATTCATCCCTAATTATTGAAAATATTGATCATGATCATTCTAATTTATTTGATGTATGTCAAATTGGAACCTTCACCTGAGACCTTGAAAAATTAAATTGGTTTAATTTTATTACCCTTTTATGGAATGTTTTCTCACCAAATCTTTCAAGATATATATTTTATAGCCAAGAAGACCCGGACAATGATTTTTTCACCCTTTCTTCTTCTTATTTCCCACCACCGTTCTTTGTGTTATTTTCCATTTTCCTATGAGGACCACAATTTGACATTGCTGAGGGGATCGAGTGTGATCAGACCCTGATATTCTTGTAATATTCACATAAAATTATCACGAAGAATATTTGGTGATGGTTAATGATTTTTTTGTGGTATTGGGGTGATGATTCGCATGGATATGGGATCCAAGACAGAACAACTATGGTGGGAGGCATGTGGGGTGTTCGACGAAAAACTTTGGTTTAGAAGATACTTCTTTCCAGACACTAGAGAACCCAAATAGATGAACTAAAGTCTCCCCATTCGTGTTTAGAAATGATTCAGTAAGAAAAAGAAGTACATAAGTAGTATTTGGATTGTGGAGAGTGGGTCTAGAATTCTAGGAGAAACCTAACTATACACCATGTTCTCTAAAGAATACATGTTGTATAGGCCCCTGAATATGACCACAAGCGTTTCATGATGAGTTAAATACCATAAACCATGTGGGACCCCACACAATATGCGATATAGTGCTGGTGACCCAGCGTGTACAGTAGGAGTGCAAAGACACATGCACATCCAGACACACAACCAATGTACATAGACATGACCCGAGGGATACGAGTAAGACCAGGAGAACATGTATTAGCATCAGTTGGTTAAGAAACACCGTATAGTCCCCTTACACACTATTTAGGGATACAAGGAACAAGAATCATGTATTGATGAGGACACAAATAGAGAGTATATATGGACCACACATGGTGTCAGTACCCTTACATTTTGTGTTCTTTCCTTTTTGAAAAATCATATACCAATCACATCTCTATCGTTTGATCTTTAAATTTTTCATATTACTAGCCTATCCTAAGTTTTATTCAATATAAAACATGATGGTGGAATTTATAGTATATTTTGAGATACAATTAGATATTTTATGAGCATGAATCTTGTTTAGGCAGTGCATGAAGGCGATAATGATCAGGTAGGATTATTAGAGTGGAACCCTCCCGTCATGTCTAGGCATAGGTCCTCTACCCATAAAGTGGAAACCTATTAATGGGACAAGTTATGGGTCCTCTATATACCTAACACTAGAGTGGAACCCTCTTATAGAGACAACACAATGGTTCTATACCCATATAGTGGAACCCTCCTATTGGGATAGGGCATGGATCCTCTATCTATCTACCATTAGAGTGTATCCTTCCTGTGTATTTAGGGTATGGGTTCTCTACACATAGAGTGGAACCATCTTTCTGGGATAGGTAATGAATCCTATTTCTATATAACTTTAGTGTGGGACCCTCCTATGGAATTAGGGCACCAGTCCTCTACCATTAAAGTGGAATATCGCTTTAGAGTTAAGGCCTTGGTCCTCTACCATTAGAGTGGTACCCTCCTATAGATTCAGGGCATGGGTCCTCTACCACTTAGTGGAACCCTCTAGTTGAACTAGGGCATGGGTTCTAAACATAGATATTATGTCCCTTAACAATATATAATAGTGGTGAGGTGTGACCCATTTGAATTCTTCTTTAGATAGACACATGAGATGATGGACATAATTAATGGACCCTTTGAAATTGGTGGCAGAATCATTTCTCGGTAAAGGATGTGAGATGGAGATACAATTTCTCAATCATCTATATTTCTTTAATTATTATATATGCCTATTTATTGGTAATAATTTATCTCTTTCTATGGGTTGAGTTGTCTGCTTCTATTGTGTCTCTTATTTCTTCCCCACAACTTTCAAGTCATCCTAATGGGTATGTATATACTCACCCCTGTATGGGATTTTCCCATATAAGTTTTGTCTTATGAAAATAATGGACATGTTAATAGAGATTTCCAAGGATCATATGGATACCCAAGTGAATTTGACAGTGTATGATGGTCGGTATTGAAGATCTGGAGATGGGCACTCATAGTACTTTACCATTCATGTTTTATTAGGTTGGGACATATTTCTAGTTGGGTGTGTATTTTTACCTTCTTATTTTCATATTACACTATCATACTCTTGTACTCCCCAGAGGTTTCAAATGTATTATTTATTCTTCAATTGTTTCATCTTTTATTATTATACATCTGACCTTTGTATGGGGAAGGTTGGGTACATGTATACAGGTACATAAGAAAATAATCTTATATTAGTGATTCATTTTGATGCTATTTGCCAGCCCTTGGCCAATGGAGGTGGGATTGGGTTAGTTACAGCTCTAGGCTTGTTGGGTTAGGTTGTTAAAAATTGGTATTATAGGTGTTTCATTTAATGGGATGGTTTTTGGAGTTTTACCATTAAAAGGATTTGGATGGGTCTTAGGGAAACATTATCAAAGATTCTCAAGTGAGGATCTCAGGAATGTTTACCTAGTGTTGGTATGACAACTGATGTAACCATACATCATGACTATGAGAACTTTCTTTTTGACTCATAATACTGAGACATTAGTTATAGGGAACATTGGTACATGAATCATATATGATTGAGTCTTTTGACTATCCTTCTTGAGTCACCTCACTATATATATATGATCATCTGATTATGGCACATCCTGATTAAATTATTAGGATCCCTTAGGGAAGACTTTCAGCGAGGTTAAAGATTTTGGATCGTGATGATGATCCGATGAGTGAGTAGGCCATAATTAAGGGGTCATCATGTATGGTCCTTCCTCTAGGTGGACAGGTAGCACCAACCCCACCTGTTGAGAATTATATCATTCCACTATAGTAGGTTGAGGATGTGTGCTGTATTAGAGCACTCTGTGATTTCCAATAGAAGAGTCCACATAGGTTTTGTGGTGAACCATATCCCTATGTGGTGGAGGATTTGATAGAGTCAGTGATCCATGTTTTCAATCTTATTCGGACACTGAATAATTAGCTGGTTTCAACAGTATCTATTCTTTTCCATAGAGCAACTGGGCACTGAGGGAGTTTAGTTATGAAGATGTATGAGGAGTTGAAAATATCAAGGTTTGACATCTAGTAGTTTTTTTGGAGGAGTACTACTCCCCATACATGCAATCAGTCCAGGTTATGAATCTTTGTGCTCTTCCATAGGGAGGGATGATAATTTCTGAATATAATGTGAGGTCCACTGACCTTATTCGATACTCCCTCGACATTATTTGATATGGATACTTCTGGGAATGAATGTTTGAGAAGGTTCTCCGAAGATACATCCATTTCAGTGCGTGAACCCTATGTATTCCCACTTGTACTAGAGTTTTTGAGAATGAAATGGTGAATACGATCTTCTTATTAGATATATTCCATGCAGTTGGAGCTATCAATGTGTATTAGGGGGATGAGTCATCTGTTGTACCTAATAGGTACCTATTAGCAGGATCTCCGCATGAGAGATCATTTTATGACTAAACTCAGACATGTGGTCATGCAGAACAGAGTTTGTTCAGGGGAACAAGGATTGTCAGAGAGGGGAGGTTCTATGAATGTGATGGGAAATGTCATATTTCATGTGATTTCATGACCAATCATGCTGAGGAGGGTTGGAAGATAATAGATAGACCACCACAAGAGATGCAGTTCCATCTTCATGGATCTCCCAGGTGAGGGAAGGGTGGTCCCCAGGGAGGTCGATATCGAAGAGGAAGAGGTTGGGCTTTAGATGGAGGAGTTTTGGGTGGTGGAAAAGTTTATGAGATACTTACACCACTACCACTAGGTATCCTACATTGGGCTTAGGGAGTTAACCGTCAGGGATATGGGAAGCTTCAAACTATAGAGAGATATGATCCAGTGGAACATGAGATGATTAAAGGTAAAATATGTGTTTATTCTAATCTTCCATTAGTACTAGTAGACACATGTATGAGTTATTACATCATCTATTTACTCCAAGTGTGAGATATGGAGCTCCCTGTTGAGGCTTTAGCATAACAAGTTTGTCTTGAGGTTCCTATGAGGAACAATTATTCCATATCTTTTATCTACCTATAGTATGAGCTATCATTTAGTAGAGAGAGTTTCTTATGGGAGATTTCGGCTATCATGATGAGAAATTATGATGTCATGTTGGTTATGGGTTGATTTTTGATGATCCAAGCCAAGATTTACTTTCCCTTAAAATGATTCATATGACTTCACACTGATGGGATGAGATTGTCTTTTGTGAGTGACAGAGATCCCATCGCAAGATGAGTGGGTTCATAAAGTGGGAGGCTTCAACCCATCACCCATTAGTTTGAAAGTGTATCCCTTGGTTCTATAGACAATTCATGAATTTTAATCCTTTAGTCATTGAGTATTTTATGGATATATTTCCCGAGGAAGTTATGGGACTACCTAAAAGGTGGTAGATAGAGTTGGGCATCGACTTTCACTCCGGGACCACTCTGATATCTTCTAAAGAATATCAGATATCCCCTACTCAGCTCTAGGAGATGTCGTTGGGGTTGGAAGACCTTTTAGAGATGGGTTTTGTCTTACCTAGTTTCCCCCCCTAGGTAGCTCCGGTGTTGTTCATGAAAATGAATATTGGATCTTGTATATTTGTGTGAATTATCATTTCAAAAACTAAGAAATGATGAAGAACAAGTAATCCTTACTAGGGGTGTATGACCTCATTGATTAGTTGTGAGGCATGAGATGGTTCTTGAAGATTGATCTCAGGTCTGACTACCACCATTTGAGAGTTAGTGAGGATAATATTATGAACATGGAATTACATTATCTCTACAAATACTCTGAGTTACAGGTGATTCCTTTTAGTGTGATGAATTCCCCCATTGTACTTATGTTTTTGATGAACTAAATCTTATGGATGTACTTGGACCAATTTATTGTTGTCTTATTTGGTGACATGCTCATATAATATTCATTATAGGAGGAGCATCCATAACACTTAAGGATGGATTGGTGAGGTACTACAAGTGATTTTTGGAAGACATCTCCAGGATTACATCCCATTTAAAATCCATAATGTAGAAAGAGAATTAATTTTCCTTGACTAAGTATTACGAGAGATAATTTAAGTAGTATAAGATGATTCGGATGAGTGATCCTATATTGAGACTACCAGAGGAGGGTGGGTAGTATGTAGTATATCAAGATGCATGTAGAGATAGTCTCATCTACATATTGGTGAAAATATACGAAGTTATCACATATGGGTAAAGGCATTTGAGACCCCATAAATAGAACTATGTTACTCATGAACCAGAGACATAGGTTCTGGTGGGAGTTCTTATAGGACTATGACTTTAGGATGGTGTATAATCTTGGGAAGGGTGACATGGTGGTAGATTCCCTTAGTTGGAAGTCCCATGCTTATTTGGTATAAGAGGCATCATAGCAGTTGGATTCCTTGCGGATGACCCTAGTTGAGGAGAAGGGTGAAAATTTGTTTTAGTCGATGGTTTTGACTACTGTGATCCTCAAGAATGTTTGTGATTCCTAATTGGGTGTCATAGAGTGTGAGGTATTACATGACCAGATATCCCCATGAGATTCACCAAATGGATTTTAAGAAGGAGGGAATAATATCATCCTTTTCCAGGGGTGTAGGGTGGTCCCACTCATAATGAGAGAGGTGGTGATGAGAGACTTTCAAACATCTCCTTTGGTTATTCAACCCGGTATGAGTAAGATATACAAAGCCTTTTAGAGATAGTTTTGTTGGGATGGAATGAGACCAAGCATGGCTGAGTTTATTTCTCAGTGTCTCACCAGTCTGTTGGTGAAAGATTAACATCGGATTGTGATATTATTTTTTGAAGCCTCTTAAGATCCCAAAGCAGATATAGGATGACATATCCATAAACATTGTGACAAGTCTTCATCACTCATAAAGAGTCCATGATTCTATCTAGGTGATGGTTGAACAACTAATGAATTTTATAGAGTTAACTTATATTAGGGATAAGATTTAGGTGGAGAGTTTGGGAATGTTTTATGTATGGGTGATCGTTCACCTTTTTTGGGTTCCCTTGATGATTGTATCTGACATTGATGCATGGTTCATTTCACGATTTTGGAGAGGTATATAGGAGGAATTTGGGACCCAAATGAGGATGATTATATGCTTTCACCCCCCACAGAGATAGGAAGATCTAGTGCACTATCCATGTGATGGATGATATGTTGAGTGATTTCATGTTAGACTTTTTCTAGAGTTGGGGGGATCACTTTCCCTTGGTGTATTTTTTAACAATAATAGATACCACTCCACTATCAACATGGAAACTTTTGAGGACCTATAAGAGAGAGCCTATAGGTCACCCTTATTCTAGAATGAGATTTTTAAATCATATATTGTTATGAAAAATATGGTGTAAGCGATGACAGAGAAGGTCTTGGTCATTCCTGAGCTGATGAGGACAATTCAGAGCAGGATAAAATCTTAGACCAAAAGACATCATATGCCCTTAGAGTTAGAGAAAGGAGACCACATTTTCTAATGAGTCTCCCCATGATTAGAATTAAAGAGATTCAACTGGGGAGGAAAGATATCCCTAAGGTTCATTGATACATTAAAGATCATCTAGAGGGTTGTTGAGGTTGCCTAATGCCTCACCTTACCCCCAGAATTAGAGTAGGTGCATGAAGTCATCTCTGTGTTGTAGCTGGGGATCTATGTGCAGGATCCCACACAAGTTATTGACTTGGAAAATCTAGAAATCAAGGATGGATCCACTTTCATATAGAACCTCATAGAGATTGAGTATTGGCTGGAGAATATCTTGCATGGATAGACCATCCCCTAAGTTCATGTGTTGTGGCAGCACAGGAGCATGCATGAGAGATTTTGTGAGTCAGAGAGCCAGATGTGGGATCAATATCCTCATCTTTTTTTTTTAGTTTTTTATTTGTAAGGGTGATAATATTGATTTAGTGAATAATATAGAGACCTTTTTTCCTTGCAATACATTGATATATATCAAGATATATTCTTAGGGCTAAGCGACTAGACATCACGTGATTCTAAAGTCTAATGTTTTCAAAATTAACTTTATAAAAATATTAATTTTATTTTATATCATGAAAAAATTATTTTACATAAATAATTAAATATATCTGAAAATGAGTCTTAGTATAAAATTATTAGGCAATGGATGGATATGGAATGTGATTTTTACTCAAGGCTTGAGCTAAAGTTGGCTAGCATTGGGCATTTGAATAAAAAATTCTTTGGAAGGTGTATTTAAATAAAATAAACAATTTAATTTATTTTTTTATTAAATGAACTAAAAATATTTCATTATATTTATATTATATTTTATAAAATCTAGAGGGTTATCCATATAACCCTAAAATATTTGAGAGGATAATTCAATGTTATTCTTTAGCGGATTGAGATCAGATAAAAATGAGCTTCTGGATCAGAGAAAATTAAGGCACAATTAATGAAATATATCTTCATACTTTTTTGAAGTGGAAATTTTCACAAAGGAACAATCAAAGTCTAGGTAGGAATCATCATTTTTGGATTCCACAGTTATGATTAAAAATATTGAGCAAGATCATTCTTGTTTCTTTGATCTGTGTCGAATTTGAACCATTTCATGTTCATGTAACATTTTAAATTGGTTGTTTAATTTTTTACATTTTTAAGTCATGTTTTCTCACCCAATATTCCTTAATATAAATTTCTTGACCATGAATTTTTGTCCCATGATTGTTGAACTCTTGTTTCTTGAGATTTTCCCCTTTTTTCTCCATGTTTTTCACTATTGGCCTATGTGGACAACAATACAACATTGATGGGTGGGATCGAGTGTGATCATACCCCCAAATTCATGGAATATTTTAATAAAACCATCAAGATGATTATTTGGGGATGGATCTTGATGTGTTGTTGGATTTGGGTAATGATTCCTATAAATCTATGATTCGAGACTGAACAACTACGATAGGTGGCGTGTGAGGCATGTGACACACCCCTATGGTTTTTAATATTCTAATTTCCAGCCATAAAAATGAAAAAATAGATAAATCAAAGTACCCCATTTTATGTTTGGTGATATCAAGGATAAATGGAACCAGTGAATTCAAATTTGGATAATAGGGAGCAGATCCGGAATTTTGGAAAAATCCTGAGTACACACTATATAGTTTTAATAACTCACAATGTTTAGGCCCGTAAATACGTTATCTAGGGTTTACAGGTGAGTTAAATATGACATGATGTGTGGTATGACCACATTCCCTATGAATCGATGCTGGTGACCCACAATTTACTCTAGGACTACACTGACACGAGCACGGCTAAACACATGACTAGTGTACAAAAACATGAATATGAGAACATAGCTTGGCCCCAGTTTGTTGAGACACATCATGTAATCAACTTACATACTCTTTATGGATAAAAATCTAGGTATTCATTTATTAGATAGGAGATGGTCAAGTAGTAGGGTGGGAACACACATCATGTGGGCCCCCTTACATGACATGCACCTTCCTTGTTATGGAATCTTCTATATCTCGTATCACCTTTTATTGGACTTGGATTTTAGCATGTGATTAGCCTATCTTGGGTGTTTTTATACATATAATGGGATGGGGTAAATTTTAGTTTGTTTTGAGATATGATTCAAGATGTTCTGAGTGTAATGCTTTGGTATGTGGCGCTTGACGATGACACTGATCAGGCTGGATCGTTAGAGTGGAACCCTCCTGGAGAGTCAGAGCATGGGTCCTCTTCCCATAGAGTGGAGCCCTCCAGCTAGGATAGGGAATGGGTCCTCTATCTTTATACCATTATAGTATAACACTCCTACAGAGTCAGTGTAGTGTTCCTCTAACCACAGAGTGGAACCCTCTTGTTGGGATAGGGAATGGGTCCTCTATCTATCTACTATTAGAGTGGAACCCTCCTACAGAGTCTGGCCATGGGTCCTCTACCCATAGAGTGGAAATATCACATTGGTAAATGACATGGTTCCTATATATATCTAGAATTATAGTGGAACCATTATTTGGAGTCATGGAATAGTTTATCAAAAATTTCAGTGTAACCCTCCTGTTGAGTCAGGGAATGGGTCCTCCCCCATTTGAGTGGAACCCTCATACAGATTCAGGGCATGGATCCTCTACCATTATACTGGAACCATACAATTATACTAGGGAACGTGTCCTCTACCTAGATATTAAATCCCCTTTTCTATGAGGAATATTGGTGAGGTGTGGCCCCATATGGATGCTTTTTTGAACAGATCCATGACATACTAGACATCATTGAGGTACCCTTTTGAATTCATGAATGACTATTTTCTCAAGTTGGGATATGAGATAGAAATATCATTTCCCTCTCATCTGGGTTTCTTTTATGATCATATATCCAATTTTTTTGGTTATAGTTTCCCTATTACTATGGGATGATCTTTTTAATTCTATTGTGTCTCCTATTACTTCCCCAGCAAATTAGGTATGTATATACCCACCCTATATGGTATTTTACCAAAAATGTCATGTCTTATATAAAATATGGATAGGTCAGTATTGATTAACATGGAGCATAGGGAATCCCAGGTGCATTTGACCCCATAAGGTGGTTGGACTTAGAGATATGGAACCAGGATCTCTCAACACTTTACTATTCACATTTTTTAAATTTGGGAAATATTTTTGGTTGGGCATGTATTTTTACCTTTTAATTTTTAGATTATATTGTTATTCTATTGTAATCCCTATAGGATTCACATGCATGGTTTATTCTATAGTTGTTAGATCTTTTATTATTATTACTCTTCACTTCTACTTGGAGATGGTTGTGTGGATGGGTATAAGTACACTAGGAAAATGCCTCCCAAATTATTTATTCATTTTCGCACCGGTCTCCCACCTTAGGAATATGGATGAAGGCTTGGGGTATTTTTTGTTAAATACCCATTGGGTTAGGTTATGACATGAAGAATATTTCATTACCTATTTTTATTTAGACTTAGGTGTCATTATTGAAACTATTTTCTTTTTAAGGTCAACATCTTCATTGTTTTCCTTTAATTACTATTCATACATCATCATATTTCAAATTAGTTCTTTTATTGATAGTTTTTGAATTCGACATGATTCTCTTATTGAAAGAACATTTTTCCCACCTATCAAGTAAGAATATCAATAATATTATAACTTTTTTTATATCATCCCTTGGCCATCAATGTTCCTGCATAGTGTCGATGAAATAATTATATTTTTAATAAATTTCATAGACTCAATCATTCTGATTAATTTATAAATAATAATTATTAATAGTATATGTATACAATATCATTTTTTTTCACATTGTAATTTCTTTTAGGAGAAACAAATATAGTGTCCCATATTTCAAAAGAACTCACACAAATAGGTATTCTATTAAAATAATCTTCACCCAAAGCACATAATAAATCATAGATTTGGAATCAAAATCATAAAAATATTTGTTTTTATCATCCCATTCATTTATAGTAGTATTGGGTGTTTCATATTTATCCTTTATTATTCTGAAAATATTAAATCACACAACTTCGATATAGATATAATTTTTATTTTCCATCATGCATAATTATTTCTATTAAAAATGATATTCAATTGGTATTACGACCTTTAGTTCTAGAATCCATAATTACAAAGTAAATAAATAGAAAATAAAGATCTTTCTCTCATTACTTGATCAAGTAAAAAATGTTAAACAAATATAGTAAAAATAGAGATATTGAAAATAAAATAAATATATCTGATACAAAAAGTTGGACCGAGAGGAATGATAAATAATATAAAAATTGAGATTCAAATATTAAAATTTCTATTTTTGAAAATTAGAAATCAAAATTACCTTAATTTAAACACTATACTAGTTTAAAAATGTAATATGTATATATAATTTTATTCTTTAAAATAATTTATCAAAGAATCAATCAAAGCCTTGTTAAAATAAATGAAATTATTTTATCTTGGAAAATACTCTACTATCAAACATAATATATACATATATATCACTTGTAAATGTAAAAAATCATAGAATAATGTGTTAAACTCAATTTACAAAATACATATAAGAATAAATAGTTATAAAATTATTTTAGAGTTAATTTAACAGAAATTAGTCAAGGAAAAATAAATTACGTCATAATTGAACAAGCAGTTAGATCCAAGTTAGAGAACAGTTATATCTAATTGATAGTAAAAAAATTCCAAGAACATTTATTATAACCTAATAAATAGACCCAAAACATTGAATAAGTCTTTAAAAAGAGAAATCCTCACACAAAAGTCTATGTTATAAAAAGACTATTCTATATTAATATATGGAATAGCATATGTAAAAAAATAAGATAAAGATTATCAGGGTACTCCTTAATGTAGTATAATATTTGAGATTTGTAAATATACAATAATAAATAAGAAAAACATAAAATGATAAAAAATTGAGATATTAAATATATAATTTAAAATTTGATGATTCATAATATTTGATCAAATTTTAGTTGGTTTGAAAGGTTCTCAATCTTGTCTAATTATCTCAAAGAATCTGGAATGAAAGTTATAGTCCGTTTGTCCTTCTACTAAGTGTTTTCAATTTCATCTAGAAAATACAGTATAATAGGTGATTAAAATTTATATAATAAAACACTAGTACCATGATAACATACTGTAACAACCCAATATTTCATAAATTGAATTTACCTTTTGAATATATAATTATTTCATATTTAATAATATAATATTATATAATACAAATGTACCACCTAAAGAAACCTACTTCATTTATTATATAAATTTGAATATAAAATTTATTTAATAAAAATTTAAATAATATTTAAATTATTAATATTGTAGAATAAATATAAAACAAAAAAAAGGAAAATTTCGATATGATCGATTCCCTAAAATAATTGTTCTAGCAGACAATACTGTTTAAATGATTCAGAATGTTAGTATTACAATATTCATTTTGAAAATGAAAATATAAATTTGAGATAAAATAGAATTGTATGAAGAAAAAATTAAATATGGGGTATTTATAGAAATTAGGTAACCCATATGATTGTTATAAATCTTATTGTTGGTATATTAATCTAACCATTTGAATAGTAACATGACCATTGAAATAGTATTTTGATCTTTAAGAATAGTTACAAGAACATTAGAATAGTAACCTCACCTATAGAAGTGTAAAATAATATATTAGTATTCTACAAAATGAAAATATGATATATTTAACCCATGGTATAAGTAAATAAATGTTTTTAAAATGATAAATTATGTGTTTATATTTTTATAAAACATACATGTTTTAGATAAACTTAAATAATAAAAATATTAATTTAAAATAAAGTTTATTTTCCAAAAATTTATTTATAAATTAATATTATGTTGTACTATAATGATAAAATAATTTTATAATACCTTAAGTAATTTTTCAAATGGCGAGAAAAAAGATCTTAATATTAAAATTGCCCCTTTTTCAAAAAAATGAGGATTTTAAGTTAAAATTAAAATTATCATATTTAGAAAATTATTTTTATAAAATGGAATTCATTTTTGGAACCTTCGCATTAAAAAATGTTTAGGGTTAATTATTGGTATTTTATAAAATAGTTGATTTTTTAGTAAAGAGTGAAATATGTTAAAATACGATATTTAACATTATAAGATAAATATAAGATTTTTTTTGAGACACAAATGATTGATGAACCCATTATTTCAAAATCACAATCACTAGTTACTATATATAGTCTCAATAATAAATAATATTTATATTCTTTTGCCAAAATAATATTCTAATGAATATAATATTCAAAAACACCCATCTACTCCCTTTATAAATACCACCCTCAATACCCCTTATCTTCACAACATCTAAGACTTTGAAAATTTCCAAATTTTTAAACAATTACCTTCCTAAAAAAATTCCCCACATACTATTGATATTTGTCTCATCCAAATACAATTTTATGGTTCCTCAAGGAGTAATTCAAGGAGGCGACACTTAAGAGGCAACAAACTCAATTTACATATTCTCTATTCATTTCTTCTTCTACCATCTTCTCTCCTCCATCATCCAACATGTAATAAAAAATATGGTATCATATATATATACTATATTTTTATATGTATAATTTAATATCCAAAACACACCCCTTTATTATTATTTTAATTTTCTCAAAAATGAAATTATTATCCATATAATTTCAATTCACTGCCTTTGTGAATGATATGTTTTCAATTTCCATTACTATTTTCATGGAAGGTTAAAATTCACTTATAATTATTTAAAATGAACCATTTATATAATATATATTTTTTCACATTATGGAATAAATATATATCCATAATATTAAATAAAATTAAACCAGTTCATGATTGTTGGTAAAACATCCTAAATGAACTAACTGAATAATGCTAATGTTTTTACTAAAATATTAATCCCTATATCAAAGTAAATTTGGTTATTTGGAACAATTTAAAATTTTGGTAGTCCATGAGTAACATATCATTAACTTCAATATTTTTATTACCATTTTAAAAGAACATCAATAATTATGCATAAGTGATTTGATCGTGGAACCATGAAATGAATGCTCTCAGAACAACAAAAATTAAACATTATATGTCATTGAAATTATTACACGTAAAAATAATAAAATTATAAGAAATAAAATATATATGGAAAATTTTATGAAGTATGTAATAAATTAATCCAGTTTTATTATCCAAGATGTTAAGAACAAGTGAAGGTTGATTCTTGAATAAAAGGTAAGGGATCTCACCAAACCACCCCTTTCCTTTGGGGTATGGACTTTTCTATAACTCTCTTTCATTATTTAATGGTATTAATCTCTTTTAAATTATATATATATATATATATATATATATGTATCTTACACATATAAATATCTCAATATACCTTCTTTTTTATGTTGGAATATATGCCATATCTTATTTCTTAAATGAAAACCACTTATTTCCATTGGAATTTTTTTTGTTAAAATATTAAGATTTATTTCCTTTTATGGAACACACAAGCACATAAATGTTATGATGGGTGCTCCCAAATAGTGCTCTAATTAATTGGGTAATGTTTTTTTCTTACGCGATAATATGTATGGGATTAGGTAGTAAAACTAATCCATTATGGGACTGTTTCTACCATGTGATGTTGTCTTAGAAGTTACCATTGACTCATTTTTATGTCTTGTTGCATGTTGTTTCCACATTACCATGCTTCCATGATCCTATAACACCTTGTTATTTATGTTATTCTCCCATGTGATTATTCATGATCATCCTATTCTATGATATCACATTATTCCTTTTGACTCATATGCAATTATTCGATATCATGTTTATTCCCTTACTAGGATTTGTAGATAAACACATTATTTTATATTGGTTATCCTATTCAGTTTTAGGATATCAATGGGATATAGAAGATTATTATGTATGATAAAATAAATATGGTTTATTTTTGTTTCATCTTGATGTATTACGAACCTAGTATTCTAAAGAAACACGACCTCATGATCTTTGGTTTTTAAATATTAGATATACATGTTAAAAATTATGTAATAATATTTATAAAAGGCTTCGGTCACTATAATTGCCATCCGAGAAATTTATAGATATTTTTATGGATTAATAATAGAATAATTTATAGATCACCCTTTATTTTATATTTCCCCAGGTTATCCTATGTAGTTTTAGGAGATCCATGGGATATAGGAGATCATTATGGATGATAAAATAAATATGGTTTATTTTAGTCTCATCTTGATGTATTACGAACTTATTATTCGAAATACACTAAGACCCCTTATCTTTGGTTTTTAATTATTGTATATATATTTTAAAAATAATGTTATAATATTTATAAAATCTTTGGGTAACTATAATTGGCATCAATGAATGTTATAGTTATTTTTGGGGATTATGAATTAAATAATTTAGTGACATCCCTAGGGATAATTCTATATATAGGAGAATGTATTGGATTTTTTGTGTAGTATAGAGTTAGAGGTTTCTATGAAATTTCATCCCTGTCAGGACAATACAAGTGTATGTAGCTCTAGAACTTTTTTTACCTAGGGTCAATAATGACGAACGGGAACCTCAGGATTTGAATCAATCATTACCTGATGCATGATAAAGAGGTCTTTCTAAACACCTAGTTTGACACTCATAAGAGATATTATTTTAATATTAATAAACTCTTTGAAAACCTTTATGAAGAATATGAACAAATTTTTGGGTTATAAATCCTAATATGGAAATTTTCTTGGATAACCTATATTTAATAATAGAGGACCACAAGTTAAAATTTTCATGTCATTTATAAATTATTCCATTTAATTTCATAGTTTCCCTTATATATATTGAGTATTCTCATCCAATTTTTCATTTATTTTAGTTAATCGTAGGAAAAAGGTGGAACCTCAACAATAACCAAGGTGATATATAATTTTATAACATCCCTAATGACATGATTAACATTATGGGATAGGGATTTGGGAACTTTATCACATAACTGGCTCAACTAACTCATGTTATAAATAATAACTTGAATGATATGGAGCAACCTTCTTATCCTAAGAGAGAGATAGTTATGCTTTAGTCCGTTATGAGAAAAAGGCCTTCGTAACTAAAAAATTATCATATTTTAATGGTTTAAAACCATAGATGTAAAGGTAAAAACCTTAACTATAAAATTTAGTCATAGTTTGAAAAACTATGGCCTCCGAAGTTGTTTCCGTAGGCTCTTGGTCTATGGACACAATATTAAACCATGGTCATAGGTATGAGTATGACCATGGTTTCAAACAATTTTGGTATTTAAAATCTATTTCCACAGTTTCAAACCATGACTATAGTTCATGGCTAGATCTACATTTTCCAACCATGATATTAGCTTTGTAAATACACAACACATAGTGATTTTTGATCTCACCACTTATTCTTACTTTTATATATGACATTACAAAAAACCAGGAACAGTCTATATGTGTTAATATATATATATATATCAATAAATATTACTCTTATAAATAAAAATCTGGGAAAGGGTACAAGGAATAAGACTTATGTCCATGGTTTTTGTTTGAAATTGTGGCTATAGGTTATCTACACCGCCATGATTTTCTCGAATCATGGATGTATGAGTTTCACATAGAGGATATGGCCATGGTGTTGCAAAACCATGTCCATTTGTCATGTCTCAGACCCCACTTTTTTAGAAACTGTGGATATTGGTGTTTTATATAAGGGATATGGTCACAGTATTACATAACTGTGTCCATAGGTCTTCTATTCGACCATGATTTTGGGAAACCGTTTTTGAATATCTTCTCCAAACAATTCTACCAAATTTTAAGATTCCCTTGTGTCTATATAACCATGATTTTGGAAAAACATGGTTGTTGTGTACCCTATAGAAATAGTTTTGAAAAACCATGTCTATATGCTAAAACTACCAACTCTATGACCAGATTTTAGGTCTAACCATTGCTATAGGATACCCTAAGACCACATGTTTTTCCAACCATTGTAATAAAAACCTTGAAGTACGAAATTTTTATAGTTTTGTTCCAAAATTTAGTGGATCCTATTATCCCATCATCATGAAACTATAGATTAATTTCATTGAGAATATATTATCTATCCTTTAATTTCTAGAAAATGAATATATCAAGGTAGATGAGAAAAACTTCAAAGGGATTCCATGGTACACCTCCATATTTTTCATGAACACTAAAACTAAGGTATGCCTCTTCTTTAGTAGATTAAATTTGAGTACACATAAATCCTTCACAATTAAAGACTTTGACTGATATGAATAAATTGTATATTATTCTATTATGGTTGAGATGGATATTGGAGACTTTCAATGGTCTAGCTGGGTTGAGGATAAAAATGAAAAATAGAGTTCAATTTTTGAGGATGAACAAATAAATACCATAGAGGAAATAAAACCCAACATCCCTAAATTCAAAATTATGGGAATATGTTTCCCAGAAACTATCTAAAGGGAACCGAGTGACGTTTTAGATATAGAAAATGGGGGAATTAGGTTAATTAGTGATAAAGGCAAATGAACAAATCCATTAATACAAAATAATAAAATAATGTTCATATCCATAAATAACCTCCGGTATGGTCTTTCAACTTTAAGGAACAAGAGTATTATGAAATCCATTCCCTAAGAAAAGGGTTGTTGAAGACAATAAAAGACTACAACATATAAGTCCTAGAGATAAAGTAAAGAAATATTCTATCACTACTATTGAGATAGGTCTCAAAAATGATGTGGTGATATGCATGTCGGTTATTCATTCATGAATAGTGTACTATTATTTAGATTTTTGTTATAAATATTGTTTCATATCTTGAATGTTTAGTATAAATATTTAAAAAACACCTTGAAACATAGTTGTTTAGTTATCTATGAGAAAACAATGGGGAAATTATTACATCACAAGTATATAACTACTTCATATTAAATATTTTTCGACTAAACTTCCTAGTTATTTCCTTCAGTGGAATTTGATTCTATATTGGTTTTGGATTGGCTATCCTTATTTAAATCCAACATAAACTATTAGTAGAGGGAAGTCAATATTTACACCCCAATTGATCATACAATTTTGTACAAGTTTAAGGAAGAGTATGAATGTCCTTTTTAATCTTCATCTTGAGTTTGGATATTATTTCCTTATGAGAATGAATATTTAGCTCAAATTATTAAAGAAAAGAATAAAATTAGTATTTAAGACATGCCCATTTTGAGGGATTATACTATTGTATTTCATGAAGAGTTTCTTGGACATCCTCTTGAATGATAGGTTGAGTTCTCAATTAAACTTATACCCAGATCTCATATCGTATCCAAGAATCCTTATAGAATGGATTCCATTGTGTTAGAATAACTAAAAATAAGTTATAAGGTAATATGGAGAAGGGTTTTATATGATTGAGTACTTCACTGTGGGGTGAACCAGTCCTCTTTATCATGAAGAATGATAGGTTAATGTGCATATTATTTGATGGTGATGAGCTTTAAAAAATCATGATAAAGAAAAATTAGTCACTTCAATGTGTTATAGATGAATTTTTGATCACATATATAGAGATTAGTATTTCTATAAGGGTGAACTTCAGTTGGTATGTTGACAATTAATGTTAAGGAAGAAATATATTTCCAAAAATTTATTTTAAACAAGTTATAGACACTTGGAGTTCATAGTTATTCCATTCAGACTTACTAATGCTCTAGAACTATTTATAGACTTAATGAATAGAGTATTTATAGATTATCCTAGATTTTTTTGGTAGTATTTTTAAATTATATTCTGATATACACCAAAAGAATGTAGAAGCATGTAGAGAATTTGAATGTTGTACTAAAACATTCCAAAAGGATAATCTATATGAAAGGTATAGTAAATTTGAGTTAGAGATGGATAAATTATCATTATTGGGGAATGATTTCACCAAAAAAGGAATATTCATAGACCTTTCTAAGATAATGGAAATTGAAGAGTGGGCTTGAAAAATATCTATGATAGATATCCATAATTTCATTAGTCTAGCTGGGTATTACTGATGAATTGTGAGAAACTACTCATGATTATCAAAACCATTAATCATGATGACTCAAAAGGGAGAAAATTTTGTATGGATTTAGGAATATGAAAAAATATTTAAGTAACTAAAAAAGTGGTTCATTACTATAGCCGTCCTCAGACTACCCTCAAGTGGGGAAATTTTCATGGTATAAAATGATGCGTTAAAGAAGGTATTGAGCTACGTACCAATAGATAATGATAAATTTATATCCTAAAGCTCATGTAAGTTTAAATTTCATGTGAAAAACTATCCAATGCATGATCTTGAGTTGGATACAATGATATTGGCATTTAGAATCTAGCATAATTATCTCTATGAGGAGAAGTATGAAATATATACGGATCATAGGAACCTAAAATATATATTTTTATTGAAGGAGTTTAATATTTTCAAGATAGGATTGTTAGAGTTAATCAAGGACTATGACTACTCAATCCACTACTGTAAAATCAAATAATTTGGTAGAAACTCTATGTAGAAAGGATCTAAAAACCTTATCAATGATATGAATTGAAAAAGATACAATATTCTTATACTTGCAACTGATGGAAATGAGGATCATAAATAATGGAAAAATATTATACCTTTTTTAATTATTGCTCCAAAATTACTTATTTTGAAAATAAAGGATGCTAAAATAGATTATTTATAAATTAAGATGAAGGTGGAATCTATATGTAAAATGAAAATCCTCAGAGTTCAAAATTGACGAATAAGGAATACTAATATTTGGTTCATGACTATGTGTACCATTAAATCTTGAGATGAAGAATGTGCTTTTGAGTGATGCACATAGATTGAACTTATCCATCCACCTAGGGAGTATAAATATGTACTAAGATCACTGAGTTAACTATTGTTGGGACAATACTATGGAGAAGATCATGGAATATAGATCAAATTTCTAGGCATTTCATCAATTTAATTTTAAAAGGTAAATGTCCAATGGTATGATGAAACCATTACCCATACCTATATGGAAATGGAAACACATCACCATGGAATTTTTCACAAGTTTTCCAAAGACATAAATAGGAAATAATGCTATCTGGGTTGTGGTGGTTCACCTAATAAAGTCTTTCCACTTCATTTAAATTTTGGAGTACTTATCACTTGATCAAATTGTACGTATATACATTTACGAAGTTGTGAGGCTCCATGGAATACCAATGCTGATTGTATATAACCAAGATCTGATATTTGACTCTGTGATTTGGAAAAGCATCCAACATGATCTAAAAACTAAATTGAAATTATGTATGAATTATCACCTATAGACTAATGGAAAACCAGAGTGGATAATCCAAACATTAGACGAAATGATGAGATAATGCTTGATGGACTTCAAAGTTGGATGGGATCAACATCATCCTCTGTTTGAGTTCTCATACAATGATATATTTCAATAATGAATAAAATGGATCCATATAAATCCATTTTTGGGAAGATATATAGAAGATATGTATGATGGTAAGAAGTTTATGAAGAGAAGCTACTCAGACATGAAATGGTCAAGGAAATGGCAGAAACGGTCAAGACCATTCAGCATCACATCAGATCTAATCAAAGTTTATAGAACAAATATGCTGAAATTCAACATAGAGACTTGGATTTTGAGGTTAGAGATAAAGTGTTCCTCCATATATCTCTATGGAATAGAGTCATGATATTTGGGAATATGGGAAATATAATTCCTATGTATATAAACCCCTTTGAGTATTTATACCACTGTCTATATGAGTATCAAAAAATTTAATTTGTATTGATTAATAACAGTGCAATAAACTCAATGCATAAAAGTACACAATTTCAAGAATCTTGCATAAAATATTCTATAGATATATAATACTCCAATACTATAGCATAACTAGCCTTCACAACCTTTATTTAATCCTTTCCGAAAAACTTGATTGCCTTCCATCTCTTGATGATGGAAGGAAGGCTAGTTTGAAAGAGGGAGTCCAATCCATCATCAGGAGATGAAATAAAATCAATTTTCCAAGGATTAAAGTGTCTTAGTAACCTAAACTAATAGAACCACTCAAAAAGTATCCTGAATTGATATATAATAGCAATATTATATGGAAGAACAAAGAGATCATTTATATCACAATATATAATATTGAAATAATAAAATATAACATTTATTTATTCAATAAAATAATAGATTAATACTTTTTGTCACTAAATAACAAGTATTTAATACCACTTATGAGTTTTAGTGTATCATATAATGATCATTTGATGGTTAGAAAACATAAAAAAGGAGAGATTTTTCTGAAGGATAAATGTGAATTAAAACAAAGAAAAAACATCTATGGCATACTTGTAGTATAATATTAGTGGAATCCATCTTGAAGCTTCCATGGAATAAGTTTTATTTACAACAATAAAATATTAAAAAAAAGTATTCTATCATTTGAAAATATTACACTACCCTTAAATCACATAAATATTCTTAAGGAACCTCAATCACCAAAGGAGTGCTAGCTCCTAAACCAAGTGATAAAAAATGTTCATAGAAGAAGAGAGGTTTAAATATGGAATTAAAAAAAAGTTTAATTACAATAGGGGTATCATATATATATATTTTTCATTTTGGAAATAGATAAAAAATTAGCATTACTTATTGGACATAAAGATACAAACCACAAAAATTATATTTTAATCAATTTTTGTTCTCTATATGGTTATCCACCATGTTAGATGGATTTTCAAATTATTTTATATCATATAAATTAATTATATCTCTATTTTTATTAGTAGTTCTATTAATAAATCACATATCATTGTCTTATTTATAAAATATCAAACCATTGATAACTCACTTACTTTTGGGAAATACACTCTTTATACGTTGTTGTGCATTTTTAAGCCCCTTTATGCATTGATTTCTCAACTCTATCTAATCTATTAATTTTTTTTAAAATTTTTTATCACACTTTTCTCACCAATGAAATTCCCTATCACTCTTTGCAACACATGGTTAACGTTTAATAATAATATTTAATTAATTAAGAAAACTCTTACAACATGAATCATTAAAATATTTATTGGAACGTTACTAATTAATTCAACATTTTTTTTGAATTCAATAAGAATTTATTTGTCAAAATCATAAATGTAATAACCTATTTCATGGTTTAACAATTTTCATTAATAACCAAAATCCACAAAATGTGTTTTAATGATTTTGACACATACCTTGGTCCATATATGTTCATCACCAATAAATGAGGGCCATGACTTGGTATCCACTAATCCTTAAAAACCATCATAATTAATCCTTTAGAATGTATAATTTAGTATATATAATGAATTAAATTTGAGAAACCACCTAGATTTTGGAACCCTATATTATTCAAACGAAGAGAAAACTGAGTGGATGAGAGGTCTCCTTATTAATGTAGAGATGAGAGTATACCATCTATGTGTGTCTCTTGGGCTAATTGTGATGGATAGTCAAACACATGTGAAAGGAGAAAAATGATTAAATAGAACCACATTCATTGTATTTCATTAGCAATTAGAAGTGAAGAAGGGATATTCATGTTTAATAACATTGTACAAATAAAAAAACCAGAAATAAAAACCTCAAAAAATGATAGACGAAGAGTAGAAAATAACATAAATTAGATTCTACCCTTGATTAATACATGGTAATGTAGAGGTTTTGCATTGAAAGTAGATGAGTTCCGCGAGATCATGAGAATCTCGATTGACTGAGTCGTGGTTAGATTTTTTAAATAGATCGGGGGAACTTTTAACAAAACATTCAAAAAAGAGAAGACAAATATCACTATTATCATTGCTAAATCAATAAAAATTGATAAATATGTATTTTATCAATAGTTTTTAGCATTTATTAGAGATATATGTATCCGTGATATAATTTTAGCAATGATAAATATATCTTTGAACTGTGCTTAATTAGCACTGATAAAGATTGATCTTTATCAGTGTGATAAAAGCTCTATTAAATGTTTTGTAATTATAATTATTTAAATATAATTACAAAAATTTATTATAATTAGTTGAATAACTTTATTATAATTTTATAATTATTTAAATATATATTTACCCAATAGGGGTGGCCCAGTGGTTGGATCATTTGCCTGGTTCCTCAGATTTAGGGGTTCGATTTCCACTGGTTGTGATTTGGTATCCTAATTTCACCACCATTGACTTAATACCCATTTATGTGGTGGGAAACATGGGGTGGGGTGGTTTTACATAGTATCAACTATGCGGTGAAGGGAGAGCCCATGACTCTTTAACCGGTTTACTTGGGATGGGCTCCTCAATTGGAAGCTTCAAACATGTAATGGGGGTGTTGTTGTTTCCATTAAAAATATAATAAATATAAATTTATTATTTATTTCTAAATATTTATTTACAAATATATTTTTAACATTATTAATGTAAATATAATCTTAAATACATACATTTTAAAAATGAGTGATGTTGAATAATTCCATATGGGTACACATTAAAAATATTGAAAAATAGATAAGTTTTATTAATTAAGTATAAGTTATTATATATATATATATATTGAAGTGGATGAATACATATTGAAAATACTAAATCATAATAAATAAATAAATAAAAATAGATACTAATGAATTGTCAAATTCAAATATAAAAATGAAAAATTAAAAACATTAGAAATGAATACCCTAACAGTAGTATTAAAAACAAATAAATAAGATTGAATAATTAAATATATAATATATATTAACAGTATAATGTTATAATGAAATTCTAAAATATACTAAAATTTAAATAAATTACATAAATATTAGGTGTGTGTGTTTCTATATACTGTGTATATATATTTGTGTATGCATTTGTGTATAAAAATGCATTAATATATATATATATATATACATGAAATTAATGAAACACACGACGTTTAATATAAATAAAATTGAAAAATCAAACAACATTAAAAATAAATAGAACATTAACATGTTTTTAATTAACATTTTTATGTATATTGTACTTATTCATTTTATATATCTATATTTAATATATTCTATTTATTAATATTTATAATATATATATAAGTATATTAAATTTATTCTTTTTTATCAATAATTATTTAATTAATATTTTTTTGATATTTTTCTTAATTTACTCATTTTTTTATTTTTTTTATTTTTCATGTTATTCAGGACCTTGATCATCGCTAAAAAAGCATTGATGAAGGGAATATTTTATCAGTTCTAAAACCACACTGATAATGTAAACCTTTTATTAGTGCTATAAATAAAGCACTGATATATGTTTCCCTTTTCAATGCTAAAATGAAGTGCTAATAAAGGTTAACTTTTAACTGTGCTAAAAAAAGAAATGATAAAGGTTGCATTTTTCAGCACTTTTTTCAACACAGATAAATGGATTCTTTTATCAGTGCTTATTTTAGCACTGATAAAGATGAACTTTATCAATGATTTTTTGGGCACTAATAAATTACAACATTGTTATATATGGGTTTTGTAGTTGTGTTTGGTAAATATATATATAAATCATAGAATAAGTACGATAATTACTTTCTTCACATGAAATGAAAATCATAAAGGGAGGATATCATAGTTAAATTCCACCCACAATATAAATTACACCAATTCCATAACAATATGATAAACTACAATTTCAAATAGTCATAAAATTGTAAAAAATATCCTTTATAAGTAGACTATATAAAAAGAACCTAGAAGTAAAAAAAAAGTATGAAATGGACCTCAAAACTAACCCTATGTTTTTTGGTCTATAACTCATAGATCTTATCAAGATTGAGATTAATAATCAAGAATAGGTACATTGACATTATCCACTTCTTTAACCCTGAAGTCTTCTTAGGTACCTACAGTTCTTAGACTGGGTGTTGGTAAAACTCAGTATGGAACCACCCATAGTGTTCCTAAATATATCTAGCGAAGGAAGTTTATATATATTATGAAATTATCCAAAGTAAGTTTAATAGTTAATGGAAATTTTAATACATATGTCATAAATATGGGTGCAACATAGTCACATGGGTGTGACCATACCATATTTTACTAGTATTAGGGTGTCTTTGAAAACATCACATAAAAATTGATTAGAAAACCCATCCCAAGTCATAGTAAATGTGAATAATGTCTGAAAAAATATAATGACTAACACTTGGGTAAAACATCCCAATTGGATGTCCATATTTGGGGAAATAACATCCCTATTATTAAAATAATCACCAATAAATGGGTAGTAAGTCCCAATAATATTTCCAATGATGAGGGAAAGAAATTCATATGGTGACATAACCATTGATACATTTGAAACACATCATGAAACATAGAAACATTCATTGGAATAACATATAAAAGTCAACATATAAAAGTGGGTATCAAAACCCAACTATGTGATCAAGAGAGGGAATAAAGTCCCTATCCATGAAGACTTACATGCGAGTAAGACATACCTAGTCTTGAGTCGTAACATGAGTGGAGGGGTGCTGACGACAATGACAGGAAGGGAACTATCGCCCAAACCCTATGGATGGGGTTATTGATGCTCGTCTGGCTGTCCCAAATGATGCCCTTTCAGGGTCAGGTGTCGTGTTGCCTCAGGCTCCTGGTGCATCTTCTGTCCTCCCTCATTTGGCCCCGACCACCATTCTTTCTCTCTGCTCGGAGGGGCCTGGTGTTCAGGAGCCCTTCTTGGACATAGTCCCATTTAGTCTTGAGGTGGGTGCCCCGTATCCTGGTCGGTGCTGTTCCTCCCCTTATCTCCCTCTTTTCTTAGCCACCTGGCTTGATGGTCCCTCCTCCTCTAGACTTAATCCTATATTAGAGTACCACTGAAGCGGAGGTGTGGCCTTTAGATATGGAGCCTCTGGTCTCCCTACCTGAGGGCTACCCTCCCCACTCTTAACCTAGTTCCCCCAGCTTCTTTAATGAAATCTCTCTCACGGCGGTATGAAGGCTCAAGGAGGGGATCCAAATAATCACCTAGATTAAGGGTTAGCTTATCTTTCACCCACCAACACCCTAGAACTTCCATAGAAGAGATCCCTATAATGGATATAGCTGTGTGCACAAGGTCACAGGCTAAAAAGGTGAAAGGGATAGTAGGTTCCCACTTCAAGAAGGCCACATATTCTTAGTCTAGTCCTAGAATAATCTTTTCCAAATGACACCTATAATCATCTGGAATGCTCACGGTCTTGGAGTGAGATCAAAACGGACATCTTGGCCTCGTCGATCTCCCAACACAGGGTTTTACTGGTGACCATCCTCAAGCAAAAGCAGCAGTTGAGCCAGATTGGTTTCTTTGTCAACAAGCTCAAAATGCATGGATTCATGCATGCGGATCCAGCCAACATGAACATATGGATTTTCTAGAACCGAGCTTTCAATGTTGATCTTGTCTAGGCAGGAGACCAGTTCGTCACAGTTAAGGTGACCGAAGGAAATCATCCCTTTTATGATTCGTTCATTTATGGGAGCTGTGATCCTCAACAAAGGGAGAGGTTGTGGTATGATCTCAATATATTCGAACCAGGAAATCTCCCATATATAGTCAGGGGAGACTTCAACGTTGTGGCAGACCCCTTAGAGAGGAAGGGACGAGGTCCTTTCAATAGGAGAGCCAGCCTTAATTTCTCTTAGTTCATTGCGGGTAGGGGACTCATGGATCTTGGATTCACTGGAGACCAGTTTATGTAGTGTAATAACCAGCAAGAAAACTGAAGGTCGTTGAGCTGTCTGGATGGATGTTTGGCCAACATGCATGCCCTATCGTCGTTATCCAACACTCTGGTCTCTCATCTGGAACGTGGTATATCAGACCACTCTCTGATCCTACTCTCCGTTTCTTCTGGGCCGGAGAAGTAGGCCTGATTTCATTACTATCAGCACCGGGATAGTATCTATAGATTTTAGGATTTGGTCAGGGGCCCTTGGAATTACTCTATCCCCGGGAACACTTAGACCACCCTCCATAATAAGATGTGTCGCCTCAAGCTGAAACTCTAGGTGTGGTCAAAAGATGTTCTATTCTCCAACAGAGTGCTGGAGGCCACCATGTAAGATGTGTATCAGCTTGTGAAGAGTCTTGAAGAGGATTTGAATGAACAGGTTTATGATGATCTCGCTAGTAAGAAGGAATAGATGATGGACATTCTTTTGAAACAAAAGCGTCTGGCCAGAGAGGGTTCCAGCGTTAAATGGATGAAATAAGGTGATAGAAACCTATCTTACTTACACGCATGCATCAGGGAAAGGGGAAGGTGGGCTTTGAAGAATATATTGCTGTAGGATGCATCTTAGTCAAATTACAGGGAGGCCGTGGGAGATTTGGCACACGATTAATTCCAAGATCTGCTTGCTGGTGCCAACACTCACCACACGAACGGGTACCCGAGGGACAATTCAGGGATCATTGAGGTGTTGCCTCGCTATTTATCTAGACGAGATAACAAGGCCCTGGGGGCCATCCCCCAAGAGGATGAGATACACAATGCCCTGCTACATCTGAAGCCTAAATGCGCTGCGAGGCCAGATGGTTTCCCTGAGTCCTTCTACAGATCTACATGGGCGACAGTGAAGCAGGATCTTATTTTGGTGATCCAAGACTTCTTTAGGGGTGGGAGCCTGTTGCGTGTTGCATGTTCCACCACCTTCGTGCTTGTCACCAAGTCCAAGTCCCCTACTAAAATTCATCAGTTTCGCCCAATAAGCATATATAATTTCCCCTACAAGATCCTCTCCAGCATTATCAACATAATACTATCCCTTTCTATCCGAAATTAGATTGACAAAGAACATCATGGATTTGTGAGGAGGAACTCCATCCAGGGGGCGATCACGCTGGCCCCAGAAATGATCAGGGATCTCAACTACAAGACTCGAGGCTCCAATATAGTGATCAATATTGTTATTTTTATGGAATAAGACCATATGGAATGGATCTTCATCAATAAGGTTCTCACAGGTATGGGTCTTTCTACTTGGAACATTGATATTCTCTTTTGTTGTTTTAGCTCGACATGGCTAGTGATAACGTTCATGGGGAAATATTTTGGGTTCGTTAAAACTACCCGTGTCTTGAGGAAGGGGACCCTATCTTCCCAACCCTTTTCATCATCGCCCAGAATGTCCTTTGTCAGCTCATTCACCGTAGATTAAGTAATGGGGAGATCCATCCGTATCAAAGAAGAATGGCATCCCCCTCCGTGTCACACCTCATGTCCAAGGATGACTCTATAATATTCATTAATGTGGCCAACAGATCTGTCTGTGGACTGATTAAGGTTCAGGAGGAGTATATCCATTGGAGTGGGCAAGTTATTAATAAGAGCAAGAGTAATTTTTACATTTAAAGAGGAACGTCTGCTAGAAGGATTCAAAATAGAGGTCATATTCTGGGCATGCAGTGAGGAGATCTTCCCATGCTCTATCTTGGCACCCCTCTTTCCTCTCGATGCCTGTGTATCCGTGATTTCGATTCCCATGTCATTAAGCTTACAGAACAGGTTCTTAATTGGGAGAATAAGTACCTATCTTTCGGAGGTAGGATTGCACTGGTGAATAGTGTGAAACTGTCTACTCCGGTCCATGCTCTTTCATCCATTAAGGTTCCTAGAGGTGTCATTAGAATGATGGACTATATTTTTGATGGTTTTATTTGGGAACCAGTGTGTAAAGGAAAAAGACATTTGGATTCTTGGAAAATGATAGCGCGACCTATTGGTGAAGACGACATCAATGTTTGGAGTCTTAAATCCACCCTCTATTTCATGCATGTGAAGTTGGATTGGGAGGTCCTGGAACATTGTACCTTATGGGGGATCACCATGCACAACATATTTTTAGGAGTTGGGGCTGCAAGGAATGTTCACTATTCCTCCTTATGTGATGATATCTCCACCCATATTAACTCCCTTAGACCCCACTCTCGATGGATCATTGGGATTGTGGAGGTGTCTTTCTGACACAAAAATTGGAGTGGGGTGGCTCTTGAGTATCTGTGATGTCTAGTTATGAACATTTCTTTCAGTAAAGCTCGTAAATACCCAAACTTTACCAATTCTATTCTGGATAAGGGCCAGCAGGATTAGTTTCATCTCATCGAGCTTTCCTCCTCTCCTGACAGGTGCGTGTTCTTCCCATCTCCATTGGGCTCCTTCACGTACAAGGAATATCGTCAGGTCCTATCTAGGAAAAAAACTGAGGATTCGTGGAATGGTGTTCTTTGGGCCAAGAGAATCCCCTTGAAATATAATTTTCATACCTGAAGAATCCGGAGCAAAGCTTTCCCTGCCGACGAGAACATCAAATGGTGTGGTGTAATTCTATCCTCGATATGTGTTTACTGTAGGAGGCATTAGGAGGAAACAATAGGGAATCTTTTCTTTGAGAGTGAATAGGCATAATAGGTTTGGAATTATTATGGATCATTCACCGCTTTCTTCAGTCCAGCCATGGAGGAGCATCCATTTCTAGACCGTTGGTTTCATGGTGCATCCGAGGAGGGGCCAGAGAGAAGGGATCACATAATTTTCTTATAAGTAGGATACTGGGGATTGTGGTATGCAAGGAACAAGTGGATTCATGAGGTTGTGTCCTCAATAGTCCGCTTGATTGTTACCCGCATTAACAATCTGCTGCATGACATGGGATTAGATCTGACCCTATGGAAGGAGGCGCCCTCTCTACAGAGGTTTAAACCTGCTTATATTATCTCCCATACTAGAAACATCATTCCTTCTAGAAAATGAGTTTGTTGGTCCCCTACTACTAGAGGATTAAATCTGAACACCGATGGATCCTGCGTTGCAGGACTCATGCATGGAAGGGGTGTTGTTCGCGACAGAAATGGATCGGTCATCCTTGCCTTTCCCACCTAGCTTGGTCACGAAACTACCCTAATGGATGAGGCCATGACCATGCTTACAGGCCTTACAGTTTGCGGGCAGTGAGGTCTAGATATTGTGGAAGAGGAAATTGACTTAATGATTTTGTGTAATGCCTTGCATGACCTTGGTACTGCCCCCTGGTCGATCGAGTATATCTCCAGGAAGTGTCATACCATCCTTGAAAACAATACCAAAGTGGTCCACACCTGGAGAGAGGGTAACAAAACAACGGACTGCTTGGCCTCACTTGACTCCCCAAGTTCTGGGATAGTTCTCTTTCATGACATCCATAACTTGAAGCAGGAAGGGATCAACATAATTAGTGGGGATGACCTCGGTATCCATTACTTTATACCTCCATAGTGTTGTGTTTTCATGACTTTCCCTTGTTGGTCATCTTGTATATTTTCATTTTTCCTTGAAAAAATTTAAATGATGATGATGAAGATGATATGAACCTCCAATACAACATCTAATAGGCTATAGGTTTATAACTAACACCAAAGTTATTTAATTTATAAAATGGGAGGAATTTACCTCAATATATAAATTTTATGATATGAGATAAGATCCACTAACCAAATCTACACATAAATAAAATATATACCATAAAAATACATGATTGTAATCATATATAAGAATAAGAAAATGAAAATACCAAAACAAATCCTAGGTAGTGGCTAGAACTCCAATAGATCTGAAAAAACTCCATTAGCTAAAAATACAAACCACAATCAGCAATCATCTTCTACAGAATTGAAAATAGTTTATGTATATATATGGATGAGAATAAGGTTATATTCAGTTGAATCCTTCCTAAAACCTCTCATGAATATTTAAATGAAGCAAAATAAATCCCAAAAATAAATAGTGGAACCCAACTTATTACTTAAGTAGGTGAATCAATATCTCATCCTCACTAAGACCCACTCACAAAGTAATATATAAAAGTAAGTAGGTATATATCAAAATAATATATATAATAATGGTACCCCTCATCAACTTCCCTACTAGTTTTTCACTCTCATTCCCTAATAACAAACATAATGCACTTCAATCCCTTATATATGTTTCCTACCCCCAGGATACCATATCACAAAAATATGAAAATATCATCCTATACCCCATGAACTCATGATTCATCCAAATCTCATTTCATCAGAGAAAATATTACAATTCTGAAGTCAACACAACCCATGTATCATGCATTATTCTATAATCTATCAAAACCCATGAATGTACACCTATTGTAACAAAAACCACTATAGTCATAATACACGTCTGATAAAACTAAGATCTATCTTATCTAATATATAGATACACCCTATAACTTTATCCAATATATCCTAGATATACCTACACATAATTCCACATTTTAATGAAATTTGGGGAAGATGGAGTAGTCTTCCTTATGTTCCCTCCAAAACCTAGATGGTGGGGGAAACACTTGGATCTCAAGACATTTGGGCATCAACTATATTCTCGAATAAATTGTTGTAGTGTACGAAATATGAAAATATAATAAATAGTATTTTACACAACAAAACTAAGAAAAACTACATAATTTTAGAATCGAACTACTTGTATCATTCCACATGACACCCAACAATTACCGCTAAAATTATAAAAGACTAGATTTCATATAAACACACAATCACTAATGTTCAAAATACACAAATTTAATTTAGAGATAGAAAATTACCGAAAATTCATTAAAACCATTTGAAAATATATTTTAACTAGTTTTCTCATATCAATACAATTTTATTTCATAATTTAAATTCCAAATTTCATGTTTCTATTCCATAATCTTAGGCCATTTATACCAAACAATTAAATTATTCTCAATTAATTTATTTTAAATCTATTGACATACATTCCCATTAGTTAATTTATATTTCATTTACTATTCCATATTCAATGTATTTTAGGACAAAACCCGAAATAATTCAAAGAATATTCACTTGTAGTGTATTGGTCCACTACATTATGTTGTTGGTAACTACAAAAATTGATTGACAAGAAAACCCTCCATGAAGAAGAAATAAACAAGAAAATGGAACATCCTATCCCAAAAACTTTAACAATAAAGCAATAAATAGTTTAACACAATAATCAAAAGATATTAATTCCCATCTATCAGCCTATTACATATGTGCTAATATCAACCTCATTGGTATGAACATGAAATAATAAATCTTAGCTATCAGCTTGTGTAATCCATATGCCGCCTAATATACCATCCATATAGAGTTCAAAAAATTCATAATAAAGGATCTATAAAACCTCAAGGAATATATATAATGTCAATAAACATATTTTCATTTAAAAAATATTAGGGGGAACTAAGGAAATCATGCCTAGGAAAACTAAGAAGTAAAAACTAGGCTCAAACATCCGAAAACTGTTCAATAACAATCATTACCCATTACCAAAAAATAGTCAGTTAATTATGAGTGGGGTTAATAAAAAAGTTCCCTAAAAAACTAACAATGTATATAAATCTTCCATATAAATGATTCAAACATCACTTCCATATTCATGAATTTTCAACGAAGAACGTTAATAAATTTCACATGACTAATTCATTATTCACATTATATTAACATATTTACATTGTTTTGTTAATTTAGAACATATAAAACATGAAAAATTTCCAAAAAGAAACTATAAAAGTAAATTTCAAACTATTTATAAAATATTATGGGCCATCCAACATAGCATGGAATACATATGGTCACGAAACCACTTTATTATTTCATTATTTCATAATTTCCATATCATTATATTCATTAGGATGATTCCACTATTACCCAAAGAACATAGAACCATTGAACCAATAGTTGTACATAAAATAAGGATAAGTCAATAATCCCCTACCTCAATAGAAAACATCCAATGTTCTATGATAATGAATCGAATAAGAAGCACAAATATCTAATCACCACTCCAATAAGGAACCCATTATTCCCATAGATATCATCCCACTAAGAATCCTCTATCAACCATCAATGTAATATTAAGGAAAAGAAATGGGAAAAATCTACCATAAAATGTAAATATTATTGGAGATATAGAGAAAAATAACTAAAATAAGAATCCTCACAATGGATAACCCATGAAACTATCCCTAGAATCTGGAGGATAAAGCCTAGAAAAAGAGATTTCAATGTTTATAAAGGTGATCATTTAGTGAAACATGGTTAAAATTAAAAGGGATTCTAAAAGGGGAAATGAAACTTACAAATATATACAGGTTGGTTTTTAATAGGATCATGCTGCAACACCCTTGACCACGCCACAACAGTTTGGGTTCTCACTAGAAATATAGCGCAGTAGGGATGGAAAAAATAAAATGGTACTGTTCAAAACCACCATCCAGAAGTGATAGTAAAATTAACCTGAATATATCCTTGATCCTATAAACTCATATCAAGGTTGTGGTATAACCTAGGAATCATGATACAGTGGTCCCAAAATCGATAGAACCAAGGGTCCCACTACAGAAACCCTCATAGTGTTGGATAAAAGTGCCCATATTCTAATATTCATAGTGTAGCTCAAGTACCACACCATAAATACCATAGAGACAAAATGACCAACAAATCATCCCATATCAAATCTCAATGCTAAATTGGGGATAACCACACCATATACATAAGACATATAGATAACCCATAACAACACAACATAGACTAATTCCAAAACTAAAATATCATATCACAATATACTTCTTCTCTTCCATACTTCCTCTGAACACCTCCAATCACCTAAAAAAACAAATTAAGGGCATAGAAAAAATACTATATGTGAAATCTTCTATTGACAAATATCAATAGGTAGTACATACCAATTCCATGGGTAATAGTAGATAATTATGAAAATCATACCACCCCCTCACTATTAGGGTCACATGGGAATTCAATCCATTTTCTACGAGCAATCTATTTGGAATACAGACCACATAATAATGAGAATTACAACCCTAAATACAGCTAATTTTCTAATGGTGTAAATACACCCTAACCTCATTGGAATAGTACCCTAGTCCCAAATATACAAAATAGAGGTCATTTTGTCCCTTATCATGTAAAATATATCAAAAGTGGAAATATGAGTCAAACTTTTCCATAACAACCTCAATGGAATATCTTCTTTACAATATATCCAAAAAACATATCATATAATAATAAAAAAATTATATAATAATAAAAAATTTATATAATAATATAAATAATTTTATTTACAGTTGGAATATTGTACAAAATTAATTAAAATATAACATTGTCAGTTCTATCAGGATCTAAGTTCATGACTATAACCAACATAATCATCTCGATTTCATTAAATAGAGGATGTAAAACACTCAGGACAATCTAATTCAACAATCCAATGGAAAATAAGAAAAAATATATATTATTAGGAGTCATAGCCTGGGATGATCACACCAATACACACAACCCTTATATTAAATGGTGTAAAAGTAACCCAATAATGGTTTAAAATATCATAAAAATACTCAAGAAATCCAAATTGAGTTCTAAGAATTTAGTGAAACACACTTTATGTCAGGTTCATGGACATCAAAGTCCATCATAATTAGTTATACCAACCAAATTTTCCATATTAACCATAAAAAACTGAGACAAACACAATCAAGGTAAAAAGAATCAATTTAAATTTAATTTTATAACAATAAAACATGAGTGGTGAGATTTCATACCACACATAACATTAAATGAACATAAAAAATAAGGATTTTTTGGATAAACCAAACCAAATCCATAAGAATCCTAGCCATCAATCAACTTTGGATAAATCAACCTCGATCTATGGATTTCCCTAAATCCTAAAAAATCCCTAAAATTGTTTATATTTAATGAACAATAAAAAAACAGAAAAATTATTATATAAGGGTTGAGGATTCTTAGTCTTACTACATGAGACCTCCTATAATTAATGACATGAAGAACAATAATGGTTAAGGACTCGTTCAGAAGAGTGAAAGGAAAAGTAAATATGGATGGAAAGTAATAGGTTCAAATAAAGAGAAACCCATCATTTTATTTTATAATATAAATAAATAAATAAATAAATAATTTAAATTTTCTTCAAAAACAAGCAGGTTAGCAGTAGGTACTCGCTGTCCAGAAAAATGGTACCCGATGAGCACTGAGTACCTACTTTAGGGCACCAACCACCTAGTGTCCCTCATAGAGCTACCTTCTCAATTTGGGTTTCTACTTTATAACTAATACTATCCTTTGTTTTATTTGAAGTCCCATTTCATCAATATTTGATTTTGAACATGACACTCAACTTCCCAAAACATCCTATAGGTCCCTTACTAATATTGGAAAGATTTATAAATATAATAAAATATAAGAGTTTTGGTGAAAATTTAAAGGAAATTGTACATCATATGATTAATGAGTGTTATAAATCATAAACATCCCTATTTTATTCCCTTCCTACATTGACACTATCTAAATAGAATCATTAAATATCAATTCACAACCACCAAAACATCATCATGCCCCCCATATAGACACCTTAAACACATCAACCAAAAATAAAGGAGGTATAACAAAACCATAGTTACGAACTAGAAATAAACCAATATAGAAAATATTTAATCACATTAATCTGAAACCATTATGTTAAAAATATCAAAAAATTAAGAAATATAATCAAAACACTATAAGTAATTACCATAATAATTAAAGGAAAAATAACTGAGAAACTAAACAATATTCTTAATTATTAGTTCAATAGTTGTCCCAAAAACCTACTTGGTAGGGATCTATAATTGGATAACACTTCACCGACTGATTAATAATGTGAAAAAATAATAAAAATACAAGCCCACTATATCTACCATATATTCCTTCCATAAATTATCCATGGTATCACACACAACCACTTTATATTTTCTTTATAATTCTAGACCAACCACAGTACCAAATCCCCTTTTCCACATCATCCTTAAATAACCACATAAAAACCTCATATCCACATCATTGCACTACTAAACTTTCACTTCCATCACATCACCACTTTAACATCATCAAAAAACCACATTGGTGTCTTATCAACAACCACGACATCCTTAAAACATAGTTTTACTAAACCAAAATATAAAATAAATAAAATATTATAGGAATGGTACAATATAACGGGTTAATCACCATTTCATTATCATAGTAAAATAATGAATAAAATATTCAAAATATAAACCATTAATTTTCACATAAATCTACCACATAAAATATTCCACATAGTAAGAAAAAATATAAAATACCACTATTAACTTATTAACCTCTACTCCATCAGTTCCCATGAAATTCCATACTTAATATTTAGACAATTTATTTTCCATCATCATTCCCACTTAATTAATAATACCATGAAACACCCCCAATCCATCATGATTATAAATGATGATATAATAAACAATAGAGACAAACCAACATATATACACCCATAACATCACGTCCCAATCTTCTCATCACATATAAAAACACATATTCTTATTTCTTATGAAAAAACGCTCCCAAATTACACCTTTATATTTTTTATCATCCTAATACCCTACCCAACACACAAAACAACTACATTAAAGTAAAAGAAATTAACAACCTCTTATGAAAAATTCCAATAAAAAACTTATGCACATCAAAACTATAATCACAACCAAATTTCAACCACAATGATCTCCCTCTTCCCAAACAAAATAATAACACAAAATCCCCTTTCTTAATAATAACAAATAGTAATAACACCCCTTATTAATAACATCACTCGTTAAAATCTAGCTATGAAAATAATCATTCCCATAAAAAACTATATTAAATAAGAAAAAACCTAGAATAAACCATAAATACCATAATAATTTTAGAAATCTCAAAGAAAACCCCATTTTTAAACCATTACACCCACAAAAGGAAAATAAATACATAATCAAACTGATAAGGAAGAAATTTCCAAATATTTATTCAAAAATAACAATAAAAAATAAATAAATAATTATATATGTGTAAAATAATAATAAAGAAACCCAAGTACAATATGAAATTTATTTAAGGTGATAGGAGATGATATAGTAATCTCATACATTAAATTGATTACCAAAATTGCTTCATAAGTCCTTTAAATTGGTTGCTACATGTTTCATTTTCAATAACCATGTCAATATTATATTTGATTCATATGACTCAAATATTTCATTAGGGTAACAACCCAAAGAACCCAAAGTGGATCAAGGGACACCCAATGGTCTATTTAGATCACAAATATTCTATTGGAAGTATTAAAAATAAATAGAGAAGATAAATTGATATTAGAAGAAATCCATTCTAACTAAGACCTGGGAACTTTATAACTATGACATGGTTTAGTCAGTCAAGTAATATTTCAAAATTAATTTTCAATAAATTAATACTCCAAAAAATATCACTTAATATTTCTTTATTTTAAAATTAATTTAAATAATATATGATACAATTCCATTAGAACATGTTGTGGTTGATTAATCTCTTTGATTAAACTATAGTCCACCATGACATAGTGATCTCCAACCATGAAAATTTTCAACTCTGTATACCCAATAGTCCATGAAAACACCATGTCATATTATTATTTAAACTATCAAATAATCCATAATGACTAGGGAATCATTTTCTTCCACCTTACCCATGCTGGATAGATATTTCTCTAAATATCATCACAAAAAAAACCTATAAAAAATTTATTGCATGCCATAAATTTAGTGAATGATATAGACCCTCTGTAGAATGACCATACTGAGAAAACATGCACACACCTTGGAAAATAAACATATTCTATGTTTAAGAGATATGTATTACTGACCCATATACACAATATCATGTTTTACCCTTCAATATAATGATGAATTGTTTTTAACCTAAAATTTAAACTATCATATTAAAACTAAACTCAAAACTCCCCCACTCCTACTCTGATACATTAAATTTTGAAATGAAGATGAATAAGAAATTTATGGCCTCTACATTAGATACATATTAAAAAATTTTCACCCTTAAGAGTAGAAACAAAGCTAATTTTTTAAGAAAACCACAAACAGATCCATTATAGAATATACACCTCAAATAGGATAAACACACAACACTGATAATCTAACATTATCTTGAAAAAAATTCCTTGGAAGAATCACTTATGGAATATAGTCCAACAAACTATATAATAACAAAACTATAACAATAAAAAAATCTAAATACATTTTTTTATACCACTAAAAAATGAATATAACAAATAGATGGATTAATGGGATAAAGAAATAGAAAAACAACATAAATCACTCATGATCATGACTTAATCACCCACTAAACTGTATTCCTTCCCCTAAGGAAAACATTATTAAATCTTAATAAATCTATTCAAAATTTAACCAAACACACTATTACCCTTTCAATATCGTAATACAAATTTTTAAAAATCATAATTTTCCAAGATGTTTTATGAAAACCTTTCACAATATTTATAAAACAATAAAATATATTAAAATTGTAAGAATAAATGATAGGAATCACTTTAAATTTTAACACTATCTATAAAAATAAATGAAAAGTTGAAAATATATTTTAAAAATTAAATAAAAATTAATTTAAAACATCAAAACCATTTTTAGGTCGCAGTCTCTCTCAAATAACTTTTTTTGAAATTTATTGAATTTCATTTTAAAGGGTGAAGTGGTAACCTTAACAAAGGCCAAACTATCACATAGTAAACCATACAAATATAGAAACCGAAAGTTAAAAGTCAATAATAAGCATCATTATTCTTTTATTCAGAGGGGCTATAATGGTATTTCCCAGATAAACATTATGTATTAATTTTATGATGGTTTAGGTGCGTGTATTTAATACTGAGGGATATGAAGTATATGACTATAAGGTATTGATTAACAAAAAGACCAAATTCTAGAAAATTAAAATCACGTAGAGTGTCAAGTGATTGAATAAGATCAAAATTGAGGCACAAGGGTAATTTCTTCCTCCTCACATTATCTTTCTCCTATATGACAACATTATATCGATGTATGTGGATTTATTGAATTAAATAATTTAATTCTTGATAAAATTATATTACATTGATTTCATCATATCAGAAAATTGTACGGGATATGTGAATCCCCAATTGTCTTGAACATATAGGTTCTTACCCTCAGTTTTGAAGTAAGTATCATTAGTATTTGGTTACATTAATTGTATATAAACTTGATCGTTTGATATATTAAGATAATCCTCTTCACTTTTTAGTTAATCATGGTAGGTAAATTAGGAGATCAATTTAAGAAAAATATATCTCAAAGGAAAAAAATTTACTACTCAATGATGATGGAGAGACATGATAATACTTGTGAAATTCAAATTTACAATGTCCAACTAAATTAAAATGGAACCAGATTAACCACAACGACATATTATACCCTAAACTACACAAACATAGATAGTAAAAACACAAATTAATTATATATGATCACCTCACCCTCTATATTTATGAGCCATGATACACACAACTAGTAATATTCATCTCAACACTTTAAAAAACTGAAGGTGGACCTCCCAAATAACCTTATTACATTTAAAAATATTTCAATATAATATATGAAAAATCCCTCACTTTCATGCTATACATAAACATTATAGACACAATATATTATAGATTATAATATTCCATTGAGTACTCAAAATTTTATTCTAACACATATTCATCAAGTATAAAACAAGACAAATCAATTTATAAAATCTATGAAGGAATTTCCAATTGTACACTTTATATATCATAATTTATAGATCTCTATAATTTTTTTTCATTGCATCATCAAATTTCACTTTTTAAAGAAAACCCTTATTTAATGTGTATGAAAATATTCCCCAAACAACTTATCTAGGTTACCACACTCCATTCTCCACCATCTTTGAGTCAATTTTCAAAACAAAACCATTTACAAATAAAATTAGTGTCTATCATCTTTAGGACATGCCATACTACTGAGAAAATTTGGCACTATTTTCCACTATAAATCCAATAACACATTATCCCATGATTCCTCCTCCTCCTTATCACTAACATCCAAAAAATTATTTGAATAAATTTATTTAATTCAAGTGAAAGAAATGAAGGTTAATATAATAAAATTAATTTATATTAAAAATTTAATAAAATAATAATATACCATAGGGGAACACATATAATTTAAAAAAATAACTACCCTTATCAATCAAACTGAGGAGAACTGAGCATTATATATATAAATATTACATAATTTTATATGAATAGTTAATACGTCTCACAATAATACAATACCGATAAACATAATGGTTTATTTTATTTGGAGACTATATACATTATGAACTTATTTATGAATATTCTTCAACATCTCATACAAACAGTCTTTACATATAACACCCATATAGACTTATCATACTTAGTTATATCCTTTATAAACCTAGTAAGGGAAATATAAGAAACGTGTGAGATCAAATGAACATTGTGGGTGAAAATGGGTGATACAAAGCATAAATTTGATTAAGATAATCATTAGGGTACGATGACATAATCAAGTGAATAATCTCTAAATAAAATATCCAAAACTATAAAAGCATAGATAATAACTCCAAAATCGTGGAATATCCAGAAGCAATATTAATAAGGGTGTAAAGGAATAAATAATTAGTTATGAGTAAAAACTAAGGCATGTGGTATCATAATAATAATAAATAATAATCTTGTGAATAAATTTATTCGTAATCATTTCCATGCGTAGTCATGTGAGAATAGTTAATAGCAATCACAATAACACATCAAGATACAAAAAAACTCATTTTATAATAATTTCCATGATTTTCATTGTCATCAAATGAGATATCTATATCATATTACCCACTTAATTGGTGCGATATTATGAAACTAATCATCTTATAGGAATAAAATATACATATATTTTCCCTAGAAAACATAGAAACATCTATGATTCCATCACCACTTATTTAATTCTTGGGAATGAAATGCGTTTCTTGTCAATTTACTTAAAAAATAATCACAAGAAATACTAAGAAATATTTTGGATGGAATACAAATATCACATCCCCTGTGAAATATAATAGAATTTAAGGAATGTTTTTATAGGTGAAAAATGTCTTTTACAAAAGAATTTATAACATGATTTGAAAATCAAGAGAAACATCCCTTTTATTTTGGTATATTTTTAAAAAATAACATTACCAAAAAATTGGAATAATATTTTCTTTGAAAAATTATTTTAACTTATAATGAAATATTCATGGTGAAATAAGGACATTAACATGGGGAAATATATTCACACAATATATACCAAAATAGATCAATCTTTTCACATTTTAGTAAAAAGTTAAAAGAGATCCATATGAAAAAATATTTAAACGTTTTTAATGATTTTTAATGAAAGTAAAAGTTATAAAAAATACTTCTTTTAAAAATTTATTTATATATATAAAAATAATATATAAATAATTTGAATAACATGGACATGGAGAATAAATATTCCTATCTTAAAAGTAGAAATAAGGATGAATTTTAATAAAAACTTCATTTCAATATTTTTTGAGTACCAAAGAAAAAATGATAATAATACTTGAAAAATATAGAAATAACTAGGTTATAAGATAATAAATGTGGTTTTAATATATAAATAACATACAATTTACTATAATTTAAATTGTGACAAATACAATCCTCATAAAAAATGGGATTATGACATAAACACTTAACTCATGTCCTGAATTTCTTCATACGCACTCTTAACAAAATATATGATAAATATAAATTTATTATAAATTTTTAATAGAATCATATTCATAGTTATTTTACCATATATTATTCAATTGTAATTTCCAATTACCCAATTATTAATAATTCCTCTTTAAAATCTTCAATCTCAGTGTTTACTATTCTCTTTTCTATACATGTTTTTGCTCAAAAGTTCCGATCCATGATCCTTCATCATGGGTTTTTCATCTAAAGAAATCTATTAATGTCCCAAATATCATATTTTTCCATTATATAAAATTTTATTACCATCCAATAAAGGAGGTTATTGAAAAATGAAATACACCATTGATGGTGACAATAGTCCATACATACACATGAATGTTTCATTCATGTTCTAATAGAAAAATAAAAGAAAGATAAATAAAATTTTATCAACATAAATTCAATATAATGTCATAAATATAATATATAATAATTAAATATATCCTTAGTACCATCCATATAAACAATAAATGAAAAACGAATCACATTGCTTTATGAAGGTGGTTGTCCAGACATACGCACGAGCGACATTATCATTTTCAAATGGATAGATGGATAAGAAGGTATATAATATTTTATATTTAAATAGCAATAATAATTTAATAAAAATTATATATAATCATTAAATATTCATATATAACCATCCATGAGTAGCGATAATGAAAAATAAATTACATCAGTTGTGGATAGTAGTTCATATGTACATTCAATGTTGTTCTCAATTTCCATTGGGATGAATGAATTATAGGTGAAGGTTATTATGTTAACATAATGAAATTTAGTTAATATAATTTTACTTATTTCACTATGTTAATATGTTTAAATAATATTTGGAGGGGTTATAAGAAGAAATAATCATAAAAGGATTCAGGGCATATGTTTACCTCTTTTTTTAAGAAACCTCTTTTGGGACTCACATTAAAGACCCTTGGGTTGGTATCTTAAGAATAATTGAACCAATAGAACTTTTATATGGATTTTTATAAGATATCTAGTTATATTTTGGTTGATCTAAATGGTTAAATATGGTGTTAAGAATATAGTATAAGAGGTTCCCTTTTATAAGCGAAGGGAGGGACACACTTGTAATTATTCTAAACACTAAAATAATATATTGTTAATTTCACTAAAAAGTGGATGAAAATTAGATAAATATAAAATATGGAATGATATATGTTATAAAACCATTAAAGCGGTTGGATTTATAATATTATTTATTTTATTTTAAACCACATACCATCAGTTTAATTACTCATTAATCCTTTTAACATTTACAACAATAATAAAAATTTACCACGATTATTAATCATTATGGAAATATAACTAATTGAACTTTAAAAAATATAAATTAGTATTTCAAATATAAAAATAGTTTTATAAAATTAAATTTTTATAATTGTATAAATTAATTTTAAAAGAAACCCATAAGACATGACCAAAACATTTTTTTGAAAAATGCATTTTTATAGAATAAAATGAACTTACTATAGTTATTTGTCTAGAAATCATCACTATATAAATATAAATTTATTTAATTAAACGTATAATATGAATATATAACTAAAATAACTCATTATTATATATTTTGTATCAAAAAATAAATGAAATTTTAACTTAAAAACAATTTTATGAAAATATCCTTTTTTAACTTTAATTGATTTTTCATTATTTATATCAAATTAATAACAAATATATAAAATATTTTTCATTAATAAGAAATATATGTAATAAAAATAAAAATTTATTAGTGACCATGATACATAATGCATATAAATATACAATATCTTAAAAAATACATACTTTAACCTTAAATGATTTTATTCTTAACATTTCAAATTGGATACTCATTTTCCTCAAAATGTATCCAACATATTTATATTAAGGAAATATATTATTCATAAATTTTATAATTAAATTATTCATACTAATACCATATCATCCAATTTCTAGGTTATTTATAATATGACCTTTCAATATTTATTTATTTAAGTTTAGTGTGGTCTTTAAAGAAAGCTATCAAAGGTATCAAATTTATTTTAAATGAAAATTATATTCAACAATCATGTAAAGTTACATTATAACACCATTAAAACCATTTTTTTCACTAAAAAATCCATTGTATAGATGAAATTAATGGGGATTACTCTGCCTCATTACATCTTTTTTTTCTCATGCAGCTTAACCAAATTAATTATTCCTTAAGAGAACATTAATTAACTGAGTATTCTTATTCCACAACACTTTATATATATGATCCAATATTTCCACTATTTGTTCATCATAATAGATATCATGATCTAGTAGTAAAACCTCTAATCTCAATACATGTGAAGGACCATGTATATACTTTTTTTAGAGAGATAAATGGAACACAACATGAATTTGATTGTGTTTTGGTGGAAGTGCCAAATGAAAATATATCAACCCAATATTATCTAGTATTTTATTCTTACCAATGTATCTGGGGATCATTTTTCCATTATTTAAATATATCATAACAATATTTCAATTATTTATTCATAGGGATATATTTTCACCCACATAGTACTCTAGATATTTATAATAGTTGTTAGCATGGCTCTTCTCTCTACTTCGGGCCGCCTTGATATGATACTAAATGAATTTAATATGATCTTAAATTTATTTATATATTTATGGTGCTAATATATTTATTTCTATAAATTTATCCCTACATATTATGTTTATACAATTATTACAATAGATATATTCATAAGTATAATTATAAATGATTAAATGTGATCTACTACTGTAAGAAAATTAAACTAGGGGAAGGTATTCATCCCAACCTCCTCTAAAATCCATAAATAAAGATCTCAATATATATTATAGGATTTTAATGGACCACTTAGACTAACCATATTTCTATGTAAGATATGTAGTAATAAATCTCAACATTTATTCAGTGCCTGCTAAAGACTTCTCTAGAACTTTGTGGATAACCATGAATCCTGATCAGATATAATTGAATGTGTAACTCCAGGAAATCATACTAATTACTCTTTATATAACTTATAAAGATGATTAAGTTGAAAAAATTCATTCATAGTAATAAAATGTACTAAAATTTAGATGAAAAACTAAAAAAAATAGAATTATAGCCTTTATATGTTTTTTTGATTCCTACAATATAATCAATAGTGTTTACCCTTTTCTATTCAGGAATAGGCAATTCTTGCATCATCCCCTTATAATTCTACTACTATACATTAAATTTTTTCCACACTAGGAATAATAATATATACCACACAATATCCATTTTTATGTTGTCCCTATAGGTTAGAGATAAGATGGAAAGCGGGGTGGGGTGTGAATTTCCATAAAAAATAATTTTAGAATGATTCTATAAATTACAAGTTAATATCACTTGATAATACTATTTAAGAATAAAATAAGGAATTTTATGTTATCTTATTAAATATAAAACATTAATAGTAGTAAAAAATATATTTTATAAGTTAAAAACGAAAACTTTGATAAGGTTCTTCTTAAATAAAACAAGATTGAGCCCCTACATCTCCACCCCTCAAGAAGGCTTGAAAGGGTTATATTTCTACATCATTTTTAACAAAAAACAAAAACAAATTTATATGAAAAGAATAAATTGGTTTTAAAAGATTCCATTAACCAAATAATTAGACCCTTGATTTTAATGGAAACTAAGAACCAAGATCACCCACTTTAATGGTTGTGAGATCCAAATGAAAATGATGAAGAAAATACAGATTTTTTTACAAAACATATAAAAAGAAATTAACTATCTATTAAAGATTTAGAAGAATTTAAAATATTAATAGGGAGAGATAAGGTAAAATATTATCATTTAATAATTAAAAAAAGTAATTAAAATAAAATGAGATAAATTATAGAGGAAATATAAATTGTATTGTAGAAGTTGAATCTTGTTTTCCTTTGGGGAAAGGATGTTCAGATGTATATCTATTGAAATATGTTTTAATGAAACAATAAAAAGTTATTTAGTAAAAAGTTTTCTTCTATATTTTCATAGGTGTCATAAGTGAGATTAAAGCCTCCATTGGTGTCTATTTATAGAATTTATAGGTACTAAAAGATACTTGGGTCAAGTCAAGACATTATCGAGTCAAATCAAAGATTATAGACCAACATTTAATTCCAATATTTCTTTTATTGGTGGATCTATTGATCTCAATGGAGTTGTATTGTGGACATTAAGCTATGTCATGGATGAATTTTGAGTAGATGTTTTGTGGCATGGACATTCAACTTATGAAATGACCTCAAAAGAGTTTTTAGATCTGCGGTTTAACTACAAGACAGATTCAGGTATTTCTTACACAATTGTCAAAGTGGAAGTTGGACTGATATGTACTTTGGAATGGTCATTTTCATTTCACTATACTTCCTATCCCTCAACCATTTGATTTTTGGTGTAGATTATTATGATTTAGTGATTATATGATTCAAATTTACTTAAATTAAAAGGTTATAAGTATGTTTAGTGACTCTGATCATAAAAAAATTATAGGTTCAATAATTAATCCCTTTTTTGTGATCTCAAATAATTATTTAATATTGTAATAAAATATAGGAGATAATAAATAGGTATAGAAGAAAAAGAGAAGAAGCATTATTAAAATAGATAAATGAAAAAATCAATACCATTTTATGTGAAATAATATTCCTCCATATTGAATAAATATACTTATATTTCATTTGAAAACAAACCATTATAAAAGATACATCTTCCACTTTTATGAAAATCTTCACCTTTAAATAAAAACTATCTTTTTTGAAATTTTAAGTTCCTTTAAGCATTAATTTTTACACTGCTTTTATATATTAATCATTTTCCTCCATGTTTTATTAATAAAAAGGCTTATAAACTAAATGGGTTATATATAAAAGATATATAAATTACATAATATTATCTAAGTGATCATAAAAAATTGATTTTGAAAATTTAATAAAGTTGGTTTATGAAGAAGAAAATAAATGATTTTTAGAAATAGTCATGATTTGAAAAGAAGAAACATAGAAAAGAAGCGTTAAGAAAAATAATCACCAAAATCCCATTCTTATAACCCCATAATAAAATCCGAAAATCCTAAATGAAAGGGTTTTTTTGAAGATATAGGATAGTTTATGATCCATGCTAATATGTTCTACCATTATAACTCTTTTTGGAATGTGGTCATTGAAAAAGTGATGCAGAAAATAATTATTCTTAGTGCATCCATACTAAATATGACATAGATAGATTCATAAGACACTAGAGATATCAAATTTAATTAGAACATATATTTTTTCCCAAAATATAGGAGAGTTTCTTTCATCCATATAATGTTAGGTACAAAAACTCTCTATGGCTATAAATTCCTCTTTTACAAGACAAATAGAAAATGAATTTTTATTTTCATAGTTCTGAGATATTATCGATTTTTCAAGAATCTCATAAGTACCTCTTTTACATTTATAATATAGTTTAAATCCTCTAAAATCAAGGTCATAAAAACATGAAAGAATAACTACGATTTCTTTATTATAAAATAAAAAATGATATTTAGAAAATTTATAAAAACAAAAATGTCATTTTTAGAGATTTTCAACGAGATTATTTTGGAATGGATTGAAGTCAAGTGAAATGAAAAAATATAAAAATAATGTTTGGCTAGGTCACATAAATGTAAATATGGATCCCAATAATACTTATATAAATATTTTTTCAACCATTTTACCATATTTGTCCAAATTTTTCTTATAAGAAATATTAATAGGTGTAATTTATTTGTGAAATTCATACTAAATATATTTAAAAGTTCACTAGTATATCTTATTTGTATTATAAATGCACCATCTTCATTTTTAGAGATTTAAAAACCATGAAATAATTTTAACTCCCCCATAAAACTCATTTCAAATTATTTTCTCATAAGGCATAAAAACTCATTACAAAGATGTTCATTTCTTTTATCAAAAATTTTCCTCATAAACATAAATTTAAATGTTTAAAAGATCTTTTGGATATTTTATATAAATAATTTTGAACCGTTTTTTCACATTTTAAAATAATTTGATGAAATAAAACTAGTTACCCTTTTATACTAAAATTGTGGGGATTATTTTAAACCATATAAATCTATGGTCCAATTATAAATATAAATTTTGAAATTTTTAATTTTCAATACTAAGTGGTTATCATACACAAACATTTTAAAAATGAAACAATATATAAAAGAAATTTTTTTATCCACTTACTAATGTCATGATTTTATTTTGGTAGATAATTATAAAAAAGAATCTAATGGACTCAAATTGAACAATAGGTGTAAAGGTTTCACCATAATCAATGAATTCTTCTTGATTATAGCCTTTGTTTATGATTCAAGATCATTTTTGGGTGATGTTAACTTGATATTATAATTAATGTATAAGAACTATTTTTTTTACCAATAATAGGATTATCATTTTGTATCTCAATAAGATTCCAAACATTATTCTATTGGAACTATGCCATGACACGACCCAAGAAAATGCTCAAGATGCTACTACCCCTTGATGACCTCCACAGGCCAGGGGATGGAGACTAGTGATAAATGAATAACTAACATGAGGAGGCATTTTCCTAATTACACACACACACACACACACATCTCAATGGAAAAGTGTAGAGGTAGTAAAATTAAAAGAAGAAAAAAATATAAGGGAACAACCCTTAATTGAAAACCTCTATATAGTATATAAGTACTATAATAAAAACTGAAAAATTAAAAGAAAAAAATACATGCCTGACTAGAAATATGTCATAACGTGAAAAAACTAGAAAATTATACAAATTAGAGAGTCTAAATATTGATCTCCATGATGCACCCACAATATATGTTCCAAAGTACCATGTATCCCTAAGCATTGTTGAAGTCACTGCCGACGTGTCCATTTTCTCCATAAGACACGACATGTGTGGGAAAAGCCATTGCATGTGTACGTATATACATACCCAATGTGGCATACTAAATTATGAAGGGGAAAATTAATAAAAACAACATGAATTGAAATTTTGTTGATAGAAATAAGGATGCAAAATCTAGGAAAATAGAATATTTTAACCCAAACCAAGAGATTGTAACATCATATAAACAAAAGGGGATCAAAATGATGTGTAAATGAACTACACGTCAAGTATTTTCAGCCTATATAAGGAGAGCAGACTCATCCAACCATGACAATATAAACACAGAATTCATGTGTAATACCCCTCGTTTCTTTTAAACCCATGGAAGGAGAGTAACCAAATTCAAAGGTATGTATACAAGTGTATATATATATGCTTAGTCAAAAGAATATGAAATTATTGATTAAGGAGATCTCCATCTCATAGATCAACCCATAAAGAAGAGTCTCCAAAAGTTCCAAAATTCCATCAATTATTCCCCTCATTTCATGTGTCATTCCAAAAGTAACTGTCCAAGACAAGATATACCTAATAACTGTGCCACACAGTTGATGTGCCACAATTTCTAGGTAGAGGACCTATGGCCTGGTACAACAGGAGGGTTCCACTTTGATTTTTGATGGAGGATCTATTCCCTTCAAAATATGTGGGTTCCACTATAGTGGTAGAGTAATTATTCCTGACCAAACATGATGGTTCTACTCTAGAAGGAGATGTGGACCCATTCTCATATCTTTGAGAGGGTTTCAATCAGGAAGTCTGTAGAGGACCCATGCCCTATGTTAAGGGGAGGGTTCTACTATAGTCATTGAGGACCCATGCCCAGATCGACTAGAGGGTTATTCTTGGAAATACATTGAGGACCCAAGCCCATCTCAAATGGAGGGTTCCAATTAAGATGTCTATAGAGGACCCAATCCCTATGCTGACATGTGGGGTCTACTATAGGTGTCCTTCATGACCAATGCCCTACTCGATTGGAGGGTTCTAATCTAGAAGTTTTTAGAGGTCCCATGCCCTGTATTGATATGAATATTCCTCAATAGAAGTCTATAAAGGACCCATTCCCAACATGACTAGAGGGTTCTACTATAATAGTCATAGATGACCCATGACTAGCCCAATTGGAGGCTTCCACTCAGAAATCCATTGGTGATTCTATGTGACCACTCTCGTTGTTAATCATCTCATTTCCAAGCACCGTGATAGGAATATACCACATCATATCCTAAACTCCACAACCTAGGGAACCATCATGTTCTATGTGAAAAAAATATGGATAGGCTACTCAAGTGCCAAAACTAGAGAACAAACTTAGGAGAAACCAAAATTTGAGGTTTCCTCAAAAGGAACCAAATAGTAGAAGGAGTGAGAGGGGAACCACATGACATGTGGTTTTTCTCCACTGCATGGCCATGTCTCTAGACAACACATGGCTTCCAATCCATATATAGGTACACACCATGGAGTTAGACTACAAGGCATGCCCAAACTATTAGGGATTGGGCCATGTCTTTCTTTTTATTCTTTTATAATTGACCCAATGTTCGTGTACTTCGGTACACAACCATGTTCCTAGCCATGTGCTCCCACATTGGTCCAACCTGTGTGATCCATCACATGAATCATCAATATGAGGATAAGGTATGTGGAATGTTGGAGGGATAAACACCTTTCCAATTTTAAATTCCTCCAAAACCCTAACCACCACATCCAGGGGGCTGCACGTCACGTGTTCATCGTGATACACCGTGTGGATTCGTTATTTTCATAGAATGTTAGATCCTCTATTAGTATAGTAGATCTATGCTTATTACTTTATATTTACGTTTTTTATCTGAAAATATAGGGATCATGTCACCATTCATCATGTCTAGCTATATGGTGGACAAAAAACCAATACAATCATTCATTGGGGGCCCATCAGACATCCCACTTGCCCGAAATCAATCCTTCATTGATTATTTTTCTACAAAAAATCCAAAAGATCATCGAAAACCCAATTGTTTTTAGATATTTTCCCGATTCATTGATCCATACCGCAAACATCATTTCATTACATTTTCGAGGTTTGATCAGGCTTGGTACAACCCTACAACGTTGAATCGGGAGGAAGAACACAAAGAAATTAAGCGAGAAATGCACCAGAAGAAAGGTTAAACCATTATTGGACAAGATTGTTTTTCCAAATATCAAGAACAACGATTATCTTGGTGATAAAACTGAATAAACAATTAAATTTCAATACAAAGGTGCATTCAATTGGCCATAATTGGCTTATATCTATGAAAGGGATCGATCTGCACAAAATATTTAATCAAAAAGCATGTAAACCAAAAATCGACGATTCCTAATTAGATATTTAATCATTAATAATAAAATAACACTATCACCATTTATTAGATCACTTCATTACATTCATTGTTCTCTAATATGCTCCGATCTGACATTTTGTTGTTGGCAATTTGATTTTCCAATGAAAGAAGGAAGGAGAAGATCTCACTGGATCCTCAGATTATGAGGCTAAACCTGGGAGTATCTCTATGGATGTAATATTATAGTATTTCTTTTTTATGTTAAAGATATTAGTTAAATTATTAAATTATTTAATTTATGCACTAAAGGTATCACCAATCAGTGAGGTGTCTGAATGCTTAGTACCTTCCAATTATATATCACGACTTGGGTAAAAAAAGCATTCCAAACTCAACTGTTGGGTTGAATTTCTGATTCATGATTCCATGTGAGAACTATCTAATTTTATTTAAGAAATTATATGCGTAATAAAAAATATATTTAATATTTTTATAAAATTAAATCTTGGTACATCGGGGCCCAAAATCTTATGTCGTTTCAGTTCTTAGCTCTAGAAATATATATAAAAAAATTATAAATCATACTAGGAATGAACTAGATCTCTATAAAATTTCCTCCAATAACATTTTTATTCTTTAAAATAAAAAGAAAACAAAAATCTTTAGATATTGTGCATGCACATCACTATCCCGCTCTAGGGAGATCTCCTACACAATCCCATATCACCACAATATGTGAACCAAGGGGATGGTCTGTTCATGCATGGTCCTCTCCTATCAATCCTCGATCACCTATGGGTGATCCACAAATGTGGCACCATCCTCAATGTCTAGATCAACCCAGTAAATGATGTGTGAGGGGTCATGCACATATATCTCCACTTTTGACACATGGAAGATGTCATGAACCCACTCCTGCAATTGCGGTAGGGAAAAAATGCAAGAAACCTCAACAACACTCTACCAGACCATGAATGGCCTGATGAACCTTAGGGATATATTGAATACCCTATTAAACCACTACAATACTTTTTTTTAGATAATCTCATGAAAACATTGCCTCCCATATCAAACTCCACGGTCCTATGATGATGATTTATGTAATATTTTTGTTGACTCTAGTTGATCCTCATCCATACTGGGATAAAATGGGATTTCTCCATCATCACACACACAATCTCTGGGCTCTAAATGTATGTCTCACTGATCCTTATCCATTATATGGGTGAAAGTTTATACTCATACTCATTTGGGTACATAATCCCTCATACATACCTCTCCACAATCATGATGTAAACCATGAGTCACGATCAGAGACAATCATTGGGGGAACCCCATGGAGGTGAAAGATCCACGTATATACAACTTCCCCCAAAATCTCCACTAAATTCTACTCTATGATATCAAGGAAGTGTTCCAATTTCATGAATTAGTCAGCTATCACATTGATAACACCATATCCTTTTACTGTGTATGGAAGTCCTATCATAAATTCCCTAGATATTTCATCCCATTTCAACTTCCAATTCTCAAGGGGATGCAAAAAACCTACCAGAAGACGGTGATTAGACTTCAGTTACTGATAGGTGAGGTAATGAGAGACAAACTCAACTATGCTTTGCATCATGATATATCAATAAAATTCCCACTGAAGGTATATTTACATCTTCCCAACATCAGGATGTATGGTTAGGGGAGAGGTGTGGAAATCTTGCAACACCTCCTCCTGAATCATGGATGGTTCCACCGTGAGTCCCTGGAAAAGTTGAAATGAATCTATACTTTAGAATATCTATATGGTGATTCCACCATGGATAAACGGTCAAATAAGACCACACATTCAATGTCTCACAACTGGGGCTCTCTCACATTCTTGAAATGTGAAGGAGTCAACCCAATCGACTATAGATATGTTGTACCTTCCTACTCCACCAGGCTAGCTGCAAGGAGGCCATCTACTTTAAATCCTCCCACACTATGAATGAAAGGGAATTAATACTAAGTTTATATGATTCCATGTTTTCAATCCCTAAAGTATTGACTATCCTGAAGTCAAATTCATGAAGGAAATCCAACTGGTTCCATTGTCTCAGGTTCATGTCTTTATGCGTGAAGATATACTACAGACTATGATGGTCTGTGTAAACCACAAATCACTCCCTTTAATGGTAGTTTCTCCTCATCCTAAAGGAAAATAATTCCACTACCAACTTTAGGTGGTGATTCACATAGTTTTTCTTGTGGGGTATCAACGACATCAACCAATATGCGATAAACTCCTACCACTGTATCAACGCGATGTTGATCCCAACTCCCGAGGTATATACTCCACACCATCCACTGATAGTCTAAACCTTAGAACTCTCACCACAATCAATCTAAAATCCTAAAAGGATACCTATCACTACTAAAACTAGGTAAATAGAAACACATTCCACATCAAGGTAGTCAAAGGGGTTGTGATTCTAGAGATGTTTGCCACAAACCTCATATAGTATCCTACCAAGCTAAGAAAGATCCAAACCTCTGAAACACTATTTGGTTTCTCCCAAGAAAGAATTGAATCAATTTTCACTATGTCAGTGAATAAACCATGATTAGAAAATACATTCCCCAGATTGGGAAACTCATGAATCCAAAACTAGAACATTGAGATATTTCCATAAATATGGTTTTCTCAAAACAAATATAGAACCATCCTCAAGTGCTCTGTACAATCCTCCTCTCATGAAAAGTAGATGGGTATGTCATCGATGAAGAATACCAAAATATAGCCCAAGTATGTCTAGTGGATATAGTTCATCAAATATATAAACATAGTAGGGTAATTTTCACCCCAAAGGGTATCACCAAGAACTCATAGTGTGTGTAGTGAAATCAAAATGACAGATTTGGAATATGATCCCTGAAAACCCTTAACTGCGGATAGTAAGACCTGATATAAATATTAGAGAACCATATCTCACCCAAAAACAAGTCAAATAGGCCATAAATAACTGACAAGGGATACTTATACTTTATCATGGCAGAGTTTAGGCAATAATAATCCATGAAATATTGCAATCACCTTTCTTCCATTTAAAAAAACACTTGAGTTGTACAGGGGGACACACTAGGTCTGATGAAACCCTTCCCATGAAGGTACATAACCTAAAACTACATCTCCAAGAGTTTGGTAGGTTACATACAATATGATTCAGAAGATATTAGAGCAGTTATAAGATGTAAGTGGATGTAAAACTCAGTGTCCCACTTCATAGGTAGTCCTGGAACAACCTCGAGGTTTATTTCCATGTAATCCTCACCAATTGAAGGAATCCAGATGCCCAAGGAAGATGCTGCACTAAGGTAAACACTCTCGAATTGATGGGTGATGGCTTAAAATGTATGACTTGAAAAACCTTCTTTATCTACTATAATATATATCTATCTCTCTCTCTCCAAAAAAGGATCATCTCATCCCATTAGTGCGTAGGCATATGACTTATCTATAGTGTTATTTAATCTGGTCTTAGACCATAGACAACCATTTCATACCCAATATGACGAAATAGGATTCCATCATTATGGCCAAAATTTCCCATGTAAACCTCTATTCACCAATAAATAACTCACATTATTGGAAGATTAAATATTCATTAGAAGCATTCCCTATAGAAACCCAAAACTGAAGCCGTTGGGCTTGCCCCTCAACTTAGAGTTCTGAATATCACACCAGAGGTAGAGAGATTAAGGAATACCTATAAATTATGTATACTAATACCAAAACATGATTAGAATTAACACATATCATATGTTTAATCATATCATGCATTGTGGAGTTATTAGCCTCCAGAGCCTACAGTTGTCCATGAATGCGACTGCCAGCTCCCGGAGCCCGATGTGGGCTGCCTGATACTAGTGGTAGAAGGATATCATTGCTTCTTACATCACCCATAGATCCTATTTCTCCTATCCTAGGTCAACCTCCCTTTAAACCACTCTACCCACTCTTAGGAGATCTCTGGTTATGGAGCTGCCTCTTCCATGGTGGTCTATCAGCTATCTTCCTATGCTCTTTAACACATCTGGTCAAGATTTCATGCACTATTTGTATTCACCCATAACAAACATAACACTGAACCTCTATAAGATTACCTTATTTTCTACACAATATATTCACCACATTACCACACACCTGAGTCAGATTATGAAAGGATCCCCTCTATCGAGATCCCTTATACTAGAACCTGCTAGATACTTGGGAAGACTTAGATATATGATTACCAATACCATATCTAGCTAACTAGTGTCCACTTAATAGAAATATCCATGTCACTAGTACCTTCTCCATCACCCCGACATAAGTGGTTATGCACAACTTAACCAAGCTAGTGCAAATCTAATTACAATGTCCGTGATAAAACATCCTTGCATGGACGTTTCCATCTAATATCATGTTGAGGGAGTAATGGGTAAGGTATGTGAACCTTTCTAAATACTCATCCATCATCATCCATCCCTACATTCATCCATACCTACTATAGGTCTAGAGGCTCCTAAATCTGTACTAACTAAAAACAATATGTATAGTCCTGCTGAGACAAAATCAAGTGGAAGAAGAGATGTGAGAGTGTTGTTTTATCTTGCATCAAGGTTAGAAGACTCCACAAGCGCCCAACTCATATGTGGAAAATTATATCGTCTAAGGAAAACATTTGATCCATTGGAGTCATGATGATCTTTATGACATGGAAAATTGAATCTATCCAATCCACATCTACATGATGATCTGTTTCACTGTGGACACTCAATGACCTATGGAGCAGGAACTTACAGAGCATAGTAAGAAAGAATGCATCCCAAGCTGTTCTTATAGAATTTTATTCTTCTTTAAATGGGGAGGTTCTTCTATCTACCCACCAAGATGGAAAATCTATTGGGATTTACACTTAACTGAGGGTTCATCACTCATTGAATCATTATTATGATCCAAAAGTGGTATCTGGGATGATGGTCATCGTGAATGCATCTTGAAATTTTAATCAAGACATACCATGATCTGATTATCATATATATATATATATATATAAATAATGGGGATCTAACACGATAAGGATAGTTAAAGGCTCAATCATATATGATCCATGTACCATTGATCCGTGTCCCCAATTTCTCAACATGCCTAGTTGAAAAGTACGTAATCATGGTCTTGGTGAATGGGTATGTCTGCCGCCCGTACCATCACTAGATTTGATAGACTGAGAGAATCCATAGAAACAATCTGAAACTATTACTCTAATTCCAAAAAAATCCTCATAAGTGGACTACTACAAACACCATTCCATGGATTAAACCACCTATGATACTAATTTTTCATTATTTCAACTCAAGCTAGGTCTCGAGTCACAACTATTCGAAGACTGCCTCTAAAGGATAGGGGTTGAAGACTGGAATTGAAGGTATAAATATCATGGGTAGGCCTTTTCATATGTCCCTATATAAACACACACAACTATCTCAATTAAAAATTGTAGTGGGAGTGAAAATAATAGAATCATATTTCTAATGGAACAATGATGCATGAAAAATGACATGACAATATAGAAGTATAGTAGTATAAACTGAAAAGTAAAGGGGGAAAATATATGCCTAACTAGAAATATGTCCCAACATGGACATGTAAATTTTTGAGAGAGCCCAAATCCTGATCTCTACGGTGCGACCATCATATGAGGTATCCCTAAGATCCTCTCAAGTCACCGCCAACCTACCTGTCATTGAAAAAAGTCATGACATGTGTAAGGAAAGACCATATAGGGGAGAGTATATACATACCTAGTAGGAAACCTCAAATGATTATGAGGGAGTAGTAATAGATACAAAATGTATAGAAAGGATGTGAATGAAATGCATTATATAGAATGCAGTGAAAGAGAACTTTTCAACCCAAGCCAAGAGAGAGTAACTTCATACAAACAAAAGGGGCTCAACACGATGTGTATATGAACTACATGTTGAGTCTTTTCAACATATACTAGGAGATTATACTCATACTACTATGATAATATAAACATAGAAATTATATGGCACACCCCACATTCCTTTTTAACCCATGGAAGGAGAGTAACCAAATAAAATGGTATGGATACATGTATATATATATATTATCAGTCAAAGGAATCCCAAATAAGAGAGTTAGGAGATATAAAAATCATATTGAATATTAGGAAGAAGAGTCACCAATAGTTCCAAAAGTCTTCTAATGATACCCATCATCTTACATGTTAGCTATGAAGTAACCATCCAAGCTATGTCATGCCTCATCACTATGCCACACAGTCAAAGGGCCAAAATATCTAGGTAGAGGACCCACACACTAGTATAGAAATAGAGTTCCACTATGATAGTCGATGGAGGACCCATTCCCTACATAGAAGGAGGGTTATAATCTAGTGGTAGAGGACCCATGACTAGCCCACCTAGAGGGTTCCACTCTAGAATCCATCGAGGAACCATTCCTAGCTCAACTTGAGGGTTCCACTTGGGAAGTCTGTAGAAGAACCATGCCCTGTGCTGACAGGAGGGTTCCACTATAGTCATCGAGTAAGCATGAAAATCGTGACTATCAGGTTCCACTAGAGAAGATATTAAGGACCCATTCCTAGTTCGACTATAGGGTTTCAATTATGAAGATCTTATAGGACTCATTCCCTATACTGACTATAGGGGTCCACTCTAGGAGTTGTCAAAGAACCATGCCCATATTGATTGGTGGGATACACTCGGGAATTCAATATAGGACCTAGGACCTATTCTAAAAGGAGGGTTCTACTATTGGAGTCAGTAGAGAACCCATGCCCAACTGATTGGGAGGGTTATACTCTAAATGTAATCAGGGACCCATGCCATCCCACCTAGAGGGTTCCACTCAGGAAGCCACTAGTGATCCAATGTGATCACTGCTATTGTGGATAATTTCCTATCTAAGTGTCATACCTAGAAAATGCCTCATCATATACCAAAATACAATAATGGGGAAACCATAACATTATAAATGAGATAAAACTCATTATTGGATACTCATGGGTGAAAATACAAGTCCAAACAAAAAAGATATGGGAGGTTGTGGTTTTTAGGAAGGAACCAAGCAGTATACTACATTTGAGGGGACCCACACTATATGTGGTCCCACTCCACCGCCTTGACGTATCTATAGCCAGAAAAGGGAACCCAATACATGTAGAAGTACACACCATGTAGGTGGATGACATGGTAGGTCCAAACATTACAGGATCATACTGTGTCCTTCTGGCAATGTCTTTGTACTTGACCCTGTGACCATGTACTTTGGAAGGGATTTGTGTGCCTAGAAATATACTCCCACATGGGTGCAACCTATGTGATCCATCACAAGTCTCTTTTATATGAGGATTAGGTACACAACGTGTTGGAGGGATACATGTCATGCCATCTTTATAATTCTTTGAAACCATTGCCACCGCAGCTAAGGGGCAACAAACTGTGTGTTCATCGTGATACACAACATATAGTCAAGACATTGAATCTCATATCCACTCCCCAAATAGTATATTTATCCTTATTCTTATAGATATAGTTTTTTTTCACATGAAATTGACGGATCTGGTAACCATTCATCATTTCTGGCCATCCAACAGCCGAAAATACAATCCTGTCATTCATTAGAGGTCTGTCGCACATCCCATACCCCATCAATCATTCTGCTATCAATGATTTTGATACTGATCATCCAAATTATCAAACACTACCCACAACCATTCTATATAAGTATCTAATTCTTCAAAATTTCCCTCCCTCATAATTTCATCACGAATTCAGGGGTCTAATCAAGCTCAGTACTACCCGAAAACTTCGAATTCGGAAAGCGGGGTCCTACTATTACTGAATTAGAATCAATAGAGGGATAAAAGGAACAATAAAAAAGGTTTAACCATCAATAGAAAATAATTATTTGCTAAAAATAAAAAATGTGGATAATCCAGGTGACAAAAATGAAGAAAAAAATAAATTTCAATAGATGAGTGCGTACAATAGTCCACAATTGGAACAAATCCAAGAAAGGTAACGATCTGATCAATATATTTAATCCAAAAGGGAATGAAGAAAAAATGTATGATTTTAACATGTATATTGGTCCATTATTCATCAAAAAAAACATTCTAACCAATGATTGAAGGACATCATTTAATTCATTGCACACCGATCTTCTCTGGTTTGACAATTCTTCATCATCCGATTTCATTTTCCAATGGAAGGGGGAAGGAGAAGCTCTCAGATGATCTAAGGATTATGTGGATTAACCTTGGAGTTTTCCCATAGAATTATTTCTATTATAGGATTTCAGTTTAGTTTAATCAAATTAATTAATTAATTTAATTAATTAATTTATCCTCTAAATGTACTACTAATGGGTGAGGTGTCCGAACTCCCCACACCGACCAATTTTAGGTCATTTCTAGGGTAAGAAAAGAATTATCAACTCAACCATGGTCTTATATTTATAATCTGATATTTTGTTTAAGATTTTTCCAATTTTCATCAAGAAACTATGCATGGGTAAAACTAAAATATATTTAATATTTTTATAATATTAATTACAGGCACACAGGGCCACAAAATCACACCAAATCTCAAGACTTAGCTATGAAAATATATATATAAATATTTCAATGTTTTACATGGGAAAAATTTCTCTCTAAATTTTTTATCTCATCTTGGATATAAAAAACTCAATTTTAATTGTTAATATAATCATCAATGTTTTCTGGTTTAAAAAATAAATAATAGAATGATACATTACATCATTTAAAACATAACATATAGTATAAGAAACATCTTTAAAAACACTAATAATATTTTCAATTTAATGGCTTTTATATTTTTAAATAATTATGTAACAAACAAGAAGGAGAATCATCCATGATGACCTTTTTAGGGGCATGTGGGCCATTCAATGTGAAAGGTTCAAGGTTATCCACACCATTTTCAAATTTTAATGAAGGTTTATGAATATTTTAATCAAATTTTAAATGAATGGATTCTATAATGATTTTGTTCCTTTTAATGAAGACTCATTATAATTTTGTTGAGTTCTAGTAAACAAGAAATATTACCTCAATAGGTTTTTGATCAAATTTCCTAAGGATGATTTTAGTGTTAATAATATAACATTTACATTGAATGAATTTGAGAAATGAAACATTTTTAATTTCATTTTTCCCAAGTTCTTAAAGGGTATTTTTGAGAATAGGTCATATAAGAACATGATTTGTGTTAAAAAAGTGGTATTTACCACCTCATCCCAAATGTATTGAGGGTGTTTGAAATTTTTCAAGAGAGATCATGATATTTCTTAAAGAGTTTGATTCCATATTTTGACAGCCTCATTTATTTAGGTCTTATAGGGGTGAAAATGTAAGACTTTAACCTTATGAGGAAAACATTTCATCAAGATATTTTCTATCAAGCTACCCCCCACAATCACTTAAAATAAAAAAAATTATTTCTCTATTTTCATTTTTGAACCTCTTTGTAAATTTTATTATGAATTTACAAGTATCATTTTTTTGTGCTAATAAAAATACAATTTAATATTTAATAATCACTAATAAGAACAAATAAATGCGATTTTCATCCTTATAAATTTCAACTTGAGTTGGTACAAGAAGAATGAGTTAAAAAATATCAAAATATTTGAGGTTGATACTTCTTGTTTAGGTTTAAACTAGTTTTTTTCTTACCTAGTTAGAAAGGTACATAATTAACATTATCAATGAAATGCAATTTTGATAAATCTCATACTAGAGGATTTTGGTAGATATTAATGTGTGATTTTTATTTATAACAAACAAAGAGTCTATAAAAAATCCATGAATAACTATCTTGAACACAAAATCATTTATCATTTTGAGAAGTAAGATATTTTAATATAATAATAAAAACATTTTGAAAACTAATAGCGGTAAAAAATAGAATTCCATTAAAATTATAGAAATTCGAAGAATTACATTTCAAATAGATTTTATAACCAATTCCACACAATTATATAATTTTTATAAAATTATGATTTAAACCATCAATGAATAAAACAAATTTTATAGGAATCGAATTGAGATAACTATTTTCACGAATACTAATGATTTTACATCTTCTAGTGTCACCAAAAGCCACATATCGTCCATTGAGTTTTTCAAGTTGGTTAAATTTAAAGAGGTTTAGAATCTTGGGTAGAGAGCATACATTATCCATAAACCAGATTTCCTTTTGATATTTACTTTTTCTAATCATTTCCTATAAAATTAAGCAATTATTATTTTTTTACCAAGATTTTGGGTTCATATATGTTATCTAAGATGGATTTCGGTTCCCAATTTTTTTTGAAAATGGGTTTTTATATGAGATATGGGTTGAATGATGGCTATTTTTTGATTTACCATATATAGTATTTCATCAATTACATTCATGAATTAGATTACCAGTTTTGGTATAATATTTTCCAAACTTGTTTTGTGAAATTTATTTTACCAATGTTATTTTTTTGGACGAACAATTATTAATAAAAAATAAAACTAGTATTTATTATTTCCATATCATTTTAAACCCAATATTTTTATTTAGTTTTTTATCCTTGTGTAAATCGTACAAGATAAGCTTTGAGATCACTGAAATTTGATTATAATTAATGCACATTCAGTTTGTCATTAATTTTTCTCAATACCTTATATTTTTTGATTTTTAGTTGATCCTTTTATTTAAGTACTTGATTATAATTATTTTAATGTCTTATTTGCATTGTAGTTAGTTTAAAAAAACATTTCCTGAGTATATAAAACCATAATTTATATCCTTATATGATATTTTATTGGAATGAGAATAGGAAAAAGAGAAATTTTAGGTTGAGAAAAAAGTGGAGTTAGATATTCCTTAATTACTAACTTTCAATTTATCCATGATTTAATTGGAACTTTAATATATTTATTATATTAAGGATAAGTAATCATCAATTACACACTATATTGAATCCTTAAGGGATTTTTCTTTTTTCCCCATCTCTTTATTTTTGTTTTTGAGCAATTGAAAATCCATCCTTATTTTTCCTTTTATTTATATTCAAAGAATGTCACTTCTTATTCATGTTTTCCATCCTACTTTATTGAATGATGCTATAATTTATTTATTTTAAATAATTTTCATATCTTCTTTGGTGTGTGATCCATTACATTATCATTATAATATTTTTTATTAGTTACTTTGAAATAAATCATATTTTTTATTTGACTTATTTAGTTTCCTTATCATCCATTCACTTCATTATAATCTCATAGGTCATGAGAGATACAATTATCTTATCTACAAGAATGTTACTGATGTGTTTCAATTATTGGATTTCTATCACTTTTGGTAAACATGTACTTGATGAAACCAAAAGTATTTTATTAACTAGACTTTTTATAGTAATTTTATAACCATGTCACTTTATACCATTTCATATGATAGTAAATTGCATAAATATATTTTTAATAAATTCATTAGGTCATATAATAACACTTTAAAAATATTTAATATACATATCAATTATAGAACCTTTGTCAATTATTTGTTCTATTGTGAGTAACTTATAAGATTTTTGAGATTAATTGAGTGGGTTTTCCTATAGATATATGATTAAATTAATTTTGTTATAATCCACAATTCAAGGAGTTCATTGCTTCACCATAAAATTTAAATTTAGAAATATCATTGAGAGTCTATTTCTATTCATTTTCACTTGTTAGAATATAACCATGCTTAATAATTATCCATACAGGATAACCAACAGATTTAATAAAGGTTGAAATTTAATAACTATAATATGAACAATCAAAATATGGTGTGTGAGACATATATTTCCCTTTGGGATCACATGAGTGTTTGAAAAAGATGATGTTTTTTAAAGATAGAACATTTAAATTAGTTAAGATATTAGAAACAAAAATTAATTTTTGAAAATAAGGATATTTTTAGAATATCATAAATATTTAGTCTGATACAGAATGTATATTGAAGATAAATTCAATGTGGGGGGGGGGAGTTACTTTAAAAACAAATTTAAAATGATGCTATAAATTAAAATATATTATCAAGGGACAAATATATTAAATTATGAAAAATTAAATGTATTGTGAGAATAGTATGAATAAATATTTTAGAATAGAAAAAACACCCAGTAGAAATTAATATAGAATTACTTGATAAACGAGTTTAAAAATATATCATGAATGAGAGCCTATACCTCTTCCCCTCTAGATGGATTGAAATGGTTGTATTTATCCCTTTTTTTATCATAAAATAATATCCAAATAAAAATAAAGTAATCCCATGGTTTAAATGGTATCCTTGAACCAATAACTAGACCCTTGGTTTTAACTAAAACCAAGAACTAAGACTTATCACTTTAATGACTCTGAGAACTAAAAGAATAAGATGAAAAAAGAAGAGGATTGATTTTATAACCCATTTACAAAGATTATATATATATCTTTAAGATTTATGATAATATTAATGATGAAGAGATATTTGGATAAGGTAGAAGAGGAACCTTCCAAAGTTATATGGAAGAAACATAACAAGGATTAAAGAAGAGGGGAAATAGAAATTATAATATAGAAGCTGATGCCCTATTTCCATAGGAGAAAGTATGTTTTCATAGAGAACTCTTAAAAAATTTAACTAAATATCACTCTAGGATTATCTGATTGAAAGTAATAATCATAGATTTTTGAAGGTGTCAAAAGTGAGATACAATCCTCCCTTGGTTCCTATTTTTAGGATTCATAGGTTCTGTAGGAGCCTTGGGTTGAGTGAAGTCTATAATGAGTAGAATCAAATAATTTTGAATATAATTTAATTCCTCATTGGATATTCTAGATCAAATATTCATGTGATGTAGTAATTATTTCTACATTGTGGAGGTGGAAATTAGGTCTTTTGGCTATTGTATGAATTCATGTAATATTTTTATGAGTTCTATTGTTCTTTATGTTTATGCAGTGTGACACTTAAGCTATGTTGTGGATGAAACTTGTGTAAAAGTTTTATGGTGTGGTCATTCAACTTATTTAAAGGCCTCACCCATGTTTTTAGGATACGTGGTTTGATTTTATAACGGATCCCAGGATTTTTGATGTGATTTTTTGAGAGGAAATTAGACTACACTATACTGTGATGTGGTCTTTCTCATTACAACATAGTTCCAATTCCACATCCTTTTAGGACGTAGTGTAGAGTGTTTAAATATAGAGATATTATGTTGATAATTCACTAAAATAAAAGGTTTTAAAAATAGTTAACTATTGTGATCATAAAAAAACTTATAGGTTCAAGAGTCCCACAAGTATTGACTATTGAGATATGAATACGTTTTGTACTTCCAAGATGAACATAGAATGATGAACTACGTGATACATATAATATCTCCTTCAATTATAGTATCTATAGAATAAATTTTTGATATATAAATCTCGTCACTCTATCATTATCAAATTTGAACTAAAAAAAGTTCCTTACATTCTTTTGTTTCTCTTCGTCTTTGTTATGTTCCTACACGATCATCATACTGATGGATGATTGATAATCCATCTAGGATAAATAATAATTTTCCTTTACCATATGTATTTCATTTCCTTTATTTTTATCTTTGGGAGTATTGGATATTTTTCAATTTGTATCATAGATAAACTATTATAATCATTTTGAATCCAAGTATCAACCACCTTGTCTTCCTTCTCAAGTTCGTAATACATCAACTAGTCCTAATCATTAAGCAGTTCTCACTATATATTTTGGTGAATATTAATCTCTTTTTGTGTGAATATATATTTTAAGATTTTTTGGTTAGTATATATATCACACCATTCACTATAAAGATAATTCCTTCGTACCTTTATTTAAAATATTAGCATAAACAACTCTAAATAATTTGTAATGTAGTTTTTACCATGATTATAAAATTGGTGTGAGGTATATGCTACCACCAAGTTATTTTAAAAACAAATCCCTTATTCAATAAATCACTGTATGTTAGAAATATTTATCCATAGTAAGGTAACATGAGTATTAGTGAAAACACCAATCTTCAGTTTAGTTTTATGATATTTTATTCACATTCATCCTTAAAAAGTAATTTGATTCTTTTTTTGTGAAATTGGTCAGTGGATTTGATAACCATGAAAAATCTATCATCAAACATGAGAAATTCATAACCAAAATAAGAAAATTTCAGACATTTGTCACAATTTTTGTTCTATTACATTATCAAATAACCTATATCTTTGAAGGATATAATGATATACCATCCTTTGGGAATACATAACCAATTAGTGATAAATTCTGCAAAAAAAATTCACACTTGATGAACTTAAAATACAAATTATCTTTCCTCACGGTATTCAATAAAATCCAAAAGTGATATTTATTCTTATACTTTATTTGGGAATATATAAGCATATAATATATAAATACTACAAAACATTCATTGAGGTAATATCTAGATACACTATTCCATAGATCCATGGAGATAGAAGATGTATTAGTATTCCATAGTTTAATATATATAAATTCATAGTGCATATACATTTTCTGGATAGATTTCTTTTTTATATCATCCATCTTTACGTTTAATTTATGATAATTAGAGTAGAGGTCAATCTTGGAGTATTATAGATCTCCTCAAAGATGATCATAATTGTCAAAAACATTGGGCCGAGGAAATTTTATTTGATAGTGATGTTGTCAAGACCATGATAATTAACAAATAATCACATTAATAAATTATCCCTATTAATGAAAATAACCATTGAACCCCATGATGAAGAACTAGAGAATATGAATCCCTCATCTCTATTCACCTAGATTTCCTTCCTCACTTCATCTAATTCCATCAGATCCATTTTATAAGGATTATTTGAAATAAGATTAGTACTGGGTATGAGTTTTATTGAGAGAATAAATTCATGATATAGTGGAATAAAAATCAATTATTCAAGGAAAATATTTACATATTATTGTTTAATAGGTGTATCATCATTGTCTAGTTTCTCCCTAAACACTTACGTTAAATACCCATCCCATATAGGTATTAAGATCCATGTATTGGATATAATTTCTATTTTAGGTTCATACACATACTTACATCAATAAATGACCATAGGTTGATCTGGGATATCAAAGGATAAATCCCTTAAATAAAAATTGATATGGTCTCTATGCTCTGTGATCCAACACAAGCCAAAAATCACATGAAATTACACTATAAGATTAATATTGATGTTTTTAGGAAGAAAATTCCCACAAAAATCAATCAAATATGAGTTATAAAATTGAGATGAAATCATTACACCATTAGGATTTATCACTAATAATTTAATGAAAAATAGTTTAGTTGTGTTGTGATAATATTTGATATTTATCTAGATATAAAAGAGTGGGTAGAATCTAAATTAAATAAATCATTTCAAATTCTAGAGTGGATGATAAGTCTAACTTCACCATGTCATTCTCCTAACCCACTCCAATTAGGATATAAAATTCGTTTCCTTTATCCTTTTTATGAGGGTATTTTTGAGTCTTACTGTCTTCATCAGATCTTATACTTGGGAATTAATTCTCATAATTCTAAATATCCTTTTATCTAAAAAATTGAGTTTCATTCTTTGAAACCTTCTTCTACTATCTTTTATTTCCCAAAATATTCATCTCTAGTAAATAATGATTAGCTCTTTGACCAACCATTCCACACTTGTATCATTCCCTAATTCCATTCAGACAATTTCCTATGTGCTTCACCCACATTTGTTCCATGTATTACTTTGGAATTTCTTTCCACTATAGGATTTACCATTAATGTTTCCATGAATCACCATTTCTCTCTTATTACCATTGAATCAAGAAAAATAATTGGAATCTAATAAAACTATTTCTATTTTAGGGCATATTAAATGATTTATTTAGAGGTACAAAAATATGTTTTGGATAATTCCTTTCAAAGAATTAGTTTTATGTCACTAAGAAATCAATCAATTTTTTCTTTCAGGGGAGATGATAAAACCAGAATAATAAATTGAAAATATTATAAAATTTTCTATATAGGTACCAATATATTAATCATACTTCTACTTCATCTCTAGAAAGTACCTCTACATCTTTGTATGGAGAGTTTTAAGAAGATAATTATTAAGGAAAACCTTCTTAAACTTCTTCTATACCATGGCGTTAATTTTTTCCTCATTATTTAAAGAGATAAACACATTAAATACATAAATATTACATAATTTTAGATAAATATTCATCCTATATGATTTTGATCCATGTTATAACCATAATTTATTTGTATCTTTGGAAACTCGGGTACAAAAAAATGGGCACCTAAAAGATATACATCATCTCCCTCTATGTTCTTCATAACTAATACCCTTATTCTAAATATCATAATAAAACCCTTTTTCAGTACCTAGGGATATTAAAATAGAATAAAATGTGATATCAGATACTTAGTAAGGGTAAAACATGGGAGATATAAAAAATGATCATATTTAATAATATCATGATTACAAGGGTAGGAGAATATGATCTTAACATTTTAAAATCATACCCAATAATTCATAGTTCATAATCCCGAGTCCTTGAAAAAATCTTAGCAGTTTATATTATATGAAACATAATTTAATAAAAGAACACAAGACATAATATAATAACATTGACATAATATCATGACATAAAATTGTGGAATAATTACAATCATTTATATGTTATGTAAAGGTTACCCACCAAAGAATTAATCATATACTAGGGTTGGGATAACCACCCCTATACCTACTTAGGGCTTGGGATAACCTCCCATACACCCTATTTTGGGATTGGTATGACCTCCCATATACCCATGAGATCATACAAGATTATATTTACCCAATTAGATGTATATGATGAACCGAACCATAACATATTCATAATATATTCATAAGTATATCATAAGATTAAAAAAATGTTTATTATTATTTCATCATACCTTAACCCATAGAAAATAAAATGGGCCTCATTGATATTTCTTTATTCTAATTAGAAAATATATGAATTGTATCAAAATTTCATATCCCTAGTGAAGCATAAGTTTTATCAATGGATTTTATCATAAATAGAAAAAACATTTAAAATATCACAAACATATCTATTAAAGAAAATAGCCTTTTCATTTTCAAATCATTTTACTAAAATATAAAAATTACAAAAATATTAAGGAAAAAAATATTCTTTGAAAATAAACAAGGAAAATTTTATGATAATCATAAAAGAAAACTCTATTCAGGGAATTGGGAAAATTCATTCATTAGGTATACATTAAAACAAAGATTCCAATCACACCTTTAGTAAAAAGTACATTATTTGGAAAATGAAATGAAGAATAATTTTAAAAACTCATTTAGAAATTAAAAAATAGATAGAAATTAAATTATTATATCATTGCATAATAGAAAAAAATTATTGAAATTTTTTTAGATAAAATATATACATGCAAGAAAATATTCCCAATCAAAAATAAAAAGAAAAGTGGTTTTACTTAAAATAATTCATTTGACATTTTGAGCACTTAGAGAGAAAAATGAAAAAAATTTATGATTTATATAAATAATGGTAAAATATTAAAATAAATAATATTTTTGAGATATATATCATATAATTTTACCATCGTAAATTTAGGTATAAGAAATCATAGAATAAAGTTAGTTTGAATCTAAAACCGTTACTATTTTGTGAAATTTTGATAAATAAGTACCACAAAAGAAATAAATTAAAATGAAAATGTTTATAATATGAGATAAGGATATTAATGATATAAAATATAAAAGGAATAATAGATACACCTCATAAAATAAGACCAATGTATAACATAATATAAGTACCAAAGAATACAATTTTCTATGCTAAACCCTTACCACTTTTGTAAATTTTAAATAAAAAATTCTTGGATGAAATAATTTTAATTATAAATTAAAATTTCATTAATTAATTAGGATAAATTATATAACATGTAATAAAAGTAGTATATGAGTTACATAAATATAGATATGTGCATAAAGTCAAACATGTGTCAATGAAATAATACTGATAGTATAAACCCTTACCTTATGTTCAAATTGATTCGTAATCACTTTAACCCACGGTGTAATAAATTTAGTTTTTTATTTATTCTATTAGAATATATTTAAATACTTTAAATATTATATATTACCCACTTATAAAATCTTAACACCTATGTATTAATTTGCCTTTATTAAAACCATTGTTTTCTTGGTGATAACTGTTTCATTTTTCACATATGTTTCTGTATAGAAGTTATAGACCTTGAAATTTGATTGGGGTTCAATAATCTAAAAAATCTTAATCATTGAAAAATTATCATATTTAATAATTATAAACCGTTAGAACCATTCATAAAAAATGGGGATGAAAAATTAATTACATCACCTCATAGAGACTGTAGTCCATACGCACACCTGAGTAATGTGTCCACTTTTTTAAATATGGAATAAAAAAAGGTAAATAAAAAATCAAATTTATAAAATCATTTTTATTTCATAAATGTCATATATATTAATTAATTATAACCTTTTTACAATTCATTTAACATGTAAATGAAAATGAATCACGTCACCTCATAGTGGTGGTAAGCCACACATATGTAAAAGAAAGAATATTTTTTCCGTATAAATGGGATGGTTAGAAAGTTGATAATTTATTATAATAAAAAATGAATAATTATGTCACAAATATATTACATAAAAAATAAATTCATCATAATAAAAAAATTTTAATGATAGTGGTGATAATAATCATATTTCTATGTGGAGGAGGTAGTCCATATATACCCGTGAATGATACATTCACTTCAATTTTAATTGAAATAGTTTAAAAATGGTTGTTTAATAATAATAATAAAAAATAAGTATACTTTTTATAGTGGTTTTGTTATTTTATTATGGGTAAAATAATGTTTTAGGAGACGTAATAAGAAATAAAATTGAAAGAGCACAGTTAATATTTATACCTTTTCTTTGAGAGATCTATATTGTATCACTACATAAGACTTCATATTATGGCCTTAGGGGAATAATATAATATCTATAATGGATTTGAGAAATATTGGAAGGTTTTTATCATGTATTGGATGATATATAATAGTAAAATTATGTGTATAAAGGGAATTAAGAGGTGACCTAATTTAAGTGAGGGGTGAGACACATGCATAATTAATTAAACGATTTTAATAATATTAGGCCACATTCATATAAACTTGTGTAAAAATGTAAAAAGTATATTTTTTGATAATATTAGTTCAAAATATCTTCAAAAAATATTAATTATTATTTTTATATGGAATTATTATTGTTATATGTTAGGATAACTGATTGATAAACACATTTTAACCATAACAATGATATTTTTTTATTCTTTTTATAATTCATTGTCACTAAAATTAAGTTGAACCTATAAAATTATATTAATTATTTACATTAAATATATTTAATCAATTTTATATGATTAAATTTCAAAAATTATAATAAATTCACATTAAAATAACTATAAAACACTACCAAACCGTTAAAAAAAAATGCATTTTTAAGAATAAAATTAGATACATATTTATTCCATTACCAGTAAAAAAATAAAATTAATGTTAAAAATATTTTAAATAATATATTATCAATAAATTTCATTTGTATATTTATGAAATATTGTTTTTAATTAATTAAGATAAAAAAATTGTTTACATAAAAACATTTTTTATAGAAATGTGCATTTAAGCCCAAAATTGATCTTATACCAAAATCAAGGAAAATAATGATTATTACAAATTAATTTAATTACTTATAATTACTTTATACTTATTTTAATTCAATATAAAATTATAAATTTAATTTTAGTTTTAAATTACTAGGCTTAATGATATGAAATGATAGTTTTACAAAAAAACCTGTATTTTCACTATTCACTTGAAAATATATCTTTTCAAAAAAGTCTTAAAAATTCACCATATGATAATATTCATATCACTATTTTAAAATTTTTATTAATTTACAAAAATAAAATTTCTAAATATTTCAAAAAATAATTATAATTTTCTATCATAAAAAGAAATAAAAACCATTTTTTTAGAAAGTGTATTTTTAAAGCATCAAATTAACATTATATATTGAGTTATTATTTACTAAGAATTAATAAATAAATTTCTTAATGAGTAATAAGTTTATATATATATTTCAAAATTTAGTTACTCCTATTTGTATCCTCTAATTTAATGAATGGGTTATAACAATTATATTTAATATAATATTATTTCATGGTTTATTTAAACATAATGTTGCATGCCTTGTACACTATAGAACATAGTATTATAATAAAATTTTAGGGTGTTATATTGTCAAACCATAAATAAATTTCATCCTTGCAATTTGATCATGATCCTTGAAATTCAAGGGTTTAATATTTCAAAATCCCTTTTTTAGAAACCCACATCGTAAAAAGGGTTAATAAAACTTTCTTTGCAAAAATGGGAAAGGGAAATATGATGGTAAAATTGAAAAATACCTAAATAGGTTTATAAATATGAGAAAACTCATGGAAAGTGAAAATATAGACATAGAATAGAAAACTAATGGCCAAATAATGATAGGGCACGATAGATAATGCGATCATGGGAAAATTAATGTCTAAAAAATCATGAATTAACAATAGATATAAAAGACCATAAATTACATATAAATTATTGTAATAAAATAAATTTTTTCATTGATGATGGATTATTTTGTTATCCTAACTAAAAAATTGTAAAATATATCTATATAATATTATTCAAATCCATACCCAAACTTTTATCCTTTGGTTGTGTGTTTTAACATGTTTCCACCTCTATCTCTTCCCATATTCGAAACAATTAGTATCAATGATGAATATTTCCAATACAAAAGGCTTTAAAATGTAATAAATAAAAGGATATATATAAAGATAAAAATAAAATACACTCATATTTAGCGAATAAAAAATCATCAGAATATGGTAAGATAATTCCCAAAATGAATAAGTCTTTATGAAAAAAATAATACATTTTACTCCAAAATTTACAAAATAACACAAAAGGATCAATTTATCTTATTCCAAAAATAATTAACCCTATAACTGAATAAACCATAATAAACTCAACCTTAAAGACTCTTTTCACGTCAAATATTATCTCATACCATTCTTCTTATTTACCAAAAAATGTAATGGCATTATTCCCATATAATAATTCATATAAATTAACATGATACAATTAAGGGTTACTTCTTCATAAACTTAATAGAAAATCAAAAAAAATATCATTAATCACTTTAAAATCCCATCACTAAAAAAATAAAAGGGGTGTCTTTTAATTTTATCTTATTATCAAACATAAACTTATTAACCCATGATAGTATCCATAACTATTAAATTAACCTCATATGAATACATCGTGATATCCAACATTATCTGAACCCTACCCTGAAACCAACTATAATGGCCCCAAACCTATAATCTCAGATTTGGTTCCAAAAACATAATATCAATATATATGGATTTGGTACCTATATACGTGATCCAATTTTATCTATCCAAAACATACAACATCGAAATAAATATTTTATTCCTTACATACCCAAATACCTTTAAGGATTTAGGTTTTTATGGAATTAGGAAAATATATTACATAACATTATCCATGTCTTCAATTGATTATTTTTCCTATTATACCTATCATTTATTATTTAACAATAAGCCTGAAATATCTCCCATAAAATTAATTACACATGAATCCTTTTTAGAAATAAATAATTTAACATAATTCTTTATTACTCGTAGTATTGGAAAATAAAAATATGGTGATCTCAAAAACATCCTAAGGGTTAGCTTAAGCAATAATAATTTAATTTCATCCTTAAGAATCAACTAATTATAAGAGTGTGATGGCATAATAAAAGTGAATGATTATCACACAACAGAATATGTACCCATAAACACAAAGATATTAAGTCATGTGACATGGAATAAATATATAACATAAAATACGAGTCATATAAGTCAACAATCACATGTCATATAAAAATAATCCCTGAGAAAAGGATCGATTAGAGCTCATAATAGTAATTGAAAAAAAATATATATCTTTCAAAATAAAACATTCATCAAGGAATCCCTGTACTAGATAATTCATTAATATCATATGAGTAACCAATAACTAATAAACTCATTTGTCTCTTATGAGTAACATTTAATCAGTTAACTCTATTCCTTTTCTCAATGTATTGAAGGGATATAACGGACCCACCCATCCTTGGTTTATATGTGACCAAACATACTTTTTTTATATCTAAACCACCCATAAATAATCTATAAATATTTATAAATACCATATAATGAAAAAATTTATAATAATTCAAATTTCAATATAACACCCTAAAAAACAACTGTCATTCCTTTTTTTGTTTGATTAACCAATGGAAAAGAAAATAATTTTCATCAATATTTCATCATCATAACAATATACCTTCTACAGAAAGAATATGGATGTTATATTAGGATTAAATCCCCAATTAATTATTTGTAACATCAAAAGATGTTATCAAAGATATACAATTCATTTAAAATACGAATAAAATATTTCTTAATGAAAATACCATTTCCTTTTTGAAATTACTTATTTAAAATATAAAATTTCTAAAATATTGAAAACATTATTTTATTTGAAATAACCAAGAAATATTTTAAGGTAAAAATAAAATCAAATAGTAGTTATGTTGGTGTAAAATCTATTCATGTGGTGTATGTTAAAACATATATTCCATTTGAACCTTTGGTAAAAAGTACCTTGTTTGGAAAATGACAAGAAGATTCAATTTAAAATTTTCTATATAAAGTAAAAAATTTGTAAAAATATATTTAATAAATCATTTTATGATAATTAAAACCTTATTGAAATAATTTTAGATAAAATATTAGGAAGGATTAAAATATTTTATCTGTAATTGAAAAAAAATATAATTTTCCATAAAAAATTATTTCCTACTTTTGAGTAATTATAGAGTGATAAAACAAATAAAAACACATGACTTATTAAAATAAAAAAAGTATAATAATATAAATAATATTTTCTAGATATAGATCATATAATATCACCAGTAGAAATTTTTTCACAATAAAGCCTCATAAAAAGTGGGGTTGTAACATAAAACCCTTACTTCTTTGGAAAATTTTGGGGCGTATGACCCCTAAATAAAATAAATTCAAATAAAAAATTAAATACCATTAAAATTTGGATATTAATGATAAAAAATACCATATGGTAGTAAATACACCTTATTAAAAAAGAAAAGTGTTCTACATAACATTTTTCTAAAATAAGACAACTTGAGACATTATACCCTTACCACATTGGAAACATTCAAATCAAAAACCCTATGATGAAATAAATTTAATTTAAAGTTAAAATACCCTGAATTAAGAACTATAGATGATATAAAATTTAAAATTGGTAATATATATCTCATAAAAATAAATAGGTTTATAACATCAAAAATATTTCTCACTAAAACAATATTAAGATAAACAACCCTTACCTTATGCCCAACTTGATTTGTAGAAACTATAAAATTTATATATTTTTGATTTTTTAAAATTATATAGAAGATTAATTTAAAAACTTATGATATCATACATTATCCACATATAAAATTTATACACATGTTTTTCAAAACTTCTTTATTTTAATCTTCATTTTTGAGTGATTACTATTTCATTTGTCCTGTATGTTTCAGTTTGATAGTTGTGGTCCTTGTAATCTAATCATGGTTCCATCCTCTGCATAATACTAATCAATTAATAAGTATAATATTCATTCATTATACATATTTTTATAACCAATCATATAAATTGTTGATAAAAAATGAATTAAATCACTTTCTGGATAGTGTATTCTGTACGTACACATGAGTGATGTTTCTGCATTTTAATGGATTGAAATATAGAAAAGAATATAATAATTAAACTTTATAGAATAATTATTATAAAATATAAAACATACATATTAATTAAATCTGTAATTATTACTATCCTTTTAAATCACAATTTAAAACTAATCACATCACTTCATAGAGGTGGTAGTGTATACACACACACACACACACGTGCGACATTATCATTTTCAATAGATGTGGCTGTAAGAAGGTAGATGATATATTTTAATTCTAGAAGAATAAATATTCTATAATTATATTATATAAACACTGAATCCATAATAACAAAAAACCATGAAATATGGTTCTGGAAAATGAATCATATCGGTACATGGAGGTAGTAGTCCACACATATGCATGAGTGATACCCCCTTTTAATATTTTTCCAAGAAAAGGTAAAAAATGGTTGTTTCATTATTATAATAAAATATAAGTAAATTTATTATACTATATTTATAATTTAATGATTGATAAAATATTTTAATAGTAGGTAAAATAAGATATAAAATTGAAAGTGCCCAGGTAAGATTTATACCAATTGTTTGAGACACCTCCTTTGGATTACACATTAATCATTATTAAGATGGTATTAGGAGAGGAAATTAAGTTATAGGATAAATATAAGAAATATATTAGGGGTTTTGAGAAGGTATTTTCCACGATACAATGATTAAAATATTTTATTAATGAAGTATAATAAGATCTCTTTTTAAAGTGAGGGGAGGGGCACACATGGAATTACTTAAAAGATTTCAATAATATAAGTTCACTTTCATATGAAAGTGGATTGAAATGGAAAATAAATATAATTTAATATCATATAAGGTCTAAATATAAACAACCAAAAATAATTATATTTGTTTATGTGGAATCCTACCCTTGTATGTTAGTATAAACCCTCTATGAACATGTTTTAACCTTAACTATAGTATCACAATTTTACTATTTGTACTATTAACTATTAAAATTTTTGGTTGAACCCAGAGAATAATATTAATTATTATGATTAAAAATATTTAAATTATTTTAAAATATTCATTTTCTATAATTGGAAGAAATTAATTTTTAAATAAGTACAAAAACACATTGAAAACTGTTTTTTGTAATATTTATTTTAAGCATAAATATGGGTTTATAATTATTCCATGTGAAATAAAAAAAATAAAATGAATTTAAATTTTTTTAAATTAATATATTATATATATATATATATTTAATTTAAAAAATTATTAAATTTTTATTTATTTATTTAATTAAAATAAAAACACATTTGGTATAAAAAATAGTTTTTTGAAAAATATATATTTACAATAAAAAATGAACTGACACCAAAATAAAGTATAATGGTGATTAATATGTAATTAATTATGTAATTTATAATTAAATGATAAATGTGTTACTTTATGAAGAAAGTGAAAACATAATTGGAATCTTTAATTACTTAATTTATGGTAAAGAAATGGTTGTCGGACAAAAATTGGTATTTTCACTATTCACTTAAAAATAAATCATTACAAGATATAAAAAAATTTCATACTAGGATAATATTTGAATGATTATTTAAAAAATTGTATTAATTTACTGAAATAAAACTTCTAATAGTGGTATAAATTAATTAAAATATTCATTCTCAAAATATAATAAAACCAATTTTTGAAGAAAATGTATTTTTGATGCATAAAATGACTTTACTAAAATTTGAGAGCATATTGTCTAACCATTAATCAATAATATTTTTGTTGATTAGAATATATATATATGTATATAATAGTTTAGTTACTCTTATTCATACCCTCCAATTCAATGGATAAGTTATAATAGTCATTTTTAAAATAATATCATTTTATAGTTCTTTTAATATCAGTGCTATTTATATTGTAGGCTATTAAAAATAATAATATTTTAATATATTGGGATACTATATGCCATTTAATATTAATAATAGTCAAGCATTTATCTAATTTACCTTCCATGTTATATATAACTAAAATAACATTATCAATGTCCAAGCACTAGAGAAATAATTTTTTTCAATAGAATTGATATTTTTCTCAGTACCGAGTGGATCAAAAGATTTATAAATGGATGGTGGATGTTATAAAACCAAAATACATAATATAATACATTCAATTAATTTCTAATAAGTTTGATAGTGTATGATACACATTTACACCGAACCAAAATGAACTATGAAATAGTATATAACCATTAAAATTCAGTTATAGAGTTGGTAGGTAAAAATATATGTAACCAAGTTATAAAATATTAGTTGAAATAAAAAATTTTTATTTTAAATTTTATGGTATGGATAAATTTAATTAGTGTAACTAAATCAATAAATGAAATATTTATAATTTAACATTTACCAATTCTTAAAAATGGAATTTTATGTGTTTTTTTGAAGAAACTGAATATATTATTGATAAAATATATTTTTTATAAGAATAATTTACTGAAAATGTTCATTATAAATTAACATAAAATAATAATATGAACAATTCTTATTTTTAAAAAGTTATTTTTCAATGAAAATATATTTTATTATATTTTAATTATTTTATTTAAAAGTTTTATTCATATATTAGAGAACTAAATATTTAAAAATAGACTTTTTTTTAGATTATTCAGCTAAATACTAGATTAATATTATTTTTTGTGATTTTACAGAAATAATTAATATATTGTTGTATAGTGAAAGTAGATATACTCCATTTTTTTTAATTTTATGAAAAAAATAATTATACAAGAAAGTATTAAATGTTTTTTTAAAACATATTTTATAAAGAATATATATAAATATGTAAAATAAATCATTTAAAATTACTTTGTGAAATTTAGAAACCCACTTATATTATTTTAAAAAATAAGTAATATTTTATTCTAAAAGGTATTTTTTATTTATATTGAAAAATTAGTTTTCACAAATTGTAGAAATTAAAAAAAAGATTTATTATTTCATATAATCAGGATAATATTATATAATAAATGTTAATTTCGTTTTTTAGTATAAAATTTTGATTTCTAAGAATAATGTTAATGATCATGATAATGGTAATACTATTATTTTCACATATTGTTTTACTACCATTTTATAATTTCCATCTAATAAAATATATTAATTTATTCTAAAAATTGACCTTAATATAATTTTAATACTATATTTAAATAAATTATTTCTCATTAAATTGGTAATAAATAATAAATAATATTAAGAACACTTAATTTTGTAAAAGTATATTTGTACAAAATATTTTTTCATTGATAGAATTTTTTAATTAAAAAGTATATATCTTATTATTTAGAAGTTGAATTAGATTAAATAGAGATTCAATTTAGGTTTATATATTTGAGTTTTTTAATATGATTTATTTTATATATTTCTTAAAACATAATTTACTCATTAATAACCTAGTTACCCTTGTAAAAAAAGGTAAACATAAAAATATACGAGAAAATGAATTCCAACTTGTTTAATACATTTTTGGATATACCTAGTTGGTTTTTTATAGACTCAACATGACCCAAAAATCCATAATTTTTCTCTTTTCAACCATTTAACATTGAATAGTGTCATTGTGTTTTTGAAAAATAAATGGTGATTACAAAAGCATTCTTTTCATCACTTATAAAAGGGGACACATCCATTATTTCATGAAACACACATTAAATTGAATTTATTATAAAATATACACCTCTTTAACTATACTATATACCATTATCATGTTCATAATCCTTTGATCTAAATTATTTTAGCCCAATACTTCCATTTTCATGTAGACTTTCATTAGAAAGATCAATGTTCAAAAGTGAGCATTACTTAATACTTATCTTTTTATTTTTATTCTTTAATTTTGAAAAATATCCTAAAAAAGTTATAAAATTTCCTAAATATAATTATTATATTGATTTTTGTTATATTAGTGGTAGACGCCAATTTATTTCTTTCCACCCACTTAGAGAAACAAAAGAACATCAATCGTACATTGTACGAACTACCACATCCATGAATAGAAACATTTAGTTTTTCACCACCACCTCTTTTAACTAGTTATAAGGTTATAATTGAAATATTAAAGTTAAATATATAATTTATTTATTAAAATATATAGAAAAATTGTAATATTTTTTGATTTCCACTCATTCATTGGGAAATGAAAATGTTAACCATACAATTTGCGGGCCACTACATCCACGATGTAACATTTTTTATATTGATTTTAATTATTTATTCAAAGGACATAAAATTTGATTCAAATCCTTAATAAAATATAAATAATATCATTATGATTCATTTAAATTGAAATTATTTAAAAATAAACAATTTCATAACTATACTCACCCAATGAATTATGGTATGTTTATGTTTTGGTTGGTCTAAAAAACGACATAAAAAATGATATAAAACTATATCATTGATGTATATAATAACTTAAATAATAATATTATCATATTTTAATAATAAAATCATAATTATTTCATGGTTCTTGAAAGGTTATATTATTTATTTAACTTATTATTAAAATATTATCTTTGATCACTATAATTACTGAAATAAACTGATATTGATTCCATTTTCACATGGCATAACAAAAATAAAAATTCAACAAGATGTGATATTTATAAAATAAATATAATTTATCTTTTATGTTACCTAAAATTATATAGGTATTATGACCTTTCAGAGAAGACTGATGAAAAAAACCTCAATTAATAAACTAGTTCAAAATAATCAAGACCACCCAACAACCGATATTGAAATTAGTAAATAACCAACTAAGATACATGTAGAGAAAAATAATAAATGAATCTTATTAAAGGATATCAATTTTTTTTTGAATTTGTTAATTAGGATAGTTAATTTTTATACAGTATATTCTAAGCACATCAATGGGAGTAGGGAATTAAGATATGGGTTTTTTTTCCAAAATTTTCACCCGATAAGACAATTATTTTATTAAGGACTATGTCTTATTTGGAATGGTGAGTCTACTACACATTTGATATTTTGTAACATTATACAATCACTATTCATGGAATTTAATGTTTTATTTTAATGAATTTCATTGAAGGTGTTTCAATTCAAATTTTACTTGAGCCATAACAATTTATTTGAAAATAAATAAATATACATTTATTAATATTTATAACTAAAAAATAAATAATTATTTATTTGTAATTAAAAATTATAAAAAATAAATATTTATTTGTAGTAGTAATAATATATATATATATATATTTAAATAATTATAAAATTAAAAAAATAGATTAATAATTTTATAAATATATATAAATATATTTATTATAACTTTTTTAATTTTTTAAATATAACTACATTTATTTAGAATTATATTAATAACTATTTGTATTTATTTATACTTTTTTGTATATAAATATATATAATTAATATATTTATTATATTTTTTTAATTATTTAAATATATCTTTTTCATTTAGGAATTATAATTATTAATATTTGTACTTATTTATAAATATTTTTACATATTTATAAATAAATTTATTTTAATTTATTATAAATTTATAAGTTGTATAATAAATTTTTTTATAATAATATTATAATTATTTACATATATATCATTATTTATAATTATAATTATAACTATAAATAAATATATTTATAAATATTTGTATATAATTTTAAATATATAAATATATAAATATATTTATAAAATTATAATATATGTATTTATTTTAATTTTATAATTATTTAAATATATATATATATATATAGTGCTAAGTATAATTACAAATGAAGGTATTTTTAATGTATTTATATAAAATTAAAATTTAATAATTATAAATATAATATGTATATTTATTATTTAAATATATTTAATGTAGTTTTATAAGTATTTTTTTGAACATAGAAGTATATATGGGTAACATGAATTAATCATATACTTAGTAAATATACATAATAAAAAATTATCCATCAATGGACAACATGAATAATACGAAAGGATGTAATATATAAATGAACATTATGATACATAACATATGCATGCATGATCAATATATTTACTGACCAAATTCATAGGAAACACATACATACTTTCAATAATTAATAAAAATATATATATTTAAAAAGGTAATTATATATATTAATTATAAATTAAATAACTATATTTACTACATTAAATTTAACAAATATAATAAATATAATAAATAAAATAAATATAAAAAATATAAAAAATCTAATAAAACTAATAATATATTAAATCTAATAAATCCAAAATATCGAATTAATTACTCTAATAAATCTAGTAAATTAAAATCTAACAAATCTATAATAAATCTAATAAATCAAATAAATCAAATAAATCAAATAAATCAAATAATTCTAATAAATATAATAAATATAATAAATATAATAAATATAATAAATAAAATAAATATAATAAATACAATAAATATAATAAATCTTATAAATCTAAAAATGTATTTATTATTTAATAGAATTTATTATAATCTTATAATTATAATTATATATATATATATATTTATAATCTTAGAAATACTTTGTTTAAACCTTATATATATATTTTTGAATTTTTAAAAAATATATATTAATTATAGACACATGTTTTTAGTTAATGTATAAAAATAGACATTATTTTTGAGCATAAACATAATAATTTTATATAAATTATTATTAAAAACTTTTATTAGTGCTAAATATAGCATTGATAAATGTATCCTTTATCTTTATTAAATATATCTTTATTACATATATCTTTATTACCATCGATATAAATCAAAAAATGAAAAAAAATCACGTTGCTTTCTGGAGGTGGTAGTCCACACGCATGCATGAGTGACAATATCATTTTCCAATAGATGAGAGTGTTAGTAAGTAGATTATTTTATATTTTTATAGAATGATAAAAATATCCTAAGAATCATATATTTTCATTTAATCCATCTATATTACCATCCATGAGAGGTGATGATAAAACATAATATACATCAGTTGTGGAGAGTGTAGTCTGTATGTACACAGAACAATTTTTCAATTTTAGATTGGGATTAATATTAAATAGATAGTGGTTACTATATTTACATAAAATACTTTAAGTAATCTAATGTTACTGATTTTACTATGTTAACATGGTTAATGAATATTTTGAGGAGGTATTTGAAGAAATAAACATAAAAGTATTTTGTTAAGGAGGCTACCTCTTCTTTGAGAAACCTCCTTTATATCACTCCTTAAATACCATTAGGTTGGTCATATAAATATACAAGAAACTCTTGAATGTGGATGTGGAAGTTGAGAAGATATTTATGAAAATATTTAAAGAGATAACTTGTTCAATAATGTGTGAATAAGATAGGATTAGAGGTTCCCTTTTATAAGTGATGGTAGTGGCACACTTGTTATTATTTTAAACATTAAATTAATATATGGTCACTTAGATATAGTTTGAGATTCTATTTATGAAATTTTTTATCCATATAGCTTGAGATCATTTCCAATCCAAGATCATCTATAGCTTTGGTAGTGTAACATGACCATAGGGGAGAACTCGGCAGGATTCATAAACCATTCATGATACTCCCTAGGTATGGTTAGAGACCCATTTTTCAGAGCTCGGAACTTGGGGAAGGGAATAAATAGAGATATATGAGGATGTTTGGAATCCTTGTGAATTTCCTCATATGTGGGGTTATTGAAGAGAACTCTGGTGGTGGAGATATTTCTGGTGGAGGGTCAGGAAGTTTTGGCATGTAGTGGTGGTCAAGAAACTGAGATATCTACATTATATGGTTGATGATAGACAATTGGATCATGACACAGGAGGAATACCCATTCCCATACACAAACATTTGGGTATATAGTATAGGAGTCATACCAAGGATCTGGTCATCCATAGAAGAGGTGGTGTTTAACTTTTGAAAGTCAAGGACATCTTACCATAGATTTTTTGACCCACTGAGCTACTGAGATGGAGAGGATCAATGAAACCCAATAGAAGAAGCATATTTTAGAGTAGTTAGTTATATATGATTGAGGTCATAGTAGATGGGTGGGTAGAGAGGCATTAGGTGGAAGATGTCATCGGCTATTACCACCAACACCCCTAGGTTGGCCACACAAGGCTTAGAGATGTGGAGGATAGGGGTGAGAACAGCACCAGCCATAGAGTCCTTTGACTCAGAGGCTTCAAGGATGAAAAGAGGTATGAGCTGTGACCTTTAGACTTAATGTAGTATTTTTTGGACACTATTGTGAGGTAATTTATTCTTTCCAGATCTTGATGTATATTTTCCAGGGTGTTGTAGGTCAACAGTAGAACCTTATGTTAGTGTTGTTAGACATATATCTAAATTCATGAGAATGAGGGATGCTTCCCCCACCAAGACATGTCTTCATGACATGATTAAAACTATTAAGGTGAGTCTGTGATGCACAAAAATGATAGTGATAAGGTGTGGTAGATTAGTTCTATTGAGTTGTGTGTTTGGGGAAGGGTTTCATGTTATAGGTTCTTGTAGAGGGCTTTGTAAGACACAATGTTTACACTTTGGAATCCCTATTTTGTTCATTGGTACCGTAGGATGCTCGGAAACATATTTTTATATGGGATTCTCCAGGTAGTCATGGTACAGTTTTTCCATGGGTGGATTAGAACAATTAGAATTTATTGGTATCTGTGCCTGTTTTAGGAGGTGGTGTACTGCTAGACCGTATGACTACATAAGGATCGTGGTGCTCAGTGTTTCCCAAATTTTACAACTGAGGATACATTCACTTCTAGTTACATGATTTCAACATAGATTAATCTGGACGTGGTTATGGTTTTTTACTTTGTGATTACCCTAAGTTTTTGTTGGAAGGAGGTGTTGGAACACTTTTGGATCATGATGGTGTTTGTGTCCCAATAGAGATCTCATTTTTGATAATTTTTACTAGTATTTCACTTTTTTAGGAGAAGAATAATTAAGTTATAGAGGATTTTTCTACTTGAGTTTTGATGTGTAAGACTTCTTAATATTTCTAGAAATATTTTCAAAGACAGATGTTGAGTTAGAGTAGGATTCTGGGGCCTAGAAAGCCAAGTGTGTTTATATTAAAAACATATTAAATATATTTTATCATATGCATGTTTTTTCATTGTAAATGTTGAATAAATACCATGAGAAGTCTCATATTAAAATGGGAGGCTTCGGATGAGTTCAAAACATTGTGTTTGCACAAGGCATGACATAACATTTATCATCTTTGGGTGTTGTGTGAGAGGTGAGTCATTGGTGGGGTGTTAAAAAGGGGCTAATTGATTTAATAAAATTATATAAATGAACCCATCCCTCCCCATTATTTGTTCATGGTAGGGAAGAGCATAACCCCCTCCCCCCTTTGGACTGATAGAGTGACAAAGATGAATATATGGAGAAGTGAAACCACTTATCTCTAATCATAATGACGATCACACCCAGATCGTGGTGAAACGACTTCAGAGAATGAATCCAATACTAAAGATTCCAAATTTATTTATGATGTTGGAATATTTTTGTTTCAATTCCTAATCCCATTTTTATTAATTTTTTTAATGTTTTAGAACCCTATTATGTTTTTTAGATATCTATTAGTAGTCGATCTGTAGGTTTTAGGGAAAACGAAGTTGATTCAGAGAGTTTGTAAGGATTTTATATTCTGAATTCCAAAAAACATTATGTGTATTTCGATGGAGCATGGAATGTGTTCTTACTTTTTTGGTAAGATTACCCTTGGGAACCACACACTATGTACCGGGGATATGTGCTCTATAGTGAGACCATGTCGTGTGGCATTGGGATATGGAAAGAGAATACATGTAAAAGGAAGGTGAAAGACATGTGCATGGGAAGGTGAAATTAGCAAGATGCTGGTAAGACAGCGAATTCCATGTACCAGTGGTACATTTTGCGTGGATGACACTGATGACTGATTTGTGGGTGGAGACACATGGTCAGGGGACTGAGTGAGATGAGGCATGCCATGAACCACACAAACAGACCATGTAAGCTCCCAAGGAAAGAGAAGAAATACAGGAGATGAAACTTCTAGGTGTTGAGGAGGGATCACATATTATATGAACCCCCATACATGCCATGTAGTCTTCCTGAAGACTTCTTCCTTATGTATCACTCTCTTTAAGACTCATATTCTTGCCTAAAAGTTGCTTAAAATGAGATTTTTTGAATATAGAATTTGATGGTGGAATTTATGTTAGCCTTTGAGATTTGAAGTGGAATGATTCAAGAATGGATTTTCATTGTCAATTCTAGACCATGTGTAGTGATCATGCTGGTTCATTGGGATTATTTCAAGGTCTATAACCTTCCCTATCATCTTAGTACGTGGGTTCCCTAGACTCTTAGTTAAGAAGACCAGTCCCCCTATCGTAACATAGCATATGTCCATAACCTATGACTATGCTGCAACCTGAGGCATGATAAGTGTGACACTCTTTGAGTAACACTTGACCACCATAGGATAATGGTTTGTGTATTAGAGAGATTATGGGACAAGTATTCCCCCTAATATACTAGGGTGAGAGTTTCCCTTTACTCTTGGATCGGTGGAGGAATAGATCCCATTTATATCGGGTGTGGGTCCTATACCCATAGAGTATTTATTCTAGGGTCAAAACACCCCTATTGGAGCAAGGTGAAGGTCCCCATACTATTCATGTATATGGATTCAAAGATACACTATTTTTTAGTGTGTGGGCTATCTATATTCATTTGATAGATAGAGTAGGTACTACACTATCATACCAATGTGTTGGTCCCCTATCCGTGGATCTGGTACTCCCCAATCATACAAAGGTGCAATTATTCCATATGAGCCATATATAGATAGTGGTTACTCTGATGTTATGTTAGGGTGTAGGTCCTCTGTTCTTGGACTCGAAACTTCTCTATCGTTCAAGGGTGTGGATTGTCTATACATGATTTTTAGGAAAATTCGGCACTCCCCCTATCTTACTAGGGTGAGGGTCCTATATCCTAGGGGTTAATAATCCCCTATTGTGTCATGGTGTAGGAACCCCATATCAATTATACTGGTAGACATAGAGTGGTACTCCCCTACTGTTCCTGGGTGATATTCCTCTATCAAAAGCATTGCACTACCAAAGTTTTGATTATCAGTGGGGATAAGATCCTCGAATGGAGTAGAAGATCCCTCGGTTGTGGGGCACAGTTATGAGGAGAAACCCTCTCCACCTTTTTTGTGAAGTACCTGGGTAAGAGTTTGTGATCCGTCGATGTAGTAAGGGGCATGAAACTCTACTTGGGATCTTATGGGACTGTACAAGGCTCAACAAAGTTGTGATAGGACATCTGGTGATGGGCACCAGAGTTGGACCCAGAGATCTATTCTCCGTAACGCCCCAACCCCAGTTGCCAAGAGTCGGTGCATTATTACATAACATTGGTATGATCACAAAAGATCAAGTCTTGGAAGACTGATTAGTTTAGTATCCTTGGATGTACTAGATATATTCATAAGGTTTACATTACATCATAAAATTAATAACTACATCAACATTGTTTCCATAGACCACACTCATATCCCCTCAGACTATCCCTGTAGGTCAGTCATAAAATACTTCTTCGCATCTTGGGAAAAATAAAACATAGAAAGGGGTGAGCTCAGATGCTCAGTAAGGATAACAATATAGCGGAAACTTTCTTAAATAAGCATAAACATTTAAGGAAATGTATAAGACTAAAACAAAAGCCTTTTAAACATGAACTTCAACATAATATGGAAAAGATAAAATAAAATAAATCCATTAACTTACTCACATGAATATTCCACTAGTCGAATAATCACATGCAATATCAATATCCACTTTCATAATGATGGAATGCATAAGGCCAGACTTTTATAACCACATAATCAAGGCCTTGTTCCATTACTACAAATAAGATTTTGTCAAGGACTTGTTCCAAGACACTAGTTTGTATCATGAGACCTACCGATGCATCGAGGAGATATAGCAGGCTCCAACCATCACTTACTAAGTCCAATGCATTCCTCATATGAAATGTTTTAAACATAACATAAACATTCGTATTAAAACTGGCATACGAAATGTCAATACTTTATCCATAAACCATCAATGGAATGAAATAACACATCTAGAGTCAAACATATTACAAAACCTTCAATACAATATGGAAGTTTTGTATCATAGTAAATCAACTTCAAAAAACTTAAAATCCATCAAAGGATGTTGACATAGATGAAATCAAATCCATTTTAGAGAAATATCTCTTTCTATTTTGAAATCATTTAAAGGTCAAAAAATTCTAAAATAAAACATTTATATTTGAAAATATTCTTATAATATCTTAAGGGAATCTTAAAATATGTTATGAAGGAAGAAAATAGCCACACCCACCGTATAAGTTAAAAATCATTCTTACCATAAATTTGTCGGAAAGGTCAAAAAGTACCTTGTTTGGAAAACGACGGAATTATTCCTTTATAAACATCTTATAAAAGTCCAGCAAAGGTATAAATTACATTAACCCATAGTCTAAAAAATAGTAATAATTTTTTCAAATACATTTTCAAGAAACATGGATGTGGATGATAAAGAGGTCCCAGTAGATAATTACGTATAAACAACATCATATAATGAAGAGATTGTAGAATTAACCCTTACCTTGTACTTTTCCGTACATACGTACGAGCTACAATATCATTATTTTGATATTAAAATCATATATAATTGGATGGTATATCATATATACACGAATCATTATCATGTTATATTTATTATATACATCAATTAAAGATCATTATTATACCTATCCAAATAATAATGTATTGACTAACAATTACACCACGACGTGGAGACGGTAAGCCGTACGTACACACGTATGGTGACATGTCATTCAAAAGATGGGTAGAATAATGAATATGGTTTTACCATATTTATAATAAAATCACAGTATATAGAACATACTCTAGTTATTATTTTATAATTTAAATAACAAAGAAAGAGGAAGTGGAAGAAGAAAGGAACTTGGAAGAGGTGATGAAATATTTACCTCTTCTTTAGGTTATTCCTTTGTAATTGATCAAAAGGGATCCTAAGGTTGGTTTTCTGACTAAAGGAAGTCCTATAGTATGAATGTAAAACAGTTTAGAGGGTATTTGGGCAGGGTTTGGCCGAGCCAAATTGATTTGAAGGTGTGAATTAGAGAGAATGGGGAGTGCCCTTTTTTAAGAGGGGTGATGGGAACCATAGGAAAAGCTAGAAATATTATTTTATAATAAAAACATTTTCAGTTTATAATGGCTCAAAAATGGATTATTTAAATCATAATGTGGGGATGAGTCGAAAACCACTCAACCAATATGTTTTAGATAGGTTTGGGTCACTATATTAACTTTATCTTTTAGATTTAACTCTTAGTTAAATAGTTTGACATTTACCATGTCTCTTTGTATTTTTATATTTTATAGTTAATAAACATACTATATACATACAATAGAACCCCAAGTGGTTCATTAATGATACAAATATAATTATATAAGTTTTTTGGCCAAAAATTAGTGTTTTTAGGAATATAATATCAATTAATAATATAATATTTGTTTTAAAAACACTTTTATATTAATTTTGACACTATTTTGTATTTTGTTTTTTCTAAATTCACAACAACATTATTACTTCAAAAAAAATTCATATGAAAAACCATAATATGTCATATTAACCTAGAAAATTAGTGGGAGTCATAAAAAGTCTCAAATTAAATTTATTTGGATAATTATAATATCAATTATTTTAATATTTCATTAATTAGGTAATTACTACATCATCATTGTGTCACAAATAAATTAAATTATGTAATGTCTAAATATTATAAATAAAATACCATTATGTAGGAGATCGTTTTAGTTTTTTAATGAATATTTATAGTCTAATTTATATTATTTATAACATTATATTAAAAATGTTTTAGTTATTAAAATTTGATTTTAACTCTTTTAACTCCTCTTTAAATAAAATAATAATAAGTGTCGTAATCTTATCCAAGTTGACCAAAGAGGTTCATATTTTATTCCTAAGGTTTTTTTGGTAGAATTATACTTATCCAATAGAATTAAGACATGCGTTAGGGTAATAATAATATCATTTTTACCCTTAAATACCCTATTTACTTTTAACTGTGGTAAATAAATGTAAAAAGTTACTTTTCACCAAAAATTATTTTCATCTTATTGAACCACATTTTTCTTATTGATATTAACCATTTGACTCAGATTTTTGAAATTTCAATAACAAAAGCGGTAAAATTATGTTTTACGTGAATTTGCGAATTCTCCTTGGAGGTGGGTAAATGGCGATGAAAAGTTCAATAAAATTTTTATATATCTAAAATTATTATAAACTGACTCCAATGAATTACATTGAAATTATATAGCTAATATTTATTTATTTTGAACAAAAATAAATTTAAATAAAATATATAATTATTTAAATAACAATTTGGTTTTAAACAATAACTTAGTGTTTTTCACTATTCATTAAAAATTGAATGTTTTCAGAAAAACACCAAAAATTAACCCTAAGTTAATTTAGATATTCCAAATCAAAAAGTGAAGTCCATTTTGAAACATAAAATTTATAAAATTTCAAAAATGGGTATTACTATTCATAATGGCTAGTTTGATTGGTTTTGGTGTGTTAGAACTCGAAGTTGCAAACAACACACACTACTATATTATTCAAAGAGAAGCGTACCATGGAAGCTTGGGGTGTTACATTCTATCCTAATTCAATTAATTTTGTCCTTGAAATTTGAAGAATATTACTGCATAAAAAGACTCGGGTGGTTCTTCATCATAAGTTCCTCGGGTTCCCATGCTGCCTCTTCAATCTTATGGTATCTCCATAGAAATTTTACCAGACGAGTCGTTTGGTTTCTCAGCACTTGTTCTCTTGTATCAAGAACCTTGATAGGCTCTTCACAATAAGATAGATCAGGTTCCAGTTCTAATTCCACATAGGTGAGTACATGCGTTGGGTCAGGTATGTATTTTCCCAACAGTGATACGTGGAATACATCATGAACATTGGAGAGACATGGTGGCATTTCCAAACGGTAAGCTACAACCCCAATTTGTTCTAGAATTTTTAAAGGTCTGATGTACTTGGGACTCAATTTTCCCTTCTTACCAGAACGTATAACACACTTCCATGGAGATACATTCAAAAAAACATGGTCTCCTACCTAAAATTCCAATTCCTTCTTTTGGTTATTGGCATAGCTCTTCTTCCTACTTTGAGGTTTTTTGATGTGGTTTTGGATTACCTTCACCTATCCATCGTTTCCTCCACAGGTTCTAGGCCTATGAGTTTTCTTTCACCAACATCATCCCAACAGGTTGGTGTGCGACATCTCTTTCTGTTTAACACTTCATATGGTGCCTTCTGAATACTTGAATGGAAGCTATTTTTATAGGAAAATTATACCATAGGTAAATATTGACCCCACATACCTTTAAAGTCAAGTGAGTATGATCTTAAAATGTCTTCTAAGGTTTGAATAGTTTGTTATGATTGTCCATCAGTTTGAGGGTGGTAGGCAGTGCTCAAACAAAGTTCAATATCTAGGGCATTCTGAAGACTTTTCCATAATCTTGATGTAAAGCGGGGATCACAATTATAAACAATCGACAGTGGTAATCCATGAAGTCTTATAACTTTATTAATATATAGTCTTTCTAAACGTTCAAGTGGTAAATCTTCCCTTATAGCAAGAAAATGGGCAGACTTGGTAAGACGATCAACAATGACCCATATTGCATCATTTTTTCTAGGAGTCTTTGGTATCCCCATGACAAAGTCCATCATAATATTATCCAATTTCCACTCAAGTATGGGAAGAGGTTTCATGACTCCTCTAGGGTGTTGCATTCGAGCATTCACTTGTTGACAAACCATACATCTTGACACAAAATCAGCAATCTTCCTCTTCATATTGTCCCACAAAATTTTTTCCTTCAAATGTCTATACATCTTAGTGATACCAGGGTGTATATATAAATTGGAACTATGAGCATCATCCAACAATTCCCTTTTTAGATCAGGTATATTGGGAACACAAATTGTCTTCCCAAATTTCAAAATTCCATCTTTATACACAAAGTCACTTAGTCTCCCATCATTCACAGCTTTAATCTTCTTTTGAAAATCTTTATCACCGGTCTTAGAACTCTTTATCCTTTCTAGTAAAGATTATTTGGCAACCATTTGAAAAAGTATTGACATTTCACCTTCCATGGTTTTTCCCATCTCCATATTTACTAGATCCATGTATATTGGATCCTTTTAAACTCTCATCTTGTTCAAAACTCCATGATCCTTTCTACCCAAAGCATCTCCCACCTTATTTTCCTTCCCTAGTTGGAAGTGTATAGTGAAACCATAATATTTGAGCAGTTCAAGCCATCGTCTTTTCCTCATATTGAGTTCTTTCTATGAGAAAATATACTTTAAACTCTAGTGGTTAATATATATCTCACATTTTCACAATAGTGATAATGTCTCCATATCTTCAAAGCAAATATTACAGCTGTTATATCAAGAAAATTAGTAGGATAGTTTTTCTCATGAATATTTAGCTATTGTGATGCATAGGCAATAAACCTATCATCCTGCATAAGGACACAACCAAGTCCCTTCTTTGAAGCATCACTATAAATAACAAACCCATCATTCCCCAATTGTAGACTCAATATAGGAGCATTGACTAATCTTATCTTCAGTTCTTCCAAACATTATTCACAAACTTTGGTCTAAACAAATTTAACATATTTATGTGTTATCTTGGTTAATGGGTTAGCCAATTAGGAAAAATTCTCGATGAAATGCTGATAATAACCAGCTAAACTAATAAAACTGCATACCTTAGTTATACTCGTTGGTGCTAGTCATTCATAGATTGCTTTGTTCTTAGAAGGATCAACAGAGATTCCATTATTAGAGAAATTATAGCCAATAAAATACATATCATGAATCCCGAATTCACACTTGATAAAATTCCTACATAGTTCATGTATTCTAAGAGTCTTCAGGATAATGCACAAGTGATTTTCTTAATCTTTATAGCTTTTACATTATACCAAGATATAATCGATAAATACCACTAGAAAGTCATCAAGATATTCCTTGAAAACTCTATTAATTATATCCATGAAGATAGAGGGTGAATTAGTCAATCCAAATGGCATTACTATAAACTCATAATGCCCGTACCTGGTTCAAAATGCTGTTTTCAGAATGTCTTCCTTCTTCACACACAACTGATGATATCCAGATCGAAGATCAATCGTTGAAAAATATTGATCTCCATGAATTTGGTCGAATAAATAGTCAATGCGAGGTAGGGGATACTAGTTCTTTGTTGTTATAGCATTGATTTCCCTGTAGTCAATGCACAACCACATAGATCTATATTTCTTCTTAACAAAAAGATCAGGGGCTCCCCATGGAGAAACACTAGGGAAAATAAATCCATTATTAATCAATTCCTATAGTTGTTTCTTTAGTTCCACTAATTCCACAATGGCCATTCTATAAGGGGTATTTGATATGGGCCTTGATCTATGAATTAAATTAATGGAGAACTCAATCTCTCATTCTGGAGTATGTCCAGGTAAATCTTCTGGAAACAAATCAACATATTCTTTCACAATAGGTACATCCTCTATTTGAACATTCCTTTCCTCACCCATAGTTACTTCATTCTCTTCCTCCCCAATAATTGAATTTAGTTGAGCTACTTGGGGTGGATATAGATAAGAATTTGGTGGTGATGATTCTTCTTTATAGATAAGGTGTTCTTTATTATCGTCATCAAAAGTAGTAACCTCCTTCTTCTTACAATAAATATTTCCATCATGGTCAGAAATCTAATCCATAATGAGGATTATATCAAATTAAATCATTTGTATGATGATCAAATTAGAAAATAAAGAATATTTATATGCCCTAATGGGGGCTGATTCACAAAACTTTGCTGCAATGATACTTCCCTTAGGATTTTTGACTAACAACTCCCTTGTTAAATCAAATTCGAAATATCTAATTTTCTTATCAAACTAGGATGATATGAAACAATGTGATGATCCAGAATCAAATAAAGCATTTTCTAAACTTGAGGAAACCATTAAATTACCTGCCACTATGCCTTTTAGAGCTTCCACCTTAGTAGTAGTGATAGCATAAGCTTGGCCTGGATCCCTTGGCCTTTTCTAAGGTAAGTTCCCCTGATGCTTAGGGAATTCATTCGCATAATTCCCCTTAATCTAAAATTTTAGCATTCAACATCAACAGCCTCTTTCTTACCCTTGCAATCATGAGCTGGTGGCCTTTTGACCACACTTTTAACAAACTCCCATTCCCTTCAGACAAGTACCGGAGCGTTTCTTCCCACTTTTACTGAAAGATGGATATTCAAATTTCCCCTTGTTCCCATTATTTCAATTTCTAGAGTGTTCAGCATATCTTTTCTTCTCTTTATTTGCTTTAAATTCGTAAGACTTAGAGAATTATTTTTCTCTCTTGATAGCACATGAGACAATATCTTTGTACAATGAGAAGGATTGTGAGAATAATGCTCGATGGAGAGATGGTTTTAACCCACCAAATAAAGGATCAATATTAATATTTGGGTTAAGTATATAATCTGCAACATGCCTCTCCAGCCTTGTAATGTTAGCTTCATACTTTGCGACATTATCATCCTCCTTTTACCTCATACTCAGAAATTGCCTTTCCATATATACTCGATGGTCACGAGGAAATTATTTTTTAAGAAAAGATCTTTAAACTCCCTCCATTCCATATTTGATACTTTATCATATTCTATTGTGTTTTGAATCATTAGACACCATTGATCAGCATCTCTAGTGAGGTGGTAAACTGTGATGACAACCTTTTCCCTTTTACTACTCCCCAAGGCATGGAATATTTTCTATAAGGAATTTATCCATTGCTCAGATACTAGTGGATTTGTACTCCAATTGAATTTTGGTGTTTGCTACCTCATGAAGCAATCTAACATTGATCCTCCACGTTGTGGATCAGGGTGCTCCATACGAGTATGGTTATTATTCATAACCTGAGTGAGTTGTCCCATTATGGTGATAAGCTGATCAACACTAGTTGTTTCACTAGCTCCACTATAATTATCTGGAGTAGGAGGGAAGTCCCTAATTGGAGTGCATGCATTGATATGGTTTCCATTCTTACAACTATGCACCATTTCTAAATAGTAGCATACACTAGATCAGTTTATGAATCATAATAAATAATTCCAAACTTTAAAAACACTTAACATAAAATGAATAGTTTATGGATATAATCCATAATCATAAAAATGTTTTCATTGAGGAAGTATATACTCATAAACTCTTCATAATGGTTTGTAAAGAAAATGAGAATTATCTTAAGCATATCCCTTGGGAGTGTCATAACCAAGAGTGTAGCTAGGACCGTTTTTGTGAACCAGTTCCTATTTGAGTATAGCTCAAAGTAGTGTTTACGGGTTTTACCACTAGGTACATCTGTGCTAGAGATGCCTCTACCTGATCGAATCCAGACTGGGATGCATTGCTTGTAAAACTCACAAAATCTCTACAATACCAAAATTCTAGGAAGTTCTTCTATACAAATCCTCAAAGTCTATCTTAGGGATATTTTCTCTAATCATAGTTTATGTAAATCTAGTTTCCAAGGTTTGAACTAAACTTCCTTTGATACCAACTGTAACACCCTGACCCTAGTTTCCAGGAGTCGGTGCATTATTAGATAACATTGGCATGATCACAAAAGATCAAGTCTCGGAAAACCAATGAGTTTAGTATTCTTGGAAGTACTAAATACATTCATAAGGTTTACATTACATCATAAAATAAAAACTACAACAACATTGTTTCCATAGACCACACTCATATCCCCTCAGACTATCCCTACAAGTCAGTCATAAAATACTACTTCGCATCCTGGGAAAAATAAAACATAAAAAGGGGTGAGCTCAGATACTCCGTAAGGATAACAATATAGCATAAACTTTCATTAATAAGCATAATCATTTAAGACAATGTATAAGACTAAAACAAAATCTTTTTAAACTTAAAATTAAGCATAATATGGAAAATATTAAATGAAATAATGCCATTTACTTACTAAAATGGATATTCTACTAGTCAAATAATCACATGCAACATCAATATCCACTTTCATAATGATGGAATGCATAATGCGAGACTTTCATAACCACATAGTCAAGGAATTGTGCCAAGACTAAAAATAAGATTTTGTCAAGGACTTGTTCTAAGACACTAGTTTGTCTCATGAGACCTACTAATGCATCGAGGATCAATTGCATGCTCCACCCGTCACTTACTAAGTCCAATGGATTCCTCATATGAAAAGGTTTAAACATAACATAAAAATTCATATTAAAACTAGCATAAGAAATGTCAATAGTTTATCCATAAAACATGAATGGTATGAAATAAGACATCCACAGTCAAACATATAACAAAACCTTCAATGCAATATGGAAGTTTTGTATCATAATAAATCAACTTCAAACAAACTTAAAATCCATCAAAGGATATTGACATAGATGAAATCAAAACCATTTTAGAGAAATATCTCTTTATATTTTGATATCATTTAAAGGTAACATAATTATAAAATAAAACTTTTATATTTGAATATATTATTATAATCTTGTAAGGGATGCTTCAGAGATGTTATAACGGTGGAAAATAGCCACACCTGCCGTATAATTTAAAAAAACATTCTTACTTTAAATTTCTCGAAAAGGTCAAAAAGTACGATGTTTGGAAAACGACGGAAAGATTATTTTATAAACATCATATAAAATCCAAAAAAGGGTACAAATGACTTTAACCCATAGTCTATAAAATATTAAGAATGTTTTGAAATAAATTTTTAGGAAACATGGATGTGGATGATAAAGAAGTCCCAATAGACAATTGCTTATAAATATACTCAGATAATGAAGAGATTTTAGAATTAAACCTTACCTTGTACTTTTACTTGGTTGAGGGAAGGTTAAACTCTTCTATAATGATGAAATAATTGTTATTAAATTATAGAATAATCATATATATTAATATGATATCATATATTATCTTTTAACATTGCTTTCTTAATAATATCTTAGTATTATCGTCATTTCGAGTGTTAACAGATTTGTTTTCATTTATATTATTTATTATGTGAGTCATATTTTTTATGGATGGGATGTATAATATTCATATCCAGAATTATATCAAGTATTTAAACATTATTTTTAATCATCAAATGAAAATTATTCTTGATTGGATACGATGAGGAATGAATCTCATCGCGTTCGTGGAGACCGTAATCCGTACGTATGCACGAGCGACAATATCATTCTTTTGATATTAAAATAATATATAATTGGATGGTATTTCATATATACAATATCATTATCATTTATATTTATTATTTACATCAATTACAGAAAATTATTATTCGCATCCAAATAATAATGTATTGACTAACCATTACACCACGACGTGGAGACGGTAAGCCACACGTACACACGCATGGTGACATGTCAATCAAAGCATGGATAGAATAATGAATATGGTTGTAACATATTTATAATAACATCATATTATATATAATATACTCGAGTTATTATTTTATAATGGAAATAACAATGAAAGAGAAAGTGGAAGAATATAGGAACTTGAAAGAGGTGATGAATTATTTACCTCTTCTTCGGGTTCATCCTTTTAATTTGACCAAAAGGGCTCCATAGGTTGGCTTTCAGAGTAAAAAAAGGACACTAGGATGAAGGGAAGATAGTTGAGATGGTATTTGGGGAGGGTTTGGTAGATCCATATGGCTTTTAAGGTGTGAATTAGAAAGAAGGGGGAGTTCCCTTTTATAAGAGGGGTGAGGGGCACCTTAGGAAAAGCTAGAAATATTATTTTATAATAAAATAATTTTCGGTTTATAATTGCTCAAAAATGTATTATTTAAAGTATAAGGTGGGGATGGGTAGAAAAAAACCCAACCAATAGGGTTTAGATAGGTTTGGATCACTATATTATCTTTATTCTTTAGATTTAACTCTTAGTTAAATAATATGACATTTACCATGTCTCTTTGAATTTTTATATTATATAGTTAATAAACATACTATATACTGACAAGGGAACCCCATGTGGTTTATTAATGATACATATATCATTATATAAGTCTTTTTTACAAACCTTATATATTTAGTAATATAATATAAATTAATAATATAATATTTGTTTTAAATACTCGTTTTTTTTAATTTTGACACTATTTTGTATTTTGTTTTTGCTAAATTCATAATAGCATTATTACTTCGAACCAAATTCATATAATAAACGATAATATGTCATATTAACCTAGAAAATTAGTTTAATTGATAAAAAGTCTCAAATTACATTTATTTATATATTTATAATATCAATTATTTTAATATTTCATTAATTATGTAATTACTACATCATCATTGTGTCATAAATAATTTATATTATTTAATGTATAAAAAATATAAATATAATACCATTATTTATGAAATATCTTTATAATTTTAATGAATATTTATAGTCGAATTTATATTATGTATAACCTTATATTAAAAATGTTTTAGTTATTAAACTTTGATTTTAAATATTTTGTCTATTCTTTAAAAATAATAATAATAAGCGTCCTAATATAATCCAAGTGGACCAAAGAGGTTATTATTTTATTCCTAAAGTTTCTTTTGGTCTAATTATACTTATCCAATAGAATTAGTACATGTGTTAGGGTAATAATAATAACATTTTTACCCTAAAATACCCTATTTACTTTTAACCGTGGTAAATAAAAGTAAAAAGTTACTATTCATAAAAAAATATTTTCATCTTATTGAACCACATTTTTTTACTAATATCAACCATGTCTCTATGATTTTTGAAATTCCAATCACAGAAGTGGTAAAATTATGTTTTATGTGAATTTAAAAATTCTCTTAGGAGGTGGGTAAAAGAAATTGAAAAGTTCAATAAAATTTTAATGTATCTAAAATTATTATAAACTGACTCCAATGAATTACATTGAAATTATATAGGTATTATGTATCTATTTTTAAATATAATAAATTTTAATAAAATAAATAATTATTTTAATAGAAATTCGGTTTTAAACAATAACTTTGTGCTTTTCACTATTCATCAAAATTGAAATTTTTCAGAAAAATACCAAAAATCATCCTAATCTAATTTCAATATTCTGAATCCAAAAATGAATTCCATTTTTAATGATAAAATTTATAAAATTTCAAAAATTGGGTGTTACTATTTATAACGGCTAGTTTGATTGGTTGTGGTGTGTTAGAACTCGAAGTTGCGTACAACACACACTACTGAATTATTCAAAGAGAAGCATTTTGTGGAAGCATGGGGTGTTACATTCTAGATGGAGCACATTTTTTTTGGGTGTACCATATAGTATGGTAGAATTTTTCCAAATTGAGTCTATCTCTCAAAAGAGTGATTTATGGAATGGATAATCCAGTGTAATGTGTTGTCCTAGGCACGTGTTACCTTTGAGCCTCAAGTAGAATCCTATATATGGATTTGATGTTAGATCCTCATGAGAAATGGAGTTTAGGATGAGTATATCAAGATGATTATGGGAGTCCTTGCGCTGTTTTAACCTTTATTAGGTTAAATACTACATGGACTAAGACAAATAGTTGTGTATAGCCAAGGATTGTCAAGTTGTAGTCCTTCTTTTATTTAGGTTCCCTATGGTTGGGTTGATCAAATTGTTTCTTTTAAATTGTTAACATTTCTTTTGGTTAGTTGGGATTCATATAGTGTATTGTTATATTTACCCCTTCACTGGCTTTTCCCACCCATGTTGTGTCTTGTGTAGACAATAGGTCTTTCAGTGGAGTTCAAGGAGGACACAAGGTAGGCTAAGTTTAGTGATATAGACTGACCAAGGTGTATATTAGGAAATAGATTAAGAGCTTTCTTGTAGTTTCATTTGACCTTGATCCCCTTCTTCTGAGAATGTTGGATCATTTTTCAGTTTTTATTGGGCTTGTAATTTTACATTTTACACTTTTATTATATATATTATATACTAGTAGTGGGATATATATATCCATTCATGTTTTTTCAGTTTATTTTTATCTCTACACAATTTCATGGAGATATTTATGGGTGAGTGAATACATGTACTGTAAGCTATGGCCTCCCTTGTGATTTATATTCCCACTCATTTCTGGTCACCATCCCAAGGCCTACTAGAGGTGAGCTTTGGATAACTGTGTCCCATACCCTGGTGCTTTGGGTCATGACATAACTAATATAGTCAAATTACTTCTTTCTCTTGTTGTTTTTAAATTAACATTAAATAAATAATGTCAAAATAGACAATATTTTTATTTTATAATAAATGATATTTTATTAAAATATTAAAAATGAAGAAAAATTGTATCCTATTAAAATATATTTTTAAATGTTAATAAATATAATATATGGTTTATATATGTACCAATTTATCTTATATAATTAATATATTGACCCTTTAATAGTGAAAAACTCTTTTAGCAAGGTTAATGTTAAAACTGTTTTTGTGTGCATTATTTGTGTTTGTATTAAAATTACTTTTACATGCACATTGGTACTTTTATTTTATAAATTATATATAATATTTAGAGTCATTTGGTGTAAATTTTCAAATATTTCTCACTTTAATTTATTTTTAATGGATAAATTACCTATGTTAGGGAACTAGTTATCATGGTAAAAAAAGGGGTAAGATTGAGTAAACATAAAGACTAAGGAAAAAATAATAGAAATAATTTTTTTTGGTGTAAGTGTTTATAGAACATAACTTTCCTCCACCCCATTATTTTTCAATTTTGGAAGCACATTAGGTAAGGGAGACCTCCCAATAGTGAATAATTTTTGAGTATTTACAAAAATTTCACTTCTCCTCAACTATAAAAGGGAAATCACTCTCCCCATAAATCCACACATTTGAACCAAATTTTTTCTTCCAAAGCTGATATAAATCATTCCCAAAATTTTCTAAAATTAGTATATAAGCCTTATTTTGGGATAAAATCCAACCTAGAAAGCATTTAGTCCAAACCAAAGGAAGATACCCAAAGAAGATGTAATGTTCTTCAATAAGAATAATTATTTTATTTCCATATACACCTATTATATTATTCTTATACTATGATTATATAATATATTTAATATAATAAATATACACATATTTTGTTATATTAATGGTATGACCTACATCCATACAGAATTCCACCAAATGGGTTACATAATCATTGTTTGTGTGTGGAATATACTACCGCTTCGTGAACCGATGTCGTTTTTTTTCCATTACGACCTTCCATGGTTAAGAATAATGATTGAAATACTATTTATATATGATTTTATGATTTTATTATGATTATATAATTATTTTATAACACTTATCTTAATTATATCCATTTTTTTGTGAATACAATAACATCGTCCATGTGTACAACAGTCTACCACCTCGTGAAGTGATGTGATTCATTCACGCTTTACATGAAATGTATATAGGATATGTTTAATGAATAATATTTCATATATATGAAATTAAATTTCTACAAGAATGATAATATACATATCATTTTATTTTCTATATTATAAATATGATAAAAAATGGAAACATCGTTCATTCGTATGTACAACCTACCATCTCCATGAATAGTGCATTTCATTTACAATCACTAAATAATGTGGATTAATCTAAAACAATATATAATGAATATTTATGATATATATATATCATGGTTTAAAACCTAGACATTAGGAATCCATGATTTAATTAAGTGTTCCAAAAAAAAAACAGGTCAAAATATATACGAAAAACAAAATAGTTTTTAGCCGAATCGTAACTTTAACAAGAATTATTTAATAAATATGTAATAAAAGGTCAAAATAAAATACTATATGGTGTGATATATAAAAATTTTTATCTATAAAATATTAATAATGAACATATAATTATTATATTGTAGTTCTGAATGATTGTGAATGAAATCAAGACTTATGGTAAGAGTTTTTCTCATCTCACTTTTATAACTACAAGATGTATTCCATATTCACCACTTATTTTGGTGTGTGGTGTGTATAATTACCAGGATTGTATTTTATGATAATTATTATTAAATTTTTGGGATTTACATATACATTTTATTATTTCTCTTTCATGAAGATTATGGTTTCAATGTTAAAAAAGTTGTAATGGATTTTCATCAAATTTTTCCTTCTTTGAAAATTATGTATGTAATATAACAATATTATTTTATGATGGTTGTATACATACCCTTTGAATTGTAACATCGGGAATGTACATATTATTTTGATATTATTTGTTTCATTTAATTTAATTATTTTTTTGGGGATTATGATTAAATGTCACAAAAGTGGGAGAAGTCTTTTGTTAAAATCTCACTAGTTATCAAGATTATTTGTGATTAAGTCTCCAATATTGTAATATTATGATATAATTCAAATAATTATCCTGACGTTTACATGTACACTAGATATTTCATGGGAATAATTGTTTTCCTTCATTTTCCTCTATTTATGTACTCAATAGTTCCAAGGGATGTTTTTTATGAAAAACTATCTTTTTGGTCGAAAACTCATTTCATCCTAAATCTTGTTTTATAAAAAAGTTTTAATTTTTTAAATATTTTTATTCCAAATAAAGAAGGATATTTTCCTCCAGAAATGTTTTATATTATTTTTAAAATCATCCTTTATGATCTGTCCAGGTTATTTTCAAACAATGTTATTTTCAAAATGTTTTGTTGATTTATAAGTGATTTTAAAAATTAAAGGGGTATTTTCCTTAAAATATTTTTAATGATATTTTTATTTTATTTACTTTCATAAATGTCAAAAACCATGTTGTAACTTACCCTCTACTTGGGATTTTTATATATTTATTCCATCCTACTTCTTTATGTGGATGGATAACTACTGTTTCAAAGAGATTTTTATGGAACCCATTTATTATCAATGGGTTAATCATGTTTTAAAGAAATAATTATTGAAACCATTTATTTTCTATGGATTAAATGTATTTTAAAGATATTAACATGAAACCCTTTTATTTTCCATTGGTAAATCATGTTATAAAAGGAATACTGTTTGTTTCTGGGATTTTATGATGAAAGTGTTTTATTCATGATACAATACTTGGGTATTATATGAAACACGTGAGAATGATAAAATTTATACCAAGGGTTTATCCCCATTATATCCCACAAGTGAGCTTGAAATAGCATATACGATGGTTTGATCCCCATTATAGCTCATGAGAAATTGGTGAGACTAATATAGATTATACGAAGGATTAAGCCCCATTATAGCTCATGGGTGAGACTAATATAACTTTTAATAAGGGTGATCTATATTATAGATATCTAATTACTTGGGTAATAATTATATTAGAAGTCAACTGTATGGTTATTCCAATTAAAATGTTTTTTGAAATGATTTAATGAGAGTTATACTACATGTAACTAAATATGGTTTTAATGACTTTTTATTGGTTTATAATGTTTCTTATCATCGTGATTTATATCAAATGGCTAATGATTATTGATTTGGATGACCCTTTAATTTGATATGTTTTCATTTTTGATGATACAATTATTTTTTGGTATTATTTATTTTGTGATTCACTCATGCAATCTGATTATGTTGACATACCCATATGAACTTATTATGATTATTGATGAAATTCATTCACTAATGCTTATATTTACCCTTACTGACCAATTTAGATCACCATTATTACATTTCTTTTTCTACTGGTTATAATGAATTATGGGGAATCAATTTTTAAGAAAAGGGATTTCATTTGGATGATGATTTTGAATTAATGTGTTATAATAAATGACGGGTTATGTGGTAGAAGTTATTATTTAAATATATATGTTTATTTGAAGATGTTTTTCCTAATTCTCAAAAACTGTAAACCTAAAAGGTATTTTCGAATTTAAGTGATCCTGTTTTTACTTTTGATGATGTACGGTTTTTATTGGAAAGAATTGGGTCACAATTATTAGCATGAAATCTTGGAATATAATTTTTATGATATCAACATTGGATCTAGTGTTCATGTCTTGGGTTGTTATGGTTTGTATCAGGGGAAATGATTAGATAACTTTGGAGAGTAGGGGGTTTTATTATGAGGTTATATTAAGAGTTATTGATGCATAAAAGGTCTATAAGATTAATTTTTAACATCATTTCATGTATTAGAAACCTCATTTTATGGGTTAATTTATTTACAAGCATTGATGCTACTAATGAAATTTTTAGTGACAGTTTTTTGGGGTAGAGGTATTTTTAACTCCTAGGATCAACAAGAAGTGTTGTTTAAGGAGGAATTATTTTTCATGTTTCAAGAAAAAATGGACAACCTTTATTTTGGGTGACAAGACATAACATCTAGAAAGGAAGTGAGGCTTGAACCCATGACTGAAGGATGATAAGGGTTTCACACCTACCACTAGCCTATGTGATTTCATGGTTAGTATGAATTTTCAGGTAAATATTATATTTATTTTGAAAACATATGGGATTTCATTTTAGGAATAATGGTATATTTATCTTAGAGGATTATATGATCAAAACATTAAAGTATTTGGTTTTCAAACGTAGTCAAGAAATCATGATGAAATTTAACGATAATTACTTATGAAATTATTTTGTCTAAACATTGAGCATTACTGTTGAATATTAAAGATTTATGTATGAAGGTTTATTCATTTAGATAATTATGATACCTTTTGAAAATAATATTTTCTTTTGCTTAATGACATGTGGAATAGCTTTATTGTCCCTTTTATGGTTATGTGGTCTTTAAAAGGCGGTTTTACAGTATTATGAATAAAAAATGTCATCCAGAATACAGATAATTAGGAAAAAAGATATATTATAGTGTAAATTGGATAATTAATAAAATTATACTCATAAACTAAGTATATTTACATATTAACTTATTCTAGATTATAAGATAATTCCTTAACTCTATGTAAAGGATATAGAAACAAAAAATTTATCCCAGAACCATCATTTATGTTGAACTGATAGCTTTGTCATTAATCAAATATTTATTGTTTTTAGGCACTTAAAATTCCATTGGTCATTCAATTTCTTTTGATCAATGACCACAATCAATCTCAATAATTACTTTTCCCTTTTCTCCTTTCACACATATTGTATCCGATTTTGGAAACCTATATATATATTTTTTCTAATATTAACTTTTTTTACTTCCTATTATCTATTATAAATTTTATATTGTATTGACCTGTTTTATGATTTGGTTTTACAAAAAAAGTATCTTCAAATTTCCAATATTTAATTATCAAGATAAAGTTCAAATAGTGGGAGCACAATTTAGTAAGTGGGGATTAGATGATGTAACACCCTATAATTATAAAAAAGATAATTATATTTTATATATTAAGGGGCATAAAAATAAATTTATCTTATAATACACACAAAAATGAGTTTCTTTGTTAGATTTCAGTACACACAAGACCATGTTCTACCAAACAACAATATATAATTAATATTAGTATTTAACATCATGGTTATCACATAGAAGTTGGAATAGAGGGTATGGAAAAGATTAATTGAATTATTGAAATATATTTTTCTCTAATATATATAATTAATTATTTTATTTCAAATTAATAAAAAATGAAAATAAAACCCTATTTTAAAATAAAAGGAAATATTTTTCTAAAAAACTATTTATGTACTCACAATTTTATTTTACAAAAATAGAATAAACAAATCAGTCCTATTGGATTATTATAATTTAATTTATATGTAATAAATTCAATATAATATTTAACAATAATCTATTGTTTTTTTCAAATAGTAGATAAAAATGAATTCAATTTTTTTCTTAAAAACTCTCTTCTTTTTTCCAAAAATAGTTTATCACATTTTTATAGCGCAATAATTTTTAAGTATATTTTTTTGGTCATTTTATAATTTTTATTTGAAATAATTAAATTAATTTTATAAATTAAACTAGAAAAATTATCTTAGGGTCAATTTTGGGTATTTTTTGAAGAAATTATATTCTCTAATGAATAGTAAAGATTTGGTATTTTAATTGAAAACTATATTTTATTCTAAATTATTTAAAATATTAAATCATATTTTTATTAGATTTTAAGAAAAAATAGATATATTATGCATATATTAATCCTATTTAAGAATTTTTAAATTTTTTCATATGGAATTTGATATAAAAACTTTGTAATCTATTGAACTTTTTCACTTCTAAAAACCTAATTTTTTTCCCATTCTCTTAATTCATTTTAAAATAATTGATTCCAATTATTTAAGTTTAATTTATTAAAATGGATTTAACATTTTGAATTAGAAGAATTTATATTTTCTAATAAGTTCAAATTAATTTTTTACCGTAATGATGAGTAAAAAAATATAAAAATAATTATAGTGATTAATGTAAAAATGAGTTTACTTAGTGGTTAAAAATATAGAATAAGTTATAAAAATGACCCAAAATACAATAAAAAACCAATTATATGGAAATATTTATAACTTTATCACCTTATTAAATATTTTAATATTTTTTGGGGTAATATTGCATGAATATGATGTATATAATTTGTTATATAAAGAATAAAATAAAAAGGGAACCTTCTTTGTTTTTAATATCTATAAGGCTTGAAATAAAAAATATTGGTTCATTTATAAATATTATTTAGAAATAAAAATGAGTTTTTATCAAAATAATAAATTATCCTTAATTTCTAGAAATTAATTATTTACTTAAAATTCTTAGTAAATTCCCACACAACAATTATTTATTTAATAATTTACTAAAATAAAGGATAACAGAAATATAAGAAGTAATGTAAATTGGATAAATTAATTTCTTAAATTAATTATTTATATTAATATATAATTTACCAATGGTTTTGAGGTAATTTATTCAAATTACACCACATTATTGATGTTTTTAAATTTAAATAAAATCAGTAATGTCAAAATTGACATTATTGTTTTTTTAATAAATGATATTTTATTAATTTATTTAAAATTAAGAAAAAAATATCCTTTGACAAGTGATTTTTAAATGAAACTAAATATCATATATGGTCCATTAATGTAACAATTTATCTTTTATAATTAACATATTGACCCCGAAATAGAACAAAACTATGTTAATGTGGTTAAGGACAAAACAATGTTTTTGTGCATTTATGTGTTTTATTAAAATTAATTTTACAGAGACAAGTTATTTTTTTATAAATAATATATAATATTTTAAATAACTAGGTCTATTTTTTATAATATGTAAAATTTTAATTTAGTCTTAAAGGATAAATCTCCAAGGTTAGAAAACTAGTTACCATGGTAAAAACATAAAGGTTAAAATTGAGTAAACTTAGAGACTAGGGAACAAAAAGATAAATTTTTTTGTGGTGTATGTTTGGATAGAAAATAATTTCCCATAACTCCATTATTTTTTAATTTTGGATGCACATGAGGAAAGGTTGACTTCTTAATAGTGAATAATTATGAGTATTTATAACAATACCACTCCTCCTCAACTATAAAATGAAACTCACTCTTCCCATATTTTCAAAAATATCATAAAAACATTAGATCATCCAAACACTGATAAATTCAGTCCCCATGTTCCTTAATCACGTCCTATAATCATTATTTTGGAACAAAATCCATCCTATTATTTTTTTAGTGAAAATTGATGTAATATACTAGAAGAAGATGTAATGTTCTTCAATTAGAATCATTATTTTGTTTCCTTCAACAACTCTATCAATTATTCTTATACCGTGATTATAAAATAAACTAAGTATCCTAAATATAGTGAGATTGTTTTATGTTAAGGGTTAAAACTACAAAACAACACAATTCCATCAAATGGGTTACAAAATCATTGTACGTGTGTACAATATACTACCGCCTCATGAACCAATGTCATTAATATTTACATTACCACCTTTCAAAGAATGTAATAATGAAGGAAATAATATATATATATATATATATATATAATATTTATGATTTTATTAAAATTCTTTAATTATTATATAATAAATAACTTCATGTTTTCTATTTTTAGGGAATACGATACCGTCATTCATGCATACTATGGACTACCTCCTAACAAAGCGATGTTACTCTGTCCTGCATTACATGGAATGTATTAAAGATGGATTTAATAAACACATGTGATATTTATTAATAAAATAATATTGCAATGATAATATATATATATATATATATCAATTTTTTTCATACATTCAAATACTCAATGAAAATGGAAACAATGTTCTTGATTATGTATGGCCTACCATCTCCATGAACTATGTATTTCATTTTGTATCACTAGATTTTATATATTAATAGAAATAAATATATATATATGTATATATATTAAATATATGTAATATTTTTATAATATTTTACAATATATATATTTCTAAGATATTATTAAGGTAATCAGATAAAAAATAGTAAGTCAAAACATATAAGAAAAGTAAAGCGGTTATTACCAAAAACGCAAATTTAACAAGGAAATATTAATAAACAGGTAATAAAGGGTCATAATAAAATAAAATATGGGTTTGTATATGAATTTTTTTTCTATGATATATTTTTAATAAACTTATAATTTTTAAATATAAGGTTTGAATGAGTATGATAGAAGTCAAGATTTAAGGTAAGGGGTTTTCTCATCTCACTTTTATTTTTGTGAGATGTATGCTATATTCACCCTTTATTTTTTTGGTGTGTATATTTCCCATTAATGAAGTTTATGATTCTTATAATTAAATTTACTAGGATTTATATATCCATTTTAGTATCTCTCTTTCATGGGGAATACAATTTCAATGTTTTCAAAATGGTAATATATTTTTGTCATAATTTTCCTTCTTTGACACATATGTCCTATTATGAAAAAATCTTATTTTTGAGGTTTATATACATCCCATTATAAATTTTATATCATTTATCTACTTGTTTTATTGAAATTATATGTTTGAAAATGTTTTATATCTTAAAAATTTATTTTCAAAACGCAATGGGCACTTTCTCCAGAATGATTTTAATGATATTTTAATTGCATTTACATTCATCAATGTAAAGAAAACTTATTTTTACCTGCCACTACGCCTTTTAGAGCTTCCACCTTAGTAGTAGTGATAGCATAAGCTTGGCCTGGATCCCTTGGCCTTTTCTAAGGTAAGTTCCCCTGATGCTTAGGGAATTCATTCGCATAATTCCCCTTAATCAAAAATTTTAGCATTCAATATCAATAGCCTATTTCTTAACCTTGCAATCATGAGCTGGTGGCCTTTTCACCACACTTTTAACAAACTCCCATTCCCTTCAGACAAGTACCAGAGCGTTTCTTCCAACTTTTACTGAAAGATAGATATTAAAATTTCCCGTTGTTCCCATTATTTCAATTTCTAGAGTGTTCAGCATATCTTTTCTTCTCTTTATTTGCTTTAAATTCGTAAGACTTAGAGAATTATTTTTCTCTCTTGATAGCACATGAGACAATATCTTTGTACGATGAGAAGGATTGTGAGACTAATGCTCGATGGAGAGATGGTTTTAACCCACCAAATAAAGGATCAATATTAATATTTGGGTTACGTATATAATCTGCAACATGCCTCTCCAGCCTTGTAATGTTAGCTTCATACTTTGCGACATTATCATCCTCCTTTTACCTCATTCTCAGAAATTGCCTTTCCATATCTACTCGATGGTCACGAGGAAATTATTTTTTAAGAAAAGATCTTTAAACTCCCTCCATTCCATATTTGATACTTTATCATATTCTATTGTGTTTTGAATCATTAGACACCATTGATCAGCATCTCTAGTGAGGTGGTAAACTGTGATGACAACCTTTTCCCTTTTACTACTCCCCAAGGCATGGAATATTTTCTATAAGGAATTTATCCATTGATCAGATACTAGTGGATTTGTACTCCAATTGAATTTTGGTGTTTGATACCTCATGAAGCAATCTAACATTGATCCTCCATGTTGTGGATCAGGGTGCTCCATATGAGTATGGTTATTATTCATAACCTGAGTGAGTTGTCCCATTATGGTGATAAGCTGATCAACACTAGTTGTTTCACTAGCTCCACTATAATTATCTGGAGTAGGAGGGAAGTCCCTAATTGGAGTGCATGCATTGATACGGTTTCCATTCTTACAACTATGCGCCATTTCTAAATAGTATCATACACTAGATCAGTTTATGAATCATAATACATAATTCCAAACTTTAAAAACACTTAACATAAAATGAATAGTTTATGGATATAATACATAATCATAAAAATGTTTTCATTGAGGAAGTATATACTCATAAACTCTTCATAATGGTTTGTAAAGAAAATGAGAATTATCCTAAGCATATCCCTTGGGAGTGTCATAACCAAGAGTGTAGCAAGGACCGTTGTTGTGAACCAGTTCCTATTTGAGTATAGCTCAAAGTAGTGTTTACGGGTTTTACCACTAGGTACATCTGTGCTAGAGATGCCTCTACCTGCTCGAATCCAGACTGGGATGCATTGCTTGTAAAACTCACAAAATCTCTACAATACCAAAATTCTAGGAAGTTCTTCTATACAAATCCTCAAAGTCTCACTACTGGAAATTGCACCTATACCCACGGTTTGAAACCGTGGGTATAGCCCTTGAAACCGTGGGTATAGGGTATACCCACGGTTTCGCCAACCGCGGGCTGGAATGCCGTCGCAATAGCCCTATACCCACGGTTTTTAAAGAACCGTGGGTATAGACCCAGAAATTTTTATATTACCCACGGTTCATTGAACCGTAGGTATATATGTATACCCACGGTTTTATAACCGTGGGTATAGTTTTTTTGCAGCTCCGGTATATATGTATACCCACGGTTTTATAACCGTGGGTACAGTTTTTGCAGCTCCAGAATATACCCACGGTTCACTTGAACCGTGGGTATATATGTATTCCCACGGTTCTATAACCGTGGGTACAGTTTTTTGCAGCTCCAGAATATACCCACGGTTCACTTGAACCATGGGTATATATGTTTCCAGCGCCAGAATATTTCCACGGTTCAAATGAACCGTGGGTATTTGCAATGTCCCCCGCATCAACGCAGGCCAGCAGGCTCTGCAATTCTACCTGAAGACAAAATATAAGAACAAAATATAAGAACAAAAAGTATGCAGCTTGCAATTGAGAAAGTTCCGCCAAGTTCTGTTTTCCTCTTAACAAATTTCTGATCATCCTACATGGAACAATGTGCAAGTTAAAAATAAGTCTAATTATAGGCATTGAAAACATTACATGGCTATAGCTTGAAACCGCAGGGAAAAAATGAAGCAATACAGATACTACCAGCACAATGGGAATAATGGATATTGCATTAAAGATGTTCAACAAGAATAGTGATTTGGAGACAGGAATTTCATAATAAAAGAAACTTGCAAGCTGCACAGCATAAATTAAAACGCATTAAAACATCAATAAAAGCCATGGAAATGAAAACATCTAGCAAAAATTTGTGCCAGCCCCCTCCTGCTAGCCCCCCCCCGCCAGCTCCCCCCTGCCCACTGCTTGTCCCCCTGCCAGCCCCCGCCCCCCTGCCCCTGCCAGCCCCCCCTCCCCCCTGCTTGTCCCCCTGCCAGCCCCCCTCCCCCTGCTTGTCCCCCTGCCAGCCCCCCCTTCCCCTGCTTGTCCCCCTGCCAGCCCCCCCCCCTTCCCCCTGCTTGTCCCCCTGCCTGCCCCCCCTGCCACCTGCTTGTCCCCCTGCCAGCCCCCCCTGCCCCTTGCTTGTCCCCCGCCAGCCCCCCCTGCCCACTGCTTGTCCCCCTGCCAGCCCCCCTGCTTGTCCCCCTGCCAGCCCCCGCCCCCGCCCCCCCTGCCCCTGCCAGCCCCCCCTCCCCCCTGCTTGTCCCCCTGCCAGCCCCCGCCCCCCCTGCCCCTGCCAGCCCCCCCTCCCCCCTGCTTGTCCCCCTGCCAGCCCCCCCCCTCCCCCTGCTTGTCCCCCTGCCAGCCCCCCCCTTCCCCCTGCTTGTCCCCCTGCCAGCCCCCCCTCCCCCCTGCTTGTCCCCCTGCCAGCCCCCCTTCCCCCTGCTTGTCCCCCTGCCAGCCCCCCCTGCCCCTGCCAGCCCCCCCTGCCAGCCCCCCCTGCCACCTGCTTGTCCCCCTGCCAGCCCCCCCCCCCCCCCCGCCCCCTGCTTGTCCCCCCACCCAGCCCCCCTGCCCCCTGCCAGCCCCCCCACCCTGCCCCTGCTTGTCCCCCCTGCCAGCCCCCCCCACCCTACCCCCTGCTTGTCCCCCTGCCAGCCCCCCCTGCTTGTCCCCCTGCCAGCCCCCCCTGCCCCCTGCTAGGCCCCCTGTCAGTCCCCTACTAGGCCCCCTGTCAGTCCCCTGCTAGTCCCCCTGCCCCCTGATCTGATAATCAAGTTTATCTGATCTGATAACCACAACATCTTCAGCACTGCCAGATTCAGGTTTAACAGGTACCAATTCACCAATTCTGACATGTTTACCAGCATGAGATAAGACAGGAACAGACTGAACCACATCAGATTTACAGACCATGTTTAGCACCCCTTCCCCCTGCTGGACACCCCCATGCTGGACAACCCCCCTGACCGCGGCGTGACCGCGGCGTGACCGCGGCATGACCGTGGCGTGACCGCGGCGTGACCGCGGCGTGACCGCGGCGTGACCGCAGCGTGACCGCAGCGTGTTGGCCCGGTCCAGCGACATCCGCGGGGCAACATCTTCCACTTAGTTTCAAATAGGATGATATGGATGGCATGAGAGGATGTTTTCTCAGAAGATTTAAAGAAATGAATGCTAATCTCTGATGAATAGAGGATTGGATGACCCCTGATATACCTAATTCGGTGAGGTTTGGAGATCTAGAAATGTGTAGGAATACCTAGAGGAATAAAATATGCCAGACAATTCCAAACCAATTTTTTCAGTTGAATTGAGCTTTTGTACCACCTGCTATGCACGTTTTGTGGAAAGATGGATGAGAGGCAGCGCTGAGAGGAGATATAGTTTAGGAATGAGGAAATACGAAAAATTATAGAGCTAACCATTCAATGTTTCTCTAAGGAGGAGTAACCGCCGCAAGGTGTCGTCCTGCTTGTCCCCCTGCCAGCAACAGATGGAAAACATATTCAGCACAAAAGTGATCGGAAATGCCAACCAAATGAAAGAAGCTAGATTAAAACCAATAACCAACGAGCAGGAAAAAAAATTGGACATTCAGAATGCATGTGTGTTCAATGATTCCAATATCTAAAGTGTGTTTCAGCTAGACTCTTAACTCAAAGAAGAATTCACATAGATGAGTCATGCATGAATAAGCTCAAATGACGTGTTAGATTGGCACATAGATTTGTCAGCTCACCTTGATAAAGATCGAATGGCAAACCACTGATTGGTAATCATACTTTAATTTGCTACAGTCTGTACATGCAACAAATAAAACCATGAATTATTATTAATGAATATATAAGACTCATAAGCAATGAAATGTCATATAGAAATTTTGTTATTACTACATGACAATAAAATACTAAAGTGCAGATTAAAATGCAGAATAAAAAGCCTGAATATGTTGATAAGAAATACCAGTCAGTTTCTTCTCCATGCTTGTAAATTGAAGGCATTCGTTCCATCAGCCCATGCACATTCACCAATATTTTGGTTCATCGCTATGCTGGGATGAGAACAATCAAAGTATGTCTAGCAACTCTTAGACATGACCCACAAAAATCAATATACAGTGGAGTCAATAGTTAAAACATATCACCTGCATTCATATGTTGGATGAAAAGGGGGTCAACTCCATGATTTTACGACCAATAACCTGCATTCATATAGTGTGTAAATGCAAATGAAAAATGATGCATGGTAGGGAGGTTTATTCCACAATTTTAGGAAAACATACCTGTTGTAGAGATCTCGTACTTATTAGTGCAGGATTCCCACTGCCCAGCCCCTCCCCCCCACTCCCTACTGCCCTCCCCACTGCCCAGCCCCCCCCCCCCCCCCCACTGCCCACCCCCTCCCCCTCCTGCCCAGCCCTCCCCCCCACTGCCCAGCCCCCCACTGCCCAGCCCCCCCCCCACTGCCCTCCCCCTCCCCCTCCTGCCCAGCCCTCCCCCCCACTGCCCAGCCCCCCCCCCCCCACTGCCCAGCCCCCCCCCCCCACTCCCTACTGCCCTCCCCACTGCCCAGCCCCCCCCCCCCCCCACTCCCTACTGCCCTCCCCACTGCCCAGCCCCCCCCCCACTGCCCAGCCCCCCCCCACTGCCCACCCCCTCCCCCTCCTGCCCAGCCCTCCCCCCCACTGCCCAGCCCCCCACTGCCCAGCCCCCCCCCCACTGCCCTCCCCCCCCCTCCTGCCCAGCCCTCCCCCCCACTGCCCAGCCCCCCCCCCCCACTGCCCAGCCCCCCCCACTGCCCACTCCCTCCCCCTCCTACCCAGCCCTCCCCCCCACTGCCCAGCCCCCCACTGCCCAGCCCCCCCCCCACTGCCCAGCCCCCCCCCCCCCCCCACTGCCCTCCCCTCCCCCTCCTGCCCAGCCCTCCCCCCCCACTGCCCCTCCCCCCTCCCCCTCCCCCTCCCCTCCCCCCCTGCCCAGCCCTCCCACTGCCCAGCCCCCCTCCCCCTCCCCCCCTTCCCACCACCCCCCACCTCCCCCTGCAGAAAGTTCATGAAAAAACAAGGAGTAAACAGAATGGCATGTGAAAATTACCTAAATAACTGACAAATAACACCCCTGATGAAAACATAATCCAAAATGCATTTCATTGCATAAAGAAATTCACATACAAGCAGTCCACCAATACAAAAAAAAAACATTAAACTCCAACACACGTCTCTCTGCTAAGTCAAAAATGGAGGGGATTAATATCCCCCCCATCGCCATCACTGTCATCCTCATGTCCAGAATCATCATCATCAGCAGCAACATCGACAACAACATCATCACCAACCGCACCGTCAGCATCATCATCAGCAATCTCATCACCAACAACATCATCAGCAACATCCTCGTCAGCTCTATCGCCACCATCGTTATCGCCACTAGGACCCTCATGGGAATCACCCGAGGCATTATTTAAAGAGCGCATTGATGTCATACATGAATGAAAAGTGGCAGCAACCTCTGATGGTAGTGACTGACTCAAAACTGACAGAGCTTTCATGAAATGTTCATTCATCAGCTTACTTTTTTCACGCTCCTCTAATACTATTTTCTTTGTCGCAGCTAATTCGGCACGCGCACTTTCCAACTCAGAGGCCTTAGAGGAGTCTGATGATGACCAATACCTAGAGGGGACAATGTTTTTGCCTGGTCTACAACGGACTCTACCTGGATGCTCCACACCTAACACCTGACTGAAATGATCATTTGGCCCTAAGTTTTCAGCTTCCTTCTCATCCATGGCCTCCAAGGCAGACTGTTGAAATTATAAACATATTAAATTATGAATTTCGTATAAATGTTTGAAATATAAATAAACAAACTTACAATTTTATCTTGTGTTTGTGAATTAACTGCAGTTCCATCTTTTTTTTCCTACTGAAGCAGAATAATTTGGCACGAGGTACAGGACCTTCAATGCCCAAATCAGCTTGCTGCATATAAGAAGTGCACAAATTTGAATTACAACCATATATGATAAATGCAAAATATTGGATTGAAGTGAGTTGCAACAAAGACCCACAAACATTGAGGTAAAGACATGGACTAACCAAGGGAAAGCATGAATAAGTTATGATGACATGTTATAAATAAGGACATTATTTTAATTCAGATGAACGTACCAGCCGCTTCTCTTTATCGGGCATTGTAGTGCGCCCCAATGTGTGTAGATATGTCATTTCATCTTTGTTTTTTTTTGTTTTTCGCTGACACTTCCTAAGAAACAAAAAAACAATACAAGTAATAAAAATTAAATTTTATATAAAAAACAGTAAAGATGGGTAGTACCTTATACTGTTCAGTATTCCAATGTGCGGTCATTTTTTGATATTGACTTTTTGGATAGTCAGGGTTTGTGGGTACACCCTCTAACTCAGTACCCACTCTGCTCCTCCAACCAATATGTAACTCATACTTGTATGACCGCCAATACTCTCTAAGATCACTCAACCTAGCAGCTTTGGCAGCTTCACCGTTAGGAAAGTTAAATCGACTCTGCAACAAACATGTTAAGTCATATAAATACATTACTAATATCAATATAAATTTATAAAATTTTCGTACCCATATCTGCGCCCATGCCCTATCCTTGATGTCGGCACTGATATGTCTCCATGAGACCGGTTCCACCGGAACGATATCATGATATTTGGCTAAAGTAGCCATGAAACTTCTACACTCCTTAGCATTTTTACCTACCATTTGATTTTGAGAATTGTAATCCACCATAATCTGAGTTTCACGATTCCAAGCATCCCTCATTCGAGTGCGCCCACGTCGCCTACTAGAAGATCCCACTAAATAAGATAAGAGGTGACAAGAGAAGAGTTAGGTGACAATACAATAGAAAAAAGTGAAATGCTATAATTTGAAACATTTATAATAAAAAAACCTGATGCAGGCTCCTGAATAGGCTGTGAGGCATCCGTAGACTGTGCTGGATCAGCATCCTCCGAAGGAAGTATCTGTTCCATAGCATGCTCTGGCTGATCTTCATGAACAGGAGTGGAAACTGAAGGAACAGACTCAATATGTGTAGGATGGATGGTAGGAAAAGGATGTGGCGTAGACATGTCAGAATATGCATAGTAGGTCTGGGGATACATGAATGGATATGAAAACTGTGCAGGTGAGAACATCGGTCGAGTCGGCGTGGACATGGAATGGGAAAAAGAGGGTAAACATGATGATGATGGCGGCATGTATGGGAACATCCCAGGGGTCTCAAGCGGAGGGCGGACATGTGTGGTAGATGGGATGTCCACTAATGGGTCAGTGTGGGGAGTGGTAAGACGGGAGCTCCGCCTAGGTCTAGGAGGATCCCTACTCGGTCCCATACTGGGAAGAGGATCCTCTGGAGTTACATGTCCCTAAATAATTGGATCAAAAATATGAACTTGATATTATTTGTAATGCAGAAGATAAATATTTAAATTAATATACTCACTGAAGACAACTCGCGCTCACGTCTAACAGGATCAACATCAAATAATCTCTTCCTGCGAGCTTCTGTAGTTTTCTTCATAATCTGCATAAGAATGAAATAAATATTTTTTAGCAACAATTTTTACAAATCATAGATACTACTTAAAAAATGTCATAACATCTTTCAGTAATGATAATTTACAACCAAGTTATACAATTTTTAAAACCACATTTTAAAACCACTTTTCTGAATTGAAAGAAATAGAATTAAATGAAACGAAACCAAACATTACTAAAACAGACATATCATTTCAAACTAAAAGTAAATTAAAGTAATTAAATTAGTACCAACCTGAGAAACTCACGTCAAGGTAAACTGAATGAACTCTGAATATATATGGTTGCTTTTATATATTACCCTCCACTACCTCAGGTTCAACATCATCCCTCACAATGGGACAATTTGTGTCATCAAATGCAATATTTTGGCTATCACCGATGGGGGCGTCAATGGTGACAATTTCATCCCCAGCATCATGAAAAATATGTCTTGGGATTACTTCATTAATGACACCGTAATCAGGGTTCAGATGATCTTTCACATAAAACACTTGTTTTGCCATTGATGCCAAAATGTATGGTTCATCGGTATGCAGGAATCGACTCATGTCAATAACTCTAAATCCGCAATCATCAATAAATGTACCATGGCGCGTCATTGAATCAAACCATTTACATTGCATCATAGTGACTCGACCTCGAGAGTAGTAATCCAATAACAATATTTTCTCAACCAGTCCATAGTAATACACATCTTCATATCGAGGTCGACTATCAGATGCACTGGCATAACAATCCGTTCTAGCAATTAACATAACGCCATCATGCTGTGTTCTCATTTTCACCACTTTATCAGTTGTAACAAATTTGTATCCATTGATTATTAAAGATTTGCAGTCACGAACCAAAGAATTGGGACCAAAAGCCAACGCTCTTAATTCTTGAGAAATGAAGTCAGCAGGTAAACTCAATACCTGGAATACATGAGTAATATAATTAAATATATATCTATATTTTAAGGTATTTAATGTAATGGTCATACCTTTGATTTCAACCAAGCTGGGAACTCTTGGCTATGCATAGCCTCTCTCCTTCTCAACGGCAAAGACCGATGAACTCTACTTATAATTTGTTTATGTTCTCTACATAAAATGACAATAAAAGTATAAGGTATATGTGATATGATATCATATGAGATAACATATATATATATTCAAATTACTTACTTGGTATAGGCATCGAACAAACCACAATTAAACAAGACTGTACGATGTGCCATATTCCGCTCTTCAGAGCTCAATGTAACCAATGTATATGACCCGACAATTCCACCTGTTTGGGGAAGAGATGGAAACGAGGGTTGAATTTCCTCATACTGCTCATCTTCATTTCTCATTGGTCGATTATGTCTTGTGCTCACATCAGACAAATACATTGAACAAAAATCCATACATTCTTGGGCCAGATAACTCCTCACAATGGAACCTTCAGGATAATTCTTATTTCGGACATATGATTTCATTGTGCACATATTTCTTTCAGTGGGATACATCCACCGAAAAGCAACTGGTCCCCCAAGAAGTGTCTCAGTTGGATGATGAACTGTTAAATGCAGCATGCAAGTGAAAAAGGATGGAGGAAATTTTTTTTCCAACTCACACAGAATTAATGGTGCCTCTTGCTGCATTTTTATCAACAATGATTTGGATAACCTTTTAGCACAAAGGTCTCTAAAAAAATGACACAACCGAATCACTGCCACCCTTACATTATTGGATAGCAAATGTCGAATTGCTATTGGAATCAATTCATGAAGAAGGATGTGGTAATCATGAGTTTTTAGGGATTTCAATTTCAAATGTCTTCTGTTGACTCGTTTAGATATGTTGCTGGAATAGCCGTCTGGAACCTTAATATTCTCCAATACTGCCAGAAATTGATCTTTCTCTGCCTGTGTCATCACATAAGAAGCACAGGGAACTTTCCATTTGTTTTCACCGATACAAACAGGATGTAGTTCTGGTCGAATACCCCAATCCAATAAATCCCGACGAGATCGGAAGTCATCTTTGGTCTTCCCCTTAATATTCAAAAGAATTGCAAGCAACATTTCACATATATTTTTCTCAATATGCATTACGTCTAAACAATGATGTAACAAATTAGTAGACCAATATGGCAACACAAAAAAAATACTTCTCCTTTTCCAATTGTAAATGACTTCAGTATCAACATTCTTCCTCTTTCGAGATGTCAAATGACCTTTTCCTAATGAAAAGCTGAAATCTTTCAATTCATCAAGCACATCACTTCCTGACATACGTTGAGGTGGTTCTTCAGTGTCAACATTATTATCAAACCTCCGACGATTCTTCCTGTATTGATGATCCATTGGCAAGAATCGGCGATGCCCCATGAAACTGAAACTACGACGATATTTAAGCCTTCTCGATCCTGTATTCTTCATACAAACGGGACATGAAAGTTTTCCCTTCGTGCTCCACCCATACATCATTGCATAGGCAGGGAAATCATTTATGGTCCATAGAAGGGCAGCACGCATCTGAAACGTATTCTTTGAAGAAGCATCAAATGTCTGCACACCTAAATCCCAAAGTTGTTTCAACTCTTTTATTAAAGGCTGCAAGTATACATCTATGTCATTACCAGGATCTGAAGGTCCAGATATCAGTATACTCAAGAAAGTGAAAGGTTTTTTCATACACATCCACGGAGGAAGATTATAAACATGAATAAAAACCGGCCACGTGCTATGAGCAGTAAGCATCTGACCAAACGGATTAAAACCATCACATGATAGGCCCAATCTGACATTACGCACCTCAGCTGCAAAATCAGGATGTTGTGCGTCAAATGTCCGCCATGATAATCCATCTGCTGGATGGACCAGCTCATCATTTCCTTTAATTCTCTCAACATCGTGCCATCGCATATTGGCTGAGATTTCTGGAGACATGAATAGATTTTGAAGTCTGGGAATCAATGGAAAGTGCCACATGACTTTCTGTGGCACACGAGACGGTGTTCCATCTGCATTTGTCTTCCATCGAGATGTACCACAGTCTTTACAGTCATTACGGTCAGCTGTTTCCTCCAAAAATAAACTGCAATCTTTCGGACAAGCATGGACTTTATTAGTAGCAAATCCAAGCTGCTTAATTAACTTCCATGCCATGTAATGATTTGAGGGAATATCTGCACCATCAGGAAGCAAGTCCTTCAAAAATGTAAGAATATAATCAATGGCAGTATTAGAAATCTCATACATAGTTTTCCCATGATATAACCGCATTAAAAATTCCAACTTGGTCATTCTAGTACATTCTTGATATACTGGAGTTCTGGCATCATCCAATAAATTTTTCACTATGTCAACATCATCATTTTCAGCATTTTCCTCATGTGTACTGATATCATTGTCTTCTTGCACCGGCATGCTATCTCTCTCGGAATGATGCACATATGGAAACCGATCAAATATCAAATTCTCCATGTCACTTCGTTCATTTCGTTTATGAACAGTCAGAGATTGACTCGTCTCTCCATGGTGAAACCAAACATTATAGTTTGCTTGAAATCCAAATTTCGTTAAATGGTAACTAACTTCTTCTCGTCTTAACCATGGTCTTCCAACACAATTATAGCAGGGACACTGTATACAACCTCCATCTGACGCATTGCTAAATGCAAAATCTAAAAAATTCTCCAAATTATTTTGAAACTCGGTTGAAATCCGATCGGTACGATACATCCAGCTTCTATCCATTCTATAACAAGAAAAAAAATTATCATTCAATCAACAATGTAAATCATATTTAAAAAAATCATTACAATCAATTTTATTATTAAATCAATCAAAGCATATTAGTAGCTAGCAAAACATATTTAATGACAAGTATTTAATGACAAGAGGAGTTCATGATTGAATAAGTAGGGAAAAAGAGAAAAAGGTCTTCCTTGAGATGTAAACTAAAGAAAAAAGTTAAAAAAGACACTCCACATGGAAAGTAGTGCAGGGGGGAGGGAGAGGGTTGGTTGGTGCAGCAGGGAAAGGGGGAGGGGCCAGTGCAGCCGGAAAAGTGGGAGGGGGAGGGGCTGGTGGTGGGGCTGGGGAAGCATGGGGTAAGGGGCTGGTGGGGGTGCAGTGTGGGGGGGGGGGGGGCTGATGTAAGGGAAGGGGGGATGGGGAGGGGCTGGCTGGTGTAGTGGGGGGGGGGGGGGGTAGGGGCTGGTGGGGGGGATGGGCTGGTGCATGGTAGGGGGAGGGGCTGGTGCAAGAGGGGGGAGGGGGAGGGGCTGGTGCAGGGGGAGGGGATGTTGCAGCAGGGGGTTAAGGGAGGGGCTGGTGCAAGGGAAGGGGGAGGGGGAGAGGTTGTGTAGGGCAGGGGGGCTGGTGAGTCTCCCCATACGTTAGAGGTTTTTGACTTGTAGTGAGGGTCTCGAGAGGTGATAGTGGGGACTATACCCTCTTATCACATATACACAGTGGTAAAATTGAATAAATAACAATCAACAATGAAAGAGGTAGTAAATAAATGACAAACCAGCATAAGATAAATATTATTATAACTGAATTAAAGTGGTCAATGGTAGTTTAAACAACAGATGAATGCATGACATGGTAATGATACATATCTAAAAGTAGTAAACATTACATCATTATTTTCAATAAAATAAAAAAATAATAAAGTCACATCAAAACCCCATGGGCGATCTCCTTGAGCATCCCGAGATCCAACTCAGTCCTTTTCTCCTAACTCTAGTTACAAGCATACATTGAAAAGCAAGGTCCAAGGTCCTGAGAAAATGAAAGTATACTCGAGTATCCCAATGTAATAGCGGCCTGAGTAGGGTGTGAGATATAAATAATAATAGGATGGAACCACTGATGTCCAACCCAATCTAGATAGTGCAGTATAAAATATATAGTTCACTGGTATATAGAATAATAATAGAGAGATAAATAAACATCACCCGTACAGGTTCCTATGGGACACATAGCAGTTATACCTTCTTTGGCCTTTGACTGGTGTCAGAATGTGTAACCATTTCATTAATCAATTTTATCCAGTTTAAATATAATTTATATGAGAAAGATATTGAGGTTCTAAGATGTGAGAAGAAAACATGTAATGATATTTAATAATGAAGTTCCAAGGTTATAACCAAGGAAACATAGACCTCAAGTGTCAACAACTTAGTAATAACTATAGCCTCACATGGGGTAAGACTGTAATCCAAGGATAACAGTCCAACTAATTCCACAATAAGAGGAATATCTAGTCTAAGAAGTTCATCCAAGGTAAAATGGGTCTAAGAAAAGATTGGGCTAGGATTTAACCATGGCACCTACTTGTCAATTCTGGAACCAAGGAGTGTATTTAAGGAATCTTGTTGTAATACATGAGGGATTATATGGTGTCATACCAGGCATCTAAAGTTAGACAAGGATCAGGTTCTATGTAGGTCTCAACCTAAGAAAGTTGTATCCTTGAATTCGGAATAGGGTCCTTGAGTGCTCAAGGCTTTCTCTCAAGTATCCAAGGTGAGCTTGAGTCTGGCCACACCTACTTTGATATTGAATTCATATAATATTCCATTTGGTTCAAGCCTTTCCTTTGATTAGTGTGACAAGGCCAAGTAGCATGAAACCCTTTAATCAAGTAATAATTAATCAATAAGTCAATTTTGTTCAACCCTAGCCTTTCATTAGTGTGACAAGGCCTTGTAGCTTGAAACCACTCATTTAATCCATTTAAGGCATTTTCAATAATCAAGGTTCACTCTGGTACCTTCCATTAACATGGTAAGGGGTTCTATGAATACGCAACATATTTTTCAATTACATCTAATACGGCTAATTCATGTACTTAGTATACTTTACAATTTCTATTTCACAGTTTATTATTACATTGAAGCACTTACATTAGACGGGTTAAATGTTATGCATACAGGGTAATTTCCATTCTGAAATTCAAAAGATAATTCAAGCCATTTAATATAGAAAATCATACCCTTAGAAATTTAAATCTAAGGCTCACCGAATGGTGGCTCAAACATGTCAACATACTAAAATGAAAATTATGGGAAACAATTCTACATGGGTAATTCCAATATAAAAACCGGTCAAAGAACTTAAACGGTTCCTTGGTTATTTAATCATTTAAAAAGGAAAACTTAGTTTTTTTAATTCCATTAGGGGTCATATATGACATAATTCAAACATAACATCAATTCATAAAGAAATATCAGTACAACAAGACAATAAATCCTAAAAGTCTAATAATTGTTTTTTAACTTGAAGACAGCGCACCTCCGTTGGAGGGGTTTTAATATATAAACATGATATTTCTTATGAAACAATCATTTATTACCTTTAACTCTTAAATCATGAAACATACTAAATTCAAGATTAAGAGGAATTTAATCTAATTTATTCACTACATTAACTAAAAACAAAGAAAACGTGTAGTAAGAATCTAATTAATGCATTAATAAATTTGAGGAATTGGAAGGGTACCCTTCCTCAAAGAGGAACCAAGCCAACACCTGAAACTTGATAGATTTATAAACAACCACCCGGAACTGCTCAACATGTGTATGTACATACCTTCATATATACTATTTTAAGGCCAAAATAGTGCATCTTAGGATTATCAATGCTAAATTAATTTGGGGAAATATTCTCACTGGGTTTGATAATCAGGATATTTATATCATTCATCTTTTAGTATTCCATCATAAAAAAATGAAATTGCTTAAAAAAATTTAGAATCAAACCACTCCATTAACCTATGAATGCATCAACTGCTACCTTTGACTACAACACTAATTGATTATCAAGAGGTAATATGATGAAATTATGGGAAATCAACCAAGACTAAGAAATTACCAGGAAATCTGGGACTCCAGCATAAAAAAAATCACTACTGAGAAGGCCGGGAGGTCCAGGTCGTGAGCCGGGAGGCCGAGCCGGGAGTCGGGAGCCGGGAGTCGGGAGCCGGGAGTCGGGAGCCGGGAGCCGCGAATCGGGAGCTGCGAGTCGGGAGCCGCGAGTCGGGAGCCGCGAGTCGGGAGCCGCGAGTCGGGAGCCGCGAGTCGGGAGCCGGGAGGCGGAGCCGGGAGTCGGAGCCCGGGGTTGGAGGCTGGGGAGGGGAGTCGGAGGCCGGGGAGGGGAGTCGGAGAGGAGAGGGGAGGGTCGGGAGTCAGTGGTCGGGGAGCGGCGTCGCGGCTTGGGGAGGTAGGGTAGAGCGATGTGTCGCGGATTTGAGGAGAGAATGAGGAGGAGCCCGATACAGGGGCTCGAAAAAAAATTAATACCCACGGTTTTAAAAAAACCGTGGGTATAAACATCAAAAAAACATACTATCCCCACGGTTTAAAGAACCGTGGGAATAGGTGCGTGGGGATAGACCCCATTTCCAGTAGTGTCTATGTTAGGGATATTTTCTCTAATCATAGTTTATGTAAATCTAGTTTCCAAGGTTTGAACTAAACTTCCTTTGATACCAACTGTAACACCCTGACCCTAGTTTCCAGGAGTCGGTGCATTATTACATAACATTGGCATGATCACAAAAGATCAAGTCTCAGAAAACCAATTAGTTTAGTATTCTTGGAAGTACTAAATACATTCATAAGGTTTACATTACATCATAAAATAAAAACTACAACAACATTGTTTCCATAGACCACACTCATATCCCCTCAGACTATCCCTACAGGTCAGTCATAAAATACTACTTCGCATCCTGGGAAAAATAAAACATAAAAAGGGGTGAGCTCAGATACTCCGTAAGGATAAAAATATAGCAGAAACTTTCATTAATAAGCATAATCATTTAAGGAAATGTATAAGACTAAAACAAAATATTTTTAAACTTGAAATTAAGCATAATATGGAAAATATTAAATGAAATAATGCCATTTACTTACTGAAATGGATATTCTAATAGTCAAATAATCACATGCAACATCAATATCCACTTTCATAATGATGGAATGCATAATGCGAGACTTTCATAACCACATAGTCAAGGAATTGTAACAAGACTAAAAATAATATTTTGTCAAGGACTTGTTCTAAGACACTAGTTTGTCTCATGAGACCTACTGATGCATCGAGGATCAATAGCATACTCCACCCGTCACTTACTAAGTCCAATGCATTCCTCATATGAAAAGGTTTAAACATAACATAAAAATTCATATTAAAACTAGCATAAGAAATGTCAATAGTTTATCCATAAAACATGAATGGTATGAAATAAGACATCCACAGTCAAACATATAACAAAACCTTTAATGCAATATGGAAGTTTTGTATCATAATAAATCAACTTCAAACAAACTTAAAATCCATCAAAGGATATTGACATAGATGAAATCAAAACCATTTTAGAGAAATATCTCTTTATATTTTGATATCATTTAAAGGTAACATAATTATAAAATAAAACTTTTATATTTGAATATATTATTATAATCTTGTAAGGGATGATTCAGAGATGTTATAACGGTGGAAAATAGCCACACCTGCCGTATAATTTAAAAAAACATTCTTACTTTAAATTTCTCGAAAAGGTCAAAAAGTACGATGTTTGGAAAACGACGGAAAGATTATTTTATAAACATCATATAAAATCCAAACAAGGGTACAAATGACTTTAACCCATAGTCTATAAAATATTAAGAATGTTTTGAAATAAATTTTTAGGAAACATGGATGTGGATGATAAAGAAGTCCCAATAGACAATTGCTTATAAATATACTCAAATAATGAAGAGATTTTAGAATTAAACCTTACCTTGTACTTTTACTTGGTTGAGGGAAGGTTAAACTCTTCTATAATGATGAAATAATTGTTATTAAATTATAGAATAATCATATATATTAATATGATGTCATATATTATCTTTTAACATTGCTTTCTTAATAATATCTTAGTATTATCGTCATTTCGAGTGTTAACAGATTTGTTTTCATTTATATTATTTATTATGTGAGTCATATTTTTTATGGATGGGATGTATAATATTCATATCCAGAATTATATCAAGTATTTAAACATTATTTTTAATCATCAAATGAAAATTATTCTTGAATGGATACGATGAGGAATGAATCTCATCGCGTTCGTGGAGACCGTAATCCGTACGTATGCACGAGCGACAATATCATTTTTTTGATATTAAAATAATATATAATTGGATGGTATTTCATATATACAATATCATTATCATTTATATTTATTATTTACATCAATTACAGAAAATTATTATTCGCATCCAAATAATAATGTATTGACTAACCATTACACCACGACGTGGAGACGGTAAGCCACACGTACACACGCATGGTGACATGTCAATCAAAGCATGGATAGAATAATGAATATGGTTGTAACATATTTATAATAACATCATATTATATAGAATATACTCGAGTTATTATTTTATAATGGAAATAACAATGAAAGAGAAAGTGGAAGAATATAGGAACTTGAAAGAGGTGATGAATTATTTACCTCTTCTTCGGGTTCATCCTTTTAATTTGACCAAAAGGGCTCCATAGGTTGGCTTTCAGAGTAAAAAAAGGACACTAGGATGAAGGGAAGATAGTTGAGATGGTATTTGGGGAGGGTGTGGCAGATTCAAATGGCTTTTAAGGTGTGAATTAGAAAGAAGGGGGAGTTCCCTTTTATAAGAGGGGTGAGGGGCACCTTAGGAAAAGCTAGAAATATTATTTTATAATAAAATAATTTTCGGTTTATAATTGCTCAAAAATGTATTATTTAAAGGATAAGGTGGGGATGGGTAGAAAAAAACCCAACCAATAGGGTTTAGATAGGTTTGGATCACTATATTATCTTTATTCTTTAGATTTAACTCTTAGTTAAATAATATGACTTTTACCATGTCTCTTTGAATTTTTATATTATATAGTTAATAAACATACTATATACTGACAAGAGAACCCCATGTGGTTTATTAATGATACATATATCATTATATAAGTCTTTTTTACAAACCTTATATATTTAGTAATATAATATAAATTAATAATATAATATTTTTTTTAAATACTCGTTTTTGTTAATTTTGACACTATTTTGTATTTTGTTTTTGATAAATTCATAACATCATTATTACTTCGAACCAAATTCATCTAATAAATGCTAATATATTATATTAACCTAGAAAATTAGTTTAATTGATAAAAAGTCTCAAATTACATTTATTTAGATATTTATAATATCAATTATTTTAATATTTCATAAATAATGTAATTACTACATCATCATTGTGTCATAAATAATTTATATTATTTAATGTATAAAAAATATAAATAAAATACCATTATTTATGAAATATATTTATAATTTTAATGAATATTTATAGTCGAATTTATATTATGTATAACCTTATATTAAAAATGTTTTAGTTATTAAACTTTGATTTTAAATATTTTGTCTATTCTTTAAAAAAATAATAATAAGTGTCCTAATATAATCCAAGTGGACCAAAGAGGTTCTTATTTTATTCCTAAGGTTTCTTTTGGTCTAATTATACTTATCCAATAGAATTAGTACATGTGTTAGGGTAATAATAATATCATTTTTACCCTGAAATACCCTATTTACTTTTAACCGTGGTAAATAAAAGTAAAAAGTTACTATTCATAAAAAAATATTTTCATCTTATTGAACCAAATTTTTTTACTAATATCAACCATGTCTCTATGATTTTTGAAATTCCAATCACAGAAGTGGTAAAATTATGTTTTATGTGAATTTAAAAATTCCCTTAGGAGGTGGGTAAAAGAAATTGAAAAGTTCAATAAAATTTTAATGTATCTAAAATTATTATAAACTGACTCCAATTAATTACATTGAAATTATATAGGTATTATGTATCTATTTTTAAATATAATAAATTTTAATAAAATAAATAATTATTTTAATAGAAATTTGGTTTTAATCAATAACTCTTTGCTTTTCACTATTCATCAAAATTGAAATTTTTCAGAAAAATACCAAAAATCATCCTAATCTAATTTCAATATTCTGAATCCAAAAATGAATTCCATTTTTAATCATAAAATTTATAAAATTTCAAAAAGTGGGTGTTTCTATTTATAATGGCTAGTTTGATTGGTTGTGGTGTGTTAGAACTCGAAGTTGCGTACAACACACGCTACTGAATTATTCAAAGAGAAGCATTTTGTGGAAGCATGGGGTGTTACATTCTAGATGGAGCACATTTTTTTTGGGTGTACCATATAGTATGGTAGAATTTTTCCAAATTGAGTCTATCTCTCAGAAGAGTGATTTATGGAATGGATAATCCAGTGCAATGTGTTGTCCTAGGCACGTGTTACCTTTGAGCCTCAAGTAGAATCCTATATATGGATTTGATGTTAGATCCTCATGAGAAATGGAGTTTAGGATGAGTATATCAAGATGTTTATGGGAGTCCTTGCGCTGTTTTAACCTTTATTGGGTTAAATACTACATGGACTAAGACAAATAGTTGTGTATAGCCAAGGATTGTCAAGTTGTAGTCCTTCTTTTATTTAGGTTCCCTATGGTTGGGTTGATCAAATTGTTTCTTTTAAATTGTTAACATTTCTTTTGGTTAGTTGGGATTCATATAGGGTATTGTTATATTTACCCCTTCACTGGCTTTTCCCACCCATGTTGTGTCTTGTGTAGACAATAGGTCTTTCAGTGGAGTTCGAGGAGGACACAAGGTAGGCTAAGTTTAGTGATATAGACTGACCAAGGTGTATATTAGGAAATAGATTAAGAGCTTTCTTGTAGTTTCATTTGACATTGATCCCCTTCTTCTGAGAATGTTGGATCATTTTTCAGTTTTTATTGGGCTTGTTATTTTACATTTTACACTTTTATTATATATATTATATACTATTAGTGGGATATATATATCCATTCATGTTTTTTCAGTTTATTTGTATCTCTACACAATTTCATGGAGATATTTATGGGTGAGTGAATACATGTACTGTAAGCTATGGCCTCCCTTGTGATTTATATTCCCACTCATTTCTGGTCACCATCCCAAGGCCTACTAGAGGTGAGATTTGGATAACTGTGTCCCATACCCTGGTGCTTTGGGTCATGACATAACTAATATAGTCAAATTACTTCTTTCTCTTGTTGTTTTTAAATTAACATTAAATAAATAATGTCAAAATAGACAATATTTTTATTTTATAATAAATGATATTTTATTAAAATATTAAAAATGAAGAAAAATTGTATCCTATTAAAATATATTTTTAAATTTTAATAAATATAATATATGGTTTATATATGTACCAATTTATCTTATATAATTAATATATTGACCCTTTAATAGTGAAAAACTCTTTTAGCAAGGTTAATGTTAAAACTGTTTTTGTGTGCATTATTTGTGTTTGTATTAAAATTACTTTTACATGCACATTGGTACTTTTATTTTATAAATTATATATAATATTTAGAGTCATTTGGTGTAAATTTTCAAATATTTCTCACTTTAATTTATTTTTAATGGATAAATTACCTATGTTAGGGAACTAGTTATCATGGTAAAAAAAGGGGTAAGATTGAGTAAACATAAAGACTAAGGAAAAAATAATAGAAATAATTTTTTTTGGTGTAAGTGTTTATAGAACATAACTTTCCTCCACCCCATTATTTTTCAATTTTGGAAGCACATTAGGTAAGGGAGACCTCCCAATAGTGAATAATTTTTGAGTATTTACAAAAATTTCACTTCTCCTCAACTATAAAAGGGAAATCACTCTCCCCATAAATCCACACATTTGAACCAAATTTTTTCTTCCAAAGCTGATATAAATCATTCCCAGAATTTTCTAAAATTAGTATATAAGCCTTATTTTGGGATAAAATCCAACCTAGAAAGCATTTAGTCCAAACCAAAGGAAGATACCCAAAGAAGATGTAATGTTCTTCAATAAGAATAATTATTTTATTTCCATATACACCTATTATATTATTCTTATACTATGATTATATAATATATTTAATATAATAAATATACACATATGATGTTATATTAATGGTATGACCTACATCCATACAGAATTCCACCAAATGGGTTACAGAATCATTGTTTGTGTGTGGAATATACTACCGCTTCGTGAACCGATGTCGTTTGTTTTTCCATTACGACCTTCCATGGTTAAGAATAATGATTGAAATACTATTTATATATGATTTTATGATTTTATTATGATTATATAATTATTTTATAACACTTATCTTAATTATATCCATTTTTTGTGAATACAATAACATCGTCCATGTGTACAACAGTCTACCACCTCGCGAAGTGATGTGATTCGTTCACGCTTTACATGAAATGTATATAGGATAGGTTTAATGAATAATATTTCATATATATGAAATTAAATTTCTACAAGAATGATAATATATATATACATATCATTTTATTTTCTATATTATAAATATGATAAAAATGGAAACATCGTTCATTCGTATGTACAACCTACCATCTCCATGAATAGTGCATTTCATTTACAATCACTAAATTATGTGGATTAATCTAAAACAATATATAATGAATATATATTATATATATATATCATGGTTTAAAACCTAGACATTATGAATCCATGATTAAATTAAGTGTTCCAAAAAAAAAAAACAGGTCAAAATATATACGAAAAACAAAATAGTTATTACTCGAATCGTAACTTTAACAAGAATTTTTTAATAAATATGTAATAAAAGGTCAAAATAAAATACTATATGGTGTGATATATAAAAATGTTTATCTATAAAATATTAATAATGAACATATAATTATTATATTGTAGTTCTGAATGATTGTGAATGAAATCAAGACTTATGGTAAGAGTTTTTCTCATCTCAATTTTATAACTACAAGATGTATTCCATATTCACCACTTATTTTGGTGTGTGGTGTGTATAATTAACAGGATTGTATTTTATGATAATTATTATTAAATTTTGGGGATTTACATATACATTTTATTATTTCTCTTTCATGAAGATTATGGTTTTAATGTTAAAAAAGATGTATTGGATTTTCATCAAATTTTTCCTTCTTTGAAAATTATGTATGTAATATAAAAATATTCTTTTATGATGGGTGTATACATACCCTTTGAATTGTAACATCGGGAATGTACATATTATTTTGATATTATTTGTTTCATTTAATATAATTATTTTTTGGGTATTATGATTAAATGTCACAAAAGTGGGAGAAGTCTTTTGTTAAAATCTCACTAGTTATCAAGATTATTTGTGATTAAGTCTCCAATATTGTAATATTATGATATAATTCAAATAATTATCCTGACGTTTACATGTACACTAGATATTTCATGGGAATAATTGTTTTCCTTAATTTTCCTCTATTTATGTACTCAATAGTTCCAAGGGATGTTTTTTATGAAAAACTATCTTTTTGGTCGAAAACTCATTTCATCCTAAATCTTGTTTTATAAAAAAGTTTTAATTTTTTAAATATTTTTATTCCAAATAAAGAAGGATATTTTCCTCCAGAAATGTTTTATATTATTTTTAAAATCATCCTTTATGATCTGTCTAGGTTATTTTCAAACAATGTTATTTTCAAAATGTTTTGTTGATTTATAAGTGATTTTAAAAATTAAAGGGGTATTTTCCTTAAAATATTTTTAATGATATTTTTATTTTATTTACTTTCATAAATGTCAAAAACCATGTTGTAACTTACCCTCTACTTGGGATTTTTATATATTTATTCCATCCTACTTCTTTATGTGGATGGATAACTACTGTTTCAAAGAGATTGTTATGGAACCCATTTATTATCAATGGGTTAATCATGTTTTAAAGAAATAATTATTGAAACCATATATTTTCTATGGATTAAATGTATTTTAAAGATATTAACATGAAACCCATTTATTTTCCATTGGTAAATCATGTTATAAAAGGAATACTGTTTGTTTCTAGGATTTTATGATGAAAGTGTTTTATTCATGATACAATACTTGGGTATTATATGAAACACGTGAGAATGATACAATTTATACCAATGGTTTATCCCCATTATATCCCACAAGTGAGCTTGAAATAGAATATACGATGGTTTGATCCCCATTATAGCTCATGAAAAATTGGTGAGACTAATATAGATTATACGAAGGATTAAGCCCCATTATAGCTCATGGGTGAGCCTAATATAACTTGTAATAAGGGTGATCTATATTATAGATATCTAATTACTTGGGTAATAATTATATTAGAAGTCAACTGTATGGTTATTCCAATTAAAATGTTTTTTGAAATGATTTAATGAGAGTTATACTACATGTAACTAAATATGGTTTTAATGACTTTTTATTGGTTTATAATGTTTCTTATCATCGTGATTTATATCAAATGGCTAATGATTATTGATTTGGATGACCCTTTAATTTGATATGTTTTCATTTTTGATGATACAATTATTTTAGGGTATTATTTATTTTGTGATTCAATCATGCAATCTGATTATGTTGACATACCCATATGAACTTATTATGATTATTGATTAAATTCATTCACTAATGCTTATATTTACCCTTACTGACTAGTTTGGATCACCATTATTACATTTCTTTTTCTACTGGTTATAATGAATTATGGAGAATCAATTTTTTAGAAAAGGGATTTCATTTGGATGATGATTTTGAATTAATGTGTTATAATAAATGATGGGTTATGTGGTAGAAGTTATTATTTAAATATATATGTTTATTTGAAGATGTTTTTCCTAATTCTCAAAAACTGTAAACCTAAAAGGTATTTTCGAATTTAAGTGATCCTGTTTTTACTTTTGATGATGTACGGTTTTTATTGGAAAGAATTGGGTCACAATTATTAGCATGAAATCTTGGAATATAATTTTTATGATATCAACATTGGATCTAGTGTTCATGTCTTGGGTTGTTATGGTTTGTATCAGGGGAAATGATTAGATAACTTTGGAGAGTAGGGGGTTTTATTATGAGGTTATATTAAGAGTTATTGATGCATCAAAGGTCTATAAGATTAATTTTTAACATCATTTCATGTATTAGACACCTCATTTTATGGGTTAATTTATTTACAAGCATTGATGCTACTAATGAAATTTTTAGTGACAATTTTTGGGGTAGAGGTATTTTTAACTCCTAGGATCAACAAGAAGTGTTGTTTAAGGAGGAATTATTTTTCATGTTTCAAGAAAAAATGGACAACCTTTATTTTGGGTGACAGGACATAACATCTAGAAAGGGAGTGAGGCTTGAACCCATGACTGAAGGATGATAAGGGTTTCACACCTACCACTAGCCTATGTGATTTCATGGTTAGTATGAATTTTCAGGTAAATATTATATTTATTTTGAAAACATATGGGATTTTATTTTAGGAATAATGGTATATTTATCTTAGAGGATTATATGATCAAAACATTAAAGTATTTGGTTTTCAAATGTAGTCAAGAAATCATGATGAAATTTAATGATAATTACTTATGAAATTATTTTGTCTAAACATTGAGCATTACTGTTGAATATTAAAGATTAATGTATGAAGGTTTATTCATTTAGATAATTATGATACCTTTTGAAAATAATATTTTCTTTTGGTTAATGACATGTGGAATTGCTTGATTGTCCCTTTTATGGTTATGTGGTCTTTAAAAGGAGGTTTTACAGTATTATGAATAAAAAATGTCATCCAGAATACACATAATTTGGAAAAAAGATATATTATAGTGTAAATTGGATAAATAATAAAATTATACACATAAACTAAGTATATTTACATATTAACTTAGTCTAGATTATAAGAGAATTCCTTAACTCTATGTAAAGGATATAGAAACAAAAAATTTATCCCAGAACCATCATTTATGTTGAACTGATAGCTTTCTCATTAATCAAATATTTATTGTTTTTAGGCAATTAAAATTCCATTGGTCATTCAATTTATTTTGATCAATGACCACAATCAATCTCAATAATTATTTTTCCCTTTTCTCCTTTTACACATATTGTATCCGATTTTGGAAACCTATATATATATTTTTTCTAATATTAAATTTTTTTACTTCCTATTATCTATTATAAATTTTATGTTGTATTGACCTGTTTTATGATTTGGTTTTACAAAAAAAGTATCTTCAAATTTCCAATATTTAATTATCAAGATAAAGTTCAAATAGTGGGAGCACAATTTAGTAAGTGGGGATTAGATGATGTAACACCCTATAATTATAAAAAATAAAATTATATTTTATATATTAAGGGGCATAAAAATAAATTTATGTTATAATACACAGAAAAATGAGTTTCTTTATTAGATTTCAGTACACACAAGACCATGTTCTACCAAACAAAAATATATAATTAATATTAGTATTTAACATCATGGTTATCACATAGAAGTTGGAATAGAGGGTATGGAAAAGATTAATTGAATTATTGAAATATATTTTTCTCTAATACATATAATTAATTATTTTATTTCAAATTAATAAAAAATGAAAATAAAACCCTATTTTAAAATAAAAGGAAATATTTTTCTAAAAAGCTATTTATGTACTCACAATTTTATTTTACAAAAATAGAATAAACAAATCAGTCCTATTGGATTATTATAATTTAATTTATATGTAATAAATTCAATATAATATTTAACAATAATCTATTGTGTTTTTCAAATAGTAGATAAAAATGAATTCAATTTTTTTCTTAAAAACTCTCTTCTTTTTTCAAAAAATAGTTTATCGCGTTTTTATAGAGTAATAATTTTTAAATATATTTTTTTGGTCATTTTATAATTTTTGTTTGAAATAATTAAATTAATTTTATAAATTAAACTAGAAAAATTATCTTAGGGTCAATTTTGGGTATTTTTTGAAGAAATTATATTCTCTAATGAATAGTAAAGATTTGGTATTTCAATTGAAAACTATATTTTATTCTAAATTATTTAAAATATTAAATCATATTTTTATTAGATTTTAAGAAAAAATAGATATATTATGCATATATTAATCCTATTTAAGAATTTTTAAATTTTTTCATACGGAATTTGATATAAAAACTTTGTAATCTATTGAACTTTTTCACTTCTAAAAACCTAATTTTTTTCCCATTCTCTTAATTCATTTTAAAATAAATGATTCCAATTATTTAAGTTTAATTTATTAAAATGGATTTAACATTTTGAATTAGAATAATTTATATTTTATAATAAGTTCAAATTAATTTTTTACCGTAATGATGAGTAAAAAAATTTAAAAATAATTATAGTGATTAATGTAAAAATGAGTTTACTTAGTGGTTAAAAATATAGAATATGTTATAAAAATGACCCAAAAAACAATAAAAAACCAATTATATGGAAATATTTATAACTTTATCACCTTATTAAATATTTTAATATTTTTTGGGGTAATATTGCATGAATATGATGTATATAATTTGTTATATAAAGAATAAAATAAAAAGGGAACCTTCCTTGTTTTTAATATCTATAAGGCTTGAAATAAAAAATATTGGTTCATTTATAAATATTATTTAGAAATAAAAATGAGTTTTTATCAAAATAATAAATTATCCTTAATTTCTAGAAATTAATTATTTACTTAAAATTCTTAGTAAATTCCCACACAACAATTATTTATTTAATAATTAACTAAAATAAAAGATAACAGAAATATAAGAAGTAATGTAAATTGGATAAATTAATTTCTTAAATTAATTATTTATAATAATATATAATTTACCAATGGTTTTGAGGTAATTTATTCAAATTACACCACATTATTGATGTTTTTAAATTTAAATAAAATCAATAATGTCAAAATTGACATTATTGTTTTTTTAATAAATGATATTTTATTAATTTATTTAAAATTAAGAAAAAAATATCCTTTAACAAGTGATTTTTAAATGAAACTAAATATCATATATGGTCCATTAATGTAACAATTTATCTTTTATAATTAACATATTTACCCTGAAATAGAACAAAACTATGTTAATGTGGTTAAAGACAAAACAATGTTTTTGTGCATTTATGTGTTTTATTAAAATTAATTTTACAGAGACAAGTTATTTTTTTATAAATAATATATAATATTTTAAATAACTAGGTTTATTTTTTATAATATGTAAAATTTTAATTTAGTCTTAAAGGATAAATCTCCAAGGTTAGAAAACTAGTTACCATGGTAAAAACATAAAGGTTAAAATTGAGTAAACTTAGAGACTAGGGAACAAAAAGAAAAAATTTTTTTGGGTGTATGTTTGGATAGAAAATAATTTCCCATAACTCCATTATTTTTTAATTTTGGATGCACATGAGGAAAGTTTGACTTCTTAATAGTGAATAATTATGAGTATTTATAACAATACCACTCCTCCTCAACTATAAAATGAAACTCACTCTTCCCATATTTTCAAAAATATCAAAAAAACATTAGATCATCCAAACACTGATAAATTCAGTCCCCATGTTCCTTAATCACGTCCTATAATCATTATTTTGGAACAAAATCCATCCTATTATTTTTTTAGTGAAAATTGATGTAATATACTAGAAGAAGAGGTAATGTTCTTCAATTAGAATCATTATTTTGTTTCCTTCAACAACTCTATCAATTATTCTTATACCGTGATTATAAAATAAACTAAGTATCCTAAATATAGTGAGATTGTTTTATGTTAAGGGTTAAAACTAAAAAACAACACAATTCCATCAAATGGGATACAAAATCATTGTACGTGTGTACAATATACTACCGCCTCATGAACCAATGTCATTAATATTTACATTACCACCTTTCAAAGAATGTAATAATGAAGGAAATAATATATATATATATATATATAATATTTATGATTTTATTAAAATTCTTTAATTATTATATAATACATAACTTCATGTTTTCTATTTTTAGGGAATACGATACCGTAATTCATGCATACTATGGACTACCTCCTAACAAAGCGATGTTACTCGGTCCTGCATTACATGGAATGTATTAAGGATGGATTTAATAAACACATGTGATATTTATTAATAAAATGATATTGCAATGATAATATATATATATATATCAATTTGTTTCATACATTCAAATACTCAATGAAAATGGAAACAATGTTCTTGATTATGTATGGCCTACCATCTCCATGAACTATGTATTTCATTTTGTATCACTAGATTTTATATATTAATAGAAATAAATATATATATATATGTATATATATTAAATATATGTAATATTTTTATAATATTTTACAATATATATATTTCTATGCTATTATTAAGGTAATCAGATAAAAAATAGTAAATCAAAACATATAAGAAAAGTAAAGCGGTTATTACCAAAAACGCAAATTTAACAAGGAAATATTAATAAACAGGTAATAAAGGGTCATAATAAAATAAAATATGGGTTTGTATATGAATTTTTTTTCTATGATATATTTTTAATAAACTTATAATTTTTAAATATAAGGTTTGAATGAGTATGATAGAAGTCAAGATTTAAGGTAAGGGGTTTTCTCATCTCACTTTTATTTTTGTGAGATGTATGCTATATTCACCCTTTATTTTTTTGGTGTGTATATTTCCCATTAATGAAGTTTATGATTCTTATAATTAAATTTACTAGGATTTATATATCCATTTTAGTATCTCTCTTTCATGGGGTATACAATTTCAATGTTATCAAAATGGTAATATATTTTTGTCATAATTTTCCTTCTTTGACACATATTTCCTATTATGAACAAATATTATTTTTGAGGTTTATATACATCCCATTATAAATTTTATAACATTTATCTACTTGTTTTATTGAAATTATATGTTTGAAAATGTTTTATATCTTAAAAATTTATTTTCAAAACGCAATGGGCACTTTCTCCAGAATGATTTTAATGATGTTTTAATTGCATTTACATTCATCAATGTAAAGAAAACTTATTTTTACCTGTACAAAATTATGGATATTTTTTATTGAAAAAATCTACATTCTTTCTATGGATGGATAATGATTATTTTAAAGAGATTTTTATGGAACCCATTTTTTTCCAAGGTTTAATTATGTTTCAAAGATATTATTATGGAACCAATTTTTTTCATAGGTTAATCCTGATTTATGTAGGTTTACTTGAAAATAATTTATTTTCCATGGGTAAATTATGTTATAAAAGAAATAATGATTATTTATATGAATTTATGATGAAATTGTTTTTTTATTATTTAGTTCTTGAGCATTATATGAAATAATTGACAAGATAAAAATTATAAGAAGGGTTGATCCACATTATAGATCATAGGGGAGCCCAATATAATTTATTTGACGGGTTGATCCCCATTATAGCTCATGTAAAATTGGTGAGCCTAAAATAGCTTATATGAAGGGATGAGCCACATTATATCTCACCGGTGAGACCAATATAGACTATGTGAATGTTTATCCATATTATAGATCTTCAATTCAATGGATTCTGATTACATATGATATCAACCATATTGTAATTACTATTAAAAATGGTTTTATGAGAATGATTATCCAAGTTAACGAAAAGGGGTTTAATTCCTTGTTATGGGTTTAAAATGTTTCTTATGATCATGATTGATATCATATGGATCATGATTATTTATTTAGATAACTATTTCCTTTAAAATGTTTTCAAATTTGATAATCCATGTATTGATGGTATGAGTTAGGTTATGATTCAATCATTCGATCTGATTATGTTGATATACCCTTATGTACTTATTAGGCTCATTGATGGCATAAAGTTTCTAATACTTAAGTTTACCCTTATTGAGAATTTGAGTTCAGAATTCTTTTTTTTCCTTTTCCCCATGTTATAATGAACTAATTCAAACAATATAGGTCTAAAATTCATTTCATATGGTTTATGATAATGACATAATGTGAGATAGGAAAAGTTGGGTTAATTGGGAGATATTTTCATTAAAAGAAAATGTATTTTTTATGTATATTTTCTCTTAATTATCTAAAACTCTGTACCTAATGGTACTTGAGAATATAAGTGATCATGTTTTTTTTTATTTTTATGATGTATGAATTGGATTAGAAAAAATGAGGTCACAATTATTGATATCAAAGAATGAAATTTACTATTTTTGATTTCAACCCTAGATCTGAAAGTGCGGGTCCAAGGTATCAAGGAGAACCTAAAGAGGATAATTACCAAGTAAAAATAAAATTTTATTGAACCCTAGTTCACCTGGAACATTATGGTTCAATAATAGAAATGATAAATAATGAAATTTAAAGAAAAAGAATAAGCTGATGTACATAGCTTGGAAAAAATTAATACAATTAAATTTAAAATTTGAAAAAAATGAGGGTAGAATGGGATCCATTCTTATGGTATTTGGGAGATGTATCATAAAAAAGTGGGGCAAGGTGGTGAGAAGACCCCATTTGGATATTCATTTTAAGGAGGAATTTTTTTAATTTCATAGGACTAATTTTTTTTCTATGTTCTATTATGGGATAATAACAAACATTATTGTAGTATTTATTTTAGATACCAAAAGGTCATGCTTTAAGGATTTCGGTTTCAAATGGATGACCTGTAGAATCATAAAACCTTATTATTATGTCATAGTGTGATTACACTAGTCACCATAATGAATATATTATATTCCATTATGAAACTAACCTTTGGACTTCCCAATTGCAGAACAAAATCATGGTTGTTGTGTGATGAACATAAAGCCCATAATTATAGTGAAAAATGTTTATAGTCACAACATGACTTATCTTAATCATTGTGCGACGTTTCTGGGTCGGAGGAAGACCACCTATAGAATGAAACTACCAGGTATCAAAGACTACAAAAACTCAACAAAAAATGTGAGAACATAGACACGGAAATAGTAAATAAATTTGATAATATTGGATGTGAACTTGAGGTGTTATAATTCCATTTACCACACAAAGTTTTCCCACAAAAAGTTACTGAGTTAAAAAAAGGAACATGTTAAGTGAAATCCATAAAAAAACCTGTCAATAAAACATCCAAAACAATCAAAAACAACATGAAATTAATTAAAAATACATATAAATATCCATAATAATCATTTATTAATATTCTCTAAGAATTTATCAATATTTAAGATCCTTAGAGTTACTTTCAACCATATAAAGAAATCAATAATATGATAGCACAATAAAGCAATGACAAAATAATAAATTAAGTATAAAATAAAATATAAATATTAAATTAATAAACTCAAAGAGAATACTCATTCAATGTCACATCCATATTCACAAAATGAAAAAACAAATTAATCCACCAAAGAATATTAAATTCCAAACATCCCAAAGAAAATGACATTTCTATGAACCGACATACTATATGAAACCAATAAAATGACATGGATGAGAATGAAGAAAAGGGAAAGAAGAGATACACCCCATGAAGCTTCTAGTAAACCACTATCATGATCTATGAATTATAATAACCTAAATTCCTGTCAAGTAAAAAAAATAACTTTGTTGAACACAACTATGAACTATCTTGAGTGATTTTAAATAAAAAATGTATTGGAATTCCTAAATTACAAGATTAAAATATTTCTAAAGAATGTTTGCAGATATTCGAGATGATAAAACTACGATAAGTGTAATGGTATGGATTTATAAGGATTTTTTTAAATTAAATGGGATTTTAATGAGACTATACTCTGAGACGGCAAGTAATTATGAGTCTCGGTGAGACCGAAATAGAATTTTGAACCTTTTAAACTCATTTAAATAAACATGAGAGCATGTTTATTATATCATTTAAACCAGTGCTCGGATAAAAAATTTGAGGGAACCATTGAACTCTGAATGGCATGGTTAATTTAGTATGGAATTAACTTTGACCTGTGTAGGTCGACTAAAAAAGTAAGTTTTTTGGAAATTTTATAGAAAAATTTAAAATAAAATAAAAGTGATTTATTTTTTTACGAACGATCAAACTGTTGTAATCGAATGGTGTGCATCACTTCTAAATGAAAACACTCTTTCATAAATTAAACAATGTAACGTCAGCAGCTCAACGAAACATAAAATGTTGAACCATGATTCACCACTTAATGGCTTAGTAAGGATCCAAGGTCTGGGGTGGATGTTGGTGAATTATTTTTGGAAAGAAGCCTTGGATAATTCTTCGGCAAATGACCACCGATGGCGAGGAATCCCCTCCAACGAAGAATGATGACAAATCGAGAAGTATAGATGAAACCTTTGGAGATCAAAACTGAGACCAGAGATTGATGATCACCAATGATGAATCAGATCAATCATAGATAGACTATGAAAACATGGGGAGATTCTTCATTAGTGAAATAACTAAATCAAAGTAGGGGTTCTTATTTAAATTACATTGTTTTCCAAATTCTCGGTTTTAAACGACAAACAATGACGAACCCACGAATAGGTTGACCCGTGGTTCAATAATTTTTGCGTGAGGTTTAACTGTGGGATGTTTTGGGGGATTTGAGGTAATGGATGTTTTTATGCTAAACCATTTTAAATGGAGGGGGTTAACACCCTGAAAAATGAAGAAGGAGGTTCGTTAATAGAATTTTATTGTTGGGTTTCCTCTCCCCTTACCTCATATTCTTTGCATTCTTCATGGGTCAAGGAATGACCAGTCATTATGAAACATAGTTGGAAAAATGATGAAGGAGGTGTGACGATGATAGATGACGATCAGATCAAGGTAGCATGGGTAATACTGCCGATGAAGTGCTTTACGGTGGAATGTATCACAACATGTACTTGAGCCCCCAGTGAAAAAGCACATGACCCGAGGGATCTGAAACAGCCTCTAGATCGAAGAACGGAGCACAGGAGCACATCTGGTGGTTTGAGAAATAGGATACCGACACGCCAGAAACGACCGTGTTCTTAATGATGGGGAATTTCACCATATTAGCGCTCCATGGAGGAGGAAACAATGACAGATGTGCGGTTGCCCTATGGAGAAACCATGGCTGGAGCCATGGTGTAACCTAGATCCACAGCAAGCCGCAGGTTGTGCGGATAACCCGGTCGGCTATGCTGACCGGTTGACTGGTGGTGCGGTAGCATCATTTTGATAGACTTGCTGAATCACCTTGTTGACAGCAGTGGAACCATGTTACCAAACGCAGACAGATGGGCTAAATGTGGAAATGCTGGTTATCTGATGCAGATCAGTCTGATGGGGTGGTGGCGCCAGCATGAACCACTTGGTGGAAATTGGACATGGATATTCCGCATTAGGTCTGAAGGAGATTACCTTCTCTGATTACAAGCTGGTTTGCTACTGAAAGGCCAATCTCAGCCAGGTGGGCCAGGCCGGGATCGTTGGTTCGGGTTAGGTCGGTCCCACCGGGCTGGGATGGGCCTGGTGCCAACTGGCCTCCGTTTCACAAAAATTACTGTAACTTTCAAATAGAGCTTATGTTTGATGATCCTTCTATTTAATTGGGACCCTTTTCATGACACATTTCTTTTGAGATACTCTATGTTATTTTTTAATAAATTTGGAGGACAACCTATTTGATTTTAAGAGTAGGTACTTTCAGTACAGATAGACTTTGGGTAGAATCATGGTGATTCTTATGATAAGATTTTAGGACAGTTACTCCCATGATGAGTCAAGGCGCGAGTACTCCTTATCCCTCTTATTTGTTAGGGATGAGAATCTCCAAGTTATAGGGTGCGGGTTCTCAAAGAAGTTTATAAAGGAAGAGTCAGTACTCTCCTGCCATGCCTAGGGGTGGGTCCTCTAACCCTGGATTTGGGACTCCACGATTGGACTAGGGTGCGGGTCCTCCAAACCTAATGCATATAGATTCGGTACTCCCCTACCGGGTAGGGAGTGGGTCCTCTAATGTAGGAGTCAGTACTTCCTATCGTTATAGGGTGTGGGTCCCCCTTATGCAGTGCTATGATAGAGTCGGTACTCCCCTACCGTGCCTGGCAGTGGTTCATCTATCCAGGGGTCAGTATTCCCCAAACATAGTAGGGTGTGGGTCCCACATAGAAAAAAAATAATGGACTCCTTCTTCCCCTACTATTTCAGGGCACAAGTCCTCCACATGTGATTAAATAGAGTTAGCACTCCCCTACCATGTAGGGTGAGAGTTCTCTATTATAGGAGTTGGTACTCCCGTTTCGTGCCAAGGAGCGGGTCATCCACACACATGAAATGATAGATTCAGTACTCCCCTTTCGTACCAGGGAACCGATCCTTTAGTCACTGGGCAGTACTCCCCTACTAGGTAGGGTGCAGGTCATCAATTAGGGATGGATCTACCTCGACTAACCGACACAGTCACGAGGATCGGGCCCATCCACATGATGGAAGTGATAAATAGATTAGAGATAGTTCTCCCTCGATGGACTGAGATGTGGGAAACTTCTTATAGGAGTGATTGAGGTTTCACAAGATGGTTAATATCATGGAACCCTCCTACATGTATAGTGGAGAGGGCAGGCCTCTTCACTTCGGCTTCCTTAGTCTTTCATCTGGTGCAGGGCTATGATGACTAGACCTCCAGTGTCGGGAACTAGAGTAACACCTAGTAGAATATTTCCAATGCAGCACATTCCCTCAGATGTACCATTTGAAATGGTAGTATTATACATGATGGAGTGCATCTCTCTGAAGAGTGACATTATGGATGGATGGGATTGTGGAGTTTGATCTCCTAGTTTGTGTGTTATGACTTGAGCCATTTATGAGAATCCTGAGACTAGCTGGCTGGGGGACCACATGTTTCCATAGTGGATGAGGAGAGTATATATGGATGTTCATGGTATATTTATTGGAATATAACCATATAGAGATGAAAGCACATTCATTTGTGGGTTTTCACTTGTGCGTTACCTTTTTGGTTTTGGGGTCCCCTACTGAGAATTGTTTTACTCACCCCTTCATAGGATTTTCCCGCATGTGACATGTCTTGTGCAGATAACCGATGCTTTGATGGAGTCAAGGGAGGACCAGGGCCTGGTGGTGTTCAATGAGATCAGTGAGACGAGGTGCACTTCTACGGCTTCAGGCAACTACCCTTCACCTACCCTTCAGGAAGGCATCTTAGAGGATGTGTTTCAGGCGCTTGGAGTTTTACATTGGTTTTGTTTTCTTCTGGTGGGATTGTATATTGTCCTTGGTTTCCACTCTATAGTTTATATTCCTTTGTAATCTGGTTGTGTTTTACTTATTGGATTTCATCCATGGTTTCCTTGGATTTTACTTTCTAGTCACTTTTGCTGAGAGTTGGGGGGTGTGTGTACAGGTACTCAAGAAAATTCCTACCACACGTGGAATAATGCATTCAATGCTAGTCTCCTGCCTCTGGAATTTGTGAAGCGGGATTAGGGTAGTCATGTAATGGGCCCCAGGGGATGTTTCGTGACAAATTGGTATTAATGGAGGTTGGTTCTACCTAAAATAACAAGGTTCTGTTGGTTTTGGTTTTTGGGAAATAATGTTATGTGTTTCGAGTTTGGCTTTTAGGACAGGGATGCTAATGTTGGTGCAGTGGCTGACATATCCATACCCCAGGACTCTGGACACCTATTTTCTGACTCAATACATGGAATCACTTATATACAGGGAAATAAAGGGTACATGTATCTTGTAACAATTATTGTTCTTTTCCATGTACTTCTTGATTCAGCTCTCCAGATATACTTTTTAACCATGATTCGTCTTGATATATTTCAGAATGCCACATAAAAGACATACGGATAGGATCCTACAATGTGATCATGATGATGATCCACCTCAAGTGGAGGCTTCAGTGAAGGGAACTAAATCCATGGCTTTACCTCTGGGTGGTGCACCAGTGGTGCAACCACCCATTGAACATCCGTTTTTACTAGTGGAGGATGAGCATAGGTTAAGTTCACTACACGAGTTCCAGAGGTAGAGACCTCCTAGGTTTTGAGGCGAAATAGATCCTCAGGTAGCTAGGGATTGTCTTTAGGTGGTTATGCAAGTCTTTCTTTTATTGTGGACTCCACCTGACCATATGACAGTCATAGTTGTGAGACATATATAGGGATTAGTGAGACGATGGTGGAGCTTAGTGGTATAGACCCATGGCAAGGGAACCTTCACCTGGATATAATTTGATCGCTTATTCAAGGGGGAGTTCTTTTTAGTGACATTATGATCTTTGTGTATACAAGAGATGCTTCACCTATGGTAGGTAAACATTACGGTATAAGAGTAATTGACGGGATTCACGGATCTATCTCGCTAATATATAGATATGGTACGAGACCCTTACTTCATGGCCCAAACCTTCAAGTAGGTACTACACTAGGAGATTAGGGTGTCGGTGATACCCCATAAAATTCCAAAGTATGCTGGGGTGTTGGAGAGATCACTAGTGGCCAAGAGCTACCTGAAAGGGGAGAAGATGAATGCGACCTACATCAGAGGTCATGAGGTAGAAGGTTCTTCTGGATCTAGAAGATGACAGATGATAATATTGCAGCATTGGTGGCATACCCCTACCTGAAGACAGAAATGTGGGTTTGTGGTACATGAGAAGTGCCAAGGAGAAGATCATCCATAGGAGTGGAAGAGTTATTCTTGCAACAAATAGGGGTGTCTCACAAGATATTGTTCGACCTCCATGCCGATAAGAGGGATCCAGCAGACATACCTCCTTGGAAGAGACAACTCATTGAGTAAGGAGTTATTCAAGATTGGGGGCGAGGCAGAGGAGCTGAATGAACAGGAAGGATGTGGTCCATGCAAGGCTCAGGGAACCAGAGGACAAGGGTGAGGAAATATGTATGTGGTCATGGATTATAACCAAGAATATCCAGGAGATATTATAGGTTTGATCCGTGACTTTTTTTTGGATGACTTTTATTTAAATAGACACAAGTTCTTATCATACTTATTTTTCTGTGAGTTCTATTTGAGACTTCTAGGTTACAGTTAGACCGTGAAATCGAAAGTCACGCTTAGAGACTCCTACTGGAGGAGACCCATTGATTACCCACTGTCACTGAAAGTGTGACATAAATCTTGGAGGCAAGAGTTATAGTTGGAATCTCTTAGTCGTGGCTTCGAGTCCTTACAACATCATTATGGGTATGGATTAATATTGTTCATACATGTATTGACTGTATTAGGAAAACGATGTGGTGTGTCCATGATTGTGAAAATATGTTTTCCTTCTGAAATACTCATGTAGCTCTAGGTTGAACCTTGAGAATATTCATACTTAGAAATGTCCATAGAGGCAGAGATAGACCCCAAGATGTTTTCACAGTTCAAAATGGTTGTTTAAAATCCACACTCATCTGGAATACCACTGGTGAGTGTGGAAATGTTCCAGTTTCGGTAAGTTGTGTGGCCTTTGGAGGTTGTAGACAGAGGGCCTAGTAAGACCCATAATTCACCTATAGGAAGCCCCATTTCATTCATAAATATCAATGCATGTTCAGCATCATACCTGAATACATAACTCATGTGGATGCTTTAGCACAGTTCATCCAAGAGTGGGAGTGGACTATGGAGTTCTATTTATATCTGTGTCAAGTTAGCGTGGAGGTGAGCAGCTAAACCCCATTATTACAGATGAATAATAGTCCATGGTGTGTTCCCAGTTGTCGCAACTAAAGAAACATGTGACTGTTGTTGTGTGATGTTGACCTAGCATACAATGGATAGGAGAGTGGTCAATCTCAATGGTTCCTAAGGGTGTGTGATTGTAAGCATCATATCAACCATTGATGAACTCAGTTTTTTACCTTAAGTGTAGGCTCTTGATTTTTGGGGATAAAATGCATTAAGGTGGGGATAATATTATGGTCCATAATTCCCGAGAATGTTTTTAAGAAATTAAATAGGATTTTTACAAGACCAAAATCCAAGGAAGCATGTAATTTCGAGGTCCGGTGATCCCGAAATAGAATTTTGAACTTTTTTAGTTCATTTAAATAAATGCGCGAGTGGGCTTTTCTATATTTTAAACTTGTGATCTGATAAAAAATCTGAGTGCACTGTTGAACTCAAAATGGTGGGGTTCTCCTAGGAAGGAATTGACAATATCTGGCATGGGTCAACCAAAAAAGATAATATTCTGATTTTTTAAAGAAAAAGTTAAAATAAAATAAAATAATTTTTTTTATTTTTTTTGAACTTTAGAACTGTTGCGGTGAAATGATGTGTAACGATTTGAAATAAAGAAGTTGTTTCATAAATGAAATAGCATAACATTAGCGACTCATAAAAATAGAAAACACTGAACCATTATTCACCACTTTATAAATTAGTAAGGATCCAAGGTCGAGGGTGGAAGCCATTGATTTTTTGGGAAAGAATCCCTGTAGAATTCGTTGGAGAATGACCAATGATGGAGAGTAATCCCCTCAAATGATGAATGTTAGTGAACCAAAAAGCGGTGAAGACAGCTTTGGAGATTGGAACCAATACCAGAGATCGATGACCACCATCGACGAATCAGATCAAGCATAGATGAACGATAACAATTCAGGGACATTCTTCTTCATTGAAATAAATGAATCAAGGTAGAGGTTGTTATTTAAATTCTATTATTTTTCTCGTTCATGTTTTTAAACAAAAAACATGGATCCACCCATGAACAGGTTGATCCGTGGTTTGATAATTTTTTAGTGATGTTTAACTGTGTGATGTTTTGGGAGATTTATGGATCTGGATGTTTTTATGATAAACCATTATAATGGGAGTGGATTAGCGCTGTGAAGAACGATGGTAGAAGTTCATCCCACTAATTTGATTGTTGTTTTTCATATCCCCTTTCCAGGTGTTCTTCGTGTTCTTCAGGGGTCGACGAACGGCAGGTCGTTGTACAACCTTCTTGGCCGAAATACGAAAAAGGTTCGAGGATGAAAGACAATGGTCAAATTGATGTAGTGCAGGAAATACCAACGATCAAGCGATTTCTGTAGAAAGGTGTTACAACAAGTATTTGATCCCCAGAAAATAGAGAACATGAACTGAGGGTTCCGGAATAGCCTTCAGATAAAAAACATACCACCCGAGTGCATCCTGTGTTCTTTGGATTAGGCTGCCGATGCCGACAGCAGTACGTGGAGGCGACCACATGTCAGACAGAGGATTTGTGCGATACAGAGGAGGAGATGATGGAAGCCATATGAATACTATGTGGAGAAGCCACAATAGGAGCCCTGGTGTAATTTGGACCTATAATAAGTCATGGTTCTTTTGGGGAACCCAGTCCACTATGCGGACCGGTTGACTGGGGGTGTGGTGCTAGGTGGAACTGTTGGTTTGTTGGAATGGTGAACCATTGTGTGACCAGATGCACGCGGCTGGGTCACATGTAGAAATTCTGAACCACTAATTCAAACTTGTTGGATGGGGTGGCGACAACAGCAAGCGCCACCTAGTGGAAAGCGGATTCGGCTATGCCCCGTCCAGTTTGAAGGAGCAAGCCCGCTATAATTATGGGTCTGGTTGCTGCTGGCAGGCTAGGCCAGACATGCAACTCAGCGGGTCTACCCCAAATGGCTAGGCCCAGCCAGTCTAGTCTTGTCCCGATGGGCTAGGACAGAATGGACACGGACCCATACCCTGTTTCACAAATAATGCATGTAACATCCAAACAGAGCATCCGTTTGATAAGCCATTTGCATTGTTGGGACCCTTGAGATGAGTAGGTTCTTTTGAGATACTCTAAGTGAGTTTTTGATAGAGTTCGAGGAAAGAATGTTTAATTTGAAGAGTATTCCCTCCCAGTACGAGCATACATTAGGTAGAATTTGGGTGATTCTTATGATGAGATGTTAGGAAAATTACTCCTTTGATGACTCAAGGCACATGTACTCTTTATCCATATACTTTGGTAGATATCAGACTCCCAATGTTTTAGGGTGTGGGTTCTCAGAGAAGTTCATAAAGGAAGAGTCAGTACTCCCCAACCGTGCAAAGGAGTGGGTCCTTATCCTTGGAGTTGGAACTTCCCTATTAGACTAGGGAAAGGGTCCTCCATAACTAAAGCATATAGAGTCAGTACTCCCATACTAGGTAGGGAGTGGGTCCTCTATTGTAAAAGTCAGTACTCCCCTTCCATTATAGTGTGCGAGTCTTCTGTACGTAGTGCTATGATAGGTCTGGTACTGCCCTACCGTGCCCAGGATTAGGTCCTCTTACTTTGGGCTGGTACTCTGATAACATACTATGGTGAAATCCCCCCCATAGAGAAAAGAATAATGGAGTCGGTACTCCCCTACTACTTCATGGCATGGGTCCTCCCCATGTGATCGAATAGAGTTAGTACCCCCCTAAGAGGTAGGGTGTGGGTCCTCTATTATAGGAGTCAGTACTCCCCTCTCGTACTAGCGTGCTGGTCCTCCACACATGAACTAATGAGTTGGTACTCCCCTATCGTACTGGGCTGCGGGTCCTCTAGTCACTAGGTAGTATTCCCCTAATGAGAAGGGTGTGGGTCCTCGATTAGAGATGGAGCTCCCTCTACTGTTGGACACAGTAGCTTGGAGCATTCCAATATACTTGATGGAAGCGATGCCTAGATATGTGCTAGAGCTCCTCGATGGATTGAGGTGCAGTACACTCCTTATAGGATTGATGGAGGTTTTGCGAGTTGGTTAGGAGCATGGATCCCTCTTACTTGTATAGTGGTGAGGTCGGGCCTCTTCACTTCAATTTCTATAGTCTTTCATTGGGTGAAAGGCTATGATGACTAGAGATCTAGTTCCAGGCACTAGATTCGGACCTAGTAGAATGTTCATGATAAATCACATTCTCTCAGACATACCATTCAGAATGGTTTGATTATAATCGATGGATTTTATCTCTCAGACGGGTGCCATCTGGGATAGATGAGCTCATGGAGTGTGATCTTTTTCTTTGTGTGTTATGACTTGAGCCTTCGATGAGAATCTTGAGACTAGCTGGGTGGGCGACCACATGTTTCCTTAGTGGATTACGTGAGTATATATAGATGTTCATGGTATATTTATGGGAATATAACCAAGTAGAGATAACTGTACCTTAATTTCTGGGGTTTCTCATGTGATTTACCATTGTGGTTTTAGGGTCCCCTATGGAGTATGGTTTTACTCTCCCCTACGCTGGATTTTCCTACTTGTGTTGTGCCTTGTAAAGACAACCAACACATTGATAGATTCTAGGGAGGACCAAGACCTGGTGGTGTTTAGTGAGATCAGTCAGATGAGGTTCACTTCTAAGCTTCATCCAGCTACCCTTCACCTACCATTCATGTAGGCTTCATGGTGGATGATCTATAGGGGCATGAAGTATTACTTTTGTTCTATTTTCTTCTATTGGTCTTGTATACTGGTTCGGGTTTCCACCCGGTAAGATACTTTCCATTACACTATGGGTGTGTTTTTCATAGTGGATTCCATGCATTTTTTCCTGGGATTTTACTTTCTAGTACCTTTTCCTTGGAGTTGTGTTCATGTGTACAAGTACTCCGGAAAATTCCTCCCACTTGTGGAATAATGCCTTTGGCGCTAGTCGCCAGCCTCTGGCTATTGGTAGGTGGGCTTGGGGTAGTCACAACATGGGCCCTGGGGGATAGTTTATGATAATAATATCCACTAAAACCTTCCAAACATTCCATATTGGTTCTCACTCCTTTCCCATAACAAAAGATGATGAACTCTATTCAATCAAAGGGGATTATTAGGTATAATCTCAAACTAAAGGATGAACATAAGTAATTAATTTTGAGTGAATGATAAGTATTTATTCCACGTGTACAATCCAAACACCAATAAAAGTTTCATCCTAATAATACCTAAAGATTATGGGTAGGGTAAATAATTAGAATTAAATCAGTTGAACACTAAGAGATGTTAATCTAAGGAAAACTACATGACACATACTTTCTAAGATCCATCAGTTCATTTCTTAGAGTAATACTCTAAATATTTAAAGAAATAACAAAACCCAATCACTATCATTAAAGAGTAAATCCAAATTCAATATAATAACACAGTGGAATAAAAAAAACCACATATGGGAAACAAAACACTAAAAAAGGTAAAAAAAATTAAAACTATTTCAAAATCACACGCTTTGTTCTAGAAATATTACAGACCCCGTCATAATATATTGAAATCTCAAAACACTAATTTATTTTCATTATTTTTTTTAAAATTTCATGAAAATTTCTAAATTTTACTTAACCATTTAAAAACCATATTTTAATCCAAAAATATGTTGATAAGAATTAAAAAATTACCAATACAAAGAAGAAAATCACCATTTAACTCTTATCAAATAATATTAAAACAGAGACCATTGAACTTTTAATTTGAAGTATCCCTACAAAAAACATAAAATCCAATAGAAGTCAGGCATAGTTTGGCCAAACAATTTAATGGACCATGAACCAACCAAGAAATAAAAATTGATAGCTTTATAGTACCATGTTCATCTACATCACATGTGTTTTCAATCCTTTTGAGATAATCATGGATCCATAATTCAACTCCCATTATTTAAAACCTAAAAAAACAATATATAACATAAATATAATTTTAAAAAATCCTCAAATTGGATCATGTTATTCTAAAATTATCAAATGATGTTCAATATATATGATTAATAACCCTATATTCCATGGTAACTTGTGGCTGTGAGAAAGAAAGTTCTATATTGACATTCTCCAGAATAAACACTTTAGTTTCTACATTTTTATATACAATCTACCAAATTAACCAAAATATCACTGGGTGATCTGATGAAATTTTATATTAAACCGATATGGGCTGGTCCTAACCCAATAACCAAAATCAGCTTGTGACATGGATTAAAGGGTGTTTCTAATCCTTATGGGATAGAAAATAGATTCCCGAAACAAAATATAAATTTTGTGAATGTTTTTTCCAAGATTAATAATATTAATTTTCTAGAAGAATTCAATTGGAATTCCGTCCTAGTATACCCATACATTTGATAATCATGTAAAATAAAAGAAACAGTTTATTGTAAGAATTAAATAACAAGGAATAACTAAAAAAACCATCTAATAAAATATATATAAATGAAATGAAATCGAAATTAAATGTAATATTGGTATAGATAGAATATCTATGATACTAAATAAACCAACAAACCAGATCAAAATCTCTTTACGATCCTAGGTTACAATCCAACCTCAAATATGATTTTCATAATGATAATCCAAGAATGGGAAGTACATATGATGAAGCACCATAATACCAAAACCCAATCCTATAAAAGAAACATGTTCTACTAACATTGAGCATATATGTACTACATGAGGATTGACAAACATGATAGATTTTACCAAAGAGTCCACTAATTGTTTTAACTAAATAAACAATATATTCTAGTTTCAAATAAACTATATCGAATTATGTTTTTATCATTTAGGGAACGAAGAACCATACTTTATAATAACCCATATTTATTTTAAAAACCCCAAAAAACCTTAGAAATATTAAAAAATTATGTAAATTATCCCCTTTAAAAAATTAAATTTTCAAATTTATATTTTTTTGATCTCATTAAAAAAATTCATGAAAGAGAACTAAGAAAATTATAAAATGCATCAACTACAGGAATGAAGGAAAAAAATAAAAATCCTAAACAAAATAAAAAAATAGATACCATAACTACAATAATGAAAGGAAATTAGTAAATAATAAAACCTGTATAAGTGTACAAATGAAGGAGAAGAAAGTAGAAACTAACAAGAAGGTACATGAAAGAGCATGTAAAATAGAACTTTTATAAAAAAATATAGTGGAAATATTATACTAATATATATTTATATATATATTCATCAAAAAATCCTAAAAATTTAATGATATGATCTTAGAATTACTCAAGTGGAACTATCTAATGGTGTATTGATTCCTTCTTTTTCTATAACAAAATCACTTACTCTTAACTGGACTTGGTGTTCGTATTCCCCATAGTTGTTATAGGTTCGATTCTTGGGGATATAAGTAAATCTATTAATTTATAGTGTTGTAACCAACCCAAATATCTCATTATAATTCATAATATCCCCATAAATACATAACATGAGGTGGGGTGACATTTAGTACATATAAATCACGAAGCAACACATCTAAAAAATCCTCTTCCCATCACAATATGCCCATCAATGAAAACCCCTCAGTATTGAAAAAACATATTAAATACCATAATGTTCCAAAATCACATAAACCAAGATAATTGGGGATTCCATTGAGGATGTATTATAGTTATGGAAATCCATTACTAAATTTGGTAGTTTATATTGAGTTTTAAATTAAACTAATCATTTTTAATGCTGTTTAAAAAAAATTCAAATCCAATTTTTTATATTAACCCCTTTCCATGGTAACAAATGGGAATTAAAATAATAGTTTAGAAATAAATACTTGGAATCCCTTTTTAAAATCCATTTTAAAATAAAGTATCATTTTTAAAACCACTTTTCAGTCATTTAAAAACAATCTAAAATTTGAAAAGATAAATCATATAATATAAACATTAATGAAATACCTAATAACTATATATATGAAATCAAAAATAAGAACATCATGGGAATAAGATAGAAAGATACCTTTAAAAAATCATAAATATTCAAGAATGAAAAACAAAAAAACCACAATCAATAAAAAATATCATACGAATTCATTTAGAAAATAGAAAATTATATTCATATCTAATTTCTTTAATAAAACCCTTTTTATGTTTTATAAATCACATTATATAATAATATTTTAGTTATTGACTTGTGATAATAAGAATACACATAAAAACCCATTCCTTGTCCAATATTTTTGTTTATTAAACTTTTATAATCAATTTAATTTTTCAACAAATTGGATAATGTTGATGAAATTAATTTTTAAAAGAAAAGATCATCACATGGTGTCATAAAGAATTGAGATCAATGAAAAAATATAACCTAATTCTTCTTGTTAATTATATGGGGTCTTAATACACCCCCAAAAGTTATTAAATCTCCCAAGAGATTAAGGGGAACCTAAAAAAAAGAAACCTTATGTAAAACAATTAATGATAGTGAAACCTATGTATTTAGGACCATAATGGGAACATAAAGTTTGTGAAAACAAGAAAATATGTGGATTAAAAAGACCTAGGTCATGACTGTGAATAACAATAAATTTTAAAAAATACAATCCTAGGGACTTTCCAATCAGGATGTGACCCCCATATTTATAGTGATACACACATAAATCCTTAATTTCTAGAAAAATAAAAGGGGCCAGTCACGACTGGAATTCTTTTGGTCATGAAACAACCACCAATAGACAAAAGAATAGTCATCCCAATACACCTAAAAATATCAAAAATAAAGACAAGAACAATGATTTTAGACGTTTAAATAAAATAAATAAAAAGTAACTTGCAGTCGAGGTGTGATAGTGAAAAAATTTATTTAATTAGATAACACATAATAAGTTATCCATTGAAGGACTACTTAGTTTTTTATACTTTATTTAATTTATTATTTCCATTTAGTTATGATAATGATAATAATAATGATTCAAAAAGAAGTGAAAATATCTTAAAGGTTCACTAGAATATATGATGCATTAATCAATATAAAGAGTGTCTCTTTTTTAATCCCTAGGACCTCTATCTAGTATTATCCAAAATTATATCTTGGTATATTTAGAATAATGAATCACTCAATCCTATAGTACAAGGAGAAACACTAAAAAATCTCTGGAAACATTTTACTCCACCATAGGAATATAGATATACAGATGGTGAACCACCAAAGTGCTGCTGTCATATTTCTTATTTATACCATGAGTATATTCTGAGAAACAATTTTTACCATTTTGTAATGATATTAACCTCACTACCCAAATAATACTGGGATATTCCTCCATAAAACCTTGGGTAAACCTTACAGCCACCAAAGGACGTCAAAAGCACCGGGGGTTGAATGAAACTCATGTGGGATATCGTTTCCCCTTTAAAAGAATAAAAATACTAATTCCATATATCTATGAAAAATTCAACATAATACTTGGGGTTGAGGTAAATACATTCCCTAAAATACATTACATGACATGGGTGTACATATTATGTAAAATACAAAGGAAATACATGATTGAACAATTATATGAATGTAGAATACATTCCAAACATTTTATAAACACAATTAGTTTGATAAAAAAATTTAAAAACAAAATTATATAAAGTTAAAATATAAGTTCAAAAAAACTAGACTTAAGGATTCAAAAGATAACTCTTCGTTTGTGGAAATTCATGTGTGATAAACTAAAGAAATCACCTCTATATTAACTCCAATGACATGAAAATGGATCTAAATAAAACCAACCATGCTTCAAACTCAAAGATGATTAAACTAATAAATCATTAAAGAATATAATAAGCTGTTAAAAATCCAACACCAATGAGGTATTTGATGTGAAGTGTGTCAAGATACATATCCACTATTCTGTCTATGAATGTCATGAGAATATACATACTCAGAAGGGAACCAATAACATGTATTAAATTAATGGTGAATAACCAGTTATATGAAAATAGTTTAATAGATATAAAGTAAACATAACCTGGATATGTATGTAAAAAAGATTGCAAGAAATAATAAAATCAATACCAAGTATCCCCATTTATTGAGAGTGTATACACATTTATTACTATCTTTGAGCCATGACTTAGAATCTGAAGTAAATAATAAATTGAAGTTAATGTTTAACTCTCATAATATCCTAATTATGTTTGGGCGAAAAACTTATACCATCTAGGTAAAAAGGTTTATGGATAATATATTTGGGTCAGTTGAGATAACCTTCCCATTCAGGGATAAGGAGAATGCTTATAATAGAGTTTGGGTGAAAGAAAATCCTATACTTCCCAGTATATCGATGGTCGGTGAACCTACTCAAAGAATATATATATATATATATGACTAGAATATAATAACATAATACCCTTATCACATTATCTCAATAAAACAAGTAATGGCCATGTTCTATGTATAATATAAACATAAAAACACCATATTTATCAACATGAAAGATAGATATAAATGTTTATATCACACTAACTCTCATATTAACCTGTAATGATTACCACTTATTTATTTTAATGAAAAAATGTATGTTTTTTTAAAAACTATTATATCATGAACTTAAAATAGGCAAAAAATATACAATTTATGTGTGACAAATGGTACAAAAAATAACAAAGAATCATGATCCAAAAAATTGTTTGTGACATAATGTATATTATATGTTGTATTCATTTTTTTAAAAATAAAAAACAAAGTATAAAAATTAAGTCAAAAGTGTGCACTAGGTAAAATTAGGTATGGTTTTAATTATGGAACCTATAATGACCTATCCCAACTTAGGGAAACCATATTAAAGGATTAAATATTTTTTAACAATTGACTAAAGGGGTCAATTTAAATTTAAATATCTTTCATTAAAAATGGTCTTTCCATATTTGAAATACAATTTATTAAATTGGATACTTAAATAAGAAATATTAATTATAAAGTATGACTTTAAAACATATACAACAAAAATGAAAACAAAAATCATTCATTAGAGGAATGAATTTTTAATTGATAAAACTGTAGACATAATATATATTATGTTAATGAATAACACTAGGTTATCATTGATAGTATTATTTTTCTTAGAAGAAATAGAATTTATATTTTAATTAATAAATATTTACAAAAAACGGACACAATAGTTATGACATGCTGATGAACCAGTGTAAAGATTATTTAATTAAGGAAACAATTCATTTTATTAATGTTTTGAAACACTTAATTTTGTTCAAATTTCTACTCATACTAATATAAAATATTATAGTCATTTACTCTTCCCATTCTCCATAGTTATTACCTTACCACAAATGAAACTCTTAATAAGGGTTACGTTTAGATTATTGCTTATAAATTTTTTAAGTAGTGGGGGTAGGAATTGATTAAAATAGGAAGTAATTAAAGAGAAATACTAGTTTATAATTAAATAATACAAGGATATATTATTATGTTTAATCATTAAGGAAAAAAATATTCAAAATCATAAAAATATGAGTGTATAGAATAGTCAAAACTAGTTTTTACAATACTATATATAAATCCTTATATAACATGTCATAACATGGAATAAATTTTAAGAGAGAATAAAAATGAAATAAAAAACATGTAAGGTTCCTAAATTCATCAAAACATTATACATAACACATCAAGGAATTCTTTCCAAACTTCATTAAACAATTAATATATATTACTCAATGTAATCAAAAAGGTTTTCATTATTTATCCCTTAAAAAACCATTTCTTTAAAAAATGTCTTATATATAAAGAAAGGATTAAGGAAAAGTATATGAAATATCATAAATTTAAAATAAATTTCTTCCACATAACATAGTAAAATTATTAATAAATTATCAATTTATATTTTCGAAATAATGTTTAATATTTATTAACACTATTAGGCAAACCAATGGTGGATATATTCAAGGACTAGACTAGGACATCAATAGGTGAGTTAAGAATTATCTACCATAAACATAGGTGATATTTAAAATCTAATAACCTTTAAAAAAATCCTCTAATGATTTTAAACAATCGTTAAGTATCAATTCAATCTAGGGATAAAGGAATTCAGTGTCAAGTTTTTAGTAGTAAATTTTAAAAGCACAACTCAATGTTTCTTTTTTATTTTTATAGTGGTTTGTTTTTTAAAACTATATTTAATTCATGATATCTTATTAAAAACTACCACCATTTTAAGGTTATTTAAACTATAACTAATTTTGATTTTTCTTATTTAATTTTTGAAGTGTTTTTTTAAACCCCCCCCCCAAATTATTAATAATTAATAATTAATAATAATTAAATAATTTTTTTACCAATAAATAATTACTAATTATTTTATATTTTATATTATATATATATTATTAATAATAATTTATAATTTTAAATTTAAATTAATTTTTAATTATTAGTTATTAATTTAAAAAAACTATATTAATTATTAGTTATCTATTAATTATCAGTTATTTAATAATTTTAATTCCTTAATTGATAATTGATAATTGATAATTATTTATATATGTATATATTTTCATATATACACACACACAAACAGATTAAAATTTCTTTTGAATCTTCTAAAATTAATGTTCTAAGAGAAGTTCAAATCAAACTTCAACAGCAACGAACCAAAAAATTTGATACTAGTGTTTGTTCTCTATGACATGTCAAATAAATTTCAATGAAATTAACTACCCTTATATTAAAATTTAATTGGTAATAACTATTAATAAAAAAAGTATTAACTTTTTGAGTGTAGTTGAAAATAAAACCTCATGTTCAGACAATAATAACATTTGATTGGTGTGTCTATTTTGGCTCCACGACTTATCAAATAACATCTTAAGGTAAGTTTTTTGATTCCTGTCATAAATAATCCCAATAAACCATTTTATATTGGTTAAATGATATCTAAACACCTCTAAAATAGATTTTTATGCCATGGTACCCTAATTTGGTATCTTACAATGATATTTATGCTTCATTTAAGAGTGAATTTTTATCTTTTTTAGATAGGGTATAAATTAATTACCTATTTTTCAATTCTTATTGATATGATTATTTTTAAATAATAGCATTATTCTCTCTATTCTTGACATATTGTTTTGATGTGTCTTTTGTTCTATTCATTGACTCTACTAAGTTCATCATAAATAATTTTTTCATGTTGATATCAAGGCTTGAATTTTGATGGAATTCATTTTTAAACCTTAGTGTTCATTGAAATTTGTTATATTAAGAAGTTCAAGGTGTATAATTATGCATGCATGTGTATATTTATAGATATTTAAATGTATATATACATATATTTATATATATTTATTTATTTGTATGTGTGTTTGTATATATAATTATATATAATTATAAATATATATGGTTATTTATATATATATTTATGAAAATTAATATATATTAATATATACCAATTGATATTTATTAGTATTTATGTATATAAATTTATATATATATGTGTATGTATTTATATTTATATGTCTCAGTATTTATTTATATATATTATGTGTGTATAAAAATAAATATATATATTTATATATTTATGAATATTTATATGTGTTTTTATATATATTCATAGTTAATTATATATATACACATATATTTTTGTATATATATATATTTATGTAAATATATATATATATATATTTATAGATATTTATTTTTATTTGTGTATATTAATGTTTATTAATGTATATCTATATATAGAGAGACTATCATTAACACATGTAATACTTGTTTAAACTCCGAGGGATTAAGATATTAATCTTTATAATATTTATACTATCTCTTAGAAATTATCAAATACTCATGGATCACCTTAACCTTCATTGTTTTCACCTACACTAGCTCAGATCCCATAAGAGAAGCCTCCACTATCTTCATCCCATACAAGGGAAATCTGCATGGTCTCTCATACATTTCATTTAATGGTTCAATGATAATAGTATAGTGATAACTATTATTATATATATAAATCACTGGTGTTAAGTTGTCCTCATAACTCTGACTTAAGTCCATCATGTAGGTTCTCAACAAATATTAAAAAAATTGATGGTTTATACTGTTTATAAATATATTTAAGGGTTGAATAACATGATCCTCCATAACTAGGTCCCAAAGGCCTCTAAGGAACCTCTTCAAAATAGTGATGTGAACCTTGTATTGTTGTATAATATAACTATTGCGGGTACCCCAAGAATTTGTATGATATATTATTAGTAAAAGTTCCCAAAATTATCCACCCAACATTGATCCTATAAGGAAAGGAAGTGATCTAACATGGTTAGTCTATAAATAATCACCTAGAGAGTGTCTTTTTGTCTCACTATCCACTGAAATACCATAAAAAATCCATCAATATTGTATCCCACATCTTGACGCCACCCAATAATAACTTAAATATATATTTCATCACGTTTTATGAATATAAAATACATAAAAAAATTAAACATGACTCAAAACTATAAATGTTATGCTTATTTAGAGACAATATTTATAGACATCATATTACATAAATGAAATTCAAAATCTCTCAAAAAATTATTCATATTATCACCCTTATATATATCACAATTATTAGATCAATTAGAAACCTATTAATGGAAACAAAAATAAAGGGTAAGATCAGATGCTCAGAAAGGGTAAACATAGGAGATATCAATCAATGATTATACTTGGGTATAAGTGTATGATAACTTGAAAATAACATAAAAAGTCATACTATCTCAATTAAATATCATTAATTTGGATTAATTGCATCTGGATTTTTCATAAAAAAATTAAAAAACATAACAATGTTAAATCATAAAAAATAAATTGCTTTGGGAGCTTATCATAACCTAGGAATGTGGAATAATCATAAGTTTATAAGATTTTAAACGTGTAGAAAAATTTAATGAGTTCACTAATTAAGACATGTACAAGAAATAAATCCCTAAAATAAATTTATAGACATAAAACCAGGTCCAAAAAATAAATTATAGACATAAAACATGTTCCAGTCATAGACTTATAGATATTAAACTAGGACTATTCATAATATTGTCAACATGAGTGAAGCTATGTGTATAACATTGTTATCTCAATATTTATCTAAATTTACTAAAACCATTTTAGTGTTATAATGGAACAACCTATCATAATAGGTCAACCAAAATGTGGAACAATATCATAAAAAACATCCATCATATTAAAATCATATAACCCCTAGAGAAAAAATTAGTTTTATGAGTATTTCATCTTAAAATAGTGTACCCATAAAAAGTAGAATGTTTCATAGAATCATCTATTAAACAACTTCATTATAAACCATCCAGGGAAAATAATTTGATGGAATCATTGGATGATATATCTATTGAATCCTAAGTAATAAAAATGTTGTTATTAGAGATGATAAACCCAATTAAAAGATCACTGTAATTTTTATTGGGGGAAGATATCTAATTAATTTTGAAAACAAAAATTTAAAATAAAAAAATTATGGAAAAATATTAATGAAAATATTTTCTTTGAAATAAATTCAGAATATTTGAATGGAATCATTGAAATAAAAATTAGTATTTATGGTGTGAAAGCCATTCATGCGGTGTGTTAACACAAAGACTTCATTCAAACCTTTATTAAAAATTACCACATTAATAAAATGATAATAAAATTCTTCTGATATTTTTATATAAAGTAAAATATGGGTAAAATTGAATTTATTCATTCAATGGAGAATATTAAGAACTTTATTAAAAGTATATTTAATAAAATATGTACATGGAAGAAAATTATTCATGAATAAAGAGGAAATAAGGTTGTTTTTTATTAAAAAACTTTTCTCTATAATTTTAAGTACTAAAGAGAAAAAATTATATAAAAACTTGAAAATTCTGTAAATAAATGGTTTATAAGAAAATAGATGTAGGATAATATTACAAAAATTCCCCTTAAATGAAATTTAGCATAGACAATCACGAAATGAAATATGCATGTAACACAAACCGTTAACTCAAGTCTCTTATCACATCATATACATTTGAACCTACAATATAATAAATATATATTTATTAAAAATATTTTATTGAACCATACTAATAAATATCCTAAAATATTTTATTTACTTACAACATCTAATCACCAATTTATTAACATTTATTTATTAATATCACTATTCTAGGTGACAAATGCTTAATTTTTCATCCATGTTTCAATATGGTAGTACATATCCTTTTTCTTTCATCATGATTATATAATTTCTAGAATATTAGTCATGTTTTTATTGTAATAGTTTCTCTGTATTTTTTTTAACAATTTAAAAAAATTATTGATGAAAAATAAATTACATCTCTTCATGGGGATGGTGGTCTATACATATAAACACATGAATCCTCCACTATTAAATGGATGGTTTGAAATAAAACTATATAATAATTCACCTTTCATAAATAAAATTAAAATCATAAATACCATATTTATTAAAAAAATACATCATTATAACAATCAATCAGAAGTGGTGATGACTAAAAAATAAAATTTTATTACAAAAAAACTTGTGGAAAAATTAAGAAACCAGAGAAGTTCCATACATAGAAACATAAAATTGAATATGAAATTACATAATTATTGAAAGAAAAAATTTTCCTATAATAATTAATCTGCAACGACCAAAAAACTAATTAATTAAAATTCCTCTTCATCTATTTAAATGTCTTCTTATGGTTATATAAAGCGTATGCACTTGTTTGGTTTTAGTTTTTGGATTTTAAAATACCTTTAAGAATTTTAACCGTTGCTAATATAGTTATTGAACAAAGATCACATGATTAGTATAAATATAGGGCTTTAACAAATCCAATTTACATAGAAAAATGAAGTGATAGCCTCATTTAGTATAGTTTCCCTGTACATAAACCATTTTCAGAGCTCGAAAAGGTGGTGGCAGAATTAGGATTTTCTCTTGACCAAACCCAAGCCAAACTTGAATACGTTAATCTTGTGAGGAATGATCTATGGGAGAAGTGAAAGTTGATAGAGATTACCACACGAGCGATGTTATCTGAGCCACCCCAAGAGTCTCTCACCATTACGCACCTTAACCTAAGGTCTTATGCAGGTTTTCTAAGGGGCTATGTAACAAGACCATAGAATTATGATTACGTACAAAATTTTTGTATATAATAAATAATATACTTTAATTTTATTATTGTTACTTTGTAAATAGTTTTCAAAGCACAAATAGTATTTTTTAGTTAATGTTCAGCTAAGAAATCTATTTGAATAAATTAATGGATTTTAGAATTAAATAACATTTTAATAAAATAATATGGTTAGTAAATTACAATTTTTTAAGTATAAATTATCGTATAATTTTTATGAATAGAATTGAAATTTTTATTAAGGTTTGAAAGCTTTTTTTGTCAAAACCGATGAATTTTTTATAAATGTTTGTTTATATTTTAATAGTGAAAATTTACATATTTATAAAATTATTTGGATAAAATGAATTTTTTTGGAATTAGGATTACAATATTATCCAGTGGTGAATTTTTCATAATTTTCTGAGATAGTCAAATTTTTGGGTAAAAAATTAAATATAGTTTAAATATATAATGTGTTTTAAAACATCATAATGACCCAATAGTGTTGTAATAAAATACTATAAACATTATTTTCGGTAAATATATGGTTTAAAATTAAAATAATGTGATTTTAGGTTTGTTTTATTTAGTTTATAAAGCATTAGTGGACCCTTCAAGACTTATAAAACATTTCATATTTTTAAATTGATTTCCTTGAATGTGTCACTCACATCCACATAAGAAACCATATTATTTTAAGAAGTTCAGACATTGGTATTATTAAATGTTCTTTTACACTCCCCTATGGAAAAAACCATGTGAAAAAACCATGGTCTGGTTTGTTGTTTTGATTAGTTTAATGTGTGGTGTCCCAAACCTAAATAATAAAGAATTCCCTCTCCTTTATTATATATACTCACCCAAGATCCCAGTTCCTCCTCACTAAAACGCTATGTTGTTCGAACAAAATCTACCCTACTCTCTCTATAATAATCTCAAGGCACCCCAATCTCCCAATAAGTCTCTCTCAAGCCCCTCCCCAGCCTTTGGGATCACACTTCCAGGTAAGGGATTTCTTCCTTTCTCATTTTTGCACAAATTTCATTATGTTGTTATACCATTTTATTTAAAATTAAAAATGTTGCGGTATGATTTCAAACCTCCCCTATACTTCTATATTAATGTTTTAATGATGATATACCTATTTTATCTCCCACTAATGGCTTCCATGTACACCTGTTACAATGCCAAAATTCTATAAGAAATTTTTCTCTCCTCATTTACATTAAAACAATTAATTTATATTATGAATATAAATTCCATTCAAAATGTTGTTATATTATGTAACATATTCACCTTACTACCCATTTAATTTTTAAATTATGAGATACCCCTTTCACTCTCATCAACTCATTTTAAAATTTTTTTATTTGACATTGTTATCCTGCCAAAATTACACCAAAATATCCATACCAAAATCATTATGTAGTGAATACCATAATCCCTCTTCTATAAAAGGTATTAAAATTTATGAACAATTAATTGTTTATTGAGGACATAAATTTATGTATTACTCATCACTTATTCATGGAATGAATTATTATGTTAATGAATCCATGTTTTATGATCTATGTGGCACACTCATGCATGAAATGAAATGATTATTACGGGTGCACCCTAATAGCGCTCTAATGCATTGGGTTAAGTATAGGATCATGATACATCACGTTCAATGGGTTTTGACTCATGCTAATTCAATTGAAATGAAGGTTTACTCGTGCTTCATTTTAAATGAGGGTTTACTCATTCTCCATGTGCAATGAGCCTTGGTTCATGATAATACTATGTTAATTATTGTTTCCACATCTCCATGTTATGAATATCATGATTTATCATGCCTGTATGTTCATTTTTTTCTTGTTCTCCATGGATATGCATATTTTATGACATGTATTCTATTCCTACTGTTATTCCACGTTTATTCCCTTACCGGGCTTTATAGCTCACCCATTTCTTATGTATGTCCTTAGGTTATCACATGCAATGTTAAGTATGAAGGAATGTTGTGGTCAAGTAAAGGAAGTTTTCAATAAAGATGTTGTATTTAATGTTTTATGTTATTATGTAATGTTCCTAATCCAAAAATACACTATACCTCTCGATCTTCTAGGTTGTATCAAGTGAACGTTTTATGTAATAAATCATGTCTATGTGGGTAGTAAAAATTAGGGTTGTCATAGTTTGTATCAGAGGATAGGTTTTGAAATTTTTAGGAATAGGATTTGAAAACCCTAGTGAAGCCTTATATACTAGACTAAGTATATTAAAAAACATTCCTACATTTTGGTGATTATTGATTAAGTGGTTTATCAAAAAAATACATCCCTATCTAAATACGAGCAGGTAGAGGTGGATCTGGAAATGATATAACTAGGAAGGAAAACTCAGAGATTGAGTTTCAGGCTTGACCACGGGTATCGTAGTACACGACAGAAGGCCTTGATACAATCTTGGTTACAACACTCACGAGGGATATTCTTTGGTAAATTAACAAGATTATTATGAACCATTATTAACGGAGTTTAGAAAAATTCCCCTAGGAATACATGTTATAATGTAGATCATGGATAACATATATTGAAGCATGTAGATGCATAAGTTTAGGAAATAAAAGTAATTTGTAAGTCATCAATTTTTTTCTTTGTATTACCCTTTATGTGTTACCATCAACATTCCTTTAATTCTAGCTAATGGCTAGTAATAGGATGACTCGGGATAACTACCGATGTGAAGATCAATGTGATGACCATTCTAATGAGATATCCAATATGATGGGAGCGAGAATCACAAACAATGTCATGATAATCTCTTAGTTAACTCAATCTTTTAATAGAAACTTGGGTCAAGAGAAACATTCAACCCCCCAAAAGAAGTACAAGTCACTATTGAGAGCTTCATGTGACAAAGGCCTCTGACTTTTAATGAATCATATGATCCCTCAATCGTCGAACAATGGATAAAATCCATTGAAAAGATCTTCTCCATCCTTAAATGTTCTTAAAAATAGAAGGTTCTTCTAAATGCTTATCATATAAAGGGTTTTGGAGACAAATGATAGAAATTGATAAAAAAATATGAAGCTTGAGGAGGAGATCCAGGCATTGGAATGGAAGGCTTTCTAGGAAATGATTTCTGATAAATATTTTCCGTTCACCCTCTGACATAAGATGCAAAGGGCCTTACTTTAACTCAAGAAAAATTACTACAAATCCATCAGAGAGTATGAGGAAAAATTCACAAGTATTGAACGATATGCCTCCAGCTTTTTCATTACACCTAAATGAAAGGTTGAACTTCTCTTTGGTCGGATAAAACCTAGCCTACCGAAATCCCTGGAGATCCGTGACGTAGACAACTGTTAGGAAAACTTCTAATGTTCCCTCAAGGTCGAAATGGAGATCGGAGAATCTCTAGGGTATCATGGGGATAAAAACATTAAGGTGTACTTCAATTCTAGCAGTCCGATGGATAAATCCAATGATGCGAATAAGATCGAGAACCCCACTTTCAAAAGGTGTGAAAAGAAGCACCCTAGGAAATTGATTTAAGGGGAAGATGAAATGCTTTAGGTGTGGAAGACAAGGGAACCTAACTATTAACCTCCAAAAACAAAAACCCACAGTTGTGATAGAGGAGAGGAACACTCAATTAAACTCTTAGTGCACTGTTCATTACTTCAACTTCAAAGAACTCGGGAATCTTGCAAATTAGTGCCCTAATACAAGGGCTTTTAGAGGCAACCAACATCCTCTAAGGTAGCAAGGGAGAGCTTTTACCATCACTTCTACTGAAGTGAACCCTGACAATGAAGTGGTGACAGATACACTAGTTATTCATACAAGAATAGTGAATTCACTTTTTGATTCTAGTACTAAACATTCTTTTATATCCCTAAGGTTTAGTATAACAATCCCAACACCACTACAAATCATGGAAGTAAATATTTCGGTGAGTAATACAAATGGGTAAATCATTGCATCCCATGAATATAACTCATCCCCTATCATAATTAGTGGATTTAAATTCCTGGTTTACCTCATCATACTCCCTCTGGTGGAATTTGATGCAATTCATGGCATGGATCAGCTTTCCCAATATAGAGCCAACATAAATTTCCATGAGAGGGTAATCACTCTCTATATGGAGAATCGACCCCCAATTCTATACAAGTACAAGTATGTAGATGAATCCTCTTTAGCAACATTATATCAAGTGCGGATATTACTACCCTATGAACATTTATATATAGCTAAGATTCTTGAGTATAAGGAAGCAGCTATCCTTAAAGACTTTCCTATTGTAAGGGAATTCACTGAAGTTTTTATCGATGAATTTCGTGGTCTCCCTCCTAGAAGAGATGTTGAATTCTCAATTGAACTTATACCTTGGGCCTTCCCAATATCCAAGACTCCATATAGAATGGCTATTGTAGAGCTTGAGGAGTTGATGAAATAACTACAGGATAATCTAGATAATTGATTTATATGCCTAATTTCTTCACTCTAGGGTGAACCAATCCTCTTCATCAAGAAGAAGGATGGGTCAATGCCCCTTTTCCTTGATTATTATGAGCTCAACAAAATTAAAATAAATAACAAATATCGTCTGCCAAGAATTGATGACTTGTTCGATCAGCTATGTGGAGAACAATACTTCTCCAATGTGGATTTGTGGTCAGGATATTATAAAGTAAGTCTGAATAAAAAAGATATCCCCAATATTTCTTTTCATAAAATATATGGGCATTATAAATTCATACTAATGCCTTTAGAAACTCACTAATGCTCTACCAATCTTCTTGGACATGTTGAATATAGTTTTTAGATATTACCTCAAAAAATTTATGGTAGTATTTATTAATGATATACTAATATAATCCAAAACCAAGAAGTATCACGAGGAGAATCTAAGAATTGTACTAAAGACCTTGAGATATGAGAAGGGCTATGCAAAGTATTACAAGTGCGAGTTCTGGTTGAAGGAGGTCTCATTCTTGGGTCACATCATCACAAGAAATGGTATACATGTGGATTCCTCCAAGATAGCTACAATTAAGGGATGAATGATGCCAACAACAGTTACAAATATCCATAACATCTTGGGGTTAGTTGGATATTATCGATTATATTTGAGAAATGTCTCACGATTGTCCAACCCTTTTACTAAGCTAACTCGGAATGGAGTAAAGTTTTCTTGGTGTGATGAATGTGAAGAAAGCTTTAAGGAGTTGAAAAAGAGGCTTATCATTACCCCCTTTCTCACATTACCCACAAGGGGAGAAATTTTTGTGGTATTCAGTGATACTTTGAAGAAGGGCTTGGGTTGTGTGTTGATGCATAATGACAAAGTCATTGCCTATGTTTCATGGAAATTGAAATTTCATGAGAATAATTATCCAGCACATGATCTAGAGTTGGTTGTGGTGATATTGACTTTAAAAATTTGGCGGCATTACCTCTTTGGGGAGAGGTGGGAAATATATAAGGATCACCAAAGACTCAAGTATATATTCACACTGAAAGAGAGGAATATGCACTAATGAAGATGGTTTGAGATGATCAAAGATTTTTACTACAAAATCCATTACCACCCTCTGAAGGCAAACAAGGTGGAAGATGCTCTAAGTTGAAAAGATCCAACAATTTTGTCATTGATGATAATTAAGAAGGATCCAATCTTCTTATGTTTAATGAAGATGGACATGGGAATCATAAAGAAGGGAATATCATCAACATTTTCACAAATGATTGCTCAACTGTCTCTTTTGGAAAGGTTAAAGGATGTACAAAGAATGGATGTGGAAATTCTAAAAAGGGTGTAAGCTATCAGAAATGGGAAATCCCCAGAGTTCATGGTTGAAAAGGATGGAATTGTGAGATTTGGGTCATGATATGTGTACCATCCGATCCAGAGATAAAGAAGGAGCTTCTGAATGACGCACATAGATCAACCTTCTCTATTCACCCGAGAAGAACAATGATGTATTGATATCTCCAAGAAAACATTTTTTTGGACATTATAAAAAGGGAGATTATCGAATGTAAAGCAAAGTTTTGAAATGTCAGCAAGTGAAGGATGATAGACAAATGTATAAGGGGATGACGCAACCACTACCCATACCAACATGGATGTGGGAGAACATTACCATGAACTTTGTCCCTGGAATTACAAGGACATCGAGAGGAAAACATGCTATATGGGTCATTGTGGATGATCTTACGAAGACACCTCACTTTATCGTTATTCGAGAGGACTTCTCATTAGATCATCTTGGTAGAAATTACATAAAAAAGTGGTAGGTATGCATGGAGACCACTATCTATTGTATACAATCTTGATCCAAGATTCACATCAAAGTTCTAGAAAATTCTCTAACATGCTCAAAGCACTAAACTAGACTTCATTACAGCCTATCATCCTCCAACTGATGGCCAATCTAAGTAATCTATTCAAACACTGGAATATATATTAGTATCATGTACTATTGACTTCAAAGGAGGATGAGACCAACATCTTCCACTGGATGAATTTTTCCACAATAAAAATTTCCACTCAAGCATCTAAAGGGTATCATATGAAGCCCTTTATTGGAGAAGGTGTATAATAGAGGTTTGTTGGGATGAAATTAGTGAGTGTAAGCTTCTAGGACCTTGAATGGTCGAAGAAATAATGGAGACGGTGAAAACTATTCAACAACATGTTAAGGCATCCCAAAGTCGACAGAAGAGTTATGCAGATAACCATTGAAGAGACCTTGAGCTCTAAGATGGAGACATTGTATTTCTACACATATCTCTATGGATGATGGTCATGAGGTTTGTGATAAAAGGGAATTTAAGTCCTAGGTACATCAGCCCCTATGAGATTCTGGATCGTGTAGGGGATGTGGCCTATCGACTGGCACTTCCACATACCATGGACAAAGTACATGATGTCTTTCATGTATCTCCCTTAAGAAAGTACATATCATACCCTTCACATGTACTCTCTTCAAAGGTAGTATAGTTAGAGGATGATCTTTATTATGAGGAGAAACCTGGGAAGATCTAAGATCATAGGGAAAAAGTTCTATGAAATAAGACAATTCCCATCATCAAGGTGTTTTAGAGAAACCACATGTTTGAAGAAGTAATGTGGGAATCAGAAGAAGTGATGAAGTAGAGTTACCCACATCTGTTTTAGTGTGGGAAAATGAAATTTTTCAGGTGAAATTTCTTATGGGAGGAATATTGTAATGACCGAAAAATTCATTAATGAAAATTCCTCTTGGTCTATTTAAATGAATTCTTATGGTTATTTATAATGTATGCACATATTTGGTTTTATGTTTTGGATTTTAAAATACCATTAAGAATTGTCAGCATTGCTAATATAGCTGTTGAACAGTGATCACATGATTAGTATAAATATAGGGCTTTAACAAATCCAATTTACATAGACAATGGAAGTGATGGCCTCATCCTATAGACTTTCCCAATACGAAGCCCATTTTTCGGAGCTCGGAAAGGAGGTGGCTTCATTGGGCTTCACTCTTGATCATGACCAAGCCAAGCTTGAATACATTAATCTTGAGCCGAACTACCTATGGGAAAAGTGGAAGTTGATTGAGATTACCACTCAAGTGAAGTTATTTGAGCCAGCCCAAGAGTCTGTAACCATCTTGCACCTTACCCTAAGGTCTTATGCTGGTGTTTTAAGGGGTTATGTTACAAGACACTATAATTATGATTATGTACAATATTTTTTTATATAATAAAATATGTACTTTCATTTAATTTTTTTTACTTTGTAAATATTTTTTAAAACAAAAATAGTATTTTTTTGTTAATGTTCAACTTAGGAATATGTTATGATAAATAAAATATTTTTTCAATTAAATAATATTTTAATAAAATATTTTTATTATTAAATAACGTTTTATTATGTATAAGTGAGCATATAATTTTTATGAATACAATTGTAATTTTTATTATTGTTTGAAAGCAATTTTTATCAAAAACTATGAATTATCGATAAATGTATGTATTTATTTTAAAAGTAAAAATTCACATATTTAGAAAATTATTTGGATAAAATGAATATTATATTTGGAATCCAGATTTCAAAATTATCCATCGGTTAATTTTTCATAATTTTCTAATGCAGACAAATTTTTTGGTAAAAAATTAAATACTGTTTAAATATATAATGTGTTTTATGACATCATAATGACCCAATAGTGATGTAATAAAACACTGTAAACATTATGTTCAGTAAATATATGTTTTAACATTAAAATAATGTGATTTTAGGTTTGTTTTATTTATTTTACAGAGCATTAGTGGACCCTTCATGACTTATAAAATATTTCAGCTTTATAAATTGATCTCCTTTAGAGTGTGACTCACCTCCACATAAGCAACCCTATTATTTCCAGAAGTTAAGCCATTGGTCTTATAAAATATTGTTTTCCACTCACCATTAGTAAAATCTATTTTCAAAAACCATTTTCTGGTTTGTGGTTTGGATTAGTTTAATGTGTGGTGTCCCAAACCATAATAATAAAGAATCCCCTCTCCTTTCCTATATAAACCCTCCCAAGCTCCCACTTCCACCTCACTAAAAGCCTCTAGAGTTTGAGTACCAACTAAACTCCTCTCTCTAGAATCATCCCAAGGTGCCCCAGGCTCCCAATATGTCTCTCTCAAGCCCCTCCCATGCCTTTGGAATCACACTTCCAAGTAAGGGATTTCTTCCATTCTAATTTTTGTCCAAATTTCATTATGTTTTCATGCCCGTTTATTTTCAAACAAAAATTTTGGGGTATGATTTAAAACCTCCCCATACTCCCCTATTAATGTTTTAATGATGATAGACCAATTTTCTCTCTCATTAACGCCTTCCATGTACACCCGTTACCATGTTGAAATTCTGTATGAAATTTCTCTCTCCTCATTTACATTCAATAAATTATTTTATATTATGCATATAAATTACATTAAATATGTCGGTATATTATTTCCCATGATACACTTAATTTCCATTTAATTTATAAATGATGACATACCCCTTTCAATCTCATCAAACCATTTTACGAATTTCTATTTGACGTCGTTATGCTGCCGAAATTACACCAAACTTTCCATATCAAAATCATTGAGCAGTGAGTACCATACACAATCCTCTATAAAGGGTGTTCAACTTTATGAACTTGTAATTATTGATTTAGGACTTAAATTTATGTATTCCAAATCTCTTATTCTTAGACTGAATTACAATGTTAATGTATCCATGTTGTTTGATCTATGTGGCACAATTATGCATGAAATGAAATGATTATGAAGGGTGTGCCCTAATAGAACTTCAATGTATTGGGTAAAGTATAGTATCATGATAAATCACATAAAATGAGTGTTGACTCATGCTAATTCAAGTGAAATGAGGGTTTACTCATGCTTCATGTGCAATGAGGGTTTACTCATGCTCCATGTGCAATGAGCCTTGGTTCATGCTAGTACCATGTTAACTGTTGTTTCCACATCTCCATGTTATGATTATCATGCATTATCATGACTTTATGTTTAGGTTTCTCTTGTTCTCCATTTATGTGGATATTTTCTAACATGTATTCTATTCCTTATGTTATTACATGTTTACTCTTTTATTGGTCTTTATATTTCACCCCTTTCTTATGTATATCCTCAGGTTATCCCAAGAAATGTTAAGTACGAATGAATGTTGTGGTCATGTAAGGAATTTTTTCAATAAAGATGTTTTATTTCATATTTTAAGTCATTATGTAATGTTTCTAAGCCTCAAATACCCTATAACTCTGGATCTTCTATGTTTTATCAAGTGAAGTTTTTATGTAATAAATCATGTCTATGTTTGTAATGAAAAACAACATTATCATATAATATCCCTATGTATTTTAATTAATATATTAGTTACATTTTTATCCAGTTCTTCTTCGATGATATATTTATAGATATAAGACATATTGTCCCAGAACTTGATGAGTTCCTATACTATTATATTCCATTAATTAAAGTCTCTATTTAAAATTATATATTTCTCATTAATAAAATCACTCTGGTCTTTACTTTTTTCGACATGATTAGTTCCATCTTACATCCTGTCTGTTTCTTCATTAGATGCATGAATAGTCAATGCCTCCTCCAACATTTCTTCCTCTGAGTATATGAGAATTTCCCAAGACTTTTACCCTACATCCCCACCTGTTTCAACTGATTTTCAACCATAATTTTCATTTGTGCATCAAAATGTTAAGCTCATTTCCAAAAGGCCCCAAAGGATCCATTAGATCATCCTCAGTTATCTTAGATTCTCCCTGGTACCGAATGTCCATCATTTTACCCATCTACTCAGTGGCATGTTCCTTAGGGCCACCTATATTGGCCATTACATTTTAATTTAGTTGGTTCATGTTCCCCCCTTTCACTTGATCTTTCTTTGAAGAATCACATTCCATCAATATGGACATAATTTTTTACATCATCCATTTCTCCATTGGTCTAGGCAGTCGTGAATAATATTTTCTCCCACTATATCTCTTACTCTTTCTTATTATGTAACTCCCTAGATCTCATATTCATCTCTTCCCCTTCTTCCTCCTTGGGATGTTAAAAACATTAACAATCCATTAATATATACTGTCATTTAAGACATGTACATATATCTCCCCTAACTCATTCACTAATAATTTGGATCCATCTTCCTGAAATTATTCTCTCAATACTTCAAAACTTTTTCTCAGGTTTATATAGGACATGGTCCTTCTGGGGTTGGATCCATTTATAGTATCCACCAACTCCTCAAACTATTGAAAAGTTCTCTCCTAGATCATAAATACCCTAGATCCTTCTTCTCTTATCAAATTACCCAGCACATTAGGGGTATATCCATTTCTATGAAGTAAAACCGCTATATAGGATCCCAAAAAGAATTTCATGGAATAATAACCAAATAACCAACCTAATTAACCTCCCAAGTACCCACTAAATCACAAGGAACTTTCAAAAAACACTTGGAACCATAAAAATTAGTTCTCAAGAATTTAATAGTTTATTCGACCATTGGCTCACCCTTATGTGATCCACTTTGAACAAATTAAACATTGCATTGATCCATATGAACACTAGACTGATTCAACAGACCTTGATTAGTTCCGGGAACAAAGTATTTATATGTGGCTCCAAAATCTATTCCTGACTGTTGAGTGTTTTTCTACTTCTTACACCTAAAAAATATCATTGAGTAACCCAATTTCTTTTAATAATATAAAAAATACGTCCATGACTTGAAAACCACACATTATTTTTTGTGTAACTCTTCTCAGACTGTACTAAAAACACAATCTACTAACCTTATTAACACATAAAGCTCCACACAATTTTAGATAATGATAGTGTGATAAACTAATTTGGTCCTTTGATCATAGCATAGATATATACCCACAATATTACCTTGTATATGTAAAATCCACGGATTTTTAATGATAATGCGAGTTCAAGGAAACTTACCTAGATCGCCATGGTTGGGGTTACATGCTTCATGTGGAAGTTGTAAGTCCATATGAATAATTAGAATTGTGATCAGCTGCAGTTATAAGGGGAACTGGACCATAACCAAACTAGGCTATTCTCTGATTGGAACCAAACCATGGTATGCCTGTTGTCAAGAATCACTATTGTTTCTCAATCTTTCAAACCATATAATCTAATTAAATGTATGTAAAATGAATACACCGAAGGGTGGTTCTATTTGAATATATAAATCATCATCAGATTAAAATGATACAAGGCATCATTTAACTATGAAGATGAAATCATAAAATAAGGGGATCCATCGAATAGATTTGTAATTTTAGGGAAAATAGGAATCAATGTAAAGGAGGTAAGGAAATTGATGATGGAGAAAGGGGAGAAGGAAATAGGTGGAGGTTCCTTATAGGATGGCGAGGGTCCCTCCCCCACCGTGTGGTAATGGACTAGCTCAACAGACATTACCATTTAAAAAAAAGGTAAAATTTATCATAAGATGATCTCTCCTCCCCCATTCTACTTCTCACCCAATGTGAAGCGATGATAAAAAATGAAATGCATCACTCCACGGATATGTTGATACACATGTACACATGAGTGATTATTTCTATTCCCACAGGAAAAAAAGAGGTGGATAATAGTTGTTATATAACCAAAAAATAATTTACTATATGTTAAATACTAAATTAGTTAATATATAGTGGATAAAATATATTTAAATTATGTATAAGAAGAAATAAAAGTGAAAGTACCTGGTTAAGAGTTATACAACTTAATTGAGAGACCTTATTGATATTACACCATAATCCATGAAAGAAGGGTATTTTGGAAAGATTAAAGAATCTATGCTAGGGTTAAGGAAGATAGGATTGTGTAAACGTATGGGTTTTCCATGATAGAAGGCTCAAATGTTCTGAATAAGGGAGAATCTAAGGTACCCTTTTGTAGGTGAGGGGAAGGATACCCTTGGAATTACCTAATGTATTAAATAAATATAATTATTTTTTCTTCTTTAAATAGAACCTATTTAATATATTTTAGATTTAGTGTGATTATGAGTTGAAAATATATCATCCAATATATTTGTTTTACATTTTATGTGATGTTTCAACCCTTATCTTTTAGTTTTCCCCACTTATCCCTTTTAACAATTACCACAATATCACCATTTTTTTTTATTTAAGGGTCATCAATGTTATTATAAAAAATACTTAACACATAAGTATAAAATCAATTAAATTATAAACTATATCCCATTTACTAATCTGGAAAATATTTTTTTTATTTTAACTAATTTAATAAAATAATATTTAAAATAATATAAAGCTAAAGTCATTTTCGGGACTATTTAAATTGTTTGAAATTAATAAAATAAGAATAAAAATAAAATTTGAATGAATTTTTTTAAAGCATTACTAATATGTTATATTTATCTAAAAAATCATTTAATGCAATAATTAATAAAAATATTCTTAAATAAAATATTTTAAATTTTATTTATTTTAAATTTATATTACTTGAATAAGTATTGTGTTGGAGTTTCATAGGAATTTAAGGTAGTTATTCCATCATTATAAATTTAAAATTAAATTACTTGGTTAAAAATTCATTCATATTTGAAATAAACATTTATAAAATAAGATTAAAAGGATGTATCCCCATTTAATTTTTTTAGAGATGTCAAAGAAAGAGTGAAATTTTCTATTTATCATTTAATTTAAATCATATTGTGGTTATTACGAAAAGAAAGTTGCAAGAAATTGAAAAAAATAAAAGTTATGTTACTAAAGGCTTAAATGAAACTATACAATGAAATAATGGAATATTTTTTGATATTTATAAGCCTTATACCACTGTTTAATATTATTTGACACATGTTACCTTTATCAAGATGAAAAATGTTTACCATGATCACTGTTAACAATTAGGAAAAAAGGGGACCATTTATTGAATTTGAACAATATGATTCCAAATATGTAATAAATTTTTCAATATTAAATATACAGAAGTGGAATAAATACACATTAAAAGAACCACAAAAAATAATGAAAATAGTTTTTAGAAAAATATAGTTTAAAAATTAAACTAGTTTTATTATTATCCCATTGCTAGTAAAAACAATTAGAACAATTTTAAAACAGTTCATTGAATATAAAATCTATAAATTTCCTTAAAATAATTCATTAAATGTGATTACATTATTTAAGATTAATCCACATTATATGTGTAAGAAGAATATTTTAGAAAAACATTTATTTTTTAATTTATGATGTTTTGATAAATTTATTACAAATTAAATCATCCACTACATGTCAAAAAGATAATTTTATAATTTAGTTAGTCCTACTCAAATTATGAAAAGAAATTTCTTGGAAATAACTATCACATAATAATAATTCAATTTAATATCAGGGTTATTTAAACCTATTGTTGCATGTAACGAATGAAATAAATGAAATGAAATTTATTTAAAGAGAAATATATCATAAAATATCTTGGTATTCAATTCTCACCACTTATAGGATTTTCCCTCAAAATTTAATCTCATTGATACAAACCATTAAGGATACTTATACTTCATCACATCCTAGGTTTCCTATAAAACATACTCAAATTTATGGTTTCTTCAAAATACATTGATCATGAGAGTTGAATTGTTCAAAAACATATTCTATATAAGATCTATAATCTACACCATTTACTACTCATAAGAGATATATTGATCATGTGGTGTGAAATATGAGTTTATTACTTGTAAATGATGAATTATTTACTTTCTTATTTTAGATACTTATAAGAAACCTAAACATCATGGATATTTAGTTTATACTCCAAGTAATTTGTTGTAGTCCTAGTATGATCTAGAATTTACAAGGTAAAAATATATATAGGGAAAACATCCACTTATTTGTAAATATTATAACCTTATTCCAAATGGGTTATTCATAAAAATAACTCATCACTAACATGTAACTCTAAATCTCACTGATGATTTTGAGAAAAAAATTTCTATCGACTCTGAGAATCTTTTATTTTCTATGGAATGAATATATCCTTATATATAATTTTTTCAACCAGATTAGGTCTAAATATCTGCCATTATCTAGTTGTACCCAAAAAAATTAGAGATATATAATTCTTTCTGTAGTGTAATTAATAATGAGAAATTTGAATACTCTGGTTAAAGATATTTTTATATAAAAATTCCACAAATATAAGATGTTGATCCTAATTTTTTTTGAAATATATAGATAAATCCTTCATCATATCTTCCAGAGTATAAATGGTCATCTTATATTGATTATCTGGCGATTTTATTCAGTACTAAAACTGAAATCCCTATACAAATCCCAATAAATACTTTTCTTGAACTTTTAAGGAAACCTAATATTTGGATCAGATGTAATTTAGAGTAGTATTACATGAAATAAAACCACATCCTTAATGTATATCCATGTTAGTTGATCAAAAGAATAATATACTCTAATGGATACACAATTTGATAATTTCATAATCTGATTAACTGGTGACCAAATAACATTACGACCTTTATATGTTTTAGGTATTACAAGAATGAAATCCATTAAATATTTATCCAATATCCATTTAGGTATGTATAATGGTTATAAAATCCCTTTATACTCGTATAACTCAGAGTTAACTTTATAATGTTCTAGGAATCAAGATATATACTATACAATATACATTTTTATGTTTTCCCAATAGAAATAATATATTATATCCATATATATCTTCTTTCTTATGGAATGAATATAGAATTATGAACTATGAGATTTGTCTAATAATTCATTATTAATGTCTAGTATTGATGAGACACATACTAATTTACCAAACCATATATTCCCATGATGATAATAGTTGAACATATGAATATTCGTATCTATATTCTATAAGTCCACATATTCATTCTACACCTTCTCAATCCTCTCATGGATGGATGATTTAATATTTATCTATTTAAGGTAAAATATATCCTCTTTCATCATGATTTTAATATAAAAATTCCTAAAATCCTAAATATTTGATCTTTAGAAATACTCATCATGGAAAAAATATCCTTGTATTTTTAGCTCAAATCAGCATCCACCTTGTTCAGCTTCATAGGGTGGTAATTTATTTAACTGTTATAACCTTTTATCAAATCCAACCATTTTTTGGTGTATATTTTACTCTTTTTTTATAAATATTTTCTTAACTATTTTATAATCAATATATATATTTATAACATAGTTAACTATATAGATAACCACTATATATATACATCTATAAAATTACCACTCGTAGTTCCAAATCATGAGTCAAGTAATTGGATCATGAATTTTCAATTGGAGAGAAGAATAAGCTATCACTATACTATTATGCAATTGGATGGATCCAGATTCCTTATTTTTTGAATATATATACATCAAAAACCATTATCCCCTCCAAGGTAGTGTAAATATAGGCGCTCTAACCAAAATTTTCTTCCGTTCCCTAAAGCTCTCTTCACATTCACCTATCCAGAAATAACAAGAATACCATCACGGTAAGCTTGGTTAGTGTATTTTAAATACATTTTAAATTAGTTACAATGTGTTATTAGTGTTCTCAAAAATATAAAAACTAAGGATCTAATCCATTGTGTTTGGTCAGGGTCATCGTTCAATAACTTCTAGCTTTAATGTATCCACCTATACACCCTCACATTAAGCAATATGACCGAAGAATGATTTTTTTTGTAACGAAAATTAATTATTGATAAATTTAGAATATAACATATCTATACTTAAGGTCTTCAAAATGAAAATAAAATATTATTCATGCTTTTATTTTATCTTCAAGTATATAATAGTGTCATCTATAAATACATCCACCAACTAATCATGGTAATCTATAAATAATTTATTCCTTAAATCCATGACAATAGTCGGAGCATTGGAACATCCAAAGATATTATGATATATTTATAATTAACATATCTAATAGATAATGTTTTATTATTTATATCATAATTCTTAACCCCTATAAAATGATATACGTATTGATCATCGATCTTGAAATTTTTTTGAGCTCCTCTTAATTGATTAAAGAGATCCTTGATCTGGGTTGATGATATTTTTTTTAATGTTGATATTGATTGGTTCTTGATAATAAATGTAAGATTAATTAACCCATAATTATTTTTTAAATATTAATTAGTGAACAACATAGTGAATCACTAGGATGAATAGATCACTTATTTAAATTCTTAAGGAGTTTATTATTCAATTCCTATAACTTATTCAGGTCCATTTTATATACAGTCCCTGAAATAGGTGTAATGCTATACATGTGTTTTATTAAAAACTAAAATTAATGAATCGAGGTAATATTTGGAAATTAATCATGAAATAAAATAGTATATTCCTAAATAATTGGAAAACTTTTCAATATTGAGTTTACATCGTACCATTTTTTATAAATATCCCTCCAAAATGGGTAGTAAGACCCATATGATGGAAGTAATTTCAATTAAGAGTTCAAGATCAAACTCCTAGTGATAGAAAATTCTAGGGTGATTCAGATTATTGAATATAATGACCCTTTAATAAAAAAATTTATGGACCCTACTCTAAGAAAGGAAATCCATTTAAAAAAAACATCAAAATCAACTAGAGGAAGAATGGAAATAATTGAAGTACTTTAGAAAAAACCTATATTGGAAAGGATCTATAGAATTGAGATGTTATCAACATATAATAAAGAGTTTTCCATGCTAACTCAACATATAATAATTGAGGTGGTCATGTTATACCATTAGAAAATTCTACAGATATTAAAGAGTGGGTATAAATTGAATCAAACAAAACATTTTCAATTCCACAGTGAATGATAATTATACCTTTCACAACACCATTATCCTGAATTTTATTTGTATTTGTGATTATATTAGATTACACTTTATCCATAGACTTCATAGGTTTCTAAGGATTATCATCATCATTAACCCATACATTAGGGTATTTATTCATATAAATACCAAACTCCTTTAATCTAAATCACTGAAGTGTGAGCTTTGTATTTGGATAATTTTTTCCCCATTAATTTAATTGACTATCCACTTTACATCACTTCAATATTATTGTTTTGGATGTCAATGAATCACACACTTGAAACATAATCTTGGTGATTTCAGGAAATCAGCCAAGTCCCCCTTCCCATATTTTGGGATTACATAAGTTTGATAATTCTTCTTCCCCAAACATGATATAAAAATAATGATTCATTGAAACTATTCCGTCCGTTTCTTATCACAAAAATTTTGTAAATAGAGGTTTATGGATTTCATTTACACTTTGACACCATATCATGCTATCTATTTATTGCTTCCAAAGTCCCTTATAGAGAATGCCTTTGGAATAATTAGATTCAAACCATTAATGAATCAATAAATATTACTTTCTAGGTTGAAGATAAAACAAAAAAGTGTACCTTTAATGCCTTTTAATGTTTACTTCCAAGGAAAAAATGGATTCATCATCTTTCTTCTTCATCTATATAAATCCCCTCTCCATTTTAGTATAATGATTATATGTAAAACACTTATTCAAAAATAATATCTTAGACTCTTCCAATTATATGGAGTTTATTTCTTCAAAATTCTATGTATTAGTGAAAATAATACACCCTTTTTCCACTTCACCTTCAATGTGATAGAATTATAATAAAAACTTCTCATGGTCTTAGCCACTTATAATGGAAAATATATTTTCTATCATATTAATACTATGTTTAGAGACTATGGGGTTAGAAACTATAGGGTTAGAAAAAACCACAATTATAGTGTGTAGATTATTTAAAGAATTGTATAAAAAATAGTTTTATCCCTCATATGTTCATTAAAAAGATCAAAATTGTATGGTTACTACCCATTTATTGTGAATGTTTAGAAAGAATAGTGAAAATATATTTTATCCCAGTTTAAGATAGTGGTTTTTATATGGGTATGGACATTTCACTGGACATAACATATGTTGTTCATGTGATTCATTCTAGTTTTATCAACAGACTAAATCCGAAAAAATATTTTTATTTATTATGATATAATTATCATAGAGAACAATCATATATTCATGAAAATAATTCATGAGATGTAAAACATTAGGACACATTCTTTCCATCCTATGACACATTAGGTTTACGTTAGGTCATCAAAGGAAAACATATGTTCAAATCCATATTAATGTTTCATAAATATAATTAAAATTAACAAAATAATATACCCTAAGTGTTTATTGAATGTTTTTTAGTGTATCATCCTAACCCAAAATCCACTAAGTGTTCCCCTCAGACAATTGGTCACCTGACCTCATGTGTGCCTCTCCAAATGGAACATGCTACCGGCCATTAGTAAGGTCTTGGGTGTGTCCATGGGGAGAATATTACATCATTATTGTAGTGTATAAAAATGGTAATATAAACATGATAAGAGATTAAAATAGTAATAAACAAACAGCAGTGGAATAATATATCATCCAATATAACCAAAATTATATAGATGAATCAGAAACATAAAAAAAATTATGATCATGAAATGATTATATACAAAACGTAAGTACATAAGATATAGTGTTACATTCCCATACAATATAAAAAATTTAAAAATGGAAAAAATATTCCTCCACAACAATCCTGAGCATAATCCCAATCCTCTACTCCAATACATTACCATAATACTGAAAATAAGCATCATAAGTTGGCTTATTCCTTTTATCAATACTTTAATACAAAAAGTCTATTCAGGTAACATAGGTGGCCCAAACAGGGGTTGAGATATACTGAATAGGCCTACACCAATGGTATCTAGAAGTGTCTAGTATATTCATATTAAACTAAAAATGTTCTGTTAAATAATAAATGTAAGGAAGTAAATAAATAAAACATTTTAGAAAGGGTTCCTCAAGGGATACCCGAGTGATGCTAACTACTTTGACCTAATCTGAATATCTCTAGAACAAAGGATAACCTATATTTATATATATAATTTCATTGAAATACATGTATGGATGAAAAAAATGGCTATCGAAGATCCCTGTGTATACATAAACCAATCCCATGTGTATTCTATGGAATGGAGGATGCATAATTTATCTTAGTAAAAAGGCATTAATGATTTTGTTATAAGGAATAATTCAAATTTAATAAATGGAATTCTAATTCCATGAGTGGTGATCTGAAAAATCCTAAATATCTCTCAATCACTATGAGAGTCTGTCCAAGGCGATCTGTTTGTGGAATACCGTGTATAACTCGTGAGATGTTGTAAAACATGCACATTTAATACCATACCAAGTATACCATATAGGGGACCAAGTATCACTCATGGCATAGTATAATCAGATATAACAGTGATCCGATCTAAGGTAATTTCCAAGGGAACCAGTATCACTTATGGGAGATAAGTGATCTACTTGATGATCTGGTCCAAGGGATCCTATAATGAATGAAAGTATAACATATATGGAATTATGATTTAATTGAAGAACTAAATATGAAGCATGATGAGATCATCTAAGGAACCCTTAAGTTAGCACCCTTTTATCTCCCCAAGATATACACGAAGGTATGGTTTATACATTATTAATTTATACCATTTAACAAGGAATTACACTCATCACACATTAATCTAGTCTCACAATCCATTTAATCTTTGTAAATAATGTTATATCACAATGAACAAGGGCATAACACATATCCTATCACTGATTTTAGTGAAATCCACATTCTAATACTTTAATTACAAGGATAATTATTCCCAAAATTACTATAAATTAAGATTAATTCCATGGAATAATGATATTAAGAATTTATGGATGGTATACACATAGGGCCGTTCCACATCAAGGAAAAAAACCACACATCATTGAATTAAAAGTATCTAGGACTCCCCTAGACATGAGAAAAATAATTAATTTAACAAATTCGAATTTATATATGAGACACCAGAGGCGTCTAGCACACAGAAGACTAGAAAATGATAAAATAAAACAATACTTTTAGGGAAAATGACATGAACACCTAAATTATTCCTATGGTAATATTCTCATCCAGTATCTACCGTTGAATCAATATTGAGTGGGATAAAATAGAAAATTGGAAAAAATAGAAAATAGTGAAAATTTTCTCACACCAAAATAGTATAAAATATGTTGAGATAAAATAAGAATTGAAGGAGGAGGAATTATGGGCATGCCATGTGGATCAAACATGATTTTCTGTGAAGAGAGTGAATCTTGGATAAAGAAAAACATTTGGATCCTATGTTACACATGGGGACCTCTAATAGAGGAGGATCTTTATAAAATAGAGAATAAATATTACCCTATATAAAACCAAGGTTTCTTCCTCATTTAAAAACATACCATGAAAAATACATGGCATGTATATTTTTACATGTCGTTCTATGCCCGAGATTCTCCCTCTAAGGGAAAACCAATACATGTCGTGAATGGATTCTAGATAAACCCATACAAGTAATTTATTTAATACCCACAATGTATTTAAATAAACATAATGTATTTTTCCTCCATCTAGGTTCTATACCCCCATGAAACCTTCCTTCTAAAAAATGGTTCTCCCTAAGGAGGTGTCTCTAGGTTAAATCCAAAAAGAAAAATCTATGATGATTTTACTATAAAATTAAAAAATAAATAATTATTTAAAATATAGGATATTAAAAACTCCCATCATTAAAAAAAACTTTCTACTACGTATCCCTATAATGGGTGGTACAAAATATTCCAAGAAATGTTTCAGCCACTAATTAGGTACATTAAACTTTCCCTCCTAGGTATCATTGTTTACAATGTCATACATTCATTTGACCCCTACTAGAGGAGCTGAACTACCTCAGAGATCCTTTATATTATGATCAAGGATACATACAAGATGCACCTCAAAGGATGAATCTTCTTTTCTCTCAATATAACCAAGATCAAATTACTCAGTTAAGTGAGAATGATATCAGAAATGTTGAGATACATGGATGATTTAGTGCATGGAATAGTATATCTGAGGTAAATCCAATTGATATCGCACCATCCTGAAACTGTATAATATCTTGAAATGTCTCACATAATGTGGTTATATCTTTCCTCACCTTTAAACCCTTTTTTCAACAAAACTAAGAGAAAAACAATTAAATACCCAATTTTCTACCTCTAACTCAAGAGGTTATTGATAAAGATTGATATAATACTTTTTCGGGGAATGATCAGTAGATATACACTTTTAAATTAGCTATACATGATTTTAATTCTCTTAAGTGAGATAAGGACCCAATAGTGCTACCTCACCTTCCTCTAAATAGCATCATTGTGAATGAAATAAACTACTATAAAGGGCCTTATATGGAACCATATGAATCATTTCATGAAATTTTTTATCATATTTAAACTCAATGATAAATAGTTATTTCTCTCAAGGACCTCTAGAATGAAGAATATATTCCTCAATCATGTCCTTTAACAATTGTATGGTATGCTAAGACTGACCATTAGTTTGATGGTGATATTATGTACTTAAGAGAACCTATGAACCCAGTGATTTTTTTCAATCCTTTCCTATCCTATAATGAAAACCAAGATTCCCTATCTAATATGATAGAAGAGGAAAATACATAATGGCACTCAATATTCTAAATTTAAATCTTCCCAATATTTCCAAATGACAAGGTATGTTAGATAGGTTGGAAGACTGCAACCTTAGTCAACCTATCTAAAATCACCCATAATGCATCACTACTTTAAGGGGATTTCAAAAAATCCATCAGGAATTTCATAGTGACCTTATCCATTTTATACTCAGGAATGGATAGTGGCTGTAAAATTCTAGTAGTTCACTGGTGCTCAACCTTCACCTTATGATAGGTTGATCACTGAGTGAGGAAATGTAACGCCCCAACCCCAGCTACCCAGAGTCGGTGCATTAATTACATAACATTGGCATGATCACAAGAAGATCAAATCTCGAAAGACCGATTGGTTTAGTAGCCTTGGAAACACTAGATATAATCATAAAGTTTTACATTACATTTCAAAGTGAAAAACTACTACAACAACAAAGTCATCATATCCACACTATTAACCCCTCATAATATCCCTGCAAGTCATTCATAATTTACTTCTTCACTACCTGGGAAAAATAAAACATAGAAAAGGGGTGAGCTCAAATGCCCAGTAAGGATAACAATATAGCGGAACATTCAAAATAAGCATAAACATTTAAGGCAATGAATTACTAAAACAAAAGCCTTTTAAAATTGAACTTCAACATAGTATGGCAAAAGTAAATTGAAATAATTCCATTTACTTGTTCACATGGATATTCTACTAATCAAATAATCACATGCAATATCAATAACCACTTTCATAATTATGGAATGCATAATGCCAGACTATCATAACCACATAGCCAAGGCCTCATGCCAAGACTACAAATAAGATTTTGTCAAGGCCTTGTGCCAAGACACTAGTTTGTCTCATGAGACCTACCGATGCATCGAGGAGCTATAGCGGGCTCCACCCGTCACTTAATAAGTCCAATGCATTCCCATATGAAAAAGGTTTAAACATAACATAAACATTCGTATTAAAACTAGCATACGAAATGTCAATATTTTCACCATAAACTATGAATGGTATAAAAATAGCACATCCACAGTCAAAAATATCACAAAACCTTCAATACAATATAAAAGTTTTGTATCATAATAAATCAACTTCAAATAATCTTAAAATCCATCAAAGGATGTTGACATAGATGAAATCAAAATTATTTTTAAAGAAATATCTCCTTTAATTTTGAAATCATTTAAGATCCATATAAAATAAGACATTTTATTTGAAAATATTCTTATAAGCTTGTAAGGAAAGCTTCGATGATTTATAACGGCGGAAAATAACCGCACCCGCCGTATAAGTTAAAAAAAACATTCTTACCTCAATTTTGTCGAAAAGGTTAAAAAGGACCTTGTTTTGAAAACGACGGAAAGATTCCTTTATAAACCTCTTATAAAAAGTCAAACAAGGGTATAAATGACTTTAACCCATATTCTTGTAAATAGTAAAAATATTTTGAAATACATTTTTAAGAAACATGGATGTGGATGATAAAGAGATCCCAGTAGATTATTACGTATAAACAACCTCGAATAATGAAGAGATTGTGAAATAACCCTTACCTTGTACTTTTCCTTTGTTGGGGTAGGTTAACCTCCTGTATAATGGTGAAACAATTGTTATTAAATTATACAAGAATCATATACATTAATATGATATCATATATGATCTTTTAACACTGCTTTATTAATAATATCTTAGTATTATCGTCGTTTCGGGTGATAATCGATTCGTTCTTCTTAAATGTTTGGTTACGTAAGACATGTTTGTAATGGATATATTATATATTATTCATAATCAGAATGATATTATCATTATTTTTAACCCCCAAATGAGAATAAGACTTGAATGGATATGATGGAGAATGAATCTTATCGCGTTCGTGGAGACGGTAGTCCGTACGTACGCACGAACGCTACTTCCATTTAATTTTTATTTTAAAAGAATCAAATCCAAATGATACATAGGTATATTACTATTCCAGTATAATATAATATTTTATATATGTTACTTAAGTTCATTAACACCATCCTTTATACATTCCATGTGTGGTATGAACGAGTCATATCATTTTAAGGGGGCGGTAGTCCGCACTTCCTCAAATGAAATTATCGTATGTATATACAACATGAAACGAATAATGGTATGAAATAAAATGGAATTACAGAAGCTTATATATAAAATATATATCATTAATATCATATTTAATTACAGTTCCATCATAATGGCCACCATGAGAGGCGGTAAGATGTTTTTGAACAATCATCGTTTCGTGAGGCGTTAGTTTGCCATCCACAGAAACATTATGTTCATCATCCATTAGATGGAGTTGTGTGTATGTGTAGTTTGAATCCTTATTATAACAACATCCTAGTATATTGTGGATACTGGTGTTGTTACAAAAGAAAGGAAATAAAAAGAGTTTGGGGGTTGAAGAAGCAAAATAAATGAAAATAATTTAAGAGAAATCGTTACCTTTAATTTAGGTAACTCACTTTGGTTGGAACCAAAGGACTTCTTGAAATGCTTTCTGCCTAAGGGGAAGCTTCAAGGACGAGGATAGGGATGTGGGGAGCTTAGTTGGGCAGAGTTTGGACGAGCCAAGTGGCTTGAGAGGTGTGAGGAATGAGTAGAAGTGGTCTCCTTTTATAAGGGAGAGGAGGGGCTCTTTAGGAAAGTGTGAAAGTATTACTTTATAATATATTTGTATTCGGTTAATAATGGTCCAAAAATCATTGAGGTCGAAGATAAGATGACTCATATTCTAAATAACATCAACCAATAAGAATTGGACAGGTTTTAGATAATATTTCAATCATTATAATCTTATTTATTTAAATGATTTATTAATGAGGTAAACATTGCTTCATTATTGTGTCATTAATAATTTAACTTATTTGATGTATAAAAATTATAAATAAAATATCATCATGTAGGAAATCTTTTTAGATTTCTAATTAATATTTATAATCGAAAATACAACATGTATAAACCTATATAAAAATTGTTCTTCTAAAAGATGTAAGCTTATGCCATTTTTATTTTTATTTTAACTTTATTAATATAATGTGTCCCTACCACATACAAGTGGCTCCAAGGGGTCCCCAAATTGACCCAAGGATGCTCATGGTCGGGTATGTGTCCACCAATAAGGTTAGGACACGTTTTAGGGTAACTTTGTATTATTATAATATTCTTTTTTTAACCCTTATTTACCGGATTTACCCTTTAACCATGTAAATAAAATATTTACCGCAGTAATTATTCAAAATGTGTAAAAATAAAAGTTACCTATTTACATAATTTGGACATCCTGATTCCAAATATGGAATCCATTTTCCTAAATTCAAAACACAGAAGTGGCAGAAATTAATTTAAAATTAATTCCCGCTGTCAAAACAAAAAGCGTGTTTTTAAGAGGTAATAACTATCAAAAGATTGACATTTGTTTATGTTCGGTTTAATTTTAAAATTATGTCCAATGACCAACATTATATTAAATGGTAAAAATATATTCTAAATATACTTTAAAACCACTAAAATTCATAATTTATCACTATTAATTATTTTGATTAAAAAAGTTGTTTTTAATTAAAATTTAGTAATTTTCACTATTCATCAAAATATAAAAGTTATCCGAAAAGTACCAAAATTTCACCCTAGGATAATTTAGATATTCCGAATCCAAAAATGAAGTCCATTTTGAAATATAAAATATATATGATTTCAAAAAGTAGGTATTACTATTCACAATGGCTAGTTTAATTAGTTGTGGTGTGTGTTAGAACTCGAGGTTGCGTACAACACACGCTATCGCATTATTTGAAGGGAAACGTACCATAGAAGCTTGGGGTGTTACATTCTCCCCTCCTTCAAATAATTGCGTCCTCGCAATTTCTAGGGTATTACTGCATAAAAAGACTCGGGTGGTTCTTCATCATAAGTTCCTCGGGTTCCCACGTTGCCTCTTCCATCTTATGATTTCTCCACAAAACTTTTACCAGACGCGTCGTCCGGTTTCTCAGTACTTGTTCTCTTGTATCAAGAATCCTGACGGGCTCTTCGCAATAAGACAGATCGGGTTCCAGTTCTAATTCCTCATAGGTGAGTAAATGCGTCGGATCAGGCATGTATTTCCTCAATAGAGATACGTGGAACACATCGTGAACTTTGGAGAGACTTGGCGGCATTGCCAATCGGTAAGGTACAACCCCAATTCGTTCTAGAATTTCGAAAGGTCCGATGTACCTGGGACTCAATTTGCCTTTCTTACCAAAACGTATGACTCCCTTCTACGGAGATACCTTCAGAAAAACATGATCACCGACTTGAAATTCCAAATCCTTCCTTCGATTATCGGCATAGCTCTTCTGCCTACTTTGAGCTACTTTAATGTGATTTTGGATTACCTTCACCTTTTCCATCGTTTCCTCCACCAGTTCTGGGCCTACAAGTTTTCTTTCACCAACGTCATCCCAACAGGTTGGTGTACGACATCTCTTTCCATATAATGCTTCATATGGTGCCATCTGAATACTTGAATGGAAGCTATTGTTATAGGAAAATTCTACCAGTGGTAAATATTGATCCCACATACCCTGAAAATCAAGTGAGAAAGATCTCAACATGTCTTCTAAGGTTTGAATAGTCCGTTCTGATTGTCCGTCTGTCTGAGGGTGGTAAGCAGTGCTCAAATGAAGTTCAGTATCCAGGGATTTCTGAAGACTTTTCCAGAATCTTGAAGTAAAACGGGGATCACGATCAGAAACAATCGATAGGGGTACTCCATGAAGTCTCACAACTTCATTAATATATAGTCTTGATAGACGTTCCAGGGGTAGATCTTCTCTTATAGCAAGAAAATGTGCTGACTTGGTAAGACGATCAACAATAACCCATATTGCATCGTTCCTTCTAGGAGTCTTTGGTAGCCCCATGACAAAGTCCATCGTAATATTGTCCCATTTCCACTCCGGTATGGGAAGAGGTTGCATGACTCCTCCAGGCTGTTGCCTTCCAGCTTTCACTTGTTGACAAACCATACATCTTGACACAAAATCAGCAATCTCCCTCTTCATGTTGTCCCACCAAAAATGTTCCTTCAAATCTCTATACATTTTGGTGCTCCCAGGGTGTATAGAGAAATTGGAACTATGAGCATCATCCAGCAATTCCCTTTTTAGATCAGGTAAATCGGGAACACAAAGTCTCTTCCCGAATTTCAAAATTCCATCTTCCTACACAAAGTCTCTTAATCTCCCATCACTCACAGCTTTAATCTTCTTTTGGAATTCTTCATCATCATCCTGAGAACTCTTAATCCTTTCTAGTGAAGATGGTTTGGCAACCATTTGAAAAAGCATTGATGTTTCACCTTCCCTGGTTATTCCCATGTCCATCTTCACTAGATCCATGAAAATTGGATCCCTTTCAATTCTCATATTGTTCAAAACTCCATGGTCTTTTCTACTCAAAGCATCTGCCACCTTGTTTGCCTTCCCCGGGTGGTAGTGTATCATACAATCATAATCCTTGAGTAATTCAAGCCATCTCCTTTTCCTCATGTTGAGTTCTTTTTGTGAGAAAATATACTTCAAACTCTTGTGATCAGTATAAATCTCACATTTTTCACCATAGAGGTAGTGCCTCCATATCTTCAAAGCAAAGATCACAGCTGATAACTCAAGATCATGAGTAGGATAGTTTTGTTCATGAATTTTCAACTGTCGTGATGCATAGGCAATAACTCTATCATTCTGCATAAGGACACAACCAAGTCCTTTCTTCGATGCATCACTATAAATAACGAACCCATCATTCCCCGATGGTAGAGTCAATATAGGAGCATTGACTAATCTTCTCTTCAGTTCTTCGAAACATTCTTCACACTCTTTTGTCCAAACAAATTTAACCCCTTTACGTGTGAGCTTCGTTAATGGGTTAGCCAATCGGGCAAAATTTTGGACGAAACGTCGATAATATCCTGCCAAACCAATAAAACTGCGTACCTCAGTTATACTCGTAGGTGCTGGCCATTCTTGGATTGCCTTGGTCTTAGAAGGATCAACAGAGATTCCATCTTTAGAGACAATATGGCCAAGAAAAGAAATCTCTTGAAGCCAGAATTCACACTTGCTAAACTTCCCATATAATTCATGCCTCCTCAGAGTCTTCAAGATAATGCGCAAGTGATTTTCATGATCTTCGTAGGTTTTGGAGTATACCAAGATATCATCAATAAATACCACCACAAATTCATCGAGATACTCCTTGAAAACTCTATTCATCAGATCCATGAATACAGAGGGTGCATTAGTCAATCCAAACGGCATTACAGTAAACTCGTAATGCCCGTACCTGGTTCGAAATGCTGTTTTCGGAATGTCTTCCTTCTTCACACACAACTGATGGTATCCAGATCGAAGGTCAATCTTTGAAAAGTATTGAGCTCCATGCAGTTGGTCAAATAAATCATCAATACGAGGTAGGGGATACTTGTTCTTTATCGTTATAGCATTGATCTCCCTGTAGTCGATACATAACCTCATAGATCCATCTTTCTTTTTAACAAAAAGAACAGGGGCTCCCCATGGAGAAACACTAGGGCGAATAAATCCCTTATTACTCAATTCCTCTAGTTGTTTCTTTAGTTCGACTAATTCTACAGTGGCCATTCTATAAGGGGTCTTCGATATAGGCCTTGATCCAGGAATCAAATCAATGGAAAACTCAACTTCTCGTTTTGGAGGATGTCCAGGTAAATCTTCTGGAAATACATCTACAAATTCTTTCACAACAGGTACATCCTCTATTTGAACATTCCTTTCCTCATCGACAGTTATTTCATTCTCTTCCTCCCCAATAATTGAATTAAGTTGAGCTACTGGGGGTGGATCTAAATAAGAATTAGGTGGTGACGATTCTGCTCTAAAAATAAGGTGTTCCTTATCATTATCATCAAGAATCATAACCTCTTTCTTCTTAAAATAAATCTTCGCATCATAGTCCGAAAGCCAGTCCATACCGAGGATTATATCAAACTCAATCATAGGTATGACGATGAGATCAGCAGATAAAGAAAATTTATGTGCTCTAATGGGGACTGATTCGCAAAACTTTGTTGCAATGATACTTCCCTTAGGAGTTTTGACTGACAACTCCCTTATTAAATCAAATTGGAAATATCTAATTTTCTTAGCAAACTGAGAAGATATGAAACAATGCGATGATCCAGAATCAAATAATGCATTTGCTAAACTTGAGGAAACCATTAAATTACCTGCCACCACGTCTTTCGGAGCTTCTACCTCAGCAGTAGTGATAGCATAAGCCTGGCCTTGATCCCTTGGCCTTTTCTGAGGTAAGTTCTCCTGACGCTTAGGACATGCATTTGCATAATGCCCCATCTCCCTACAATTGTAGCACTGAACGTTGGTAGCTTCCTTCTTCCCCTTGCAATCATGAGCTTGGTGGCCTTTTTCACCACACTTGTAACAGACTCCCATTCCCTTCAAGCAAGTACCAGGATGTTTCTTCCCGCATTTACCACAAGATGGATATTCAACCTTTCCCTTCTTCCCCTTATTTCCATTCCCAGATTGATCAGCAGTTCTCTTCTTCTCTTGCTTTGATATAAAGTCATAAGACTTAGAGAATTCCTTTTCGGTCTTGATAGCACATGAGACAATGTCTTCGTACGATGAAAAGGATTGTGAGACTAATGCTCGACGGAGAAATGGTTTTAACCCATCAAAGAAACGATCAATCTTACTTCTTAGGTTGAGAATATAATCACCAGCGTACCTCGCTAACCTTGTAAAGTTAGCCTCATACTTTGTGACATTCTCATCCTCCTTTTGTCTCAGACTCAGAAATTGCCTTTCCATATCCGCTCGATGGTCACGAGGAAAGTATTTTTCTAAAAACAGATCTTTGAACTCCCTCCATTCCATATTTGATACTTCATCATCTTCCTTCATATTTTGAATCAATGACCACCATTGATCAGCATCTCCAGTGAGGCGGCAAACTGCCATGATAACTTTTTCCCTTTCACTGCTCCCCAAAGCCTGAAATATTTTCTCTAGGGAATTTATCCATTGCTCAGCTACTAATGGATTTGTACTCCCATTGAACGTTGGTGGTTGTTGTCTCATGAATCGATCTAACATTGATCCTCCACGCTGCGGATCAGGGTGCTCCATATGGGTAAGGTTATTATTCATAACCTGAGTAAGTTTTCCCAGTATGGTGATTAGCTGATCAGCACCAGTTGCATCACCAGCCCCACTATAATTATCTTGAGCAGGAGGGCAATCCCTACATGGAGTGCGTGCATTGATACAGTTTCCATTTCTTCCACTAGGCGCCATTTCTAAACAATAGCATAAACTAAATCAGTTTATGAATCAAAATACATAATCCCATACTTATAAAACACTTAACATAAATTGAACTATTTATGGATATAATCCATAATCATAAAAATGTTTTCTTTGAGGAAGTATATACTCATAAACCCTTCATAATGATTTGTAAAGAAAATGAGAGTTATCCTAAGCATATCCCCCGGGAGTGTCGTAACCAAGAGTGCAGCAAGGACCGTTGTCGTGCACCAGTTCCCGTTCGAGTCTAGCTCAAAGCGGTGTTTTCGGGTTTTACCCCTAGGTACATCTGTGCCAGAGCCGCCTCTACCTTCTCGTATCCAGACAGGGATGTATTGCTCGGAAAACTCACAAAATCTCTACAATACCAAAATTCTAGGAAGTTCTTCTATACTAATCCTCAAAGTTCATCTTAGGTCTACGTGCTCTAATCAGAGTTTATCTAAATCTAGCTTCCAAGGTTTGTACTAAAATTCCTCTGATACCAACTGTAACGCCCCAACCCCAGCTACCCAGAGTCGGTGCATTAATTACATAACATTGGCATGATCACAAGAAGATCAAATCTCGAAAGACCGATTGGTTTAGTAGCCTTGGAAACACTAGATATAATCATAAAGTTTTACATTACATTTCAAAGTGAAAAACTACTACAACAACAAAGTCATCATATCCACACTATTAACCCCTCATAATATCCCTGCAAGTCATTCATAATTTACTTCTTCACTACCTGGGAAAAATAAAACATAGAAAATGGGTGAGCTCAAATGCCCTTTAAGGATAACAATATAGCGGAACATTCAAAATAAGCATAAACATTTAAGGCAATGAATTACTAAAACAAAAGCCTTTTAAAATTGAACTTCAACATAGTATGGCAAAAGTAAATTGAAATAATGCCATTTACTTGTTCACATGGATATTCTACTAATCAAATAATCACATGCAATATCAATAACCACTTTCATAATTATGGAATGCATAATGCCAGACTATCATAACCACATAGCCAAGGCCTCGTGACAAGACTACAAATAAGATTTTGTCAAGGCCTTGTGCCAAGACACTAGTTTGTCTCATGAGACCTACCGATGCATCGAGGAGCTATAGCGGGCTCCACCCGTCACTTAATAAGTCCAATGCATTCCCATATGAAAAAGGTTTAAACATAACATAAACATTCGTATTAAAACTAGCATACGAAATGTCAATAATTTCACCATAAACTATGAATGGTATAAAAATAGCACATCCACAGTCAAACATATCACAAAACCTTCAATACAATATAAAAGTTTTGTATCATAATAAATCAACTTCAAATAATCTTAAAATCCATCAAAGGATGTTGACATAGATGAAATCAAAATTCTTTTTAAAGAAATATCTCCTTTAATTTTGAAATCATTTAAGATCCATATAAAATAAGACATTTTCTTTGAAAATATTCTTATAAGCTTGTAAGGAAAGCTTCGATGATTTATAACGGCGGAAAATAACCGCACCCACCGTATAAGTTAAAAAAAACATTCTTACCTCAATTTTGTCGAAAAGGTTAAAAAGGACCTTGTTTTGAAAACGACGGAAAGATTCCTTTATAAACCTCTTATAAAAAGTCAAACAAGGGTATAAATGACTTTAACCCATATTCTTGTAAATAGTAAAAATATTTTGAAATACATTTTTAAGAAACATGGATGTGGATGATAAAGAGATCCCAGTAGATTATTATGTATAAACAACCTCGAATAATGAAGAGATTGTGAAATAACCCTTACCTTGTACTTTTCCTTTGTTGGGGTAGGTTAACCTCCTTTATAATGGTGAAACAATTGTTATTAAATTATACAAGAATCATATACATTAATATGATATCATATATGATCTTTTAACACTGCTTTATTAATAATATCTTAGTATTATCGTCGTTTCGGGTGATAATCGATTCGTTCTTCTTAAATGTTTGGTTACGTAAGACATGTTTGTAATGGATATATTATATCTTACTCATAATAAGAATGATATTAACATTATTTTTAACCCCAAAATGAGAATAAGACCTGAATGGATATGATGGAGAATGAATCTTATCGCGTTCGTGGAGACGGTAGTCCGTACGTACGCACGAACGCTACTTCCATTTAATTTTTATTTTAGAAGAACCAAATCCAAATGATACATAGGTATATTACTATTCCAGTATAATATAATATTTTATATATGTTACTTAAGTTCATTAACACCATCCTTTATACGTTCCATGTGTGGTATGAACGAGTCATATCATTTTAAGGGGGCGGTAGTCCGCACTTCCTCAAATGAAATTATCGTATGTATATACAACATGAAACGAATACTGGTATGAAATAAAATGGAATTACAGAAGCTTATATATAAAATATATATCATTAATATCATATTTAATTACAGTGCCATCATAATGGCCACCATGAGAGGCGGTAAGATGTTTTTGAACAATCATCGTTTCGTGAGGCGTTAGTTTGCCATCCACAGAAACATTATGTTCATCATCCATTAGATGGAGTTGTGTGTATGTGTAGTTTGAATCCTTATTATAACAACATCCTAGTATATTGAGGATACTGGTGTTGTTACAAAAGAAAGGAAATAAAAAGAGTTTGGGGGTTGAAGAAGCAAAATAAATGAAAATAATTTAAGAGAAATCGTTACCTTTAATTTAGGTAACTCACTTTGGTTGGAACCAAAGGACTTCTTGAAATGCTTTATGCCTAAGGGGAAGCTTCAAGGACGAGGATAGGGATGTGGGGAGCTTAGTTGGGCAGAGTTTGGACGAGCCAAGTGGCTTGAGAGGTGTGAGGAATGAGTAGAAGTGGTCTCCTTTTATAAGGGAGAGGAGGGGCTCTTTAGGAAAGTGTGAAAGTATTACTTTATAATATATTTGTATTCGGTTAATAATGGTCCAAAAATCATTGAGGTCGAAGATAAGATGACTCATATTCTAAATAACATCAACCAATAAGAATTGGACAGGTTTTAGATAATATTTCAATCATTATAATCTTATTTATTTAAATGATTTATTAATGAGGTAAACATTGCATCATTATTGTGTCATTAATAATTTAACTTATTTGATGTATAAAAATTATAAATAAAATATCATCATGTAGGAAATATTTTTAGCTTTCTAATTAATATTTATAATCGAAAATCCAACATGTATAAACCTATATAAAAATTGTTCTTCTAAAAGATGTAAGCTTATGCCATTTTTATTTTTATTTTAACTTTATTAATATAATGTGTCCCTACCACATACAAGTGGCTCCAAGGGGTCCCCAAATTGACCCAAGGATGCTCATGGTCGGGTATGTGTCCACCAATAAGGTTAGGACACGTTTTAGGGTAACTTTGTATTATTATAATATTCTTTTTTTAACCCTTATTTACCGGATTTACCCTTTAACCATGGTAAATAAAATATTTACCGCAGTAATTATTCAAAATGTGTAAAAATAAAAGTTACCTATTTACATAATTTGGACATCCTGATTCCAAATATGGAATCCATTTTCCTAAATTCAAAACACAGAAGTGGAAGAAATTAATTTAAAATTAATTCCCGCTGTCAAAACAAAAAGCGTGTTTTTAAGAGGTAATAACTATCAAAAGATTGACATTTGTTTATGTTCGGTTTAATTTTAAAATTATGTCCAATGACCAACATTATATTAAATGGTAAAAATATATTCTAAATATACTTTAAAACCACTAAAATTCATAATTTATCACTATTAATTATTTTGATTAAAAAAGTTGTTTTTAATTAAAATTTAGTAATTTTCACTATTCATCAAAATATAAAAGTTATCCGAAAAGTACCAAAATATCACCCTAGGATAATTTCGATATTCCGAATCCAAAAATGAAGTCCATTTTTAAATATAAAATATATATGATTTCAAAAAGTAGGTATTACTATTCACAATGGCTAGTTTAATTAGTTGTGGTGTGTGTTAGAACTCGAGGTTGCGTACAACACACGCTATCGCATTATTTGAAGGGAAACGTACCATAGAAGCTTGGGGTGTTACAGGAAAGCTATAATATTTATCTTCATACCTTTCCACCAATACTGTTGTTTTATATCTCTATACATCATGGTATGACCAAAGTGATCTTCCCAAATACAATCATGATATTCTAACATAAACTATTCCTATATATCTATAGGCCCCCAAACACAATTTTGAAGGAGTAGAACCTCATTCCCTTCGACAAACCAACTCGGTATTGGGTATTTACCTAACACACTTTCTCTTAGGACCAGGACCTTGGGTTCTATAGTCATCTCATCCTCACCTTTCCAAGATGGGAGGATGTCCCAGCCAAATAAAAAGTAGGATTTCCATGATATTCTTGAAGCTCTATACACATCTCGTAAAACATATCCTTCCACTTCCACTCTCTTCTAACCTATTCAATGGCTTATGTATATGTGTTCTAGATCAGGTAATCAACTACTAGATTTCACCTTCTCAGAATATAAGCAGGATTAAAGTCAAATCAATGAATATAATCTACCAAGATATTAGGACAGAGATTCAGATCATGCTATCTGGAAATGTATTAGAGACTTTTGTGGTTCACATAATTGAAAAATCACTCCCCTAATTAATAGTGTCTCTAACTGTGCAAGTAATGAACCATATCTACTAGCACGAGGTTGAGCGTAGGGTAATTCAAATGATGTGGTATTCAATTTTGGGACCCATATGCCAAAACATGATCTCCCTGCATCATAACTTCTCCTTGACTAATTCCTAATGCTTCATAATAAAGTATATAAACTTTTACAATATCAAATAAAATCAGGGTTGAAACTAACAAAAGTATTTTTTTAACCTCCTATAATGTTATATCACACGAGTCTAACCACATGATATTAACACCCTTTTTATTTAGGACCATTAATGGTACTGTAAGTAATGAGATGTCTTGAAAAAAAAACATATAGTAACCCACTAGCTCCAAGAAACAATTTATGTCAAAGACATCCTTGTACTACTCCTTGGAAACTATGACACCCTCCTTATTTGGGTCCATATATACTCTAAATTCTAAAATAATATGATCCAATAAGTGAACCTTATCGATAAAAAAGTGTAATTTTGTGACCTTATCATACAACTGGAGCCCTATCAGGGTATTCATCATTATCTCAAGATGTTCTACAAGGACATGTCTTGTGAAAGAATATAGAAAGATATCATCAATGAAGCACAACCCGTATGATCCAAATACAGGTAGAAAACCTAATTCATCAAATCCCAAAAAACTGCAGGCACATTCATAATTACAAACCACACAACAAGGTACTCGCACAAATTGTATCTTCTCTAGAATTATGTATATTGTATATTTTATGTTCTCAAATGCACCTAATGCTAGCCTGAACTCAAATATATATTGGATAAAATTGTCATTCCTCAGAGATGGTTTAAGAGGATATCTATATTAGGTAGTTTATTCATGTTTATAACTATAATCTAGTTCAATTTTTTATAATCAACACATAATGTAAGGGCACGATCTACCTTCTTGGTGAAAAGGATAGTTGAACCCCATGGTGAGTACTGGGTCATAAAAAAACCCATTAATTCTATATCTTCAAACAACTTTTTGAGTTTTAGGAGATCAATAAGTTCCATCCAATAAGAAAAAGTTTACAGTAGTGCCTCTCTCAGTACAATCTCAATGAAGGACTTTACCACTCTCATAGGAGGAAATCTAGAGAATTCATCATGGAAAATTTCCCTCAAATGATCCGCCATTGGGGGAAATTCAATATTCTACATTACCTAATATCTGATAAAGATTATAGATAGTTTTGTTGTAACTCTATCAATCCCATAATAATTACATCAATATTTTATTTTTGGGACATCCCATTCTCCCTTATGAATATACATACATCCCTAGGGTGATGCAAAATATACCCTCGAGTGATTGTAATAAACACATTCATAGTATAGAAACCAACAATACATATTGATAATGATTTAAAATACTTTAATCTCATGGATTTAATGAATTGACAAGATGATATATCTTCCCAACCCAATAAGGAAATATTCAAAATGGAATGTACTCTTTGATCACGCTTCATGTGAGGTGTCAAGGGTAATAACACAACTAAGGTACTCCATTTCTAGCCTGGGCATCTCGAAAATTACCACATTTATAAAAGAGTTCAAACTTACTATATCAAATAAAGAATAAACTAAAGTAGAGTCTAGAGAAAAAGTACCTAAAACTATAAAAGTACCAAGAATATTCTCCCAGGAGTGGGATTAACTATATATATATGAATTCATACACCACCTTGAAATTAAACATTAATAACCTAAGAAAGCCTCTAATGGTGCTGTACCTATGATGTATGAATAAATCATCCATGGGAACCTCCTCAAAATGATTATATTATAGTGGAATAGTGCCCATTATATCATGGAGCAACCAATCCTATACATGAATGTAGTGTTAGTATAGATCACTTCTCACTAGGTACTGGAGGGATAACTTGAAAGAAGCGCTAATTGAGACCCATCTTACTGAAAGATCAACAATATGTTTGGATACCTGTACATTGGGTCTTCTTATGAAATATCATATTACACTGGTGACTCACCACACTACTGTTGATATGTATTATATGCCTGGAACTACCCACATGAGAAACATTGAAATGATTTTTCCTACAGATAGGGGAATTATCTCCCTTTCTCGAAGATAAAACACCCTGGTTAAAATTACCATCCTCCCTTATGATATGATTAGTGTGGAGGGATTGTTTTACTATCTCAAAAATAGTGTTCAATCAGAATATAGTTAGTTGTGATTAGATGTAATGAGAAAGACCATACTCAACCCGTCTCATACCCATGAACTCTTCATCGGTCAGTGTCGATGAAAAACACTAAAGTGTGGTAAAATGTGATGAATAATCCATAATAGAAATATAAGACTACTGTAGGTGCATCAAATTTATATAATGTCCCTATCCCCATATTTTTTTAAATAACTAGTCCTAGAATACAATCTTGAAGTCTTCCTAGACCATCTCATAACGATGATCAACCAGAGAGATGACATCCCACTTGAACTTTTTAGAGTCTTAGAGAATATATGTAAAAATAATAAATGTCATCTTTATAATAATATCTATAATATATAATATTGATATCAGGACCCCGAACATGACTCAGGAACTGGAGGACCTCCATTCCTTAAGGCAGTTAGAGGATACTGCTAGTAGAATTTCAAAATCAACTCTTCCATAATAGGGACAAGTCACATAGCTCCCTATACAAACAACAAGAAGAGAAGTAATATTTCTCAAAAATAAGTATATGCTCCATGTGGATGAATATTAAGATGTTCCCTTAGTGGCACTGGATGAGGTAATACTAGTGGCTCAAGGTCCACCCCCTTTGGAGTGTGGTCATTTCCACCCACCCAATGTATGACTCAAGGGGGTTGTGGATATTTACATCTAAAATTTCCAAACATACACCTGAATAAAGATATAATAGTATAAAATACCATTGATAATAGAAAAATGGAAGGTACAAGACCTTCCTATAAATGATTTACACCATTATGCTTGCTCATAAATCTAGTTCTTAGTTATAGAGAGATCAAAGAAGTTGTAAGAGACACTACCTAATGCCCAATACTAAGGTTGATTTATCATCTAGGTCCCATATAACATAGTAGAGATTCTAGTATATGGAGTATCAATTGAATGTTATAGAGAAAAAACCCTCTACTTACCAATTGACATCCCCATTTATTGGCATCCATTAAAATATTACTCAAATTAATAATAATTCCTACTTATTTTTATGTCTAATAATATCCCAATAGAGTTAAATGTGTCACCATTACCCATTTATAAAGTCCCATACTCTATATAAATTGAAATTGGTGTGTAGAGTAACTGTGATCATACAATTATGTCAAATGGATATGAATTAATATCTCATTATGTTATCTACAATTACCAATTAATATAAGTAAATGCTTCATAAATTAAAAATGGAATTAAATAAATAAAATCATCTAATGTTTCAACCCATAAAATCATTGTTTCATGGACAAAAAGTAGAAAAATACGTTAATTAAGGATCCATCACCAATCCATACTGGAAAATGAAACTTAGATTGATTCAGACAGTTTAATTAATCAAATTATGTTATCCCTGTAAAAAATGTTCAAACTTTTACATATATAATAATAATACAACTAAACTATATGTTTCATCTAATGCATCCATAATGTAAATGTGGAATAGGAAAATGCATGACATGTAAATCACCATGTTCCTAAAATTATGCTTGGGATGTTACCACCTTTACGTACTAGTCCAAGGAAAACAAAGTCCTTAATAATAATATCAATAATAATGACGTCAAGAAAAATAATCACCATCAAATGTTGAAATAAAATAAAATATAATTGGGGAAAACCAAAAAAACAATATCCCCTCCCAAATAAATTTAGGATTCCACTATACTTGAGTTAGCTACTCCTGGGAACAAGATCATTACCAAACTATGACATGTTCCTACTCTCCTATATACTTCCACAATAGTAATACAAAAGGGAAAGTAATCCTATGATACCAATTTTATATCATCCCAAACTAGAACCCACTATGTGGTGCCCTGATATTATTAACCACATGACAATAAGTATGCATCCCCATTTTCCAGAGGATTCTGTCAACCAAAAAGGGCATATGGTGTATTCATTGGGAGACCATTACCTGATTATCATTATGTAGAAAAGTGGTAATATAAACATAATAATAAATCAAAAAGGTAGTAAATAAGAAGTAGTGTAATAATAAATCATCTAATAAAACCAATACGTGTATATTGAATCAATATAATATACAAAAAGGTGATCCTGACTTGATTCTATAAAAAAGTGATGTACTTGGGATATAGAGACACACAGATATATAAAATTTTGTAAAAAATAAAAGAACACAAAATGATACCTCTAATTGAATCATGAACATAGGATCAATCCTGCACCCTCTTACCCACCGTAGTACATAAAATCAATATTAAAAGTTGAATACTTTCCTTTATCTATACCTATAGACATAATGTCTATTCAGGTTCCATAGATGGTCTAAACAGGGGTTGAGATATAATCAGTAGGCCACCGCCAATAGTGTCTAGGATGATCTAGTATATGCATGTAAATTGAGGAATTTATTGGTACATGATAAATGTAAGGTAGTAAATAAATAAATCACATCGGATCGGGTTCCTCATGGGATACCCAATCGACACTACATACTTCATCCTAAGCCAGATATCAATGATCTAATGATATATATATATATATATTAATATGTATATATTTATATTTATATATATCATTTATAACATATAATTATGGAATGAATAAATGGCCATATAAGAGGAAATTTTAGACATGAACCTGACCCAAACAATTTCTTTGGCTAGACATACACATCCTCAAACTTAGTAGAAAAAATTAAATCTTTTATTATATGGAATCCTTATAATTTTCTAAGATCCATATTAATCCTCTTGAACTTAGTCTATAACAAGGATCCAGAGTATTTCTCCCACAGCACTATAAATAACCATAACTAAAAGAGTCTATCCAAGGAGATATGTAAGTGGAATCCTAAGTATCACCCTTGACATATTGTAAATCATGACCCTCTGATCCCATCCAAGTTATACCAAAATAGGGAATAATTATTTCTCATGGAAAGGTATAACAATATTTTCCACCTAGTCCATCTAAGGTAACATCTATAGGGAATATGTACCACTCATGGGAGATAAGTGATCTTCCATATGAACCTTTCAAAGGAATACTATAAGGAATCCCATTATATAACCCAAGGGATTAAGATTCATTTGAAATAATATTATAATTCATAGTGAGACCATCTAAGGTGTCCTCAAGTTTGTACCCATGTATCTGTAGAGACCCGAAGCTTGACGTACATAGACATTACATTACTTTTGCAGAATACTTAGTACATAACAAAAACACACACTCAAGGACCGTAATAGTTTAGTGTATTTGGAAACTCGGAACGTAATCTTCTAATCATGGTGAAAGATCTTCAACATCTCCCATAAAGACCTTCCCTTTTTTTTCATACCTAAAACCTTTCTTTATATCCTAGGTAAAAGAAAACATAAAAGTGTGAGCTCAAATTCTCAGTAAGGGTAAACGAAAGAAATATCAATCACATCATATTCTTAAGAACATAACATTTTGGAAATCTTAACCTACAAAAGAGATCATAATATCATAACATGGGATAAATCATAGTAGTGAAATGTAATCCCAATAATTATAACTTAAAACATGAAACTTTGTGGCTTACACACATAATCATAGAGAATCATTTCTTATTAGTCTAGACTCATTTCCAAGACTATCTTTGTGGACAAAGTCCATTTCTGAACCGAGTTCACTCCTCGTTTCAGTCCTGTTTCATTGAACCGGTTTAACCTGCCGTTCCATCCATGTCTATCTCATGAGATATAAAATCTTTACCCAATGCATTGGAGGGAGATATAGGTCCCACCCATATCATAATGATACCATTCTTATGTGTGCCACAAAATCATAAACCATACATCATAGCATAACCCATGTAATAAAAATGGGATTTTTAAACAACATGACACATAAAAATATTCATATAAGATAAAGGAGTTCATAAAAATAATTCCATCACAATATAATCAAATCAATGTAATAATAGGGATAGAAACAGAACCCTATATTATCTTAGATGGAAAATAATTTTGATAAAACACTTGAACTCCATTCTTGAGGAAAATATCCTTTCTACTTCAAAAACACTTTTCCTTTCTTAACATGTCATACAATTCTAAACTAAAATAAGTTGATTAAAAATAAACTTGAAAACTTGTAAAGGAAGCTTCTTGGAAATAATGTTTTAAAAATCCATTCATGCCGTATAAGTTAAAAAAAAATTCTTCTCATACTTTTGTCGGAAAAGTCAAAAAGTACCTCGTACGAAAAACGACAAAAGATTCATTTCATATCTTTTACTAAAAACTCACTGAAGGGTAATATTGGATTTAAACAATTGTAGGTGGATGGAAAAAATATTACATATTGAGGAAACATGGATGTTGTAACACCCCAAGATTTCATAGTGTGTTATTTCTTCAAAATAATTCAATAACTTGCACTACACGCAACACCGAGTTCAATCGCACTATGACTTACCAAACAAGCCGTTCAGAAGAGGTTATGAATAGTATTAAATAAATTTTAAACTTTATATAATCCTTATAATTTTAGAATCGATATTATGAGTTTCTTAGACATAATGTAAGAACAAATTCATTTTCAGTATTGCATTTTTATCAACTTTTAATAGTGAACCCTTTTTGAATACAATATTTTAAACTTTTTGACTAAATGGGGACGTCAAAAAATTAAAATGAAACATCCCAAGCTTCCACGGTACGCTTTCCTTTGAATAATACAGTAGCGTGTGTTGTGCGCAACTTCGAGTTCTAACACACACCACAACCAATCAAACTAGCCGTTATGAATAGTAATACATAATTTTTGAAATTATATATTTTATTTTTTAAAATGGACTTCATTTTTGGATTTGGAATATCGAATTTATCCTAAGGTGAAATTTTGGTACTTTTCAGATAACTTTCATATTTTGATGAATAGTGAAAATTACTAAATTTTAATTAAAAACAACTTTTTTAATCAAAATAATTAGTAGTGATAAATTATAAATTTTAGAGGTTTTAAAGTATATTTAGAATATATTTTTACCATTTAATACAATTTTGGTCATTGAACATAATTTTACAATTAAACTGGACATAAACAAATGCCAATCTTTTGATAGTTATTATCTCTTAAAAACACGTTTTTTGTTTTAACAACAGGAATTAATTTTAAATTAATTTCTGCCACTTTTGTGTATTGAATTTGGAAAAATGGATTCCATATTTGGAATCAGTATGTTAAAATTGTGTAAATAGGTAACTTTTATTTTTACACATTTTGAATAATTACTGCGGTAAATATTTTATTTACCATGGTTAAGGGTAAATCCGATAAATAAGTGTTAAAAAATAATATTATAATAATAAACAATTACCCTAAAACGTGTCCTAACCTTATTGGTAGATACATGTCCGACCATGGGCATCTTTGGGTAAATTTTGGGACCTCATGGATCCACTTGTAGGTGATAGGGACACTTTATTTTAATTAAGTTAAAATGAATACAAAAATGACACAAGCATATATCTTTTAGAAAAACAATTTTTACATAGGGTTATATATTTTGGATGTTAGATTACAAATATTCATTAGAAATATAAAAATATTTCCTAAATAATGATATTTTATTTATAATTTTTAGACATTAAATAATTTAATTTATTTATGACACAATGATGATGCAGTAATTACTATAATATGGAAAAATTAAAATAATTGATATTATAAATATCCAAATAAATATAATATGAAACTTTTAATGAATTAAACTAATTTTCTAGGATAATATGATATATTATTATTGATTTAATTGTCTTTTTTCGAAGTAATCAATCTGTTATGAGTTTCACAAAAATCAACTATTGAATAGTGTCAAAATTGACATAAAAGAGTTTTTAAAACAAATATTATATTATTAATTGGTATTAAATTCCTAAAAAACTAAGGTTCGGACAAGAGACTTATATCATGATAGGTGTCTCATTAATGGACCACATGGGGGTCTTTTGGATGTATATGGTAAGTTTATTAACCATATAACATAAAAATACAAAGAGACATTGTAAAAGTGAAACTAATTAACTTAGAGTTAATACTTAAAGATAAGGTTAATATAAGTACCCAAACCTGTCTAAATTCTATTGGTTGAATGGTTTTCGACCTATCCCCACTTTAAACTTTTAATAATCAACTTTGGAGCCATTATAAATCGAATATGAATTTATTATAAATTAATATTTCTATCTTTTCCAAAGGTGCCCCTCACCCCTCTTATAAAAAGTCACTCCTCCTTCTCATTTCTTCAAAGCATAAAAGCCTTTTGGTTCGTCCAAAATCTGCCCAAATACTCTACCAACTTCCCTCAATACAACCTATAGGGCTTAGTTTGATCAGAAATCCAACCTAAGGAGCCCTTTTGATAAAATCAAAAGGAAGAACCCGAAGAAGAGGTAATGATTTCACCACCGTTTTCCAAGTTCCTTTCTTCTTCCACTTCTTCTTTCTTTGTTATTACCTTTATAAAATAATAACTCCTGTATCTTATATATAATGAGATATTATTATATATATGGTACAACAATATTCATTATTCTATCCACCCTTTTAATAACATGTCACCATATGTGCATACGTACGACTTACCGTCTCCACGTCGTGGTGTAATTGTTATTCAATATATTATTATTTGGATGGGTATGATAATGATGTGTAACTCATGTAAATAATAAATATAACATGATAATTATTCTGTATATATGATATAATATCAAATTATATATTATTTTAATATCAAAATAATGATATTGTCGCTCGTGCGTACGTACGGACTACCGTCTCCATGAACGCGATGAGATTCATTCTCCATCGTATCCATTCAAGTATAATTACCATTTTCTAATTTAAAAATGATGTTTAAGGAATTTATATCATTCTGGATATGAAATATACAACCTATCCATTACAAATATGGCTTACGTAACAAAACATATAAAAGGAAACGAGTAAGTTAACACCCGAAATGACGATAATTGTAAGATATTATTAACAAAGCAATGTTAAAAGATCATATATGATATCATATTAATGTACATGATTATTGAATAATTTAATAACAATTATTTAACCATTATATAGGAGGTTAACCTACCCCAACCAAGGAAAAGTACAAGGTAAGGGTTTATTTCGCAATCTCTTCATTATCCGAGGTTGTTTATACGTAATAATCTACTGGGATCTCTTTATCATCCACATCCATGTTTCTGAAAAATGAATTTCAAAACATTTTTAATATTTACTAAGATATGGGTTAAAGTCATTTATACCCTTTTTTGAATTTTTATAAGAGGTTTATAAAGGAATCTTTCCGTCGTTTTCCAAACAAGGTTCTTTTTATCCTTTTTGACAAAATTAAGGTAAGAATGTTTTTTTTACTTATACGGAGGGTGCGGCTATTTATCACCATTATAAAACTGTTAAAGCTTCCCTTACAATATTACAAGGATATTTTCAAATTAGATTTTTTATTTTATAATTATGTGACTTTTAAATGATTTAAAAATGAATATTTTAAGAATTTCGGAAAGGTACTCTTTATCAAAATCAGAATTTTAAATGTTTTAATGATTTATCTTTATAAATCCTTTTAATTAATGTCCATGTCTTCAAAATGGTTTTTAAGGATTTATTTATATGGACATGAATGTTTTTAAAATTTTAATTCCTTTCAAAAGTTTCAAAGTGGTATGGGACACTTTGATTCAAAAATCTCTTTTTAATTACTTCCTTTATAAATGTGTGACTTTTAAATGATTTAAAAAAGGAGATATTTCTCTCAAATAGTTTTTATTTCATCTATGTCAACATCCTTTGATGGATTTTATGATTATATGAAGTTGATTTATTATGATACAAAACTTCCATAATGTATTGAAGGTTTTGTGATATGTTTGACTGTGGATGTGTTATTTTTATACCATTCATGGTTTATGGAGAACGTATTAACATTTCGTATGCTAGTTTTAATACGAATGATTATGTTATGTTTAAACCTTATCATATGGGAATTCATTGGACTTAGTATGTGATGGGTGGAGCCCGCTATAGCTCCTCGATTCATCGGTAGGTCTCATGAGACAAACTAGTGTCTTGGCACAAGGCCTTGACAAAATCTTATTTGTATTCTTGGCATGAGGCCTTGGCTATGTGGTTATGATAGTCTGTCATTATGCATTCCGTCATTATGAAAGTGGTTATTGATTTTTCATGTGATTATTTGATTATTAGAATATCCATGATAATAAGTAAATGGAATTATTTCATTTTATTTTTTCCATGCTATGTTGAAGTTCATGTTTAAATGGATTTTCTTTTAGTTATATATTGCCTTAAATGTTTATTCTTAATTATGAAAGTTTCCGCTATATTGTTATCCTTACTGGGAATTTGAGCTCACCCCTTTTCTATGTTTTATTTTTCCCAGGATGTGAAGAAGTAATTTATGAATGACCTATAGGGATAGTATGTGGGGATATGAGTGTGGACTATGAAGAAAATATGTTGTTGTAGTTTTCATTTTTATGATGTAATGTAAGACGTTATGAATATATCTAGTACTTCCAAGGCTACTAAAACAATCGGTCTTTCGAGATTTGATCTTTCTTGTGATCATGCCAATGTTATGTAATAATGCACCGACTCTGGGTAACTGGGGTCGGGGCGTTATAGTTGGTATCAGAGGAAGTTTAGTAAAAACATTGGAAGCTAGATTTAGATAAACTCTGATTGGAGCACATAGACCTAAGATGGATTTTTAGGATTTGTATAGATGAACTTCCTAAAATTTTGGTATTGTAGAGATTTTTTGTGTTTTCCAAGCAATATATCCTTGTCTGGATACGAGCAGGTAGAGGCGGCTCTGGCATAGATGTACCTAGGGGTAAAACCCGAAAACACCACTTTGAGCTAGACTCGAATGGGAACTGGTGCACGACAACGAGCCTTGCTGCACTCTTGGTTACTACACTCCCAGGGGATATGCTTAGGATAATTCTCATTTTATTTACAAACCATTATGAAGGGTTTATGAGTATATACTTCCTCAAAGGAGACATTTTCATGATTATGGATTATATCCATAAACTATTTAATTTTATTTTATGTGTTTTACATGTTTGGGATTAGGTATTGTTATTCATAAACTAATCTAGTGTATGCCATTGTTTAGAAATGGCTCCCAGTAGAAGGAATAAGAACTCCAACAATGCATATGATCCAAAGAGAAGGAAGGATCATATCTTTCATGGTCTTTAGATAGAATCTATAAAAGAAATAGTCTCCCATGTATTATCTTCATATGAAGAAATAATATCATGTGTTGATAAGATAAGTAAAGAGTTTACTGATTCCTATGGCTTTGAAGGGAAGCAAGAGAAGAAAAGGATGGAAGAGATAAAGATGGATAAAGGGAAGAGGGAAAAGAAGAATTTTCCCATATGTGATAACTGTGGGAAGAAACACCCTGGAACTTGCCTGAAAGGAATGGGAGTTTGTTATAAGCGTGGAGGAAAAGGGCACAAAGTACGTGACTGCAAGGGTAAGAAAATGGTTTCAAATGTACAATGCTTCATTTGCAAGGAGTTTGGACACTGCACGAACCAATGTCCTAGTCATCAGACTATGCCACAAATGATGCTATTGGATAATAATCAAGTTATGATACTACCACAGATGAAGAGTAATGATTAGAGTTCTTATGTTGATTATTTCAATTAAGTGTTTAATCAACAATGTACTTGTTATAATAATTATGGAGTATGTAAGGATTGTACTACATTACTATTTCATTATGGACTTTAGATTGTGTGGAACAAAGAAAAGTGACTCAATAGCAGGTTAAATTTTTGGAAAATATATGGTTGAGAGAAAGATAAACCATAATATGGTTCTGATACCGAAGTATTGATTTTAGAATAATACATGATTGTTTTGGATAAATTATATTGGATATTCTTGACTACCTTGAAACTGATTAATGATTTTTATATTCCATCATTGTTGGGGTTTACTACATTTTTGGATTGAAGGAGTATATCTATTATAAGGAATAAGGGATCATGAATGTAATCAATAAGGTTTTATGATAATTCAGGATGTTGCAGTCTTTTAAAAGAATATATGATGAAGGTGATCACATGTTATTACACGACAAAAAAAGGATCTTCATTGTGTTTACCTTCCTTATAAATTTTGGACTGAAGTATTTTGGATAGTTCTAGTTTGGATTATTTTGGATTGCCATAAAAGGACAACCCGGAGGTTGGGCGGCAGCCCGTCACGTCCGGCAAGGCCGTGAGAATTGAACCCACAACTAAAGGGAAACAAGGGTGTATCACCTACCACTGACCCACGTGATGTCTGGAATTAAATAATGTAGTTTTTTTAAAAGATCTGGTAGATGAATTATAAATTCGTTATTTTTTTGAAACCCTATACGAATAGGATAAATATAATATTTTTTTTCATCCTATTATCTTTTAGAGTGAAAGATGAGTTTGTGGTAGATATTAGTTAAAGGATGGAACTCTACTTGTCAAGAATATATTTTTCTTCTTCTATTATTCTATGAAGAAATTAATTCTTATACTTTATTTATGGAATCCTAAAACCAAAAATGTGTTGTCCTAATACCCTATGTTTTGTTGAACCGATGGTATTTCAAATCATCATAGATTAATGAATTTAAGGACCTCAATTTTACACTTTTTTGTGATTGATGACCTCAATCACTACCTATAAATATTTACGTTTTTCCTCCAATTATATGTCTCTAATTTCCACCAATGTTCTCCTAATAGAGGTAATAATTTGGTGGTGACCCTTTCATTTATCTTTTCCTCATATTAAGACTAAATTTTAGTAACCTAATTTCCGATGTGGGTTTTCCCACAAAGATATTTTCTATTTTCATCCTTTTATTTTCGAAGAACAATTTCAAATTGCGAGGACACAATTTATTGAAGGAGGGGAGAATGTAACACCCCAAGATTTCATAGTGTGTTATTTTTTCAAAATAATTCAATAACTTGCACTACACGCAACACTGAGTTCAATCACACCATGAATTACCAAACAAGACATTCAAAAGAGGTTATGAATAGTATTAACTAAATTTTAAACTTTATATAATCCTTATAATTTTAGAATCCATATTATGAGTTTCTTAGACATAATGTAAGAACAAATTCATTTTTAGTATTGCACTTTTATCAACTTTTAATAGTGAACCCTTTTCAAATACAATATTTTAAAATTTTTGACTAAATGGGGACGTCAAAAATTTAAAATGAAACATCCCAAGCTACCACGGTACGCTTTCCTTTGAATAATACAGTAGCGTGTGTTGTACGCAACTTCGAGTTCTAACACACACCACAACCAATCAAACTAGGCGTTATGAATAGTAATACCTACATTTTGAAATTATATATTTTATTTTTTAAAATGGACTTCATTTTTGGATTCAGAATATCGAATTTAGCCTAAGGTGAAATTTTGGTACTTTTCGGATAACTTTCATAATTTGATGAATAGTGAAAATTACTAAATTTTAATTAAAAACAACTTTTTTAATCAAAATAATTAATAGTGATAAATTATAAATTTGAGAGGTTTTAAAGTGTATTTAGAATATAGTTTTACCATTTAATACAATTTTGGTCATTGGACGTAATTTTACAATTAAACCAAACATAAACAAATGCCAATCTTTTGATAGTTATTATATCTTAAAAAAACGCTTTTTGTTTTAACAACGGGAATTAATTTTAAATTAATTTCTGCCACTTCTGTGTTTTGAATTTGGAAAAATGGATTCGATATTTGGAATCAGGATGTTCAAATTGTGTAAATAGGTATCTTTTATTTTTAGACATTTTGAATAATTACTGCGGTAAATGTTTTATTTACCATGGTTAAGGGTAAATCCAGTTAATAAGGGTTAAAAAATAATATTATATTAACACAATATTACCCTAAAACGTGTCCTAACCTTATTTGTAGATACATGTCCGACCATGGGCATCTTTGGGTCTATTTTGGGACCACATGGATCCACTTGTAGGTGATAGGGACACATTATTTTAATTAAGTTAAAATGAATACAAAAATGACACAAGCATATATCTTTTAGAAAAACAAATTTTACATATGGTTATATATGTTGGATTTTAGATTATAAATATTAATTAGAAAGATAAAACGATTTCCTACATAATGATATTTTATTTATAATATTTAGACATTATATAATTTAATTTACATATGACACAATGATGATGCAGTAATTACTATAATAGTGAAAAATTAAAATAATTGATATTATAAATACCAGAATAAATATAATATGAAACTTTTAATGAATTAAACTAATTTTATAGGATAATATGATTTATTATGATTGATTTAATTGACTTTTTTCTAAGTAATCAATCTGTTATGAGTTTTACAAAAATCAACTATTGAATATTGTCAAAATTGACATAAAAGAGTTTTTAAAACAAATATTATATTATTAATTGGTATTAAATTCATAAAAATCAATGGTTATTCCAAGAGACTTATATCATGATAGGTGTCTCATTAATGGACCACTTGAGAGTCTCTTGGATTTATATGGTAAGTTTATTAACCATATAATATAAAAATACAAAGAGACATTGTAAAAGTGAAACTAATTAACTTAGAGTTAATACTTAAAGATAAGGTTAATATAAGTACCCAAACCTATCTAAATTATATTGGTTGAATGGTTTGCGACCTATAACCACCTTAATATTTGAATAATCAACTTTGGATCCATTATAAACCGAATATTAATTTATTATAAATTAATATTTCTAGCTTTTCCAAAGGTGCCCCTCACCCCTCTTATAAAAAGGCACTCCTCCTTCTCATTTCTTCACACCTTCAAAGCCTTTTGGTTCGGCAAAACTCTGTCCAAATACTCTAGAAACATCCCTCACTACAACCTAGAGGCCTTATTTTGATCAGAAAGCCATCCTAAGGATCCCTTTTGATCAAATCAAAAGGAAGAACCCGAAGAAGAGGTAATGATTTCACCACCCTTTTCCAAGTTCCTTTCTTCTTCCACTTCTTCTTTCTTTGTTATTACCATTATAAAATAATAAATCCAGTATATTATATATACTGTGATATTATTATAAATATGGTACAACCATATTCAGTATTATATCCACCCTTTTAATAACATGTCACCATACGTGCGTACGTACGGCTTACCGTCTCCACGTCGTGGTGTAATTGTTATTCAATATATTATTATTTGGATGGGTATAATAATGATGTGTAACTCATGTAAATAATAAATATAACATGATAATTATTCTGTATATATGATATAATATAATATTATATATTATTTTAATATCAAAAGAATGATATTGTCGCTCGTGCGTACGTACGGACTACCGTCTCTACGAACGTGATGAGATTCATTCCCCATTGTATCCATTCAATTATAATTATCATTTTCTGATTTAAAAATGATGTTTAAGGACTTTATATCATTATAGATATGAAATATACAACCTATCCATTACAAAAAAGGCTTACGAAACAAAACATATAAAAGAAAACGAGTAAGTTAACACCCGAAACGACGATAATTCTAAGATATTATTAACAAAGCAATGTTAAAAGATCATATATGATATCATATTAATGTATATGATTATTTAATAATTTAATAACAATTATTTCACCATTATACAGGAGGTTAACCTACCCCAACCAAGGAAAAGTACCAGGTAAGGGTTTATTTCGCAATCTCTTCATTATCCGAGGTTGTTTATACGTAATAATCTACTGGGATCTCTTTATCATACACATCCATGTTTCATAAAAATGAATTTCAAAACATTTTTACTATTTACTAAGATATGGGTTAAAGTCATTTATACCCTGGTTTGACTTTTTATAAGAGGTTTATAAAGGAATCTTTCCGTCGTTTTCCAAACAAGGTGCTTTTTAACCTTTTCGACAAAATTAAGTTAAGAATGTTTTTTTAACTTATACGGTGGGTGCGGCTATTTACCGCCGTTATAAAATTGTAAAAGCTTCACATACAATCTTACAAGGATATTTTCAAATTAAATGTTTTATTTTATAATTATGTGACTTTTAAATGATTTCAATATGAATATTTTAAGAATTTCGGAAAGGTACTCTTTATCAAAATCAGAATTTTAAATGTTTTAAAGATTTATCTTTATAAATCCTTTTAATTAATGTCCATGTCTTCAAAATGGTTTTTAAGGATTTATTTATATGGACATTACTGTTTTTAAAATGTTAATTCATTTTAAATGTTTCAAAGTGGTATGGGACACTTTGATTCAAAAATCTCTTTTTAGTTACTTCCTTTATAAATGTGTGACTTTTAAATGATTTCAAAAAGGAGATATTTCTCTCAAATAGGTTTGATTTCATCTATGTCAACATCCATTGATGATTTTATGATTATATGAAGTTGATTTATTATGATACAAAACTTCCATAATGTATTGAAGGTTTTGTGATATGTTTGACTGTGGATGTGTTATTTTTATACCATTCATGGTTTATGGAGAAAGTATTGACATTTCTTATGCTAGTTTTAATAAGAATGTTTATGTTATGTTTAAACATTTTCATATGGGAATGAATTGGACTTAGTAAGTGATGGGTGGAGCCCGCTATAGCTCCTCGATGCATCAGTAGATCTCATGAGACAAACTAGTGTCTTGGCACAAGGCTTTGACAAAATCTTATTTGTAGTCTTGGCACGAGGCCTTAGCTATGTGGTTAAGATAGTCTGGCATTATGCATTCCATCATTATGAAAGTGGTTATTGATTTTTCATGTGATTATTCGATTAGTAGAATATCCATGTGAATAAGTAAATGGCATTATTTCATTTTATTTTTTCCATGCTATGTTGAAGTTCATGTTTAAAAGGCTTTTGTTTTAGTTATATATTGCCTTAAATGTTTATTCTTAATTATGAAAGTTTCCGCTATATTGTTATCCTTACTGGGAATTTGAGCTCAACCCTTTTCTATGTTTTATTTTTCCCAGGATGTGAAGAAGTAATTTATGAATGACGTGCAGGGATAGTATGTGGAGATATGAGTGTGGACTATGAAGGAAATATGTTGTTGTAGTTTTCATTTTTATGATGTAATGTAGGACTTTATGAATATATCTAGTGCTTCCAAGGCTACTAAACCAATCGGTCTTTCGAGATTTGATCTTTCTTGTGATGATGCCAATGTTATGTAATATTGCACCGACTCTGGGTAACTGGGGTCGGGGCATTACAGATGTGGATGATAAAATACACCCCAGTAAATACCAAAGTATAAACAATCTCAGATAAAATGAGATTGTGATATTTTCCCTTACCTTAGGTCCGATTTGCTTCGTAAGTGTCCGAAACTCCTGTATAATGATTTAAATAATGTCATCGACTTATTCCAGAATCATACTCATTTTTACGATATCATATATGGTTCACTTATGACTTTATATTACCCGTTCTTTTGTAAATTCCATGTTAACGAGCGTTTTGGGTAAAATCGTCTCATTTGTCATTCGTGTTTTAACTTGTAATTATTCATATGATTACTTAGATCATGATTACTTAATTCCAGAATATAAAATATATAGTCATAATATACATATATATAATAAATCAGTAAATGGAAAGAAATACACCGTTTATGGAGACGGTAGGCCGTACGTACGCATGAACGCTGTTTTCGTTTCCTTATTGAGTTGAATGGAATTAAGTAGATGACATACATCTATATACACATAAATACAGTATCATTATTATGTCATGTATTTCATGATTACTTATATACTTTATAATCATTCATGAATGGTTAACGTGGAGAATGAATCTCATCGCGTCACGGAGACGGTAGTCCGTACGTACACACGAGCGATGATATCGTTCTCATGATCGTGAAACTGTATTGGAGTGTATGTATAATATTTCAGAATCAATTTCACTTTAAAATAATCATATATAGTTATTATTTACACCATTATACCCATCCAAGTGAGGTGGTGACGAAAAATAGATTACACCACGGCGTGGAGACGGTATTTCGTACGTACACACGTGCGGTGATTTAATTTTCCGTAGGATGGATAGATGGTGAAATAGGGTTAATTCTTACTTATAAAATACATATCAGTGTATTAGTGATACTGATGTTATTACTTCATGATGAAACAACTAAAGAAGAAGAAGTGGAAGAAGAAATAAAGATGAATGAATCGGTAACAGGCATTACCTCTTCTTTGAAGCGCTTCTTTGAGACCTCATTTTAGGGCACTAAAATTGGTCTTTGAAGAAGACCAGGACCTCTAGGTTGTCTTTAGGGAAGTGGAGAGAAGAAATTGGCAGGGGTTGTCCAAGCTTGAAGGCTCAAAGTGGTGTGAGGAAAAGAGGGAGGAGGTGACCTTTTATAAGGGAGGAGAGGGGCACCTTTAGAAAAACTAAAAATATTATTTTATTATAAAGCCATATTCGGTTTTAAATAGATAAAAATTGATTTATTTAGAAGCTAAGGTGGGGATGGGTCGAAATACTCTCATCCAATATAATTTAGACAAGTTTATGTTCCTATTGTAACTTTATCATTTAGATTTACAATTAAGTTAAATAATTTTACTTTTACCGTGTCTTCTTGTGTTCTTACACTAGAAGGTTAATAAAATTTCTATAAAAATCCAGAAGAACCCCAAGTTGTTTATTTTTAATATATATAACCTTATATAAGTCATTTTGCTGAACCTTAGATTTTTAGGAATAAAATAACAATTAATAATATAATATTTGTTTTAAAAACTATTTTATGTCAATTTTGACACTATTTAGTAATTGATTTTTGTGAAAATCATAAAAGAATGATTAATTCGAGAAATGTTAATTAAATAAACACTAACATGTAATATTATCATAGAAAATTATTGTAATTCATAAAAAGTCTCAAATTACATTTCTTTGGGTATTTATAACATTAATTATGTCAATATTTTATTAATAAGATAATTACTGCATCATCATTGTGTCATAAATAAATTAAATTATTTAAAGTCTAAAAATTACAAATAAAATATCCTTATATAGGAAATATTATTATCTTTCTAATGAATATTTATAGTCGAATTTATCCTATGTATAAACATATATTACAAATCATTTTCTTATTAAACTTTGATTTTAACTATTTTAACCCTTCTTTAAATAAATTAATAATAAATGTCCTAATCTAATCCAAGTGGCCCTAAATCGTCATAGCTTCTTACTAAGGTTGTTTTTGGTCGAATTAACCTTATCCAATAGAATTAGGACATGTGTTAGGGTAATAAAAATAACATTTGTACCCTTAATTACCCTATTTAATTTTAACCGTGGTAAAAAAAAGTAAAAAGTTACTATTCACAAAAAAATATTTTAATCTCATTGAACAACATTTTACTTACTGACATCAACCGTGTCTCTCGGATTTTTGAAATTCTACCCACATAAGCAGTAAAATTATGTTTTATGAAAAATTTAGTTTTTTTAACTACCACTTAATGGTTTCACTATTCGTCAAAAAATGATAGTTTCCAGAAAAATACCAAAAATTAGGCCCAAGCTATATTTGATATTATGAATTCAAAAATGATATTTATTTTACCAAATTCAATAAATATTAGTTACATTAACTAATTTAAAAATTAATTCTTGTTGTCAAAACAAATAGCATGTTTTTAAAAGATAATAACTATCAAAAAATTGACACTTGTTTATGTCTGGTTTAAATGTGAAACTACATCTAATGAAAAAAATTGTATTAAATTGTAAAAATATATTCTAAATATACTTTAAAACCACTGAAATTAATAATTTATCACTATTAATTATTTTGATTAAAAAAAGTTGTTTTTAATTAAAATTTAATAATTTTCACTATTCATTTAGAATATGAAATTTATTCGAAAAGTACCAAAATTTCACCCTAAGCTAATTTCAATATTCCGAATCAAAAAATGAATTCCATTTTGAAAAATAAAATTTAAAAAATTTCAAAAAGTGGTTATTTCTATTCATAACGGCTAGTTTTAATAATATTTTAATAGCATATCGTTGTTTAGTGAAACTCAGTATTGCGTACTACACACGTTATCGAGGAAGGTATCGATTGCGTGTAATGCAAGGCAAGTCAAGGATGCGTGTTGTGAAAGCTCCTTTTAGTGTAGCGTACAACACAAGACATTAATGAAATTAAAAAGAATATTTTTCATAAAATCTCGGGGTGTTACATTCTACCCCCCTTAAAATGAATTTCGCCCTCGAAATTCGTCGGGGTTATAAATGGTTTACTACTCGAAAGTTTCTTTAATAGAAACCCACATCGTAAAAAGGAATACCAAAACCAATCTTTAAAAATAAAAGTATGAAATGTAACGGTTACCCAAATAAACTAATCATTGGGTTTCCACATAGGTGAAAATATGGATATGGAAGAGAAATCTAACCATCATGTTCTGATGGAGAGTGGTAGAGAACATGGCTATGGAAAAGCCAGCAATCAGAAAGCCATAAATTTTTTATGATCTAAGGTACCATCTGATACTTCAGATATAAGAGCACTAGGACAACATTTTTGGTTTTCAAGTTCATTTCCCTAAAGTTGATGAAATTGGAATTAGAAGAAATACTTTCGTGATTTTGGTATAGTCTCACCGTTGGTCGTTATTTGGACAATTTCCACTTCATCTCTTAAAGAAATGAAGTTGAATTTGTCATTCGTGATGTGTTAGCAGATCATGTGATAGAATGATGGGTCATTCCATCTGTCTCAAACAAAAGGTTAGAAAAGTATCAAAAAATACATAAGTCTATCTATAGTTAGATTAATCATATATGGTTCCTAAAATGGACTTATACTTCATATATCATACTGCTTAATATAATAGAACTATTTTATACTAAACAGGGACTTCCTGTAGGCCAGTGGTAGGCGATAAAGGCCAGTCGCACTTCGGTTGTGGGTTCGATTCCCAAAGCCTTGTCCGATGCGATAGGCTGTCGCTCGTCCTGCAGGTTGTCCTTTTTCTAAAGCTATATTACTATAACATCCCATCAATAATATCGAAAAAAGTTCTATTCTTAAACAATACTAACTTATTTCCAACATAATTCATTCCAATCTTTAGGCTTATCTAAAATACTTTAGTCCAAGATCATAGTATAAATAAAACGATTACTTGAAATGTCATCAACCAAGCATGTGAATACCATCATTTATCCCCCATATATCTTGTTGGTCACATTCCAATCCTGTGAATACCTTAATCATGTATTCTCTTTAAAAATGAATACCCATTGAACCTTATTGAAAACATAAATGCTGTTAAAAGTTAACTCTTTCCACATACCAAAATCCTCAAAATTCTATATACTCAAACCATGATATCACTTAGTCCTAATATCAATCATGAGCTCGTAAATACTGTCAAACATTTTATTTTCTCGTTTTCCCTTCATTATGCACATATCATCTTTTTTGTCCAAAAATATCTCAATCACTTTCCATGGTTATCGGCACCATAAAATTATTGAAAACCACAATAAACCAATACATAAATATTCCAATATTCCAGGATACTATATACAACATTATTTTTGAATCCCTTTACATTAACACTTAATCATTCCATCACATCATTGTCATATTCAACATCACCAATAGTGATCGCATTAGACTTCCCTTTGCCCGTTGCCTTATGTTGTTGCTCATGTCGATCATCACTAACCCTTGGATTAGGGAATTTATTAGAATAATGCCCCATTTCCTTGCGCTTGAAGAATTGAAGTGTAGTAGGTTCATTCTGTGTATCCCTTCCTTTGTTTGCATCATTAGAAATCTTCTTCCCATCACTGCGGCATTCAAATGCCCGATGACCTTCCTTTCCACATTTGAAACGTTTACTTGTCCCTTTAAGAAAATCTCCACCATGCTTCTTTCCACACTTTGAGCATAAGGAAACATTCATCTTCTTTTCACCATTATTCTGAGATTTCTCCTTGAACTCTATCTTTTGTTTCTTGTCAAAACTATGAGATGGATAAGTAACACCAACTTCCATTTCTACCTTGATAGCACAACACACAATTTCTTCATAGCTACTAAATTCTCTTATAGCTAATGCCCTTCAAAGATTTGTTTTTAAGCCACTGACGAACCGATCAACTTTACTTTCAGGTTGGATGATAAATCCAGATGCATACCTTGCAAGCCGTGTAAAATTCGCTTCATATATACCAACAGATTCATCATCCTTTTTCTTTAGTTCAAGAAACTCCTTCTCCATCTTTGTTCAAAGAATACGAGGGAAGTACTTATTGAAAAATAAGTTCTTGAACTCGTCCCATTCCATGGACTCAATTTCAACTCTTGGACTCGTATTCTTGATAAGATTCCACCATTGATCAGCATCATCTTCCAAACGATACACTGCTAAGATGACTTTATCATGTTCAAAAAATTCAAGTACTGAAAATATCTTTTCAGTAGTACAGATCCATTGTTCGGCAACAATTGGATCAGAAGACCCACTGAAAGAAGGTGGACGTTGCCTCATGAAGGACTCAATATAATATTGTTCCCTTCTCTGCTCATTTGGAAGTCCAGAATGATTCATAGCATGTGCAAGTATAGCAATAAGATTTTTCACTCCATCTCCCATAACATTTGTTTATTCAGAAGGACAATCATTGCATTGTCCATTACATTGATCAACACAGTTCCTTCGGGTTGCAGCCGTCATCTAAAACCCAAAAAGAATAGTGTGAGAGGAAAAAATCATGCTTTGGAAAACAACACAATAAATGAGGAGTACCTTCAATATCTAACATCTTGGGTTACCGTAATTCTAGTACTATAACCTATACTTATACTTAACCTTAGGGACATCCCTGGACATACCTTAGAAATATCTCTAGGGATCTCACTAAAGTTCTCGCATCCTAGTTTCCAAAGGTTGGCTAAACCTTTCCTCTGATACCAACTGTAGAGACCCAAAACTTAACGTACATAGACATTACATTACTTTTGTGGAATACTTAGTACTTAACAAAAACACACACTCAAGGACCGTAATAGTTTAGTGTCTTTGGAAACTCGGAACGTAATCTTCTAATCATGATGAAAGATCTTCAACATCTCCCATAAAGATCTTCCCTTTTTTTCTTACATAAAACCTTTCTTTATATCCTGGGGAAAAGAAAACATAAAAGGGTGAGCTCAAATGATCAGTAAGGGTAAACAAAAGAAATATCAATCACATCATATTCATAAGAACATAACATTTTGGAAATCTTAACCTGCAAAAGAGATCATAATATCATAACATGGGATAAATCATAGTAGTGAAATGTAATCCCAATAATCATAACTTAAAACATGAATCTTTTTTGCGTACACACATAATCATATAGAATCATTTTTTATTAGTCAAGACTCATTTCCAAGAATATCTTAGTGGGCAGAGTCCATTTCTGAACTGAGTTCACTCCTCGTTTCAGTCCTGTTTCACTGAACCAGTTTAACCTGCCATTCCACCCATGTCTATCTCATGAGATATAAAATCTTTACCCAATGCATTGGAGGGAGATATAGGTCCCACCCATCTCATAATGATACCATTCTTATGTGTGCCACAAAATCATAAACTATAAATCATAGCATAACCCATGTAATAAAAATGGGATTCTTAAACAACATGACATCATAAAAAAATTCATATAAGATAAAGGAATTCATAAAAATAATTCCATCACAACATAATCAAATCAATGTAATAATAAGGATATAAACAGAACCCTATATTATCTTAGATGGAAAATAATTTTGATAAAACACTTGAACTCCATTCTTGAGGAAAATATCCTTTCTACTTCAAAAACACTTTTCCTTTCTTAACATGTCATACAATTCTAAACTAAAAGAAGTTGATTAAAAATAAACTTGAAAACATGTAAAGGAAGATTTTTGGAAATAATGTTTTTAAAATCCATTCATGCCGTATAAGTTAAAAAAACATTCTTCTCATACTTTTGTCAGAAAAGTCAAAAAGTACCTCGTATGAAAAAAGACAAAACATTCCTTTCATATCTTTTAATAAAAACTCACTGAAGGGTAAAATTGGATTTAAAAAGTTGTAGGTGGATGGAAACAATATTACATATTGAGGAAATATGGATGTGGATGATAAAATATAACCCAGTAAATACCAAAGTATAAACAATCTCGGATAAAATGAGATTGTGATATTTTCCCTTACCTTAGGTCCGATTTGCTTCGTAAGTGTCTGTACCTCATGTACAATGATTTAAATAATGCAATTGACTTATTCCAGAATCATACTCATTTTTATGATATCATATATGGTTCACTTATGACTTTATATTACCCGTTCATTTGTAAATTCCATGTTAAAGAGCGTTTTGGGTAAAATCGTCTCATTTGTCGTTCGTGTTTTAACTTGTAATTATTCATATGATTACTTAGATCATGATTAATTAATTCCAGAATATAAAATATATATTCTGAATATACATATATATAATAAATCAGTAAATGGAATGAAATACACCATTCATGGAGACGGTAGGCCGTACGTATGCATGAATGCTGTTTTCGTTTCCTTATTGAGTTGAATGAAATTAGGTATATGACATACATATATAAAAAAAATAAATCCAGTATCATTATTATGTCATATATTTCATGATTACTTATATAATTTATAATCATTCATGAATGGTTAACGTGGAGAATAAATTTCATCGCGTCGCGAAGACGGTAGTCCGTACGTACGTACGAGCGATGATATCATTCTCATGATCGTGGGAATTTATTGGAGTGTATGTATAATATTTAAGAATCAATATCACTTTAAAATAATCATATATAGTTATTATTTACACCATTATACCCATCCATGTAAGGTGGTGGTGAAAAATAGATTACACCACGGCGTGGAGACGGTATTCTGTACGTACACACGCGCGGTGATTTCATTTTCTGTAGGATGGATAGATGGTGAAATAGGGTTGTTTAATAATTATAATAACATATCAGTATATGATTGATACTTATGTTATTACTTCATGAAGAAACAACTAAATAAGAAGAAGTGGAAGAAGAAATAAAGATGAAAGAATCGGTAACGAGCATTAACTCTTCTTTGAAGCTCTTCTTTGAGACCTCCTTTTAGGGAACTAATATTGGTCTTTGAAGAAGACCAGGACCTCTAGGATGTATCTAGGGAAGTGGAGAGAAGAAATTGTCAGGGGTTGGCCGAGCCTGAAGGCTCAAAGTGGTGTGAGGATGAGAGGGAGGAGGTGCCCTTTTATAAGGGAGGAGAGGGGAACCTTTAGAAAAACTAAAAATATTATTTTATTATAAAGCCATATTCGGTTTTAAATATCTCCAAATTGATTTATTTAGAAGATAAGGTGGGGATCGGTCGAAATAATCTCATCCAATAGAAGTTAGAAAAGTTTAGGTTCCTATTTTAACCTTATCATTTAGATTTAACATTAAGTTAAATAATTTTACTTTTACTGTGTCTTCTTGTGTTCTTACGCTATAAGGTTAATAAACATAATATAACAAGCCAAAAGAACCCCAAGTTGTTTATTTTTAATATAAATAACCTTATATAAGTCATTTTTCCGAACCTTAGATTTTTAGGAATAATATAACAATTAATAATATAATATTTATTTTAAAAACTATTTTATGTCAATTTTGACACTATTTAGTAATTGATTTTTGTGAAAATCATAACATAATTATTAGTTCGAAAAAAGGTAATTAAATCAACACAAACATGGAATATTATCATAGAAATTATTGGAATTCATAAACAGTCTCAAATTACATTTATTTGGGTATTTATAACATCAATTATGTCAATATTTCATTAATAAGATAATTACTGCATCATTATTGTGTCATAAATAATTTACATTATAGAAAGTATAAAAATTAAAAATAAAATATAATTATATAGGAAATATTATTATATTTATAATTAATATTTATAGTATAATTTATCTTATGTATTACCCTATATTAAAAATCATTTTCTTATTAAACTTTGATTTTAACTATTTTAACCCTTCTTTAAATAAATTAATAATAAATGTCCTAATCTAATCCAAGAGGGACTAAATGGTCATATTTTATTCCTAAGGTTATTTTTGGTCGAATTAAACTTATCCAATAGAATTAGGATATTTTTTAGGGTAATAATAATAACATTTTTACCCTTAATTACCCTATTTACTTTTAACCGTGGTAAAAAAAGTAAAAAGTTACTATTCATCAAAAATTATTTTCATCTCATTGAACCACATTTTACTTAATGACATCAACCTTGTCTCTCGGATTTTTAAAATTCCACCCACAGAAGCGGTAAAATTATGTTTTATGAAAAATTCAGTTTTTTTTAACTACCACTTAGTGGTTTCACTATTCATCAAAAAATGAAAGTTTCCAGAAAAATACCAAAAATTAGGCCTAAGCTATATTTGATATTATGAATTCAAAAATTATGTTTATTTTACCAAATTAAATACATATCGGTTACATTAACTAATTTAAAAATTAATTCCCGTCGTCAAAACAAATAGCTTGTTTTTAAAAGATAATAACTATCAAAAGATTGACACTTGTTTATGTCTGGTTTAAATGTGAAACTACATCCAATGAAAAAAAATGTATTAAATTGTAAAAATATATTCTAAATATACTTTAAAACCACTCAAATTAATAATTTATAACTATTAATTATTTTGATTAAAAAAAGTTGTTTTTAATTAAAATTTAATAATTTTCACTATTCATCAGAATATTAAATTTATCAGAAAAGTACCAAAATTTCACCCTAAGCTAATTTTGATATTTCAAATCCAAAAATGAAGTCCATTTTGAAAAATTATGTTTAATAAATTTCAAAAAGTGGTTATTACTATTCATAACGGCTACTTTTAATAATATTTTAATAGCATATCGTTGTTTAGTGAAACTCGGTATTGTGTACTACACACGCTATCGATGAAGGTCACAATTGCGTGTAATTCAAGGAAAGTCAAGGATGCGTGTTGTGAAATCTCCTTTTGGTGTAGCATACAATACAAGACATTAATGAAATTAAAAAGAATATTTTTCATAAAATATCGGGGTGTTACAGTATCACCCCCATATTCACTTGATGGTATGATTTATCTATCAAGAACTCTTACCATTTAACAAGGAATTTTACTCATCAAACATTAATCAAGATAGAAAATCTATTTAGTTAAGTAAACCAAGTTATGTTATAAAGAAAAAGGTTATAGATCATGGAATATCAACACATCTAGTGAAATTCAATTTCAAATACATTTACTATAAAGTTATTCGCAGCCTAAATTACATGAAATTGAAATTAATTCCAAGGAATAAGTCTATTAACCCTTTAAGAAAGAAGAACCCTATAAAGGCCTAGATCCCACACTTTTATATCATATAATTATATAAATATATTTAAAATTATGGATTTGATGCCAATAATGTGACCTAGCTTTTTGATCTAACCTTCACAACATCAAGAGGAAAAATTGTGTCAATTATGACCTTCTAGACCTTTTATGTCTAATGATATAAAGAATTAGAACAAACTCATACATAAATAATTAACATGAATATAAAGTAGCATTTATCTACCTTAACCTATCTTTTCTTTTTCACATTAATACATATTAATCATCCATATTAAATCACTTATAAACAAAACTCATTCAAAATAATTTTTAAAACATGGGGGAAATAAAACATAAGAAGGGTGAGCTCAAATTATCTATAATGGTAAACATCATAATTTTCAATTGAATTTCACTAATGAGCATAAGAAGTTCATAGGTGTATGGATTAATAATTTGAGTGCTTGACTGAATAAATAAAATAGCACATACCCATCAATACCAAGATCATTAAATAAATAATCATGGGAAATCATTGAGTTATGAAAATAATTATTCCTTTTATAATATATATCAGGAAAACCTGTGAGCTATAATGGGGCTCAAACCCGTTTATAATATGTATCAGGCTGGCCAATTTTATATAATTCTCAAGTAGCATATCATGAATAAAACACTCTCATAATAAACTCACAGAAACAATAATTATTCCTTCTATAATATGATTTACCCATGGGAAAGTAATGGGTTTCATGTTATTTTATTTGAAACATTATTGACCCATAGAAAAGAAACGAGTTCTATAACAGTATATTTGAAATATAATTAAAATGTTGAGAAGAAATGGGTTATAAAATAATCTCTTTAAAACAACAATTATCCATCAAGATAAGAAGTAACGATGGTATCAATACAAAATATCACTATTGGTGTATTAGTAAAAATAATGTTTTTTTTCATTTATGAAAGGAAGTATCATTAAAATATTGTTTAATTTTTTTGGGTAAAATCAACTTTTCATTTTGAAAATATCTTTTTAAAACATATAACAATTTAAAATTTATTTTCCTTGAAAATGAACAAGGAAGATTAAAAAGGAATCTTTTAAAAACCATTTAAAACATTTCTTGAGAAAAATAACCTTTAATATTTTATAAAAACCTTTTAATATTTTTTTTAAAACATTTATAGTAAACATGGTTTTGGAATAAAAATATTTTTCGACCAAAAAGATGATTTTTCATAAAAAAACATCTTTTGGAACTATTAAGTACATAAAGAGAGGAAAATTAATTAAAAAAATTTATTCTAATGATATAAGAAATGGAGAAGGAAAATTCATGAGAATTATTTATAAGTATATCATAAAATTTCAATATTTTTTAATCAATCACAATCCATCCAAATAAACGATGAGATTGTTAGAAAATAATATTTTTACAATTGTAACATGGAATAATAATCATCATGAAAGAATAGATGTAAATTAAACTTATAAATTGAATAAAATAATGATAATAATTATATAAAATATAAATTTGTATGTATATATGTCTCACAAAATAAGATTGGTACATAGAATGAAATATTTTTCAAAGAAGGAAAATTGTGAAAAAATACATTACCGCGTCGGTAACATTGAAATTGTAATCACAATGAGATTTAGACAATAAAATTGATATTTAAATACAGATTAATTTAGTTATAATAATAATTAAATAAATTTATGGAAATTATAGACACTAAACAAAAATAATAATAGGTGAATATGGCATATAACTTAGAAAAATAAAGGTGGGAAGAGAAAAACCCTTACTTTAATTCTTGACATCCATCAAACTCATTCAAAAAACATGTATAATAAATATTAGTTGATTTTACATCTATAAAAAAACATAAGATTTTATATAATAACATATATTATTTTATTATGAATTTATATTACCTATTTATTATCAATTACTTGTTAAATTTATGATTCATGTAATAACACCTTTGTTTTTTCGTACATATTTTGACTAGTTATTATTTTTCCTCTTAAATAGATCCTAATTTCATAATATTTAGAGTGTAAAACAAAATATAAATATCCTATTTATTCATTATTTTCATATTTATAGTAATCCATAAAATTTAGTTATAGGAAATGGAATGCATTGTTTATGGAGATAGTAGGTCGTACATATGCATGAACATGATTTTTCATTTTCTTATCAGATTGAAAGAAATAAAGTGAATGATATATTATAATTAAGTAATTATTGTTATTTAACACATATCATATTTTTTTAATTAAACCCATACTTAATACATTCCATTTATGTCATGAATGAATCACATCGCTTCGTGAGATAGTAGTTCGATGTACACACGGACGATGTTATCATAATCCCAAATAAATGAGAATCAAGAAGGTATGAGTGATATAATAATTAAAAAATTAAAAAACAATATAAATATAATATATATCATATATATAAGGTATTTTAATCATTATTCTCAAACATTAAAGGTGTTAATGGAAAATCCAACAACATGACGCAGTAGTCCTCCGTACACCCGAACAATGATGTCATAACCCATTTAATATAAGTGTGTGTGGTTTTGGTCATAAAAATAGGTAAAAGGTCTTATTATATAATTATACTAATTTTATTATGTAATAAATATATTAAATTAACTTAATTGGTTAAGTAATAAATAAAAAAACATTCGTTGAAGATCTTTACCTCTTCTTCGGTTAGATCATTTGTTTCTGGAAAAAATCCTTCCTAAGATGGATTTATGTAAACATTAAGGAATATAGAAAGAGTTTATTGAATTTAAGGAGTTATTTGTTTAGGTTTTGGATGATACAATTGGATTTATAGGTGTGGAGAAGTGGGAAGACTGAGTTCCCTTTTATAGTTGAGGAGTAGTGACATTCTTGTAAATAAACAACAATATTATCTATTAGGGCCCCCCTTTAAATGATGAGCTTCAAAAATTAAAAAATAATGGATTTTATATAATGTATGGTTTATCCACACTCCAGACACAAAAAACTCATTCTTACCCTTTTTTTCTTATCAATTATGTTTACTGAATTTTTACCTTTTTGTTTTAACCACTGTAACTAGTTTTTTAACCTAGGTAAATTTTCCAAAAAGACCAAAAATAAAGTGAGATTTGTTATAAAATTTATAAATAAATATTTTAAATATTACATCTAATTTATAAAGTTAAAAAAATTTATGTGTAAATATTATTTGAATATAAACACAAATAATGTGCAAAAACACCATTTTAACCTTAACCGTGTTAAGAGATTTTTTTTCTATTTAGGGTAATATATGATCATTATAAAAGATAAATTGGTACATGAATGTACCATATATAAAATTTATTAAAACATAAAAATCAGATGGGTGATTATATTATTTTTAGAATATTTAAATAATTTAATAAAATATAATTTATCCTAAAATAACTATAATGTCAATTTTGACATTATTTAATTAATTTAAATTTAAAAACATTAAGAAAAAGATGAAATTTGAATATATTAATTTAAAAATTATGTGGAATTTTATTTAAAAAACGAAAAAATAATTTAAGACAGTAATTTATTCAATTTACTATAATTTTAATATTTTTAGTATCATTTATTTTAGTTAATTATTAACTAAATAATTACTTTTTTGGGATTTCATAAACATTTTATGCTAATAAATCTTCTATAAAAACTATATATAAATTATTATGATTGTAAAAAATTATTTATATTTCAAATTAATACTTATAAACCAACCACAATCATTTTTTCCCAATCCCAAAGCATTATACATATTAAAATCATTGAAGGTTCCTTTTTTATATCTTTCTCTACATAACTTATTATATAGGTAATATTCAGAGAATAATAACCCAATAACTCGTAATATTATATAACATAATGATAATGATTTAAATATGGATATAAAATTGGTTTTCGGTATGTTTTTTGTCATTCTTATACCATATATTATGTGATTAACAACTATGTAAACTCATTTTTACCTTAATCAATGTAATTAATTTTCACAGTTATCACTAATCATTATTATGGTAATTTTTTTTTAAATTATTATATAATATAAATTATGATGATCCCAAATTTTTAATAAATTTTACAAAATTAAACTCACATAAGTAGAAAATTAATTTTAAACTTTCACTAGCAGATGGGTTAAGAAATGAGGATTTCAAATGTTCAAAAGAGTAAAATGTTTTTATATCATAATTCAATATGAAAAATACTATAATGTCATAAATCGGAAACATGTATTACAATTAAATATTTTTAATTTTTCAAAATATAATAAAAAAAGTAATTTTATAAATTATTTAGATGAGAAGGCATTTTCTAATTAAAATTCATCAATTTTCACTATTCATAAAAAAATGAGACATTTCAGAAAAATACAAAAAATTCACCATAATATAATTTTGGTATTAATATTTAAATAATTATGCTTATATATTCAAATAAAAATTATAAATTTTTTAAAAACTAATTTTAAAATATGTACACCATAAAAAGGAGACAAAATTGTTTTTTAGAAAAAATAATTTTTAAGCATAAAATTTGATTTATTATTATATATTTTATATAAAGCATAATTGGATGAAATTTAAACATTAGGATTAATAGAATATCTAAAAATTTCATTATTATAGTACAATAAGATTTATTTTCTTATTTAATTTTTTATAAAATACACATGTGTGCATTTAAATATGTTTTCAAAAAACGATTTCATTTTATTTTAAAAGAGGGATTTATTTTCTTTTCTAATTAATTAGTAACCAATGAATTAAATATATATAAAATATTAAAACATATTTTCACAATTTATTAAATCCTTTCCATAGAATATCCATTCTAATGGATAACTGATAACTATCGTGTTGAATAATAATAATAGCTTATTGTTGTTCTGTAAAACATGATCTTCCATGTAACAAAATCTATTGAAACAACACATTATTGTGCGCATTTCATGATAAAATCGGTGTTGTGTACTATTTATTCTATAAAATATAATTTTATTAATATAGAATATTAAGGTTTTACATCATCACCCCGTTTAATAAATTGCGTCTATGCAATTTGAAATTTTACTTAGCAATCAATGGTTGGTAATTTAAAAATAAATTTGTTGTAAACCCACAATGTAAAAATGTTCAATAAAAAATCTTATTAATAATATATAGTTTGATTTAAAAAGTTCATATGGAATAACACATAACTAGTATAAGGTGCAAGCCTTAAACATTACTTAATCTTGAGTTATTACAAGATTACTCATTGAGGATCTTTTCAGGTTTAGAGTTTTAGAGAATTAGATCATGAAACTTGCATTACATTCCATATTTAAACAAAGTGGTTACATAAAAGACAGTATTCATTCTTCCCATCAAAAGAAACATATTTAAAATAAAACATGTATTCTTTCTTGACACATCCTTGAAACTATCATCACATCATGTACCTTTCCCTTGACCTGTGAAAAACATTTCAAAAACATGGATGAGCATAAAAAGCTCAGTAAGGGTAATAAAAATATGGAAAGGAAACATGAGGTCATATATACATAAGAATGAAATCATACTTTACCCATAAAACATAGGCACTTTAACATACCTCATCAAACCATGAATAAATCATAGAAATCATAAGACATAAAGGAAACTTGAGGCATTCATAACATTATTATGAAGGGAGTAACCCTCTTGGTTACATTTGGAATACCCATCACAGTATATTCCATAAATCTCTTCGAAGAAACCTTAACGTTTCACTCCTTCGCGTTACCCAATGCATTGGAGAGCTATATCGGGCTCACCCGCCCTTAGTTTATCATAGAACCACCCGTTTTCATAACAATGCCCAAGAACCATAACATAAACGTATCACATAAAACATGCATAAAGTAAAGATAACATTTCCACATTTCAATCACAATATAACATTTTTGGATATTTAAATAATGAATCCATTCAAAAAGAAACCATTTCACAAACCATTTAAAACATTTAATAAAGTTATTTTTGAATCAAAGTGTCCCATACCACCTTGAAGCTTTTAAAATTTTAAACCATTAATATCCATATAAATAAATCCTTAAAACCACTTTGAAAACATGGATATTAATAAGAACAAATAATTAAAACATTTAATGCGATATTTTGGTTAAAGGGGTTCTACCAAAATTAGAGACACTTGAATACAATAATTGAGAAATAACATTTAGTCAGAACTTTATAATATCATGAGAATAAATGGATTCATGATATAATATTCCAAAGTATAGTATATAAACCATAAAAGAGTGAATTGGTGCATAACAACAATGAAGTCTCAGTAGAAATGTCAAATGTGATGAATTCCCTTATAAAGAAGGTATCCTTAAATTAAGGATAATTCAATCTCAAAATTATGTGTGAAAAAATATAAATACACCCAATATAAGTGGATATTAAGTTTAAAATAATCAAAGCTCTTTCACACATATTCAAAGGATGACATATTCAAGGTGTACAAGTTTATCCCAAAGAATCGAAATTGGGTTAAGAAGTTCCCTTGCAATAATCAGACAGCCTAACGACGTCAATTAAAAATTCAGAAAAAGAGTTGTTGAGAGATAAAAAGGGTATCTCATCACTTGTACATAAAATTTACATCAATAAGGATATATAATAACATATCCCAAAATAATATTATGTGAATTAAAAGACATAACAAAATAAGTCTTTTAAAAAAAGGAGGGTGAAAGGTTCCCTTACCGACATGGGTATCTTTCGAAACATACTCCCCGTGAAAGAAGGACAATACAACATTGATGTATATAGTCATAAATGAAAGAATATTACACAATGAGAAAAATAATGGTCAGTAAATAAACCACTCAATGGAAATTGTGGAAAATGTAGCATAAATCTCACGGGAATAAAAGTGAGATGAAAAATCCCTTATGAAAACTCGACAGCCTAACGACGCCACTTAAAACTTCCAAAGATGGATTGATGAGATAAAATAGGGTATCTCATCACATTAAAATAAAACGTACAGAAAGAGAAATATAAAAGAACATCCCCCATCATAACAAAGAAGAGCTTAAAAGAAGTGACATAAAGGAGAGTACTTAAAGAGAAAGAGAGAGGTTAGATCTCTTACGAAAATTCGGTAGCCTAACGACGCCACTCAAAACTTCCAAAATGGATTGATGAGAGAGAATAGGATCTCTCATCATATGAACATAAAAATTAAAGTAAGAGTAATATAAAATAACATCCCAATAACAAGAAATATGAGCTTAGAAGGAATGACATAAAAGAGTGTACTTAAAAAGAAAGAGAGGAGCATGATCCCTTATCTCAAGTCCAACTTGTCTTGTTCGTTTCATTATATTCCTGAATAACAAACTTAGGTCAATTAATAATTGCCTAAGTACCTACTTTAGAGATTATTATTCAGTTCATATCACATATTATAATTTTATAATAATTGTTTAATAATGTTAGTTCATATCAGACGTTTTTTTCCGATGTTTGGTACATGAGTCAAAAATGAACTTGTTTGAAAAAAGATTGCCCATGTAGTTATAAGTAAATAATTTACAGAATAGTATTAATGATTAAAATATCATATATATCTAGTAAATATTCATTTCATACTATTCCATATCATTTGGAGATAATAAAATGAAAAGCACCGTTCATGGAGACGGTAGGCCGTACGTACGCATGAACACTACTTTCATTTTTTGTCATATTAATGGAATTAAAACAAAATGAGAGAGATATATATATGTTATAATTCCAGAATGATATCCATAATTTTTATGTAATATATTACATATATATCCATTATATATATGTACTTATAATATTACATAACATTTTGAGATAAGAAATGAAATGTACCGTTCATGGAGACGGTAAGCCGTACGTACGCATGAACGCTACTTCCATTTCTATTTCATATTTAATGGAATTAAAACATAATTATACATAATAGTATTTTAATTCCAGTATGGTATCATATATATATATTATTAAATATATCCTTTATACGTACCACATATGGTATTAACGAATCAAATCACTTTGAGGAGGCGGTAGTCCGCACTTCCTTAAATGAAGATATTGCGTTTACCCATAATGGAAACCATAAAGGTATGCCAAAAATGAAAAATACAGAAGCTTAAGGAAAACATAAACATATTATATATCACATATAAATATAGTTTCATCTTAATGGCCACCTTTGAAGGTGTTAAAAGAATGTTGAACAATCATTGTTTCGGGAGGCCGAAATTCGTCATCCTCGGAAACAGTATGTTCTTTAACCATTAGATGTAGGTGTGTGAAAGTGTAGATAGAATCCTTATTATAACAACATCATAGTATATTGATTATATGTGATTTGTTACAAAATAAATGAATAAAAAGAGTTTAGGGGGTTGGAGAAGCAAAATGAAACAAAAGGACTCAAGTGAAGACATTACCTTAAAATCGGGTAACTCCCTTTGGTTTGAGCTCAAAGGCTTCATTGGGAAGACTTATGCCCAAAGTGAGGCTTCAAGGAGTAATAGAGGGAAGTTTAGAGACAAAATGGGCAGAGGTTGGCTGAGCCAAAGGCTTTGGGAGTGTGGGTAAGGAGGTAGAGGTGGGGGCCTTTTATAAGAGGAGAGGAGGGGCACTCTTGGAAGGTAAAGAAAAGTCACCTTATTTTAAATTGGTATTCGGATTTAAGAGGTCCCACATTGATGTGTTTCGAGGATAAGGTGATAATGGTTCGAATTCCACTCATACAATAGGTTTTGGACATGTGTAGGTCTTAGATATTACATTATCTTTCCATTTTATTTAAATCGTTAAATAATGAGGTCATCGCTGCATCATCATGATGTCATAAATAATATAATTTATTTAATTTCTAAAAATGATACAAAAAATACTATAATGTAGTAAATATTTTTAGATTTCCAATGAATATATATAGTCAAAAATATGATTTGTATAACCGCATTGAAAAATTGTTTTAGTAAAACATTTCATATTTGTCTCATTTTTACTTTAACTTTAAATAAAAAGATATTAATGTCATTTTCCAACCAAAGTGGCTTCATGGGGTCCCCAAGTTGACCCATGGGTTTTCATGGTCGTCCAGGACACATCCAATGAGGTTAGGACATGTGTCAAGTTCATTTCATATTATTAAAACATTATTTTTACCTTAAACTACACTAATTACCTCTAATCGCGATTAAAACCTTAATAAGTTACTATTCACCAAAAAATTATTTTTATCCCATTGAACCACATTTTACTTCTTAATGACAACCATGTATGTCGGATTTTTTAAATTCAAAACACAAAGATGGAAAAATTTCATTTAAACGGAAAAATCAGTTTTTATAAGTACCACTTAGTGGTGTCACTATTCATCAAAAATTGAAGTTTTTCAGAAAAATCCCAAAAATTCACCCTAAGCTATATTTGATATTCCGAATTAAAAAATTATGTCTATTTTAAAAAATTCAATACATATAAGTCACATTAATTAATTTAATAATTAATTTCCACTGTCAGAGCGAATAGCGTGTTTTTATGAAACAATAAGTATCAAAAGATTGACACTAGTTTAAGTATGTTTTCAAAGTGAAATTAATTCCAACAACCACTATTGGATTTAATGGTAAAAATATATTCTAATTTCACTTTAAACCCAATTCAAAAGATAATCTAATCATATAAATAAATTAGATTAAAAAGAGGTTTTGAATTAAAATACAACATTTTACACTATTCATTAAAAAAATGAACTTTATCAGAAAGATGCCAAAAATTCACAAAAAGTAAATTTTGATGTCCCAATTCATAAGAAGAGTTTTATTTGGTCCAAAAGGATGTATAAGAGTGAACAAAACTATATTTAATGACGGTTCTCCATCAAAAGGCGATAAGTGAACCTTTAGTGAAATCTAGGGCATATACGCCTAAAATCGAATTATTTCTGTATTTTATGCCTTTATCTTTTATTGGATAAATGTAAAAACATTAAAAAACATATATAATCATATTTTAGTTATTTCTATCCATTCCCGCCAATACAATGGCTACATGTTAACTACCATTTAAAATAATATTATTTTATTATTAGAGTGCAACGTAAGATTCCCAAGAAACTCGTTGTTGCGTGTTGGGTACGCCATCGAGCATAGCGACCCCTTTAAAGTAATATTAATACTTTATTCACAAATAGAGATAAATATGAAAATTTCATATTCTTTATTTACATGGGGTGTTACATCCTTCCCCCCTTTTGGGAATTGCGTCCTCGCAATTTTTAAAATTGAGCTTGGAAACATCCTTGAAAATCCCACATCAGAACAAGAGTCGGTAAACCAATCACTTTAAAATAAAAAACGATAAGTACAGAGGTCACCTGAGTTAACCCATACTAGGACTCCATGTAGGAAAACATGGACATGGAGGAGAAAACATAGGGTCATGTTCTGATGGAGAGTGATAGAAAACATGTTTAGGAGAAACTTAACAATAAGAAAATCACAAACTTGTGATGGGTTAAACGGTGTAGGGTTCCCCAGTAAGAAAAGTTAATAGACAACATTTTTGTTTTAAGTTACTTTTTATTGAGGAATTTATTCATAAGGAAACATAATCACTTATCATGTTGACTTTCCACTTTTACTAGATTCCTTAATCAAACTCATATTTTTTTCCAAAAGATGAGTATTTAGGGAGACTTGTTCGCATTAAGAGTACTATAATCAACTTCTAGATAATCAACTAATCCACCAAAGAGAAAAATATACTTCCCATTTCTTTAGGCTTTAACCAAAACCAAAACCAAAAGGTTAGTACAAGGTCAGATAATCTAGAAAAGGATAACCCTTTAAAAATAAAATCTATGCTTAATCTCCAAAATGTGTCCAAAAAAACCCAAAGTTCAACGAGGACCATCCGATAAACAATTTGTCCATAAAATTCCTCAAAGTAAACCAAACTAAGATTGATACCCAAATATTTGAAGTATTTAGTCTCATAGTCTTCCAAGTTAAATCGTAACATTTATCTTCAAACAACATCAGTTACTCTTAATGTCTCGTATTGAAAAGTAATTAACCTAATCACATATCCTTCATGATAGGTTAATAAATTTCCATAGATACCCCAGAATCAACTTACTCTTAATTCATAAAATCATCTAACTAAAAATAATCAGTCAAACTAACCAGGGACTTCACGTAGTCCAGTGGTAGGCGATAAATACCAGCCGCACTTTGGTTGTGGGTTCGATTCCCGCAGCTTTGTTCGACGCGACATGTTGTCACACGGTCTGCGTGTTGTATTTTTTCCAAAACTATATAATTCTCAAATCATTCCCCAAAAAGAGATAAAATCATTAAAAATAACCATAACATAATTTAACCTCAATTTTATCTCATCCCTTTCACTTCCATCATAACATATAGTAACCCATAATTACCTCAAAAGTAAGGATCATATAAACTCTAATGGTTACCTTTATAATTATTACATGAACTTCCACATCGATTGTTCATCTAGTACATGATGCATTAAAGATCATACCAAGGTTCAAGTGGTTAATCATGACTCCTTGATAGTTGGTTTAGAACAACCACGAGCTTCCTCATTGAATCCCCCATTTTATCTAGTATCATAATCAAAGAACCACCACAGTTTCCTTCAAACCAATTGTCACTTTGGTGCCTGCTAGATCCAGCCATTTACTAAAACCAAAAAGGTCAGTGTGAGTATATAAAAAAAACCAACTTGTACTAATGAGGAAGATAAACACTAAGATATACTTACTCATTCACTTTATCTAAAACTAGGACTCTTTCTGAAATCCTAACCATTATGTTAATGTCACTTATGCTTAAAGAATACCCTAACCTCTAAAGTTATCTAAACTGACCTCTGATACCAACTATAGGGCCCCAGCCTTAAACCTTACTTAATCTTGAGTTATTACAAGATTACACATTGAGGATCATTTCAGGTTTAGAGTTTTAGATAATTAGATCATGAAACTTGCATTACATTCCACATTTAAACAAAGTGGTTACATAAAATATAGTATTCATTCTTCCCATCAACAGAAACATATTTAAAATAAAACATGGATTCTTTCTTGACACATCCTTGACACTATCATCACATCATGTACCTTTACCTTGACCTGTGAAAAACATTTCAAAAACATGGGATGAGCATAAAAAGCTCAGTAAGGTTTATAAAAATATGGAAAGGAAACATGAGTTCATATATACATAAGAATGAAATCATACTTTACCCATAAAACATAGGCACTTTAACATACCTCATCAAACCATGAATAAATCATAGAAATCATAAGTCATAAAGGTAACTTGAGGCATTCATAACATTATTACATAGGGAGTAACCCTCTTGGTTATGTTTGGAATACCCATCACAGTATATTCCCTAAATCTCTTCGGAGAAACCAAAACGTTTCACTCCTTCACGTTACCCAATGCATTGGAGAGCTATATCGGGCTCACCCGCCCTTAGTTAATCACGGAACCACCCATTTTCATAAAAATTCCCAAGAACCATAACATAAACGTATCACATAAAACATGAATAAAGTAAAGATAACATTTCCACATTTCAATCACAATATATCATTTTAGGATATTGAAATAATGAATCCATTCAAAAAGAAACCATTTCCAAAACCATTTAAAACATTTAATAAAGAGATTTTTGAATCAAAGTGTCCCATACCACCTTGAAGCTTTTAAAATTTTAAACCATTAATATCCATATAAATAAATCCTTAAAACCACTTTGAAAACATGGATATTAATAAGAACAAATAATTAAAACATTTAAAGCGATATTTTGGTTAAAGGGGTTCCACCAAAATTAGAGACACTTGAATACAATAATTAAGAAATAAAATTTAGTCAGAACTTTATAATATCATGAGAATAAATGGGTTTATGATATAATATTCCAAAGGACAGTATATACACCATATAAGAGTGAATTGGTGCATAACAACAACGAAGTCTCAGTAGAAATGTCAAATGTGATGAATTCCCTTATAAAGAAGGTATCCTTAAATTAAGGATAATTTAATCTCAAAATTATGTCTGAAAAATATAAATACACCCAATATAAGTGGATATTAAGTATAAAATAATCAAAGTTTATTAACACATATTGAAAGGATGACATATTTATGGTGTACAAGTTTATCCCAAAGAATCGAAATTGGGTTAAGAAGTTCCCTTGCAATAATTAGATAGCCTAACGGTGTCACTTCAAAATACAGAAAAAGAGTTGATGAGAGATAAAAAGGGTATCTCATCACTTGGACATAAAATTTACATCAATAAGGATATAGAAGAACATATCCCAAAATAATATTATGTGAATTAAAAGACATAACAAAATAAGTCTTTTAAAAAAAGTAGGGTGAAAGGTTCCCTTACCGACATGGGTATCCTTCGAAACATACGCCCTCTGAAAGAAGGACAATACAACATTGATGTATATACTCATAAATGAAAGAATATTATACAATGAGAAAAATAATGGTCAGTATATACACCACTGAAAGGAAATTGTGGCAAATGTAGTATAAATCTCACGGGAATAAAAGTGAGACGAAAAATCCATTACGAAAACTCGGCAGCCTAACGACGCCACTTAAAACTTCCAAAAATGGATTGATGAGATCAAATAGGGTATCTCATCACATTACAATAAAATTTACAGAAAGAGGAATATAAAAGAACATCCCCCATCATAACAAATAGGAGCTTAATATAAGTGACATAAAGGAGAGTACTTAAAGAGAAAGAGAGAGGTTAGATCTCTTACGAAAATTCGGCAGCCTAACGGCGCCACTCAAAACATCCAAAATAGATTGATGAGAGAGAATAGGATCTCTCATTATATGAACATAAAAATTATAGAAAGAGTAATATAAAAGAACAACCCAATAACAAGAAAGATGATCTTAGAAGGAATGACATAAAAGAGTGTACTTAAAAAGAAAGAGAGGAGCAGGATCCCTTACCTCAAGTCCAACTTGTCTTGTTCGTTTCTTTATATTCCTGAATAAAAAACTTTGGTCAAATAATAACTTCCTAAGTACCTACTTTAGAGATTATTATTCAGTTCATATCACATATTATAATGTTATAATAATTGTTTAATAATACTAGTTCATATCAGATGTTTTTGCCGATGTTTAGTACATGAGTCAAAAATGAACTTGTTTGAAAGAAGATTGCCCATGTAGTTATAAGTAAATAATTTACAGAATAGTATTAATGATTAAAATTTCATATATATGCAGTAAATATTTATTTCATACTATTACATATCATTTGGAGATAAAAAAATTAAAAGCACCGTTGATGGAGACGATAGGCCGTACATACGCATGAACGCTACTTTCATTTTTTGTCATATTAATGGAATTAAAAAAATGAGAGAGATATATATATGTCATAATTCCAGAATGATATCCATCATTTTGATGTAATATATTACATATATATCCATTATATATATGTACTTATAATATTACATAACATTTTGAGATAAGAAATGAAATGTACCGTTCATGGAGACGGTAAGCCGTACGTACGCATGAACGCTACTTCCATTTCTATTTCGTATTTAATGGAATTAAAACATAATGATACATAAAAGTATTTTAATTCCAGTATGGTATCATATATATTATTATTAAATATATCCTTTATACGTACCACATATGGTATTAACAAATCAAATCACTTTGAGGGGGCGGTAGTCCACACTTCCTTAAATGAAGATATCACGTTTACCCATAATGGAAACCATAAAGGTATGCCCAAAATGAAAAATACAGAAGTTTAAGGAAAACATAAACATATTATATATCACATATAAATATAGTGTAATCTTATTGTCCACCTTTGAAGGTGTTAAAAGAATGTTGAACAATCATCGCTTTGGGAAGCCGAAATTCGCCATCCACAGAAACACTATGTTCTTTAACCATTAGATGTAGGTGTGTGAAAGTGTAGCTCGAATCCTTCTTATAAAAACATACTAGTATATTTATGATACTGGATTTGTTACAAAATAAATGAATAAAAAGAGTTTAGGGGGTTGCATAAGCAAAATAAAACAAAAGGACTCAGGTGAAGACATTACCTTAAAATCGGGTAACTCCCTTTGGTTTGAGCTCAAAGGCTTCCTTGGGAAGACTTTTGCCCAAAGTGAGGATTCAAGGAGTAAAATAGGGAAGTGGAGAGACAAAATGGGAAGAGGTTGGCCGAGAAAAAGGCTTTGGGAGTGTGGGTAAGGAGGTAGAGGTGGGGGACTTTTATAAGAGGAGAGGAGGGGCACTCTTGGAAGGTAAAGAAAAGTCACTTTATTTTAAAATGGTATTCGGATTTAAGAGGTCCCACATTGATGTGTTTCGAGGATAAGGTGATAAGGGTTCTATATACACTCATCCAATAGGTTTTGGACATGTGTAGGTCTTAGATATTACATTATCCTTCCATTTTATTTAAATCATTAAATAATGAGGTCATCGCTGCATCATCATGATGTCATAAATAATTTAATTTATTTAATGTTTAAAAATTATAAAACAAATACTATAATGTATGAAATCTTTTTATATTTCCAATGAATATTTATAGTCAAAAATATGATTTTTATAACCCCATTTAAAAATTGTTTTAGTAAAACATTTCATGTTTGTCTCATTTGCACTTTATCTTTAAATAAAAAGATATTAATGTCATTTTCCAACCAAAGTGGCTTCATGGGGTCCCCAAGTTGACCCATGGGTTGTCGTGGTCGGAAATGACACATCCAATGAGTTTAGGACATGTTTCAAGTTCATTTCATATTATTAAAACATTATTTTTACCTTAAACTACACTAATTACCTCTAATCGCGATTAAAAACTTAATAAGTTACTATTCACCAAAAAAATATTTTTATCCCATTGAACCACATTTTACTTCTTAATGACAACAATTTATGTAGGATTTTTGAAATTAAAAACACAAAGATGGCAAAATTTCATTTAAACGGAAAAATCAGTTTTTATAAGTACCACTTAGTGGTTTCACTATTCATCAAAAAATGAAGTTTTTCAGAAAAATCCCAAAAATTCACCCTAAGCTATATTTGATATTATGAATTAAAAAATGAAGTCTATTTTACAAAATTCAAAACATATAAGTCACACTAATTAATTTAATAATTAATTCCCATTGTTAGAGCAAATAGCGTGTTTTTATGAAACAATAAGTATCAAAAGATTGACAGTAGTTTAAGTCTGTTTTCAAAGTGAAATTAATTCCAAAAACCATTATTTGATTTAATCGTAAAAATATATTATAATTTCACTTTAAACCCAATTCAAAAGATAATCTAATTATATAAATAAATTATATTAAAAAGAGGTTTTGAATTAAAATTCAACATTTTACACTATTCATTAAAAAAATGAACTTTATCAGAAAGATACCAAAAATTTACACAAAGTAAATTTTGATGTCCCAATTCATAAAAAGAGTTTTATTTGGTCCAAAAGGAAGTATAAGAGTGAAAAAAACTATATTTAATGACGGTTCTCCATCAAAAGGCGATAAGTGAACCTTTAGTGAAAACTAGGGCATATACGCCTAAAATCGAATTATTTCCGTATTTTATGCCTTTATCATTTATTGGATAAATGTAAAAACATTAAAAAACATATATAACCATATTTTAGTTATTTCTATCCATTCCCGCCAATACAATGGCTACATGTTAACTACCATTTAAAATAATATTATTTTATTATTAGAGTGCAATGTAAGATTCCCAAGAAACTCGTTGTTGCGTGTTGGGTACACCATCAAGCATAGCGTCCCCTTTAAAGTCATATTAATACATTATTCACAAATATGGATAAATATGAAAATTTCATATTCTTTATTTACCTGGGGTGTTACATCCTTCCCCCCTTTTGGGAATTGCGTCCTCGCAATTTTTAAAATTGAGCTTGGAAACATCCTTGAAAATCCCACATCGGAACAAGAGTCGGTAAAACAATCACTTTAAAATAAAGAAAGATAAGTACAGAGGTCACCCGAGTTAACCCATACTAGGAATCCATGTAGGAAAACACGGACATGGAGGAGAAAACATAGGATCATGTTCTGATGGAGAGTGATAGAAAACATGTTTAGGAGAAAGTTAACAATAAGAAAATCACAAACTTGTGATGGGTTAAACGGTGTTGGGTTCCCCAGTAGGAAAAGTTAATAGACAACATTTTTGTTTTAAGTTACTTTTTATTGAGGAACTTATTTATAAGGAAACATAATCACTTATCATGTTGACTTTCAACTTTTACTACATTCCTTAATCAAACTCATATTTTTTTTCCAAAAGACGAGTATTTAGGGAGACTTGTTCGCATTAAGAGTACTATAATCAACTTCTAGAGAATCACCTAATCCACCAAAGAGAACTATATAATTCACATTTCTTTATGCTTTAACCAAAACCAAAACCAAAAGGTTAGTACAAGGTCAGATAATCTAGAAAAGGATAACCCTTTAAAAAGAGAATCTATGTTTAATCTCCAAAATTTGTCCAACAAAACCCAAAGATCAACGAGGACCATCAAATAAACAATTTGTCCATAAAATTATTCAAAGTAAACCAAACTAAGATTGAAACCCAAATATTTGAAGGATTTAGTCACATAGTCTTCCAAGTTAAATCGTAACATTTATCTCCAAACAACATCAGTTGCTCTTAATGTCTCGTATTGAAAAGTAATTAACCTAATCACATATCCTCCATGATAGGTTAATAAATTTACATAGATAACCCAGAATCAACTTAATCTTAATTGATAAAATCATCTAACTAAAAAGAATCAGTCAAACTAACCAGGGACTTCACGTAGTCCAGTGGTAGGCGATAAATACCAGTCGCACTTTGGTTGTGGGTTCGATTCCCACAGCTTTGTCCGACGCGACGGGTTGTCACACGGTCTGCGTGTTTTCTTTTTTCCAAAACTATATAATTCTCAAATCATTCCCCAAAAAGAGATAAAATCATCAAAAATAACCATAACATAATTTAACCTCAATTTTATCTCATGCCTTTCACTTCCATCATAACATATAGTAACCCATAATTACTTCAAAAGTAAGGATCATATAAACTCTAATGGTTACCTTTATAATTATTACCTGAACTTCCACATCGATTGGTCATCTTGTACATGATTCATTAATTATCATAGCAAGGTTCAAGTGGTTTATCATGACTCCTTGATAGTTGGTTTAGAACAACCACGAGTTTCCTCAATGAATCCCCCATTTTATCTAGTATCGTAATCAAATAACCACCACAGTTTCCTTCAAACCAAATGTCACTTTGGTGCCTGCTAGATCCAGCCATTTACTAAAACCAAAAAGGTCAGTGTGAGTATATCAAAAAAACCATCATGTACTAATGAGGAAGATAAACACTAATATATGCTTACTCATTCACTTTATCTAAAACTAGGACTCTTTCTGAAATCCTAACCATTATGGTAATGCCACGTATGCTTAAAGAATACCCTAACCTCTAAAGTTATCTAAACCGACCTCTGATACCAACTATAAGGCCCTAGCCTTAAACCTTACTTAATCTTGAGTTATTACAAGATTACACATTGAGGATCTTTTCAGGTTTAGAGTTTTAGAGAATTAGATCATGAAACTTGCATTACATTCCACATTTAAACAAAGTGGTTACATAAAAGACAATATTCATTCTTCCCATCAACGGAAACATATTTAAAATAAAACATGGATTCTTTCTTGACACATCCTTGACACTATCATCACATCATGTACCTTTCCCTTGACCTGTGAATAACATTTCAAAAACTTGGGATGAGTATAAAAAGCCCAGTAAGGGTTATAAAAATATGGAAAATAAACATGAGTTCATATATACATAAGAATGAAATCATACTTTACCCATAAAACATAGGCACTTTAATATACCTCATCAAACCATGAATAAATCATAGAAATCATAAGACATAATGGTAACATGAGGCATTCATAACATTATTACGTAGGGAGTAACCCTCTTGGTTACGTTTGGAATACCCATCATAGTATATTCCCTAAATCTCTTCAGAGAAACCTTAACGTTTCAATCCTTCGCGTTACCCAATGCATTGGAGAGCTATATCGGGCTCACCCGCCCTTAGTTTATCACGGAACCACCCGTTTTCATAACAATTCCCAAGAACCATAACATAAACGTATCACATAAAACATGCATAAAGTAAAGAAAACAATTACAAATTTCAATCAAAATATAACATTTTAGGATATTGAAATAATGAATCCATTCAAAAAGAAACCATTTCCAAAACCATTTAAAACATTTAATAAAGAGATTTTTGAATCAAAGTGTCCCATACCACCTTGATGCTTTTAAAATTTTTAACCATTAATATCCATGTAAATAAATCCTTAAAACCACTTTGAAAACATGGATAGTAATAATAAAAAATAATTAAAACATTTAAAGCGATATTTTGGTTAAAGGGGTTCTACCAAAATTAGAGACACTTGAATACAATAATTGAGAAATAACATTTAGTCAGAACTTTATAATATCATGAGAATAAATGGATTCATGATATAATATTCCAAAGGACAGTATATACACCATATAAGAGTGAATTGGTGCATAACAACAATGAAGTCTCAGTAGAAATGTCAAATGTGATGAATTCCCTTATAAAGAAGGTATTCTTAAATTAAGGATAATTCAATCTCAAAATCATGTGTGACAAATATAAATACACACAATATAAGTGGATATTAAGTGTAAAATAATCAAAGTTCATTCACACATATTCAAAGGATGACATATTCAAGGTGTACAAGTTTATCCCAAAGAATCGAAATTGGGTTATGAAGTTCACTTGCAATAATTAGACAGCCTAACGGCGTCACTTCAAAATTCAGAAAAAGAGTTGATGAGAGGTAAAAAGGGTATCTCATCACTTGGACATAAAATTTAAATCAATAAGGATATAGAAGAACATATCCCAAAATAATATTATGGGAATTAAAAGACATAACAAAATAAGTCTTTTAAAAAAAGGTGGGTGAAAGGTTGCCTTACCGACATGGGTATCTTTCGAAACATACGCCCCGTGAAAGAAGGTCAATAAAACATTGATGTATATACTCATAAATAAAATAATATTACACAATGAGATAAATAATGGTTAGTAAATACACCACTCAAAGAAAACTGTGGCAAATGTAGCATAAATCTAACGGGAATAAAAGTGAGATCAAAAATCCCTTACGAAAACTCGGCAGCCTAACGACGGCACTTAAAATTTCAAAAAATGGATTGATGAGATCAAATAGGGTATCTAATCACATTACAATAAAATTTAAAGCATGAGGAATATAAAAGAACATCCCCCATCATAACAAAGAGGAGCTTAAAATAAGTGACATAAAGGAGAGTACTTAAAGAGAAAGAGAGAGGTTAGATCTCTTACGAAAATTCGGCAGCCTAACAGCGCCACTCAAAACTACAAAAATGGATTCATGAGAGAGAATAGGATCTATCATCATATGAACATAAAAATGACAGTAAGATTAATATAAAATAACATCCCAATAACAAGAAATATGAGCTTATAAGGAATGACATAAAAGAGTGTACTTAAAAAGAAAGAGAGGAGCAGGATCCCTTACCTCAAGTCCAACTTGTCTTGTTCTTTTCTTTATATTCCTGAATAACAAACTTTGGTTAATTAATAATTGCCTAAATACCTACTTTAGAGATTATTATTCAGCTCATATCACATATTATAATGTTATAATAATTGTTTAATAATGTAAGTTCATATTAGACGTTTTTGCCGATGTTTGGTACATGAGTCAAAAACGAACTTGTTTGAAAAAAGATTGCCCATGTAGTTATAAGTAAATAATTTCCAGAATAGTATTAATGATTAAAATATCATATATATACAGTAAATATTCATTTCATACTATTCCAAATCATTTGGAGATAAAAAAACGAAAAGCACCATTCATGGAGATGGTAGGCCGTACGTACGCATGAACGCTACTTTCATTTTTTGTCATATTAATGGAATTAAAACAAAATGAGAGAGATATATATATGTTATAATTCCAGATTGATATCCATAATTTTTATGTAATATATTACATATATATCCATTATATATATGTTCTTATAATATTACATAACATTTTGTGATAAGAAATGAAATGTACCGTTCATGGAGACGGTAAGCCGTACGTACGCATGAACGCTACTTCCATTTCTATTTCAAATTTAATGGAATTAAAACATAATGATACATAATATTATTTTAATTCCAGTATGGTATCATATATAATATTATTAAATATATCCTTTATACGTACCACATATGGTATTAACGAATCAAATCACTTTGAGGGGGCGGTAGTCCGCACTTCCTTAAATGAAGATATCGCGTTTACCCATAATGGAAACCATAAAGGTATGACCAAAATGAAAAATATAGAAGCTTAAGGAACACATAAACATATTATATATCACATATAAATATAGTGTCATCTTAATGGCCACCTTTGAAGGTGTTAAAAGAATGTTGAACAATCATCGTTTCGGGAGGCCGAAATTCTCCATCCACGGAAACAATATGTTCTTTAACCATTAGATGTAGGTGTGTGAAAGTGTAGCTCGAATAATTCTTATAAAAACATCCTAGTATATTGATGATATTGGATTTGTTACAAAGGAAATTAATAAAAAGTGTTTAGGGGGATGGAGAAGCAAATTAAAACAAAAGGACTCAAGTGAAGACATTACCTTAAAATCGGGTAACTCCCTTTGGTTTGAGCTCAAAGGATTCCTTGGGAAGACTTCTGCCCAAAGTGAGGGTTGGAAGAGTTAGATAGGGAAGTGGAGAGACAAAATGGGCAGAGGTTGTCCGAGCCAAAGGCTTTGGGAGTGTGGGTAAGGAGGTAGAGGTGGGGACCTTTTATAAGAGGAGAGGAGGGGCACTCTTGGAAGGTAAAGAAAAGTCACCTTATTTTAAAATGGTATTCGGATTTAAGAGGTCCCAAATTGATGTGTTTCGAGGATAAGGTGATAAGGGTTCGAAATACACTTATCTAATTGGTTTTTTACATGTTTAGGTCTTATATATTACATTATCGTTCCATTTTATTTAAATCGTTAAATAATGAGGTCATCGCTGCATCATCATGATGTCATAAATAATTTAATTTATTTAATGTCTAAAAATTATAAAAAAATACTATAATGTAGGAAATATTTTTATCTTTCCAATGAATATTTATAGTCAAAAATATGATTTGTATAACCCCCTTTAAAAATTGTTTCAGTAAAACATTTCACGTTTGTCTCATTTTTACATTAACTTTAAATAAAAAGATATTAATGTCATTTTCCAACCAAAGTAGTTTCATGGGGTCACCAAGATGACCCATGGGTTGTCTTGGCCGTCCATTACACATCCAATGAGGTTAGGACATGTGTCAAGTTCATTTCATATTATTAAAACATTATTTTTACCTTAAACTACACTAATTACCTCTAATCGCGATTAAAAACATAATAAGTTACTATTCACCAAAGAATTATTTTTATCCCATTGAACCACATTTTAATTATTAATGACAACCATGTATGTCAGATTTTTTAAATTCAAAACACAAAGATGGAAAAATTTCAGTTAAACGGAAAAATCAGTTTTTATAAGTACCACTTAGTGGTTTTACTATTCATCGAAAATTGAAGTTTTTCAGAAAAATCCCAAAAATTCACCCTAAGATATATTTGATATTCCTAATTAACAAATGAATTATATTTTACAAAATTAAAAACATATAAGTCACATTAATTAATTTAATAATTAATTCTCGCTGTCAGAGCAAATAGCGTGTTTTTATGAAACAATAAGTATCAAAAGATTGACACTAGTTTAAGTCTGTTTTCAAAGTGAAATTAATTCCAACAACCACTATTGAATTTAATGGTAAAAATATATTCTAATTTCACTTTAAACCCAATTAAAAAGATAATCTAATAATATAAATAAATTAGATTAAAAAGAGGTTTTGAATTAAAATACAACATTTTACAGTATTCATTAAAAAATGAACTTTATCAGAAAGATACCAAAAATTTACACAAAGTAAATTTTGATGTCCCAATTATTAAGAAGAGTTTTATTTGGTCCAAAAGGATGTATAAGAGTGAAAAAAACTATATTTAATGACGGTTCTCCATCAAAAGGCAATAAGTGAACCTTTAGTGAAAACTAGGGCATATACGCCTAAAATTGAATTATTTCCGTATTTTATGCCGTTATATTTTATTAGATAAATGTAAAAACATTAAAAAACATATATAATCATATATTAGTTATTTCTATCCATTCCCGCCAATATAACGGCTACATGTTAACTACCATTTAAAATAATTTTATTTTATTATTAGAGTGCAACATAAGATTCCCAAGAAACTCGTTGTTGCGTGTTGGGTACGTCATTGAGCATAGTGTCCCCTTTAAAGTCATATTAATACTTTATTCACAAATATGGATAAATATGAAAATGTCATATTCTTTTTTTACCTGGGGTGTTACAACTAGGTTTCCCAAATTGGATAACATTGGTGCGAATTGAGAAAAATCTTAAATAGTTATAGAGAGTGTTGAGTTCATTAATCCCAAGAAAGTGAATTATCAATGAAAAGTGAAGGGCCTAAAAAAAATTTGTGATAATAAGAATTTCCACAAGTTCATTATAAATAAAGGTAATATAATTTTTTTTTCATGTTTAGTTTCCAATTGTTGGGGAATTCTATTACCCCATAATCTATGAAAATATGAAAATATACTTTCTCTTTGATAATTATTTAATCTTTTAATTAATTTACATCAAAATATCATCTTTTTTCAAATGATGAGTACTCAAGAATACTATTTTTAGGTAGTAATGACTAAAATAATCTTTTAAAGACCACACAACCTTAAATGGAATATTCATTATCTTCCACGTATCATTATACATTTACCAAAACCAAAATGGTTATCACATGGTGAGATAAATCCTAGAAGGATAAAACTTATTATTTAGAACAATCAATAAAATTCAATATCATGGCCCAATGGTGAAACTAAATATATCCATAACCATATATACCAAATAACCTCAATAATCTCCAAATTAAAGAGTTTTTAACATCAAATATTATCCCATATCTTTCATGTTTTAATCACAAAAAATGTGTAGATCTTAATTAATCCCATATACACCAAATAATTTTATAATATCATGGTTAACTATTAGATAAAACTTGTGATACCATAATTTCTATAATATCCAAGATCATATAAAAACTAAAGGTTATTAATACCTCAAAACAAATTCACAAAAAATATTATGGAATAATCCCATTATTCTTAATATCAACATATAATACATCCTAATAAGTCGTATAATAAAGTGTCATTATCCACTATATGATCTCATCAATTAAAACATCAAATGGTTGTCTAATACATTGATATTATGTTTAAAATTAATCTTATTTACCAAAATATGGTATTTATAACTCTTAAAAAAACATCAAATGATAATGTCATGATCTCTAAAGTTATCTAAATGTTTCTTTCAATACCACATATAACATACCAAAACCTGCACTCTTGGATGCTATGTTTAAATAATAAACATTAAATTTCTAGTTTTGATGATGATAACTATGAACCAATTTTTTTAATCTAAAATTGGCAACATGAAAATAAAAAATTAGATGAATTACATCCTGATAGACCTTTTAGGTTTGAAATTTTAGATAATTAGTAAACACTCATACATAAACAACTCACCAGAATTTGAATGATAATATCACCAACCTAACCCAATATGACTTTTTATCATTAATACATAATCATTATCCATATAAAATATCTTATATACATAACTTTCTCATCATTATTCTTTAAAACCTGGGAAATTAAATCATAAGAGTGATGAACTCAAAATCTTAGTAAGGGGGAACATAAGAATTAAAAATCGAATGTCATCATTAAGAATAATAAGTGCACAGTGGTAGGATGACATAATTAGAGTGAATGAGAGAACAATAAAATAACTGATGTCCATAAGTACCTGGATCATCAAATATGTAATAATAAAAAATTGAAGAGTCATCCGAACCAATAATCACTAGCCATGTGATATTAATCATAGTAATAAGAAACATTATAGTCTCATAACAAGAAATTAAAACCAATTTTTGTAACATGCACTATCATTTCCATAAAAAAATTACAAACCCCTTTTATTTGGAATTATAAAAAGTCATACGTCCAATATAATCATTACCCAATGAATTGGGGATCTATAATGGTGATCACACTTCATATAATCTCTATCGGGCTCACCCATGAGCTATAATGTAGCTTAACCCTTTATATTGTCTATATTAGGTCCAGTTATTTCTCATGAGTTGTAATGGGGATCCACCCTTTTTATGAGCTATGTTTGGCTCACCCTTGAGCTGTAATGCTGATAAAACCTTCTTATTAGTTGTATCAGGCTCACCCATTTATTATAATTCTCATGTAACATTCATGATTAAAACACATTCCTCATAAAATCATAAAAATAATAATTATTTCTTTTTATGAATTGATTTACCCGTGAAAAAGAAATGGGGTTCATGTTATTCTCTATGAAACATGATTAACGCATGGAAAAGTAATGGGTTCTATAATAATATCCTTGAATCATGATTTTCTCGTAGAAGAGAAAAGGGTTCCATAAAAATCTATTTGAAACCCTCATTATCTATCCAAAGAAAGAAATGGGATGATATAAAAAAATATCCAAATTTTAGGATAATTAACAACAAAAGATGTTGATCTCAATGAATTTAAATTCTATTAAAATATCTTTAAAAACATTTTGAAAAAAATACCATTTTCATTTTAAAAATCCATTTTAAACATAAAACATTTTGAAAATAATTTTCAACAAAAGTAACCTATAAATATTATAAAGAAATATTTTTCAAATAATTTAACAAATTTTTGGAGGAAAATATCCTTCCAGTTTTGTTAAACACTTTTTAAAATATTTTTTATTTTTTTTAGAAAACATGGTTTTGGATGAAAATGATTTTCATCCAAAAAATTATTTTCAATTAACTCACCCTTATGAACTCTTGAGTATATAAAGAGATGAAAATTGAGTGAAAAAATGTATTATCATGACCTAACTAGTATATATTCAAACGAAACTTGAATTATTTTTTAGTAAATAATAATATCCAATCGTTGGAGACTTAATCAAAAATAATCCCAATAAATGATGATATTGTAACAAAAGGCACTTACCACTTTCAAAATTTTTAATAATAATACCCATGAAAGAAGAAAATAAAATAAAATATATAGAATCTTAAAAATATATAGATTCTTTATATAAAATATTAAAGGTTATTTATATACACCTTATAAAAGAAGATAGGTTCATAACCCGACATAAGTTTTAGAGAAGGAAAATTATGGAAAAAATCCATTACTTTTTTTTCAAATTGAAACCACAAACCCCTTGATATTTAGATCATAATATGGATATAGAAATAGAAATAAATTTATGGATAATAATAATTCTATAAATATATGTGTATTATATACACTAGATAATGATAATCAGTGGTGATTATGGCATTTATCTCATAGAAATAAATGTGTGACGAGAAAAACACTTAATTTAAGTCCTGACTTCCATTTTACTTTTTAAATAATCCTAAATAATTACTATAACATTATTATACATATATAATTTAAATATTTCCATAAATATAATACTATATATGATTTTATTTTGACTTTATATGACCTGTTTATTAAAAATTCTCTTTTAAAATTATGTTTTGGGTAATAACCGCTTTGTTTTTCAAATGTTTTTTTGACTAGTGATTTTTTTTCATCTTAATTATATCATGATTTCATAATATATATAATTTAACTCTGATATAAAAATCATATATATTAATTTTACATGTTTTTATAGTAATCCATAAAATTTAAATTTAATGTTGCACAATGAAATGTACCGTTCATGGATTTGGTAGGCCGTACGTACTCACGAACACAATAGTACATTTTCTTATCTGTTTGAATGAAATAAAATTGAATGATATAATATCATTACAAATATAAAAATTATTTCATATATATCATTTTTTTTATTAAACCCATCCTTAATACAGTTCATGTATATCATGGACAAATCAAATCGCTTCGTGAGGCGATACTCCACCTTAGACATGGACAGAGATATGATTATCCCAAAGATGGAAAGCATAAAGGTATGTGTGATATAAATATTTAAAAATAAAAATAAAATCTCAATAATGATAAATATCATATATAAATATTATTTGTATCATTATTCACATCCTTGAAAGGTGGTAATGGAAAAAATGACATCAGTTCGCGAGGCGGCAGTCCTTCGTACACATGAATGATGATTTCTTAACCCATTTGATGACAGCCAGTGTATTAGAAGGTATTAAAATAAACTTAAAAACATCTAATTATATATATATATATAATATTGAGGTTATTTTCTAATTTTTATATAAAAATAATAAAAGGGGTTTGAGGAGGAAATAAAATAAAAAGTTTTGTTGATGAACGTAACATCTACGTCAGCTAACTCCTTTGAGTTTGCACAAAATTACACCCTTGGATTAATTTATTCCCAATATAAGGATACTAGGATGATTTTATGGAATTTTTGGAGTGATATATTTTGTGTATGGTTGCAAAAAATGGATTGACAAGTGTGAATAAGTGGGATGGTGTGTTCCCTTTTATAGTTGACGAGGAGTGATGTTATTGTAAATACTCATACACATTCACTATTGGGTGGAATCCCCTTCCTAATGTCCTTAAAAAAATAAAAATTAATGGATTTTATGGAATATATGGTCAATACACACTTGGAAAACACAAATATAAAATCATTTTTTCGTTGTTTTCCATTTTCCTTATGTTTTCTCAATTTTAACTTTTTTGTTTTTACTAGAGTAACTTGTATTTTGTTTTTTAGTGCCTCATTTAAGAATAAATTAAAGTAATAATTATTACAAAATTTATACATAAATATTTTTTAAATTATCTATAAATTGAAAATACCATTTGCGTGAACATATTAAATGGTAAAAAACACTTTTTTAACCATAACGTTGCTAACAATGATTTTTTACATTTATTAGTCAATATGTTTGCTATAAATGATAAATTTGTAACTTAATGTAATGTATATGATATTTATTAACTTTTAAAAATAAAATGTAATAGAATATAATTTATAAAAATTTAATCCATTTTAAAAAATTTAATTTATTATAAAATATCAATAATGTAAATTTTAAAATTATTCACTTAAATTAAATTTAAAAACATCAAGGCAATTATAGAATTTGAATCACTTAATTTTAAAACTTTTTAAAATTATATATCAATTTTAAAAATTAACGGAATGAAATAATTCACTCAATTTACTTTAATTTTAATATTTTTAGTATCATTTATTTTAGTTAATTATTAAATAAATTATTACTGCATTGGTGTTTCTTATACATTTTAAGAAATGAAATATTTCTAAAATTAAGAGATAAATCATTATAATGATAAAAATAATTATCATTTTTAAATCATATCTATAAATGAATCAATATAGTATTTTTCCCTATCCCAAAGCATTATAGATATTAAAATAAAAGAAGGTTCATTTTTTTCTTTACATAACTTATTATATAGGTCACATTAAGTGACTAATGTCATAATAAGTCATAAAAATATACGATTAGGTTATAAGGGTCCAGATATGTCTATAAAATGTGTGCCAGAAATGTTTTGGGTCATTCTTACACTATATATTCTATGTTTAACAACTAAGTATACTCATTTTTAACATAATCATTATAGTTAATTTTTACTATTTTCACTAATCATTAACGTTAAAAATTAATTTGAACATATTAGATTATATATATTACGTTGATTAAAAATATGTAATCCATTATTCTAAATTAAATTCAAATATGTGGAAGAATTTAATTTAAAAATAATCTCATACGGGAAGAGAAAGTTTGTTTTAAAAAGTAAAAAAATATAAAAAGTTTATCGGGTTTTTGTATCAAAGTTCAATATAAAAAAAAAATAAAATAAAATAGATTGAATTAATGGATGTATAATTGAATAATTTTTAATTTAAACCATTTAAAAACATAATTTAATATTATAAATTATTTTTATGAAAATATAGTTTTCAATTAAAATCCAATATTTTTCACTATTCATTAAAAAATGAATCTTATCATAAAATTATAAAAAATTCACACTAATATAATTTAGTTATTACTTTTTTAAAAATTATGTTTATTTTTCAAAAAAACTTACAAAATTATCCAAAATTATTTTTAAAATAAGTGTGCGATAAGCAGATGATAAAACCGTTTTTTATAAAAAATACACTTTTTAAGCATAAAATTGGATTAATTTTTTTATATTGTCTATAAAAAATATAGTACGAATGTTAAATATTATATATAATATATTAAATAATAATTTCATTAATATTATCTTGTAAGAGTGATATTTTTTTATTGTTATAAAACAGAATTATGTGCATTTAAATAGTTTTTCTGATAAATATTTCCTTTTATTTTTATAGAGGGATTTATTTTCATTTTTAATTGATTACTCAAAAAATAATTCATTATATAAAATAGTAAAAATTATTTTAATAATTCAATTATTTTTTTCTATTCCTGCTATTCCAACTGTTTGGTGATAACTATCATGTTAAATAATAAAATTAATAGTATATTGTCATTTGGTAAAACTTGGTCTTGTTTATAACACAATCTATTAAAAAATAGGGTTTTTATATATCGTTAGATGAAATCATTGTTGTGTACCCATTTTAAAATCAAATATAATTTTATTCTTTTAAAATATATGTGGGTTACACACCCCTAAGGGTGGCTCATGTCAGGCTAAAATGCCATATAACATGGATTCATTGATATCTAGGGTTCCTGTGTAAATAAGAATAAAATTTCATTTAATAAATGATTCATTATAGAAGTGACACTAATAGAGGATCACATATGGTAAAGAAAAAATAAACAATAGCGGAAGCAATAAACATCACACAACAACTCAAACTAAACAGTGGAAGTAATGTATAATGTAATAATGATGCAGCATGGTACATTTATCTGTGGAAAGTAGTAAACAAAACAACGTGCTAAAATTTAACTGAAACCCAAGTAGGAAAATGAAACAGTAAACTCCAGTAGCATCGCAAGCCTAAGATCGGTCCCATGCTCTCCAGCTCTAACCCGCAATCAAGCACCTGAGGTAGAAGGTCCACAATCCCTATCCACAACGGCAACCATATAGCCTATTTGGGCCGAAAAGCCATACCCAAAAAGGGTGTGAGACTAATCCCAGTAGGAAAACACCAAAAGATCTATGCCCTACTCTCACTGAGAAATATATCAAAAGTAATGGAAATAAATGCAGTAGAGAAATGGGGTGAACTAAAGTAAAAAACCCAAAATTCTCTATTCACATTTATTTATTAATTTAATTTAATCATTTAATCATTAACCAAAGAATCTAGAAAAAATCTCTATATTCAAAAGGCATAGCAAGTAACACAACAGGTATCTCAACAGACTACCTAAACTACAAGTCATACAAACCCAAGCTTGTTCATTGGCTTGGTGGAATCATCACAACCAAACAACAATATTTATTACACTGACCCTCTAGGTGGCTCACGTGGGTAAGCCCTTGTGGTCAAGAATTTGAACAAAGGAAACGACACTCTGAGGAAGCACTCAACGTCAATTCCCCCTATGGTCTTGTAGCGATACTACAGACTCTATGAGGAAGGACTAATGTCTAATTCCCCCTTGAGTCTCGATTCGATAATTATTAGACCCTCGGAGAGGGCACAAAGTCAATCCCCCTTATGGTCTCGTAATGGTAATAATTAAACATGCCCTTTGAGGAAGCACTCAATGTCAATTCCCCCTATAGTCTAACTGCACCAGGTTCCTGTAGCCCTGAGTAAAAGCAATCATATGTAAATGATTCATAGAAGCCCTATGTATGTTCAGCAACTACTTGGATAATAGCCACAATGCAAAAAAAAATTAAACAGCAGACAATACATGCAAACATTCATACCAAGGCAAACAATCAATGAAACAACGTTTGCCTCATAGGCAACCTAAGAAAAATGATGATAAATAGCCATAACGAAGGAAAACACCCATGGGGTGATCCTTAAACATGCTAACAAGCAAACATTATTCATCTAATATCCTTAACCACAAAAAAATGTAAGGAAGATAAATAAATAGGTTAAAAACCCTAACCCGAGATACTCGAAACATGGATATCCGACACTTTTGCACAAAAACTCAAGTACATTCAACGTAGGACATCAAACCACCTACCTCGATCCTCGTAGATTGATATAAATGAACCTTATCCGCTGAATCGTCCTAGAATGGATTAGATTTGCAAAAATTCTAAAACATTCAACCTCAGATAACTCACATGAGAGGAAGAAGTAGAAAACGATGGCTAAAGAAGAACCAAGAACTCACTGCTATGATTCTATTACAACTGACGGTGTTTGATTTGGATAATCGGTGACAGATCGGTGGCTCAGAGAAGATTCGGCCTCCTTGGACACCCTGTACGGAATTAGTTGGAGAAGAAGACGAAAATAGGGTTAAGATGCGACCGCAGTCTGATTAATGAAATAAAAAGAAAAGTACATGGTGTGTACTTTTGAGTACATGGCGTATACATTGGTTTTCCATACTCCGCTTTAAGTGGACTCTATGTCACCACACACAGCCATGTGTGTGGCCCAGACACGACCAGCACATGGCCTCGCGTAGTGTCGAAGTACATGGTGTGTACTTATAAAGTGCACGATGTGTACTCTGAAAATTTCCATATTTTTCCCTTTTTCTCAAAAACGACTAGAAAAGGAAAAACATACCTAAAAAGAAGGTCTGGGTTCTTACATACTTCCCCCCTTAAAGAATTTCATCCCTGAATTTCCTAACGAGGCGTAGAAGAAGAACCCTTGAACAACTCTGGCCACTGTGATCGCATATCAGCCTCCCTTTCCCAAGTCTCATCCTATACATGACCGTACTGCCATAGCACCAATACCAGAGGGACAGACCAGCCACATAGTACCTTTTCACTATGATCAACAACCCTGATAGGATGCTCCTCGCACGATGCATCATGTTCCATCTCAACCTCCTCGGGTTGAAAAACATGAGATGGGTCTGAGAAATACCACCGAAGCTGAGAAACATGGAAGACGTCGTGCATAGCCTGATACCTCTAAGATATCTGCAACCTATAAGAAACCAGCCCGACTCTCTCTAGAACCTCAAACGGCCCGATGTATCTTGGTGATAGTTTTCTCTATCTCTTTATCCTCTTATGTCCCAGCCTCAGGGTAACTCGCACGAAAACCTGATCTCCGACCTTGAACTCTAAAGTTCATCTCCGCTGATCAACATAAGAGTTCTGAATAGACTGTGTGGTAGCCATCCTCTACCGAGACAACTCCACCTGCTCTGTGGTCTCTTGAACAAGATGAGGTCCCAACACAGCTGCCTCTCCCGCCCCCAGCCAACACAAGGGTGATCGGCACAACCTACCATACAATGCCTCGTAAGGTTCCTTCTAAATAGTTGCTTGAAATCTATTATTATAGGAAAACTCCACTAGAGGTATATGTTTCTCCCAAGAACCTCCAAAATCGAGGATGAATACTCATAGCATGTCCTCCACCACCTGAATCGTGTGCTCCGACTAGCCATCTATCCGGGGATGTTAAGCTGTACTCAAAAGTACATGTGTACCCAAAGCCCTCTGTAACCCCTGCCAGAAATGCGAAGTAAAGCAGGTGTCCCTATCGGAAATGATAGAACTCATAACCCCATGAAAGCATACAATCACACATATGCACAACTGTCCAAACCCATCAACACCGAAGGTCTCCTTAATCAGCACAAAGTGAGCAACCTTTGTGAGCCTGTTAATGACAACCCATACTGCATCATTCCCTTTCACTACAGGAAAACTGAATATTTATGACGGGCGATTTGAGACGGGATCTCGTCGCAAAAGATCTTTTACAACGGGGCTCAGTCGCAAATCGCCTGTTGCCGAAAATGGCGTCGCAAATAGTTGTTTTTGCGGAGGTCCCATCGCAAAAAAATTATTTGCAATGGTATTTGTCCCCCGTCGCAAATAAGTTTTCGTTTATATATAAAAAAGGTATTTGCGATGGGCCGTCGCAGATATATTAGTTGCGATAGGTCAGAATCCCGTCGCAAATGCGAAATTTAAAAAAATACTTACGACGAATATATTTGCGACGGACCATCGTAGAAAGGTTTTCACGACGGGTATTCATCCCGTCGCAAATGGTACTGCAAAAAAAATTTACGACAGGACTTCCCGTCACAAATGTACCCTCCACAAATATTAAAAAAAAAATAAAAAAAATAAAAAAATAAATACAAATCGTATAATATTATATAATAATAATAATAATAATATAAAAAAATTATATTATTATATTATAAATTAAAAAATATATAAAATATAATTATGAAATATTAATATAAAATTATAATAATATGAATATAAATAATATAATATTATATATTATGAAATATTAATATCAAAAAATAATTATAATAGTACTAATATTATTAATATAAAAAATTAATATACTAATATTATTATTAAAATTAACATACTTATTTATGAAAAAATAATATTAATAATATTAATATTAATAAAATTATAAAATTATAAACTTCTCAATATTAACAATAAATATAAAATATTAAAATTAATATTACTAAAATAAGCATACATTAAAAATAATACTAATAAGTAATAATATATTAAAAAAAATAAAAACAAATTAAATCACTTAATATTTATACCAATATGAAAGAGGAATTGTAAATAGTTAACATGACAATAAACTATGAACTCAAATGTTTATTACATCTAAAACAATCAATGGGGGGTGGATAATCTGGAGGACCTGGAGGACCTGGAAGAGGAGGTGGAGGAAACTCCATCCCTTAACTATGAGTCAGACGACACATATACTCCATATACTATTGATGTTGCTCCTCATATAGACGTCTCTCCTCATCCTGCTGCTGACGCATCTGCTCCTGCCATCGACACCTCTCCTCATCGTGCTGCTGACGCATCTGCTCCTGCCCCTGTTGCAAATCCTCTATAAGCTAACTATGAGCACGCAGTTGCTCCTGATACTGTGAGGAAAAAGATGTCGTCTCTCCAAAAGCTCCTCTCGAGCTGGACGCCGACATCGCAGCAGTACTATAATAAGCTGCAGGAGTCAAATGAGAGCCGATACCAACTACTCGGCCCTTTTCGATGCCATATTGGGTTGCCTACATCCATGTTGTCTCATCAAAATGGTGGGCACTAGTATGATCACCCGTCTCATCATGACTCTCAGCCTGTGTCTGAGAGGTCACTGCCTCATATGAATACTTAAGTTTCAATTAGAAATTAAAATAATGAAAAGATTATATGCATTTAATTTTCAAACTGAAAAGAAAATAATACTGACCACAATTTGATGCTGGCGGTCACCTCTAATATCTTCAGTAGCCGGGTCAGTGTACATCCTCTGATAAATGTCGTACGCAGAAATACTGGGCTGCTCGGCTTCCTATAAGAATATAAAATAAACTATTTATATTTAAAATTTTATAAAATATTTAAAAAAAGTACTTACCAGACGCTCTCTATGCGCACTAAATGTACGACTACCAGCTCGATGCGTCACCTCTTGTCTCCCCTGATTCTGTCGACCCAATGCAGATCTTCTCTAAAACCTACCACCCAACCAGTGTGTACATAATCCATCCCAAATGTGAGATGAAATGTACACTAGTTGGTGGGGTCTACAGGACTCATCAAATTCTGTCACTCCATCTTTCTTCACAGTCGTCTTTCTCAAATTATGAAAAAACTGACGGAAACGGTCACACATAGACACCACCCATGCCGCGTGGATAGTGGAACGCATGCTCTCGTCGATGGGATACCATAAACCCTTATATAAAGTTATTAATGAATTAAATTTTAAAATAAATAATATTTAATTACGTACCATCCAATGATCAAACATGGCGGCCTACACATCAGCGGGAATCTGATCCCATATGAGCCAGGGCTTAGAAAAATACTTGCGCAAGATAGTGCTCCCCTGTCCAATATCTATATGTGTAAAACTATTGAAAAATAACAAATAATCAAATAATTAGAATATTAATAAATTATAATAAAAGATAACTAAAATACATAGGTTACCATACCACCGCGTGTGCGCATCGAATCCAAGAGGTGGACATCGGTCCAGGATAGGATCTGGAATCATCAGTCTAGCAAGACCATGCCCCCTCTGAGTTCTCCCTGTAGTGCCAACAGCCTGAGGGTCAGATGACTCAAGAACCTCATCATCCATTGGTAGATCAGCCTCCAGCAACTGACGAAACATTTCCGAGTCCATCTGAAACATGAAATGATTGTTATTAGCAAACAGTTGAAAATAACTTTTATGTATAGATATATATTTGTTATGATCCAAACCGGCATTTTACTATGTCAATGTTCATCTTCATCATCATATTCATAGTTGTCAATGTCAATGTCTTCATCTTCCTCATCAACATCATCAATTTCCATATAAGTTTCACTGTCATCATCTCTTGTCATTTCAAATTCAGTTGTAACATCATTGACGACATCGTCACCATCGACCCTTAAATGTGGGGTGTCATCCTCAATATTCATGTCTCTTTGTGAAAAAGATGTGTTTTGAGGAGTGTCCTGAAAAATTTGATTTCCTTGCACTTCAGTGGATCCACATTCAGTTTGAGTAAACTGATTTTCTCAAGATATAACTTTTATTATACTCCACCAATCATCCAACTCTTTTGCAGTAGCACAATATTTTGCATAATAAATTTGATGTGCCTGGTGAGCCAATAAAAATGGTTCATTTACTGCAAGAAGACTTTTATGTTTAAAATCAACAATTCCATGAGTCGGATGAATACGCAAGCCTCTATTAGTATCCATCCATCGACATTTAAACATTGTTACATAATTATGTCCCAAATAACACAGTTCAATTATTTCATCAAGCATGCCATAAATGTTAAATTCAATATCTCTATGATGTGATCCCTTCAAAAAAACACCACTATTCATTGTTTTCTTTGATTCCCCATATGCACATGTATGAAAGCGATAACCATTCACCACATATGCATTATAAGATTTAACCATTTTGGATGGTGGGCTAGTCAAAATACGCAATCGACTATCAATCTTATCAGCATGTACAGATACCTGAAATTTTTTAAAACATTTATCACTATTACAAGTTATAAATTTATTTTATATGTAAAACCAAAAAAGAATGTAGGTTACCAGTTTTTGAAACCAGTAGGAATTTTTTTTTTGCCGACGTTCTTCTAAGCCAGCTGCTGTAATTTGTGGAAATATTTTCTTGATATGATCATTATATAACCTACAAATACAATATGATTAATTTACTGTAATAGAATCTATAGAATAAGGGATAAGAGCACTCAATGTACAATTGGTGACATTTCTTCACAGTTGAGTAGAACATATGTATGAGCTCTATGATGTTCACCATCTAAAATCCATCTATCATGAACTCCACCAAAGCCAAGTAAGGGCTGATTGAAAACTGATAATTGATTTTTCATATCATCATAAACATTCCCCTCGTTCCGGACCATGCAGTTAAATTTTGATAAATATTCAGATTCAAAATAATGAGAGTAGAATAAAGAAATTTCTTCTTGAAAATAAGCTTCAGCAATTGAGCCTTCAACTGATGCTTTGTTACGGACTTTTTTATTCAATTTCTACATGCATCTCTCAAATGGGTACATCAATCGAAACTGAACCAGACCTCCACATTTTTCTTCATGTGGCAAATGTAATATCAAATGTCCCATCAAGTCAAAGAAATCGGGCGGAAAGATTTTTTCCAATTTGCATATAATTACAACAACAGCTTCTTCCAATTTGGTTAGTGTATCGTAGTCTGTTGTCGCCGCACACATGTCTCGGAAAAAATATGATATATCTGTTATCGAATCCCAAATCATAGAATTCAACAATCCTCTTAATCCAATAGGCATAAGCCTTTCCATTATAACATGACAGTCATGACTCTTTAATCCGTTAATATGACCATTTTTAACACATCTTCCCATGTTGGAAGCATAGCCATCTGGAAGTCTCAAATCTGCAATCCACTGACAAAATAATAAGCGACTCTCTTTGGTCAGTGTATAAGCTGCTTTTTGCTTCATTAATCTCTGTGATCTGACATTTTCAAACAATTCAAGTTCTGATCGCCTTCAAATTTGGGCAAGATCTAATCGTGCCTTTACATTATCTTTGATTTTACCCAGTGTATCAAAAACTGTATGAAATAAATTATCAAAACAGTTCTTCTCAATATTCATGACATCCAACATGTGTCGGACCAACAAATCAGACAAATACGGCAGATTCCAAAAAATGCTCCGTTTTGTCCAATTGTGTTCTTTCCCAAAACCATGAATTTTCTGTTGGATTATTGTCGGTCCAAAAGTGATGGAAGGTAATGAAAATACAACTGATTGTAACTCTGTACCTGAGATCATTTTTGGAGGTTCATCTCTTTCAATTCTGCCTTTTCTGAAATGAGATTTATTCCTCCGAAAAGGATGATCGATTGGCAGACATCTACGATGACAGTCAAAATAGCAAGGTTTTTTTCAATTCATGATCATAAATGCTTTGTTGTCTCCCATTCAGTAAGGACATGATTTTGGACCATGTGTACTCTAGCCAGATAACATTCCATATGCCGGGAAGTCAGTAATTGCCCACATCAAATCAGATTTTATTACAAAATTCTATTTCGCAGCAGCATCAAATGTACCAACACCATGACTCCACAATAAATTTAACTCATCAATCATTGGTTTTAAATAAACATCTATATTTATTTTCGGATGTCCTGGGATTAATAATGTCAAAAAGATATAAGACTCTTTCATCAAAATCCATGGAGGAAAATTGTACGGAGTTATAAAGACAAGCAAACAGGAATACTGAATACCAAAAGATCCAAATGGACAAAACCCGTCATTAGAAATACCCAATCTCACGTTCTGGGATTCTAAAGCAAAAGACGGATGGACATGATAAAAATGTTTCCATGACTCGCCATCAGATGGATGAACCATGTTTTTACCATTTGAAATATTGGTTTTGTGCCATGTCATCATTGTCGCTGTGTTCTGAGACATAAATAAACGCTGTGACCTGGGTGTAAGCGGGAAATATCTCAACTGTTTTACAGGAATCAATCCAGACTTCCCTGATTGAGCTTCTTTATACCTCGATTGTCCACATGTGTCAAAACTATCCAATGACTCATTGTCACCAGAATATAAGATGTAATCATTTGAACATGAATGGATCTTTTGATAACTAAGTCCTAGATTACGAACGAGTCTTTTTCTCTCATAATAATTAGCAGGCATCACATTTCCTTGAGGTAACAATGCTTTAACCAAAGAAAATATCTGATCAAAACATCTATTTGACATTCCATTACCTTATTTAATAGCCATAAATTTTGAAATTGATTCTAATTTTATTATCTTGCAACCAGGTAATAATGCATCCTCAACAGACCTGAACAACTCAGAAAATTCAGATGGTGCCAACTCAAGAGGTAAATTAACATCATCCTCAATTTCTGTTTGTTGAACGGATGACCCTACAACATCATGTACTAAATTCTGAAACCATGATGGATCCGAAAACAAATTATTAGTATCTTCTCTGGAACTACGTTCACCGTTTTGATACCAAAAAATATAATCTGATTGAAAACCCTAACGCAAGATATGTTGCCCAACGATGTCAAATGCCTCAAACGTTCTCAGAGCACATTTTTTACAAGGTCACTTAATTGTCCCTTCTGAAACAAATTTCGGGTTTGATGATGCAAATGATAAGAAAGCTTCAACACCATCAACATATAAAGGATTTAAACTAGAACCGTTTGGATTTCTATGCTGATTTATCCAAGCACGATCTTCTAATAATGATTGATGCCAATTTCCTTATTCATATTCATATATATATGTTTCTACAAAATTTAAAACCATTACTAATTTTAAATATTTTTTATATAAGAAACAATATCCTAAAAAAAGAAGATACATAATTATAGTTATTTATTAATAATTACCAATAATTATAGGCAACACAATTAGTTTATATTCATCCCCACTAATTATTATGAATTTATAAATACTTAGCAATTCTTGGAAAAATGAAATATGCTTGAATAATGAAATTAAATTTTGTAATCATAGTTGTGAAGATTATATTACTAATTATTCTGGTTTGTCCGATGTCTCATCTCTTTTTAACTTTCTGCCGACTGAAATCAGTATGAAAAACTTGCTCTAACATATGTTAGAGCACATTTTTCATACTGATTTCAGTGGGAGAAAGTAGCAAAGATATGAGACGTTGAACAAAAGGTAGCTGTCAATCCACTGGAAATTGTGCCAATTTATAACCATGTACTTGAATTTATTTGATTTTTGATTAATTTTATTAGTAATTATTTCTAATTATTAAAAATCTCAATATTTCCAACAAATTTTTCATTATTCTTAACATGTTCAAATCTTAAAGGGTCGCCAATTTTCAGGCCATGCCCAATAAAATGTTTGGGTCAACCTTGTCCAATTTAAACTCTATAATTGTCCTTACATGGTTGATCATCTTGCAAGTAGTGTTGCAATAGGATGACACAAGTAATTAGAAAGACATGACTTGGGTTGTCCTATTGCAACGCTACCTGTGAGGTTATCAACCAAGCAAGAACAATTATAGAGTTTACGTTGGACACAATTGACGCAAACTTTTTATTGGGCATGACCTGAAAATTGGCGACCCTTTAAGATTTGAATTGTTAAGAATAAAGAAAAACTTGTTGAAAATATTGATAATTGTAATATTTTATAATTTTTTTAAAATTTTAATAATATTAATATTTTTTATAAATATTTAACATATAATAATAAAATAATTATATTATAAGTATTATTTAACTATTAATATTATAGTAATATAATATTTTATATTATGTTACTATTTGTGTTACTAATTATATTACTAATTATGTTACTAATTATATTACTAATTATGTTACTAATTATGTTATTAATTAGAAATGCGAAGATATGCATATACGTTGGGTGGTTAATCAATCAATGAATTGAAAAAAAAATGTAATTGACCGCTCATCTACCTCAATTTTCTTTTCATTTGTGTGTTGTGGTTGACAGGAAACTTTTGCCTCCACATGTAATATGTTCTTTTACTGTCAAAATTATATACCTCCACACCTCTATATTGGTGAGGAGGTTGATAATTTTGACAGTAAAAGCAGATATTACATGTGGAGGCAGAAGTTTCCTGTCAAGCCTAAACACACAAATGAAAAGAAAATTGATGTAGATGAGAGGTCGATCATGTTTCTTAATTTTACTAATTGTTTCCTAATTAAATCTAATTGATTCCTAATTAAATATAATTGTTTCCTAATTAAATGTAATTGTTTCCTAATTAAAAATAATTTTTTATTAATTAAATCTAATTGTTTCCTAATTATACTAATTTTTTCCTAATTATAATAATTATTTCATAATTAAATCTAATTGTTTCCTAATTAAATCTATTTGTTTCATAATTAAATATAATTTTATCCTAATTAAATTTAATTCATTCCTAATTATTTTAATTGTTTCCTAATTATTTCTAATCAATTAAATCTAATTATTTCCTAATTCTTTGATAATTATTTTAATTAAATCTAATTATTTCTTAATTATTTGATAATTATATATTTATTTTAAATTATTACCAAAACATCCCCCAGGAGTGTCGAGCCAAGAGTGCAGCAAGACCCGTTGTCGTGTACTAGGTTACCCCGAGTCAAGCTCGATACACCTTGTCAGAGTTTTCACTCCTAGGTACATCTGTGCCAGAGCCGCTTCTACTTGTTCGTATCCAGACAAGGATTATTTGGTACAAGCACATAAACTAATTATACTATATAGCTAAACATTCTATTAAAGAAAATAAAATTAACAATTAAAAATAAAATTAACTATTAAAAATAATTTAACAATTAAAAAAATATAAATACCTTTAATAATCTGCACCTTCTAACTCCTTCCTTCCTCTTCTCAAAAGAAAAAATTTAAACAGAAAAAAATCTGCTCAGATATGAAAATGGGAGAGAGAGAATAATGGATATCTGAATGTTATGAAAAAAATGGATGGGGTGTATATATAGGTTACATTATTTGCAACGTTTGCATTTGCGACAGGTGACCATCGCAAATACGAGGTATTGCGATGGGATACCGTCGCAAATGCCTTCACCCACATTAAATAGAGGTAGCGGGTAAAAGGCCTTTTGCGATGGGCCCGTCGCAAATAGCCACCATTAGCGACGTGCGGCTATCCCCGTTGCAAGTTTCTATTTACCACAGCCGGTATTCACAATGGGGCTCGTCGGAAATACCTTCACCCGCATTAATTACGGGCGGCGGGTAATAGGGTTGTTGCGACGAGCCCGTCGCTAATGCCACACCATTAGTGACAGGCGGATATCCCCGTCACAAATTACTATTTACCGCCGCTGGTATTTGCGATGGGAGGATATCCCCGTCGCAAATTCATATTTACCGCCGCCGGTATTTGCGATGGGTCCCGTCGCAAATACCTCCAGTTGGATTATCTGTTGTGACGGGTACATAGTCCCGTCAAAAAACCATATTTACCAAAGCGGGGTATTTGCGACGGGACCCGTCGCAAATAATACCTGGTGAATACTTGTTTGCGACGGTGAAATTTCCCTGTCACAAATAATATTTACCACCACCGGGTACTTGCGACGGGTAGCCTTCTACCCGTCACAACTATCCTTCCCACGTTTTGGCGCGCAAGTTGCGCCATTGCGATTGCAACGAGCCCTGTATTTCCGTCGCAAAAACCCTTTTCATCGGAGTTGTTGCGACGAGAATAAGAACCGTCGCAAATACCCCGTATCAATAATCGTTTTTTCCCGTAGTGTCGAGGCGATCTTGATAACCCTACCACAAATTCAATCGCGACATCATTCAATTTCCACTCAGGAATGGTGACTGCTGTAGAAGCCATGCTGGTCGCTGATGCTCTACCTTCACCTGCTAACAGGTGTAGCACCACAAAACAAAACCAGCCACGTCCTTTTTCATACCTAGCCACCAATACTAACGACGTAAGTCTCGATACATCTTTGTGACAATAGGATGATCTGCCCAAGCTGAAGCATGAAAATCCTATATCAGCTCCTCACGTATGTCTTCTGAAACCCATATGCGACCATGAAAAGGTAACACCTCATCATCACCCACTCTCCACCCCGGAGTAGGGTCTTCATCTGACACACCCTCCCATAGAACTAGGCCTTCTGGGTCTGATAGCTGCCTCTTTCAAACTCGATCTAGAAGAGTGGCGGTAACATCTATAGAAGAATGAACCATATGTCCCTGTCTATCATGCACCTCCCAATGCATCTCAGAGAACAGATCCATAATCTTCCACTCGCTGCTGGCCTCCCGAACTACCTATAACTGAGTTCTCCTACTCAGTGTGTCTACCACAGCATTGCCTTTCCCAGGCATATAATAAAGCTCGATGTTGAAAGAATGTAGGTAATCAACCCACCTCCACTGTTTCAGATTTATGTCTCGCTTCATGAAGATATACTTGAGGGTCTTGTCATCAGTATATACCACAAAATGCTATCCCAGAATATAGTGTCTCCGACAACACAACGCATGAACAACAGCAGCCAACTCCTGGTCGTGTGTAGGATAGTTTTTCTCATGTGGCCTCAACTGTCGAGATCCATGTGCAACAACACGATCCTCCTACATAAGCATTGCTCCATGCACGATGCCATATGTATCACAGAAAACTGTATAACTCTTGCCCAGCTCTGGTAAAATTAGAATCGGCACTGAAGTCAATCTCCCCTTTAGCTGTTAAAAGGATGAATCACATGCTTCTAACCAAACGTACTTCACACCTTTCTTAGTCAATCCCATCAACGGTGATTCCAAGAATGAGAAGTCCTGTATAAACCACCTATAGTAACCATCCAGTCCTAATAAACTCCGTACCTCAAAGAAATTCTTCGGTTTCTCCCAGGTAACTACCACGCTCCCCTTCTCTGGGTCTACTGATACTCTTGTCTCTAAGATGACACTATAGAGACCCAAAGCCCAACATCCATGGACAATTCATTACTTTTGTGGAATACTTAATACATAACAAAAACAGACACAGAAGGACCGTAATAGTTTAGTGTCTTTGGAAACATGGAATGTAATCTTCTAATCATGGTGAAAGATCTTCAAAATCTCCCATTAAGATCTTCCATTTTTTGTTTCCTTACCTAATACCTTTCTTTTTATCCTGTGGGAAAATAAAACATAAAAAGGGTGAGCTGAAATTCTCAGTAAGGGTAAGCATGGATAAAATTAAACATACCATATACATTTGAACTTAAAAACATGAACATAATGTTTAAACATCAAAATCTTGAGCAACGACATAAAAAATGGAAATACATAAGTCATAGATCATAATGGAACATAAACCATGATAAAATGGCATGGGAATAAAACATGTAATTGTGGAATCCATTAAGAAAATTTAATGATTTCCAAAGTAGCCAAGGCATTGCTTCCAAGACCATCTTAGTGGACAAAGTCCCATTCTGAATCGAGTTCACTCCTCGTTTCAGTCCTGTAACACTGAACTGGATTAACATACCATTACAACCATTCCTATTTCATGAGATATAAAATCTTTACCCAATGCATTGGAGGGAGATATAGGTCCCACCCATCTCATAACGAAATAATTCTTACTTGTGCCACAAAATAAACATAAATCATTCATAATAACCCAAAGAATAAAATGGGTTTCATAAACATCATCCCATCATCTCATAATCCATATAAAACAAATGGACATTTCATCATAATAAAAGTGAAACCATGTAAATCATAGAGACATTAAACTTGAAACATACACTTACGAAATAATGTCATCTTAGATGGAAAGTGGTTTTGATAAAACCCTTGAAATGAATTCTTGAGGAAAATATCAATTCTTCTTCGAAATCAATTTCTTTTCAAAAAACATCATGTAATTTTAAAAGAAATAGATTTTGTTTAAAATAGTCATGAAATATTTTGGAGGAATCTTCATGAAAATGAGTCTTTATAAAACCGTAAAAATCCATTCATTCCGTATAAGTTAAAAAAACATTATTCTTGTACTTTTGTCGGAAAAGTCAAAAAGTACCTCGTACGAAAAACGACAAAAGATTCCTTTCATATCTTTTACTAAAAACTCACAGAAAGGTAAAATTGGATTTAAACAATTTTAGTTGTATGGAAATAATATTACATATTGAGGAAACATGGATGTGGATGATAAAATACACCCCAGTAAATTCCAAAGTATAAACAATCTCGGATAAAAATTGGATTGTGATATTTCCCTTACCTTAGGTCTGATATGCTTCGTACGTATCCAAACCTCCTGTATAATGATTTAAATAATGTCATTGACTTATAAAAGAATCATATTTATTGTTATGATATCATATATGTTTCACTTATGACTTTATATTACTCGTTCTTCTGTAAATTCCATGTTAAAGAAATGTTTTGGGTAAAATCATTTTATTTATCGTATGTGTTTCGACTTGTCATTCTTGATATTGTTAGTTATATCTTGATTTACATAATTCCACAATTTAAAACATGATTTATATATAATATATATTCATCATATACATATATATTATAGATCGATAAAAGGAATGAAATACACCGTTCATGGAGACGGTAGGTCGTACGTATGCATGAACGCTGTTTTCGTTTCCCTTTTGAATTGAATGGAATTAAGTAAATGACATACATATATATATATATATGTATACATAAATCCAGTAACATTATTATGTCATATATTTCATTATTATTCATTATATATACTTTATAATCATTCATTAATGGTTAACATGGAGAGTGAATCTCATCGCGTCGTGGAGACGGTAGTCCGTACGTAGGCACGAGCGATGATATCATTCCCAAGATCAAGGAATTATATTAAAGTGTATGTATAATATTACAGAATCAATATCACTTTAGAATAATAATATATATTCATTACTTTCACCATTATACCCATCAATGTAAGGTGATGGTGGAAAATAGATTACACCACGGCGTGGAGACGGTATTCCGTACGTACGCACACGCAGTGATTTCGTTTTCCGTTGGATGGACAGATGGTGAAATATGGTTGTTTCATACTTATAATAACATATCAGTATTTTATTGATACTGATGTTATTACCTCATAATTAAACAACTAAAAAAGAAGAAGTGGAAGAAGAAATAAAGTTGAAAGAATCGGTAATGGACATTACCTCTTCTTTGAAACGCCTCTTTGAGACCTCCTCTTAGGGCACTAACATTGGTCTTTGAAGAAGACCAGAAACTCTAGGATGTTTCTAGGGAAGTGGAGAAGAGAAGTTATCAGGGGTTGGCCGATCTGGAAGGCTCAAAGTGGTGTGAGGAAGAGAGGGAGGAGGTGCCCTTTTATATGGGAGGAGAGGGGCACCTTTGGAATTACAAAAAATATTATTTTATTATAAAGTCCAATTCGGTTTTTAATAGCTCCAGATTGATATATTTTGAAGATAAGGTTGGGATGGGTCGAAATCCTCTCATAAAATATAATTCAGACAAGTTTAGGTCATTATATTAACCTTATCTTTTGTTTTAACTCTTAGTTAATTAGATTGACATTTACCATGTCACTTTGTAGTTTTATATTATATAGTTAATAAACATACCATATACATCCAAGCGACCCCCCAAGTGGTATATTAATGATACACGTATCATGATATAAGTATTGTCGCTGAACCTGATATTTTTAGGAATATAATAACAATTAATAATATAATATTTGTTTTAAAAACTATTTTATGTCAATTTTGACACTATTTAGTAATTGATTTTTGTGAAAATCATAACAGAATTATTAGATCGAAAAAAATTAATTAAATAAATACTAACATGTCATATTAACATATAAAATTATTTTAATTCATAAAAAGGCTCAAATTACATTTATTTGGGTATTTATAACATCAATTATGTCAATATTTCATTAATAGGATAATTACTGCATCATCATTGTATCATAAAAAAATTAAATTATTTTAAGTCTAAAAATTAAAAATAAAATACCATTATGTTGGAAATATTTTTATCTTTCTAATTAATATTTATAGTCTAATTTATCTTATGTATAACCCTATATTAAAAATGATTTAGTTATTAAACATTGATTTTAACTATTTTAACCCTTCTTTAAATAAATTGATAATAAATGTCCTAATCTAATCTAAGTTTGCCTAAATGGTCATATTTTATTCCTAAAGTTGTTTTTGGTCGAATTACACTTATCCAATAGAATTAGGACATGTGTTAGGGTAATAATAATAACACTTTCACCCTTAATTACCCTATTTACTTTTAACCGTGGTAAAAAAAGTAAAAAGTTACTATTTGTCAAAAATTATTTTCATCTCATTGAACCAAATTTTAGTCCTTCATATTAACCGTGTCTCTCAGATTTTTGAAATTCCTTTTAAAGAAGCGGTAAAATTAAGTTTTATGAAAAATTCAGTTTTTTTAACTACCACTTAGTGGTTTCACTATTCATCAAAAAATGAAAGTTTCCAGAAAAATACAAAAAATTAGTCCTAAGATATATTTGATTTTATGAATTCAAAAATTATGTCTATTTTATCAAATTCGAAACATATCAGTTACATTAACTAATTTAAAAATTAATTTCCGTTGTCAAAACAAATAGCGTGTTATTAAGAGATAATAACTATCAAATGATTGACACTTGTTTATATCTGGTTTAAATGTGAAATTACATCCAATGATCTACATTGTATTAAAATGTAAAAATATATTCTAAATATACTTTAAAACCACTCAAATTAATAATTTATCACTATTAATTATTTCGATTAAAAAGTTGTTTTTAATTAAAATTTAGTAATTTTCACTATTCATCAGAATATGAAAGTTATCCGAAAAGTTCCAAAATTTCACCCGAAGCTAATTTCAATATTCCGAATCCAAAAATGAAGTCCGTTTTGACAGATAAAATTTATAAAATTTCAAAAAGAGAGTATTACTATTCTTAACGGCTAGTTCATAATAATATTATAATAATATCTCATTTAGTGAAACTCGGTATTGCGTACTACACACGCTATCGTGGAAGGTCGCAATTGCGTGTAATGAAAGCCAAGTTAGGGATGTGTTTAGTACAAGCTCCTTTTGGTGTACCGTACAACACAAGACATCTATAAAATTAAAAAGATTATTTTTCATAAAATCTCAGGGTGTTACATTCTACCCCCCTTAAAATGAATTTCACCCTCGAAATTCATCGGGGTTATAAATGGTTTACTACTCTAAAGTTTCTTTAATAGAAACCCACATCATAAAAAGGAATACCAAAACTTGGTTTTAAAAACTAAAGTATGAAATGTAACGGTTACCAAATTTACTAATCACCGGGTTTCTACATAGGATAACATATGTGAAAATATGGATATGGAAGAGAAATCTAACTGTCATGTTTGGATGGAGATTGGTAGAGAACATGGCTATGAAAAAGACAAAAATCACAAAGCCATAAATTTGTGATGATCTAGGGTACCATCTGATTCATCTTATATAAGGGCACTAGGACAACATTTTTGGTTTTCAAGATCATTTCCCTAAAGTTCAAGAATTTGAATTAGAATAAATACTAACTTTATTATGGTACAATCTCACTGTTGTTCATTCTTTGAACTATTTCCACTTCATCTCATAAAGAAATTAAGTTGAATTTGTTATTCGTGAAGTGTTAGCAGATCATGTGATAGAATGACTGGTCATTCCATCTGTCTCAAACAAAAGGTTAACAAAAGTTATTAAATATACATAAGTCGATCTATAGTGAGATTAATCATACATGGTTCCTAAAATGGACTTATACTTCATATATCATACTTATAAATATAATAAAACTAGTTTCTACTAAACAAGGACTTCCTGTAGGCCAGTGGTAGGCGATAAATTCCAGTTTCACTTCAGTTGTGGGTTTGATTCCCACACCCTTGTCCGACGCGATGGGTTGTCGCCTGTCCTGCAGGTTGTCCTTTTTCGAAAACTACATTAAAATAAAATCCCATCAGTAATATCGAAAAAAGTTCTGTCCTTAAACAATACTAACATATGTCCAATATAATTCATTCCAATCTTTAGGCTTATCTAAAATACTTTGGTCCAAGCTCATAGTATAAAGAAAACGATTACTTGAAATGTCATCAACCAAGAATATGAATACCATCATTTATCCCCCATATATCTTGTTGGTCACATTCCAATCATGTGAATACCTTAATCATGTATTCTCTTGAAAACATGCATACCCATTAAACCTTAGTGAAAATATGAATGATACCAAAATTAAAAAATTCTATATACTCAAACCTTGATATAACCTTCTCATTATATCAGCCATGAGCTCATGAATACTGTCAAACATTTAATTTTCTCTTTATCCCTTCATTATGCGCATATTATGTTCTTTCCAAAAATATCTCAATCACTTTCCATGGTTATAGATACAATAAAATTACTGGAAACCACAATAGACCAATACATAAATATTTCAATATTCCACGATACTATATAGAGCATTATTTTGGAATCCCATTACATAAACACTTAATCATTCCCCCACATAGTTTTCATATTAAACATCACCAATAGTGATCTCATGTGACTTCCCTTTTTTCCTTTGCCTTAAGTGGTTTCTCATATCGATCATCACTAACCCTTGCATTAGGGCATTTATTAGCATAATTCCCCATTTCCTTGCACTTGAAGCAATGAAGTGTTAGTGGGGCGTTCTCTGCAGTATTTTCTTTATTCACATCATTAGAAACCCTTTTTCCATTAATTCGACACTCAGCTACTCGATGACCTTCTTTTCCACACTTAAACATTTTCTAGTCCCTTTAAGACAATCTCTACCATGTTTCTTTCCACAATTTGAGCATAAGGAAACATTCATCTTCTTTTCACCCTTATTCTGAGATTTCTCCTTGAACTCCATCTTTCGTTTCCTATTAAAACTATGAGATGCATATGTAACACCAACTTCCATTTCTACCTTGATAGAAAAACGCACAATTTCTTCATAGCCACTGAAGTCTCTTATAGCTAATTCCCTTCGAAGACTTGGCTTTAAGCCACTGAAGAATTGATCAACTTTACTTTCAGGTTGGATGATAAAGCCAGATGCATACCTTTCTAGCCATGTAAAATTCTCTTTGTATATACCAACAGATTCATCATCCTTTTGATTTAGTTCAAGAAACTCTTTCTCCATATTTGTACGAAGAATACGAGGGAAGTACTTATTGAATAATAAGTTGTTGAACTCGTCCCATTCTATAGAGTCAATTTCATCTCTTGACTTCGTATTCTTGATAAGATTCCACCATTGATCAACTTCACCTTCCAAACGATATACTGCTAAGATGAATTTATCATGTTCAGAACATTGAAGAACTGAAAATATCTTTTCTGTGGTACTGATCCATTTTTCCGCAACAGGTGGATCAGAAGACCCACTGAAAGAAGGTGGACGTTGCCTCATGAAGTAATCAATAGAATATTGTTCCCTTCTCTGCTCATTTGGAAGTCCAGAATGATTCATAGCTTGTGTAAGTATAGTAATAATATTTTTCACTCTATCTCCCATAACATTTGTTTGTTCAGGAGGACAATCATTGCATTGATCAACACGGTTCCTTCGGGTTTCATCCATCGTCTAAAACCCAAAAAAAATAGTCTGAGAGGAAAAAATCATGCTAGGGAAAACAACATAATAAAGGGGGAGTACCTTCAATATCTAACATCTTAGGTTTAATTCTAAGATCATTAGCGCAATTCCAGGACTATAACCTATACTTATACTTAACCTTAGGGACATCCCTAGACATACCTTATAAATATCTCTAGGGATCTCACAAAAGTTCTCGCATCCTAGTTTCCAAAGGTTGACTAAACCTTTCCTATGATACCAACTATAGAGACCCGAAGCCTAACATACATGGAAATTACATTACTTTTGCGGAATACTTAATACATAACAAAAACAGACACACAAGGACCGTAATAGTATAGTGTCTTTGGAAACATGGAACATAATATTCTAATCGTGGTGAAAGATCTTCAACATCTCCCATAAAGATCTTCCAATTTTTGTTTCCTTACCTAAAACCTTTCTTTTGATCCTGGGGTAAAATAAAACATAAAAAGGGTGAGCTCAAATTCTCAGTAAGGGTAATCATGGATAGAATAAAACATACCATATACATTTCAAGTTAAAAACATGAACATAATGTTTAAACATCAAAATCTTGAGCAACGACATAAAACATGGAAGTACATAAGGCATAGATCATAATGGAACATAAACCATGATAAAATAGCATGGGAATAAAACATGTAATTGTGGCATCCATTAAGCACATGTAATGATTTCCATAGTAGGCAAGGCATTGCTGCCAAGACCATCTTAGTGGACAAAGTCCCATTCTGAATCGATTTCACTCCTTCTTTCAGTCCTGTAACACTGGACCTGATTAACTTACTATTCCAGCCATTTCTATTTCATGAGATATAATATCTTTACCAAATGCATTGGAGGGAGATATAGGTCCCACCCATCTCATAATGAAATCATTCTTACTTGTGCCAAAAAATAAACATACATAATTCATAATAACCCAAAGAATAAAATGGGTTTCATAAACATCATCCCATCATCTCATAATCCATATAAAACAAATGGACATTTCATCATAAGAAAAATGAAACCATGTAAATCATAGAGACATTAAACTTGAAACATAAACATATGAAATAATTTCATCTTAGATGGAAAATGGTTTTTATAAAACCCTTGAAATGAATTCTTGAGGAAAATATCCTTTCTTCTTCAAAATCAATTTATTTTCAAAAAACGTCAAGTAATTTTAAAAGAAAAAGATTTTGTTTAAAATAGCCACGAAATCTTTTGGAGGAAGCTTCATGAAAATGAGGCTTTATAAAACCGTAAAAATTTGTTCATTCCGTATAATTTAAAAAAACATTCTTCTCGTACTTTTGTCGGAAAAGTCAAAAAGTACCTCGTACGAAAAACGACAAAAGATTCGTTTCATATCTTTTACTAAAAACACACCGAAGGGTAAAATTGGATTTAAACAATTGTAGGTGGATGGAAATAATATTATATATTGAGGAAACATGGATGTGGATGTTAAAATACACCCCAGTAAATTCCAAAGTATAAACAATCTCAGATAAAACTGAGATTGTGATATTTCCCTTACCTTAGGACCGATATGCTTCGTACGTATCCGAACCTCCTGTATAATGATTTAAATAATTTAATTGACTTATTAAAGAATCATATTAATTGTTATGATATCATATATGTGTCACTTATGACATTATATTACCCGTTCTTTTGTAAATTCCATGTTAAAGGAACATTTTGGGTAAAATCATTTTATTTATCCTGTGTGTTTTGACTTGCCATTCTTGATATTATTACTTATATCCTGATTTACATAATTCCAGAATGTAAAACATGATTTATATATAATATATATTCATCATATACATATATATTATAGATCGATCAAAGGAATGAAATACACCGTTCATGGAGACGGTAGGCCGTACGTACACATGAACGCTGTTTTCCTTTCCCTTTTGAATTGAATGGAATTAAGTAAATGAAATACATATATATATATATACATAAATCCAGTATCATTATTATGTCATATATTTAATTATTATTCATTATATACACTTTATAATCATTCATGAATGTTTAACATTGAGGGTGAATCTCATCGCGTTGTGGAGACGGTAGTCCGTACGTACGCACGAGCGATGATATCATTACCAAGATTTTGGAATTGTATTAAAGTGTATGTATAATATTTCAGAATCAATATCACTTCACAATAATCATATATAGTTATTACTTTCACCATTATACTCATCCATGTAAGGTGATGGTGGAAAATAGATTACACCACGGTGTGGAGACAGTATTCCGTACGTGCGCACGCGCGATGATTTCATTTTCCGTTGGATGGATAGATGGTGAAATATGGTTGTTTCATACTTATAATAACATATAAGTATTTTATTTATACTGATGTTATTACCTCATAATTAAACAACTAAAAAAGAAGAAGTGGAAGAAGAAATAAAGTTGAAAGAATCGGTAATGGACATTACCTCTTCTTTGAAGCGCCTCCTTGAGACCTCCACTTAGGGCACTAACATTGGTCTTTGAATAATTCCAGGACCTCTAGGATATTTCTAGGTAAGTGGAGAAGAGAATTTGGCATGGTTTGGCCGAGCTTGAAGGCTCAATGTGGTGTGAGGAAGAGAGGGAGGAGGTGTCCTTTTATAAGGGAGGAGAGCGACACCTTTGTAATAACTAAAAATATTATTTTATTATAAAGTCCAATTCGGTTTTTAATAGCTCTAATTTGATATATTTAAAAGATAAGGTGGGGATGGGTCTAAAGCCTATCATCCAATATAATTTAGACAAGTTTAGGTCATTATATTAACCTTATAATTTAGTTTTAACTCTTAGTTAATTAGATTGACATTTACTATGTCACTTTGTATTATTATATTATATAGTTAATAAACATACCGTATACATCCAAGAGACCCCCCAAGTGGTCCATTAATGATACACCTATCATTATATAAGTATCATGGCCGAATCTTAGATTTTTAGGAATATAATAACAGTTAATAATATAATATTTGTTTTAAAAACTATTTTATGTCAATTTTGATAGTATTTGGTAATTGAGTTTTTTGAAAATCATAACAGAATTATTAGTTCGAAAAAAATTAATTAAATCAATACTATCATGTCATATTAACATATAAAATTATTTTAATTCATAAAAAGTCTAAAATTACATTTATTTGGGTATTTATAACATCAATTATGTCAATATTTCATTAATAGGATAATTACTGCATCATCATTGTATCATAAATAAATTATATTATATTAAGTATAAAAATTAAAAATAAAATACCATTATGTTGGAAATAGTTTTATCTTTCTAATGAATATTTATAGTCGAATTTATCTTATGTATAACCATATATTAAAAATGATTTAGTTATTAAACATTGATTTTAACTATTTTAACCCTTCTTTAAATAAATTGATAATAAATGTCCTAATCTAATCCAAGTGGGCCTAATTGGTCATATTTTATTCCTAAGGTTGTTTTTGGTCGAATTACACTTATCCAATAGAATTAGGACATGTGTTAGAGTAATAATAATAACACTTTTACCCTTAATTACCCTATTTACTTTTAACCGTGGTAAAAAAAAGTAAAACGTTACTATTCACTAAAAATTATTTTCATCTCATTGAACCAAATTTTAGTCCTTGATATTAACCATGTCTCTCGGATTTTTGAAATTCCACTCACAGAAGTGGTAAAATTATGTTTTATGAAAAATTCAGTTTTTTTAACTACCACTTAGTGGTTTCACTATTCATCAAAAAATGAAAGTTTCCAGAAAAATAAAAAAAATTATGCCTAAGCTATATTTGATATTATGAATTCAACAATGATGTCTATTTTATCAAATTAAAAGCATATCAGTTACATTAACTAATTTAAAAATTAATTCTCGTCGTCAAAACAAATAGCGTGTTTTTAAGAGATAATAACTATCAAATGATTGACACTTGTTTATATCTGGTTTAAATGTGAAATTACTTCCAATGATCAAAATTGTATTAAACTGTAAAAATATATTCTAAATATACTTTAAAAACACTCAAATTAATAATTTATCACTATTAATTATTTCGATTAAAAATGTTATTTTTAATTAAAATTTAGTAATTTTCGTTATTCATCAGAAAATGAAAGTTATCCGAAAAGTACAAAAATTTCACCCTAAGCTAATTTCGATATTCCGAATCCAAAAATGAAGTTTGTTTTGAAAGATAAAATTTATAAAATTTCAAAAAGTGGGTATTACTATTCTTAATGGCTAGTTCATAATAATATTATAATAATATCTCATTTAGTGAATCTCGGTATTGCATACTACACACGCTATCGTGGAAGGTCGTAATTGCATGTAATGCAAGAAAAGTCAGGGATGTGTGTAGTACAAGCTCCTTTTGGTGTAGCGTACAACACAAGACATCAATAAAATTAAAAAGAATATTTTTCATAAAATCTCGTGGTGTTACAGACATGACCCAAGAAGTGAATCTCATCTATCTAGAAGTGGCACTTAGAGAGATTAGAATATAAATGATTCTCTCTTAGTGTACTCAATACGATCTCAAGATGGGTAGCATGTTCGTGTTGAGTGTGAGAGTACACCAAGAAATCATCCATGAAAAACACCATGAAAGAATCCAAGAATGGATGGAAAACTATGTTCATCAGTGCCATGAAGACTACTGGAGAGTTCGTGAGACTGAACGGCATAACCAAATACTCGTACAGACCATACCTACTCCGGATGGTTGTAACAGGTATATCAGATGGTCTGACCCCCAATAGATGGTAGTCGGATCTCAAGTCGATCTTCAAGAACACTCTTTCTCTTCGAAGCTGATAAAAAAGATCATCAGTCCTCAGTAAGCGATATAGGTTCTTGACTGTTAACTAGTTTAGATTTCGATAATCCACACAAAGCCATAAAGTACCATCCACATTCTTCACAAAAAAAACAGGGGAACGCCAAGGGGAAGTACTGGGTCAGATAAAACCCATTGCCTGCAATTCCTCCAACTACTTATTAAGATCTTGCAACTCAGTCATAGCCATCCTATAAGGAGGTATGGGTATTAGTGTTGCTCCTAACACAAGCTCAATAGAGAAGTCTACCTCATGCTCCTGAGCCTACCCTGAAAATTCATCTGGAAAGGCATCGATAAAACGATCAAGCACTGGAGGATAATCCATTTGAGAAGTATTCTGATCATCCAAATATAAACTAGAAATCTGGGCTATATCACTGCCCAAACCATGGTGCTCTGGTCCAGATCTTCTTGCCTAGACATACCATTTTCCCTTGTGAAGAAAAGATCTTCCCTCTGGTGACGTGAAACTCACCCTACGATGATAGAAATCGACAAGGGACTGAAAAGGAACTAGCCATCCCATTTCGAGAATGACATCATAAATTGTCATCTCTAGGACATAAAGATCCCACAAGAAGTAACACCCACCTACCTCAAGGGGGAACTCCTTGCACTGACACACACTAGCAGTTCTACATCCCAAGGGAGTGTCTAGTGTCATCATATCCTTAGAAGTAAATATAGTAAGTCTAAGGCTCTCCACAGTGTGCACAAAGATAAAGCTATGAGAATATCCTGTGTCAAAAAGTGAAGAAGATAAAACTGAGGCTACTTAGATCATACCTCGCACTGTGGAAGGTCCAGTGTCCTGCTCCTGATGAATATGCTCTACCGCAAACATCTGGCCAGTACCACGACCCTGTGTAGCAGCCTGAGATCCCTGAGCAGATCCTCCTTGAGCCTGACCGCTGCATCCATAGCCTCTACCCCGGCCAGAAAGGCCTGTAGAACTCTAGCCCCCATTCTTCTGTGGAACTGGTAAACTTGCTCCTGTATGTGGAGTAGAAACTGATCCTCCTTCACTAGCCACTGGAAGAAGAACCTTGAAAAACCACTGAAGATGACCCATCTTTCCACAAGATCAGAACTCTACTGGGTCCCTCGGGAACTGTGGATTCTTATGCCCATCCTTCCCACACTGGTAGCACACAACCCTACTACCTGAATGAACATCTCACTTCCTCGAGTCACCTCGTGTAGACTCTCGGTGGCGCTTCCTGCTGTTAGTAGAAAGGGTAATAACTCAGGATGTTGAACCTCCCTAGCTCACTACTCCAGTATCCCTCAGATTCCTCTCCATGATCAATTCCTAGTTGACTATCAATGAAATAGAAGTCAACTGGAAGACATTTACCTACGATTTGATCTCTGGTCTGAGGCCCTCCTCAAACTTCCTTTCCAGAAACAACTCGTTATTCCCCAAAAAGGGAGTAAAATGATGTAACTCAGTGAAACGGGAGGAATACTCCATAACTGATAGAATACCCTGCTCCAGGTTCATGAAACCTCTTGCTCTATCAGCCCTTAGCATCGCCGGGTAGAAGTAGTCATAGAACATATGTTGAAAATCGTCCTAAGCACTTATCTGCTGATGCCCTGCTTGAGAAACTACGTCCCACCATCTCTTGGAGAAATATTACAGCATGTAATTCACAAGCTTCAAACTTCTGTCTGGGGGTGTCTCAAGATGATCAAAGATAGAAACTGTAGCTTCAAACTAGTATTCAACAGCCTGAGGTCATCCATCCCCTGAAAACATGGGAGGATGTTGCTGCTGGAAGACTCGCGTAAGCTCTGCCATAGTCTGGGCAGGTTGCTGAGCTCCCTAAAAGGTCTTTATGAACCTCATGAATCCCTCATAGAACTATGTGTCTGCACTCGTATCTGAGATAACTGCTAGTTTCATACACGGCGTACGATCATCGTCAGATCCCTGACTTGCAACGGGAGGACGTCCTGCCGGTATGACTCTGCAAGGTCAAAAGCACACCCTTATTAACAACAAGCATAATTTCAACTTAAGAGAGCGAAAATGAAATAGAAGAGGAAAAATTTTAAAACTAGAAAAACATAGTTAGACAGTGTGTAGTGCCTATACATGGAATGTTCCATAAAAATTTTACTTGGGCATGTACACCGGCCAATATGGCTGTGTAAACCCAAACTACACGGCGTGTTCTTTCATATACACGGCGTGTACCGTCCTTTTTCCTCTTGCTCGGTTACTCCTACAAGACTAAGTCACATGAACTATCCTAGCCAAGGACCACATGACATGTCTATCCACTAAATGGAGTGTCCATAAGGTTTTTTCCCCTGTCCATATTGTTAGTCACACAGACTAGTACACGGACCAAAACTACAAGGCGTGTCAAAAACATACACGACGTGTTGTCCCTAAGGTTTTCCAACCCATGTATTCAACTACACGACTGGGTCATACGAACCATTAATACATGGTGTGTCAACATGGTACATGGCATGTTTTTCCTAATATTTTCCAGCCCATGTATTTAACTACAGGGATGGATCACACAAAAAAAGAGTACACATCATGTACTTCAAAGTACACGGTATGTAACTGTGAAAAGTAGTTCTTGCCAAACAAAAGAATACATGGCATGTGTTCATAAGGCCACCTGCCATGTTATCTGGGTTTCTGGGTAGTAGGCATACAAAACTCCCCAAAACCACTAGAAAACACTGAAAACCCATCACCTATGTGTCAAATTCCGATCCTTGGGGGCCCATACTCCCCGCAAATAAATGCTTGACATCATAACAATGCATATAACAAGTAAACAATATGATAATTCCATGATCCACAAAATTCTTATTATTGAGCGCCCATAACATCTCTATGATCAAAGCTTGGAGTCCATCCTAAATAAGCTGTAAGATAAACAACACCCTATCAACTGAGTTGGTATTTCTATCATATCAACTATCACAACATCATGCATAATATATCACGACATCTATCACAATAGCATGAAATTTCTAATGCACCCTATATGGAATGGTAAAATGCATGACATGTGATTTTTCTAACCAGTGCCTATATGATGCATGAGATGGAATACCCTCATCTCATTGGGTTGCATCAAAATAGAACCTCAATCATAAAAAACTGTAATAGTACAAAAAAAGTGCATCACCCAATTGTGAAATATAATCAACTGCAACACTTGAAAAAACTAAAAAGTGAAATTATGAGGTATTATAGCTTTCACCTGTACATGGGTTAATTATTCCTAGGCATATTTAAGTACCTACAACCCATTCCATCCTATCCCTGTCTATTTTCAACAAACAGTAAGGAAATAGAAAAGAAACAAAACCTCCTCTGACAACACATTATAATGACCTGAATCCGGAGCCACTCAACTGGCACCTCGTACCCAGTTCGCCACATGAACTCAAGCGCATTTCCCCAAATTCTAGAGGCTGCAGACTAGCAGCGAGGGCCTTGATGAGTCAGTGGGGAAACTATTCCCTCATTTGGTAAAGTATGCAGCGGAAGGAAATAATAAACAATAGCGAAAGCAATAAACACCACTCGACCACTGAAACTAAATATCAAAAGAAATTTATAATGTAATAATGATGAAACATGGTAAATGTATCGGTGGAAAGCAGTAAACAAAATGACGTGCTGAAATACAACTGAAACCCAAGTAGTAAAAGTAAACAATAAACTCCAGCAGCATCGCAAGCCTATGTTCTGTCCCATGTTCTCCAGCTCTAACCAGAAATCAAGCACCAGAGGTAGTAGGGAAACAATAGTTATCCACACCTGCAACTATATAGCCTATTTGGGCCCAAAAGTAGGATCCAAAAAGTGTGTGAGACTAATCCCAGTAGGCAACAAACAAAAGATCTTTTCCCTATTATCAGTGATAAAAAGAGCAAAAGTAATGGAAATAAATGTACTAGAGAAACGGGGTGAACTAAAGTAAACAATCCTACAATTATCCATTCATATTTATTTACTGATTTAATTCAATCATTTAATAATCAACCAAAGAATATAGAAAAAATCTCTATATTCCAAAGCCATAGCAAGTAACACAATAGGTATCTCAATAGACTACCTAAACTACAAGCAGTACAAACCCAAGCTTGTTCTTTGGGTTGGTGGACTCGTCCCAACCAACCAAAAATATTTATTACACTGACCCTCTGGGTGGCTCATGTGGGCAGGCCCTTATGGTCAAGCATTCGTACAAAAGCATAGACAATCTGAGGAATCACCCCACAACAATTCCCCCTATGGTCTTATAATGATACTACAGACCCTCTGAGGAATCACTTACGTCTAATTCCCCCTTTAGTATCGATTTGATAAATATGAAACCATCTGAGAGAGAAAAAATTCAATCCCACTTATGGTCTCGTAATGGTAATAATTAAACATGCCCTCTAAGGAAGCACTCAATGTCAATTCCCCCTATGGTCTAACTACACTAGGTTCCCACAGCCCTAAGTAAAAGCAATCGTATGTAAACGATTCGTAGCAACACTAAGTATGTTAAAAAACTACTTGGTTAATAGCTACAATTCAGCAAAAGAATTTAAACAGCAGACAATACATGCAAACATTCATACCAAGGCAAACAATCAATGAAACAAGGTTTTCCTCATAGGAAACCTAAGCCAAATGATGATAAACAGCCAGAATGAAGAAAAACACCCATGGGGTGATCCTTGAACATGATAACAAGAAAACATTATTCATCTAATAGCCTCAAGCACACAAGAAATCTAAGGCTGATAAATAAATAGGTTCAAAACCCTGACCCGAGATACCCGAAACATGGATATTCGACACTTTTGCACAAAAAATCAAGGACATTAAACGTAGGGAATCAAACCACCTTCCTTGATCCTCGTAGATTGATATACTTGAACCTTGGACTGTGAATCGGCCTAGAACGAAGTAGATATGAAAAAATGTCTAAAAATTTAAACCTCAGATAACTCGCACGAGAGGAAGAAATAGGAAACGAGGCTAAAGAAGAACCAAGAACTCACCGCTGCGATTCTATTGCAACCTACGATGTTCGATTCGGAGAATCAGTGACTGATCTGTGGTTCGGAGAAGATTTCGCCTCCTCAAACGTCCTGCATAGAATTAGGCAGATAAGAAGACGAAAACAGGGTTAAGACGCGACCCCGGTCCTATTAATGAAATAAAAATAAATTTACACGGCGTGTAATTTTAGAGTACAGGACATGTACTTTGGTTTTATGAACTCCTCATTAAGTGGCCTCCACATCACCACATGTAACGCCCCGACCCTAGTTACCTAGAGTCGGTGCATTATTACATAACATTGGCATGATCAGAAGAATGATCAAATCTCGAAAGACCGATTGGTTTAGTAGACTTGGAAACACTAGATATATTCATAAAGTTTTACATTACATCATAAAGTGAAAAACTACAACAACAACATGTTGTCTCCATAGTCCACACTATTAACCCCTCATAAAATCCCTTCAGGTCATTCATAACTTACTTCTTCAAATCCTGGGAAAAATAAAACATAGAAAAGGGGGTGGGCTCAAATGCCCAGTAAGGATAACAATATAGCAGAAACTTTCATAAATAAGAATAAACATTTAAGGAAATTTATAAATAAACAAAAGCCTTTTAAACATTAACTTTGAACATAGTAAGGCATAAATAAAATGAAATAATTCCATTTACTTATTCACATGGATATTCTACTAATCGAATAATCACATGAAAAATCAATAACCACTTTCATAATGATGGAATGCATAATCCCAGACTATCATAACCACATAGCCAAGGCCTCGTGCCAAGACTACAAATAAGACTTTGTCAAGGCCTTGTACCAAGACACTAGTTTGTCTAATGAGACCTACCGATGCATCGAGGAGCTATAGCGGGCTCCACCCGTCACATATTAAGTCCAATGCATTCCCATATGAAAAGGTTTAAACATAACATAAACATTCTTATTAAAACTAGAATACGAAATGTCAATATTTTAACCATAAACTACGAATGGTATAAAAATTGCACATCCACAGTCAAACATATCACCAAACCTTCAATACAATATAGAAGTTTTGTATCATAATAAATCAACTTCAAATAAGCATAAAATCCATCAAAGTATGTTGACATAGATGAAATCAAAACTCTTTTTAGATAAATATCTCTTTCTATTTTTGAAATCATTTAAGAGTCATATATTTATAAAATAAAACCTTTTCTTTGAAAATAATCTTATAAGCTTGTAAGGGAAGCTTCGACGATTTTACAACGGCAGAAAATAACCGCACCCACCGTTTAAGTTAAAAAAACATTCTTACCTTAATTTTGTCGAAGAGGTTAAAAAGAACCTTGTTTGGAAAACGACAGAAAGATTCCTTTATAAACCTCTTATAAAAAAGTCAAACAAGGGTATAAATGACTTTAACCCATATTGTTGTAAATAATAAAAATGTTTTGAAATACATTTTTAAGAAACATGGATGTGGATGATAAAGAGATCCTAGTAGATTATTACGTATAAACAACCTCGGATAATGAAGAGATTGTGAAATAACCCTTACCTTGTACTTTTCCATGGTTGGGGTAGGTTAACCTCCTGTATAATAGTGAAATAATTTTTATTAAATTATAAAAGAATCATATATATTAATATGATATCATATATGATCTTTAAACTTTGCTTTGTTAATAATATCTTAGTATTATCGTTGTTTCGGGTGTTAACTTACTCGTTTTCTTTTATATGTTTTGTTATGTAAGACATGTTAGTAATGGATAGGTTGTATATTATTAATATCCAGAATGATATCAAGTCCTTAAACATCATTTTTAAATCATCAAATGATAATTATACTTGAATGGATATGATGGAGAATGAATCTCATCGCATTCGTGGAGACGGTAGTCCGTACGTATGCACGAGCGACAATATCATTATTTTGATATTAAAATAATATTTAAATGGATGGTATATCATATATACCGAATCATTAAAATTTTATATTTATTATTTACATGAGTTACACATCATTATTATACCCATCCAAATAATAATATATTGAATAACAATTACACGACGACATGGAGACGGTAAGCCGTACGTACGCACGTATGATGACATGTTATTCAAAGGGTGGATTGAATACTGAATATGGTTGTACCATATTTATAATAACATCAAAATATATATATGATACTAGATTTATTATTTTAGAATGGTAAAAACAAAGGAAGAAGAAGTGGAAGAAGAAAGGAACTTGGAAAAGGGTGGTGAAATCATTACCTCTTCTTCGGTTTCTTCCTTTTGATTTGATCAAAAGGGATCCATAGGTTGGATTTCTGATAAAACTAATGAATCTAGGATTAGTGATGGAATTTGGGAGAGTATTTGGTCAGATTTTGGCCGAACCAAAAGGCTTTGAAGGTGTGAATAATAGGGAAGGAGGAGTGCCCTTTTATAAGAGGGGTGAGGGGCACCTTTGGAAAAGCTAGAAATATTAGATTCTAATAAATTCATATTCAGTTTATAATGTCTCCAAAGTTGATTATTTAACTGTTAAGGTGGGGATGGGTCGAAAAAAAACTCAACCAATTGAATTTAGACAGGTTTGGGTACTTATATTAACCTTATCTTTAAGTATTAACTCTAAGTTAATTAGTTTCACTTTTCAATGTCTCTTTGTATTTTTATATAATATGGTTAATAAACATACAATATACATCCAGGAGACCCCCAAAAGGTCCTTTAATGATGAAAATATCATTATATAAGTCTCTTGGCCGATCCTTAGATTTTTAGGAATTTAATATCAATTAATAATATAATATTTGTTTTAAGAACTATTTTATGTCAATTTTGACACTATTCAATAGTTGATTTTTGTAAAACTCATAAAAGATTGATTACTTCATAAAAAGTCTATTAAATCAATAATAATATATCATATTATCCTAGAAAATTAGTTTAATTCATTAAAAGTTTCATATTATATTTATTTGGGTATTTATAATATCAATTATTTTAATTTTTCACTATTATAGTAATTACTTCATCATCATTGTGTCATAAATAAATTAAATTATTTAATGTCTGAAAATTATAAATAAACTATAATTATGTAGGAAATATTTTTATCTTTCTAATGAATATTTATAATATAAAATCCAACATATATAACCCTATGTAAAAATTGTGTTTCTAAAAGATATATGCTTGTGTCATTTTTGTATTCATTTTAACTTAATTAAAATAAAGTGTCCCTATCACCTACAAGTGGCACCGTGTGGTCCCAAAATCGACCCAAATATGCCTATGGTCGAACATGTATCAACCAATAAGGCTAGGACACGTTTTAGGGTAATTTAGTATTATTATAATATTTTTTTAACCCTCATTTACCGGATTTACCCTTAACCATGGTAAATAAAATATTTACCGCAATAATTATTCAAAATGTCTAAAAATAAAAGTTACCTATTTACACAATTTGAACATCCTGATTCTAAATATGGAATCCATTTTTCTAAATTCAAAATACAGAAGTGGAAGAAATTAATTTAAAATTAATTCCCTCTATCAAAACAAAAAGCGTGTTTTTAAGAGATAATAACTATCAAAAGATTGACACTTGTTTATGTTCGGTTTAATTGTAAAATTATGTCCAATGACCAAAATTATATTAAATGGTAAAACAATATTATAAATATACTTTAAAACCACTGAAATTCATATTTTTATCACTATTAATTATTTTGATTAAAAAAGTTGTTTTTAATTAAAATTTAGTAATTTTCACTATTCATCAAAATATTAAAGTTATCCGAAAAGTACCAAAATTTCACCTTAGGATAAATTCAATATTCAGAATCCAAAAATGAAGTCCATTTTTAAATATAAACTATATATAATTTCAAAAGTAGGTATTGCTATTCATATCGGCTAGTTTGATTGGTTATGGTGTGTTAGAACTCGGTGTTGCGTACAACACACGCTATCACATTATTCAAAGAGAAGCATACCGTAGAAGCTTGGGGTGTTACATTCTCCCCTCCTTCAAATAATTTCGTCCTTGAAATTTCTAGAATACTTATCACATGAAAAGACTCGGGTGGTTCTTCATCATAAGTTCCTCAGGTTCCCACGTTGCCTCTTCCATCTTATGGTTTCTCCACAAAACTTTTACCAGACGTGTTGTCCGGTTTCTCAGTACTTGTTCTCTCGTATCAAGATTCCTGATGGGAACTTCGTAATAAGACAGATCGGGTTCCAGTTCTAATTCTTCATAGGTGAGTACATGTGTTGGGTCAGGCATGTATTTCCTCAACAGAGATACGTGGAACACATCGTGAACTTTGGAGAGACTTGGCGACATTGCCAATCAGTAAGCTACAACCCCAATTCATTCTAGAATTTCGAAAGGTCCGATGTACCTGGGACTCAATTTACCTTTCTTACCAAAACGTATGACTCTTTTCCAAGGATATACCTTCAGGAAAACATGATCACCGACTTGAAATTCTAAATCCTTCTTTCGATTATCGGCATAGCTCTTCTGCCTACTTTGAGCTGCTTTGATGTGATTTTGGATTACCTTCACCTTTTCCATCATTTCCTCCACCAGTTCTGGGCCTACAAGTTTTCTTTCACCAACGTCATCCGAACAGGTTGGTGTACGACATCTCTTTCCGTATAACGCTTCATATGGTGCCATCTGAATACTCGAATGGAAGCTATTGTTATAGGAAAATTCTACCAGAGGTAAATACTGATCCCACATACCCTGAAAGTCAAGTGAGTAGGATCTCAACATGTCTTCTAAGGTTTGAATAGTTCGTTCTGATTGTCCATCTGTCTGAGGGTGGTAAGCAGTGCTCAAATTAAGTTCAGCATCCAGGGATTTCTGAATAATTTTCCAAAATCTTGAAGTAAAATGGGGATCACGATCAGAAACAATCGATAGGGGTACTCCATGAAGTCTCACAACTTCATTAATATATAGTCTTTCTAGATGTTCCAGGGGTAGATCTTATCTTATAGAAAGAAAATGTGCTGACTTGGTAAGACGATCAACAATAAACCATATTGCATCGTTCCTTCTAGGTGTCTTTGGTAGCCCCATGACAAATTCCATCATAATATTGTCCCATTTCCACTCCGGTATGGGAAGAGGTTGCATGACTCCTCCAGGCTGTTGCCTTCCAGCTTTCACTTGCTGAAAAACCATAAATCTTGACACAAAATCAGCAATCTCCCTCTTCATGTTGTCCCACCAAAAATGTTCCTTCAAATCTCTATACATTTTGGTGCTCCCAGTGTGTATAGAGAAATTGGAACTATGAGCATCATCCAGCAATTCCCTTTTTAGATCAGGTATATCGGGAACACAAAGTGCCTTCCCAAATTTCAAAATTCAATCTTCATACACAAAGTCTCTCAATCTCCCATCATTCACAGCTTTAATCTTCTTTTGAAATTCGTCATCATCGGTCTGAGAACTCTTAATCCTTTCTAGTAAAGATGGTTTGGAAACCATTTGAAAAAGCATTGATGTTTCACCTTCCCTGGTTATTCCCATGTCCATCTTCACTAGATCCATGAAAATTGGATCCCTTTCAATTCTCATATTGTTCAAAACTCCATGGTCTTTTCTACTCAAAGCATCTGCCACCTTGTTTGCTTTCCCCGGGTGGTAGTGTATCATGCAATCATAATCCTTGAGTAATTCAAGCAATCTCCTTTGCCTCATGTTGAGTTCTTTTTGTGATAAAATATACTTCAAAATCTTGTGATCAGTATAAATCTCACATTTGTCACCATAGAGGTAGTGCCTCCATATCTTTAAAGCAAATATCACAGCTGCTAACTCGAGATCATGAGTAGGATAGTTTTGTTCATGATTTTACAACTGTCGTGATGCATAGGCAATGACTCTATCATTCTGCATAAGGACACAACCAAGTCTTTTCTTTGATGCATCACTATAAATAACGAACCCATGATCCCCCGATGGTAGAGTCAATATAGGTGCGTTGACTAATCTTCTCTTCAGTTCTTTGAAAAATTCTTCACACTCTTTTGTCCAAACAAATTTAACCCCTTTAAGTGTGATCTTCGTTAATGGGTTAGCCAATCGGGAAAAATTCTGGACGAATCGTCGATAATAACCTACCAATCCAATAAAACTGCGTACCTCAGTTATACTCGTAGGTGCTGGCCATTCTTGGATTGTGTTGGTCTTAGAAGGATCAACAGAGATTCCATCTTTAGAGTCAATATGGCCAAGAAAAGAAATCTCCTGAAGCCAGAATTCACACATGCTAAACATCCCATATAATTCATGCCTCCTCAGAGTCTTCAAGATAATGCGCAAGTGATTTTCATGATCTTCGTAGGTTTTAGATTATACCAAGATATCATCAATAAATACCACCAAAAATTCATCGAGATACTCCTTGAAAACTCTATTCATCAGATCCATGAATACAGAGGGTGCATTAATCAATCCAAAAGGCATTAAAGTAAACTCGTAATGCCCATACCTGGTTCGAAATGTTGTCTTCGGAATGTCTTCCTTCTTTATACACAACGGATGGTATCCAGATCGAAGGTCAATCTTTGAAAAGTATTGAGCTCCATGCAGTTGGTCAAATAAATCATCAATGCGAGGTAGGGGATACTTGTTCTTTATTGTTATAGCATTGATCTCCCTGTAGTCGATACATAACCTCATAGATCTATCTTTATTTTTAACTAAAAGAACAGGGGCTCCCCATGGAGAAACACTAGGCTGAATAAATCCCATATTACTCAATTCCTCTAGTTGTTTCTTTAGTTCAACTAATTCTAAAGTGGCCATTCTATAAGGGGTCTTTGATATAGGCCTTGATCCAGGAATTAAGTCAATGGAAAACTCAACTTCTCATTCTGGAGGATGTCTAGGTAAATCTTCCGGAAATACATCTACAAATTATTTCACAACAGGCACATCCTCTATTTGAACATTCCTTTCCTCACCCACAGTCATTTCATTCTCTTTCTCCCCAATAATTGAATTTAGTTGAGCTACTAGGGGTGGATCTAAATAAGAATTAGGTGGTGACGATTCTGCTCTAAAGATAAGGTGCTCTTTATCATTATCATCAAGAATCATAACCTCTTTATTCTTACAATAAATCTTCACATCATAGTCCGAAAGCCAGTCCATACCGAGGATTATATCAAACTCAATCATAGGTATGATGATGAGGTCAGCAGATAAAGAACATTTATGTGCTCTAATGGGGACTGATTCACACAACTTTATTGCAATGATACTTCCCTTAAGAGTTTTAACTAACAACTCCCTTGTTAAATCAAATTGGAAATATCTAATTTTCTTAGAAAACTGGGAAGATATGAATCAATGCGATGATCCAGAATCAAATAATGCATTTGCTAAACTTCTGGAAACCATTAAATTACCTGCCACCACGTCTTTCAGAGCTTCTACCTCAGCAGTAGTGATAGCATAAGCTTGGCCTTGATCCCTTGGCCTTTTCTGAGGTAAGTTCTCCTGACGCTTAGGACATTCATTTTCAAAATACCCTATCTCCCTGCAATTGTAGCACTGAACGTTGGTAGCTTCCTTCTTCCCCTTGCAATCACGAGCTTGGTGGCCTTTTTCACCACACTTGTAACAGACTCCCATTCCCATCAAGAAAGTACACGGGTGTTTCTTCCCGCATTTACCACAGGATGGATATTCATCCTTTCCCTTCTTCCCCTTATTTCCATTCCCAGATTGATCAGCATGTCTCTTCTTCTCTTTCTTTTCTTTAAAGTCATAAGACTTAGTGAATTCCTTTTTGGTCTTGATAGCACATGATACAATGTCTTCGTATGACGAAAAGTATTGTGAGACTAATGCTCAACGGAGAAATGGTTTTAACCCATCAAAGAAACGATCAATCTTACTTCTTGGGTTTCGTATATAATCTCCAGCATACCTTGCTAACCTTGTAAAGTTACCCTCATACTTTGTGACATTCTCATCCTCCTTTTGTCTTAGACTCAGAAATTGCCTTTCCATATCTGCTCGATGGTCGTGAGGAAAGTATTTTTCTAAAAACAGATCTTTGAACTCCCTCCATTACATATTTGACACTTAATCATCTTTCTTCGTGTTTTGAATCAATGATCACCATTGATCAGCATCCCTAGTGAGGTGGTAAACTGCCATGATAACTTTTTCCCTTTCACTACCCCCCAAAGCCTGAAATATTTTCTCTAGGGAATTTATCCATTGCTCAGCTACTAAGGGATTTGTACTCCCATTGAACGTTGGTGGTCGTTTCCTTATGAATCGATCTAACATTGATCCTCCATGCTGTGGATCAGGGTGCTCCATACGGGTAAGTTTATTATTCATAACCTAAGTGAGTTGTCCCAATATGGTGATTAGCTAATCGGCACCAGTTGCATCACCATCTCCACTATAATTATCTTGAGCAGGAGGGAAATCCCTACATTGAGTGCGTGCATTGATTCAGTTTCATTTCTTCCACTAGGTTCCATTTCTAAACAATGGCATAAACTAGATCAGTTTATGAATAAAAATACATAATCCCATACTTATAAAACACTTAACATAAATTGAACTATTTATGGATATAATCCATAATCATAAGAATGTTTTCTTTGAGGAAGTATATACTCATAAACCCTTCATAATTATTTGTAAAGAAAATGAGAGTTATCCTAAGCATATCCCCCAGGAGTGTCGTAACCAAGAGTGCATTATGGCCCGTTGTCGTGCATCAGTTCCCGATCGAGTCTAGATCAAAGCGGTGTTTTTGGGTTTTACCCCTAGGTACATCTGTGCCTGAGCTGCCTCCACCTGCTCGTATCCAGATAGGGATGTATTGCTCGGAAAACTCACAAATATTTACAATACCAAAATTCTAGGAAGTTCTTCTATACTAATCCTCAAAGTTCATCTTAGGTCTACGTGCTCTAATTAGAGTTTATCTAAATCTAGCTTCCAAGGGTTGTACTAAACTTCCTCTGATACCAACTATAACGACCCGACCCTAGTTACATAGAGTCGGTGCATTATTACATAACATTGGCATGATCACAAGAAAGATCAAATCTCGAAAGACCAATTGGTTTAGTAGCCTTGGAAACATTAGATATATTCATAAAGTTTTACATTACATCATAAAGTGAAAAACTACAAAAACAACATATTTTCTCCATATTCCACACTATTAAACCCTCATAAAATCCCTTCAGGTCATTCATAACTAACTTCTTCACATCCTGGGAAAAATAAAACATAGAAAAGGGGGTGAGCTCATGTTCCCAGTAAGGATAACAATATAGCAGAAACTCTCATAAATAAGAATAAACATTTAAGGCAATGTATAACTAAAACAAAAGCCTTTTAAACTTGAACTTTCAACATAGTATGGCATAAATAAAATGAAATAATTCCATTTACTTATTCACATGGATATTCTACTAATCAAATAATCACATTCAAAATCAATAACCACTTTCATAATGATGGAATGCATAATGCCAGACTATCATAACCACATAGACAAGGCCTCGTGCCAAGACTACAAATAAGACTTTGACAAGGCCTTGTGCCAAGACACTAGTTTGTCTCATGAGACCTACCGATGCATCGAGGAGCTATAGCGGGCTCCACCCGTCACATATTAAGTCCAATGCATTCCCATATGAAAATGTTTAAACATAACATAAACATTCGTATTAAAACTTGCATACGAAATGTCAATAATTTCACCATAAACTATGAATGGTATAAAAATAGCACATCCACAGTCAAACATATCACCAAACCTTCAATACAATATAGAAGTTTTGTATCATAATAAAGCAACTTCAAATAAGCGTAAAATCCATCAAAGTATGTTGACATAGATGAAATCAAAACTCTTTTTAGAGAAATATCTCTTTCTATTTTTGAAATCATTTAAGATTCATATATTTATAAAATAAAACATTTTCTTTGAAAATATTCTTATAATATTGTAAGGGAAGCATCGACGATTTTACAACGGCGGAAAATAACCGCACCCGCCGTATAAGTTAAAAAAACATTCTTACCTTAATTTTGTCGAAGAGGTTTAAAAGCACCTTGTTTGGAAAACGACGGAAAGATTACTTTATAAACCTCTTATAAAAAGTCAAAAAAGGGTATAAATGACTTTAAACTATATTCTTGTAAATTATAAAAATGTTTTAAAATATATTTTTAAGAAACATTGATGTGGATGATAAAGAGATCCCAGTAGATTATTACATATAAACAACCTCGGATAATGAAGAGATTGTGAAATAACCCTTACCTTGTACTTTTCCTTGGTTGGGGTAGGTTAACCTCCTATATAATAGTGAAATAATTGTTATTAAATTATACTAGAATCATATATATTAATATGATATCATATATGATCTTTTAACTTTGCTTTGTTAATAATATCATAGTATTATCATTGTTTCGGGTGTTAACTTACTCATTTTCTTTTATATGTTTTGTTATGTAAGACATGTTTGTAATGGATAGGTTGTATATTATTAATATCCAGAATGATATCAAGTCCTTAAACATCATTTTTAAATCATCAAATGATAATTATACTTGAATGGATATGATGGAGAATGAATCTCATCGCATTCGTGGAGACGGTAGTCCGTACGTACGCACGAGCGACAATATCATTCATTTGATATTAAAGTAATATATAAATGGATAGTCTATCATATATAAAGGATCATTAACATGTTATATTTATTATTTACATGAGTTACATATCATTATTATACCCATACATATAATAATATATTGAATAACAATTACACCACGACGTGGAGACGGTAATCCGTACGTACGCACGTATGGTGACATGTTATTCAAAGGGTGGATAGAATACTAAATATGGTTGTACCATATTTATAATAACATCACAGTATATATATGATACTGGAGTTATTATTTTAGAATGGTAACAACAAAGGAAGAAGAAGTGGAAAAAGAAAGGAACTTGGAAAAGGGTGGTGAAATCATTACATCTTCTTCGGTTTCTTCCTTTTGATTTGATCAAAAGGGCTCCTTATGTTGGCTTTAGGATCAAAATAATGTCTCTAGGTTGTATTATGGGAAGTTTGGAGAGTAGTTGGTCAGAGTTTGGCCGAACCAAAAGGCTTTGAAGGTTTGAAGACAAGAGAAGGAGGAGTGCCCTTTTATAAGAGGGGTGAGGGGATCCATTGGAAAAGCTAGAAATATTAGTTTATAATAAATTCATATTCGGTTTCTAATGGCTCCAAAGTTTATTATTTAAATGTTAAGATGGGTATGGGTCGAAAACAACTCAACCAATAGAATTTATATAGGTTTGGGTACTTATATTAACCTTATCTTTAAGTATTAACTCTAAGTTAATTAGTTTCACTTTTACAATGTCTCTTTGTATTTTTATTTAATATGGTTAATAAACTTACTATATACATCAAAGAGACACCCAAGTCGTACATTAATGATGAAACTATAATGATATAAGTCTTTTGGACGATCCTTAGATTTTTTGGAATTTAATATCAATTAATAATATTATATTTGTTTTAAGAACTCTTTTATGTCAATTTTGACAGTATTCAATAGTTTATTTTTGTGAAACTCATAACAGATTGATTACTTCAAAAAAAGTCAGTTAAAGAAATACTAATATATCATATTATCCTATAAAATTAGTTTAATTCATTAAAAGTTTCATATTATATTTATTTGGGTATTTATAATATCAATTATTTTAATTTTTCACTATTATTGTAATTACTTCATCATCATTGTGTCTTATATAAATTAAATTATTTAATGTCTAAAAATTATAAATAAAATATCATTATGTAGGAAATAGTTTTATATTTATAATGAATATTTATAATCTAAAATCCAACATATATAACCCTATGTAAAAATTGTTTTTCTAAAAGATATATGCTTGTGTCATTTTTGTATTCATTTTAACTTAATTAAAATAAAGTGTCCCTATCACCTACAAGTTGCACCATGGGGTCCCAAAATCGGCCCAAATATTCCTATGGACGAACCCGTATCAACCAATAAGGCTAGGAAACGTTTTAGGGTAATTTAGTATTATTATAATAATATTTTTTAACCCTCATTTACTGGATTTACCCTTAACCATGGTAAATAAAATATTTAACGCAATAATTATTCAAAATGTCTGAAAATAAAAGTTACCTATTTACAAAATTTGAACATCCTGATTCAAAATATGGAATCCATTTTTCTAAATTCAAAACACAGAATTTGCATAAATTAATTTAAAATTAATTCCCACTATCAAAACAAAAAGCGTGTTTTTAAGAGATAATAACTATCAAAAGATTGACACTTGTTTATGTTCGGTTTAATTGTAAAATTATGTCCAATGACCAAAATTATATTAAATGGTAAAACAATATTATAAATATAATTTAAAACCACTCAAATTCATAACTTATCACTATTAATTATTTTGATTAAAAAAGTTGTTTTTAATTAAAATTTCGTAATTTTCACTTTTCATCAAAATATTAAAGTTATCCAAAAAGTACCAAAATTTCACCTTAGCCTAAATTCGTTCTTCCGAATCCAAAAATGAAGTCCATTTTGAAATATAAAATATATATAATTTCAAAAGGTGGGTATTACTATTCATAACGGCTAGTTTGATTGGTTATGGTGTGTTAGAACTTGGTGTTGCGTACAACACACGCTATCACATTATTCCAAGAGAAGCGTACCGTAGAAGCTTGGGGTGTTACACCCCACATGGCCGTGTGTGTGCCCAGGGAATGGAAAGCACATGGCCTCGCACGACGTCAAAGTACACGGTGTGTACTTATAATGTACACAACGTGTACTTTTAAAATTTCTAGATTTCCCCCTTTTTCTCAAAAATGACCAGAAAAAGAAAAACATACCTGAAAAGATGTTCTGTGTTCTTACATAATACATTGGTGAATTTTTATTTAATACTTTATCTTACCATTTTAGTGTTTTTAACCCTATGTTCATTTTTTCTATAGCAGTATCCACTTGCTAGTATTCAAAAATGTATGTATTTTCTAGGAAAACACACAATATCTATATTAACAAAACTTTCAGTTATTTTTGGGTATTTGAAATTATCCCCATGGGATTCGTCAATTTTAATAATACTAATAATAAATAATAATACTAATAATAAATAATAACCAAAACCTTCTATTATACTAACTAAGATGATCCATGCATAACATACATAACAATTACATCATCATAGATAAATATACACGACATAAAATAATTAAAATTTCCTCGGAACCATAAAGGATAATGTATTTAGAGACTGGGTAAAAAATTATCTTATTTCATAAATTATATTCAACATCACTTACAATGTTCTTTTTATTAGTAACATTGTATACATATCATACATTTAACCTTGAAATACAATACAGGGAATGAAAATTTAGAAAAATGTGAGTTTATAGACTTAGTTTGGGTAAACATAGAAGACATAAAATAATGAGCATACAAGATCATAAGTATTTGAGAACATGATCACAAAATAACAGTGTCATACCCAATAAAATAAATATATTTAATCTTTAGACATTTCATAAGGATTTTTCATAACAAAAGACAAAAGTTATAATTTAGTGGAATCGTAAAAAAATCGTGATCCATGTGAGAATATCATAAATATAGGAATGTAGCACAAAACATAAACTTAAAACAATGTAAAGATGTATAAATAGTAATATATTCACTCATTAAGTTAATGATATGAAATCATGTCCCTATATAATGTTTTGTAAGTAAAACCTGGTCTATGCATAAACTTATCGAAAGGAAACCAAGTCTACATATAAACATAAGGACATGAAACTCGGTCCATGCATAATGTTGTGATTATGAAATTTGGTTCATAAATAAAATATTTATCTAAATATTTATCAATATATACCCAATTCATTGGAGGGTAGTAATAAACCCGCCCATAACATTAATTTAAACCATAAATTTTACCCAATATTTTTGAAAACATTCATCCATTCATCATTATTTAACTCGTGGAAAATAAATATGTTTTTAAAAGATTTAAACTAATTTTAATTAACCTATAGACAAGTAACATGTTTCATAAAACCATCCATAATAATTATTCATTATAAACCATATATATAAAATAATTTTAATGTATAATTAAATGAAATCCCATTCGAAAAATAAGTAACAACAAAGTATGTTATTATATAAGAAGGCTCGTTTAAAAGATTACTTGGGTATTTCTTGGAAAAAATAACCTCTTAATTTTTAAAATATTTTTTTTGAAATAATTTTTTTTCAAAATATTATGAATAATATTTTATTTGAATAGAACCACATAATATTTTAATGTCATCTTTAAATAAAACAGTGATCATGATGACATGAAAAGCGGTTTGTGTGGTAGACATGAAGACAAATATTCCATTCAAAAATTTACTGAAAAGAATATCTATTGAAAATGAAAACATAATTATTTGTAAACATTATTAAAGAATGTTTGATATGGGAAAATTAAATTAATAAGTCATATTATAATATTTAAAACTTTTTAAATAAAATATATACATGGATGAAACAGAATCCCGACTAAAGAGAAAATAAATTCGATTTTACCTAAAAAATATTTTTAGATCAATATAAGGAAAAAATTGGGTAAAATGGAACTATAACTTAAAAAGTTCACGAATAAACAGAGGATAATAATATATAAGGAACTTTTAGTATAATATTTTTAAAATACCCCTCATTTGGAATTTCGGATAGAGAATTATGCAAAGAAGTGATATTATATCATAAAAATTTACAAATAGTATCATCTTGCTTTATATGAATTAAAAACTCCAATATGGTAAATATAGATTTATAATATAGATATTATAGAACCATACTCATATTAATCATAAAATATATAATTTACTTATAATATCTTAGCACCAATTTATTATCAATTCTTTATTAAAATCCTTGTTCTAGGTCATAACTGCTTTATTATTCATTTTTTAGTTCGGTAGTACTAATATTTATACTTTGAACATGATTCCATCAAATATATAATGTTAATAACTTAATTAGTATAATATTTAATAATTATGGATACTTTTATAAATATTTATATAAAGCAATGATGAAAAGTGAATTACATTATTTCTTGGAGACGTTAATTCATACGCACGCACGAGTGATGTTTCAACTTTTCATTGGACGAAATAATGGAAAAGTAAATAATAATTCACCTTTAGAGAAATATATTAATATCATAAATATAATATATATTCATTAAATACATCATTATTAAAATAAATGTGAAGTGGTGATAAAAAATGTGACACATCACTTTATGGAGGTGGTAATCCACACGTCCACACGTGTGATATTTTATTTTCCAATAGGATGGAAAGTAAGCAAATGATGATTATCCCATAATAATAATAATTCAATATATTTATGTTACTAAAGTAATTATCTTATAACACATACTAAAGAATTATGGGAGGTAAAAGAATAAATAAAATTGAATGTATTTAGCCAAGAGTTATAAAACATTGTTGAGGAACCAGCTTTAGCCTACATCGTAAGAGTCGAAAGGATGGTATTATGAAAATTAATATCTTGGATTTAGTGAGGTGAAGGTGACACTTGTAATTACATAAATTATTAAATTAATATAAATTAATTTTCATGTTCAAGAGGAAAAAATTGATATATTTTAACTCTAGTATTATATGGAGTGGAAATAATATAAATCAATAAAATAAAAACATATTTAGGTGATTTTTGAACAATTATCGATTATTTTTAACACTCATTAATCCTTTTGATGTTTACTATTATATCAATGTTTTTTACTCTTTTGGAGTAATGAATGTTATTATTATAATAAAAGTTACTGAAATAGTATAATTGTAAATATATTAGACTATATCTGATTAGATTGGATAAATATAGTGGTGTAATGAAATTTAATGCATTTAATAATCTATTATATAACAAAATAAGTTGCAAAATTCATTTTTAGGACAATTATCATAGTTTTACTATAATGAAAATGTGATTGAAAGTAACTATGAATAAAACATTTAAAATGTATATAATATATAATATATATCGTAAAAATTCATTTAACACAACAATTCACACAAATTATAATTCTTTATGAATTTAAAATCATTTATTTAGTTTTTCTATTACTTGAAGAACTGTGTTGGTGTTGTATAAGAATTTAAGGAAATAATTCCTCATATAAAAATTTAAAATAAAATTCCATGATAAAAAATAATTCATCAATAAAATAATAGTTTAGAATGAAACACCACATTTTTAGCCATCCTATAAAGTTTTTGAGATATTAAAGTAAAGGGAGTGACATTTTGTATTTTTTAATTGTATAGAATAATATTATGTTCATTATCAATGGAAAGTGAAAGGAAATTGTCAAAAATAAAAAAATAATATGATTAATGTAAAAGGTAACCTATCCATTTAAATAAAGAAATTTGTATTGGAGAATTATTGGTTTTTTCATAGTGTTTTAACCATGTTTTACTATTACCGAGGTAATAAATATTTACAATGATTAATATTAATAATGAATAAACAAAATTGACTATTTAACAATTTTTAACATTATAATTACAAACAATCAATCCATTTTTCAATATTTAATTGTTATATTTGTTAAAAATCCATTTCAAAAATATTTCACAAACTACTATGAGAAAATTTTTAAGAAATAATGCATTTTAAGAATAAAATTAGATATATTATTATCCCATACATAGTAAAAATTAGTTGATTGATGTTAAGAAATTTTATCATATATGTAATATATATATTGTATTAAAATCATTTATAAATAGTAACTAATTTAATTATGATAAAAACACATTACGCATAATTTTTTTCCAGAAAGAAACACTTTTTTTAATTTTAAAATACTTTTACCAGGTGATTAAAAAATAATTTTTATCTATTAATATGAAAATATTTTTGTATAATTATGTTATTCTTATCATTTACCATCAATATAATATATAGTTAATAATTATTCTACAATAATAACTCAATAGTATATCATGGTTCTTTTAAAACTATGGTTTCATGTAATGAAATATATCAATGAAATTATATTTATTTAAGAAAAATATATCATAAAATATTAGGGTGTCACCATTTTGTATTACGATATAAGGAGTTTGAGTTAAAATTAAATGAATATGATAACCAACAATCACATATTGGCTAGTGAGTCATCTAGAAAAAAATATGGAAACACTCTGCCTAATGTATCCCCACCAAAACTGCAACTGAATGTCTTGGTACGTATTCACCACTAGGGTCTATAATTCCATGGTTGTGGAATGAAAAGCTCTCAAAACCTCCCCATTAAATGTGACTTGTTTTATCATCCATCCTAAAAAACGATAACAAGGTCATCATCTTCATAAAATCTTTCTGGTGCATATCTCGAGGATATTTGGTCACACAAAACATTAGAATTGATGTCTCCATATCATGACTCTCTCACATGCTAGAGAATTGGTGGAGCGAATAACATTAAATAGATGGAATATATCCCTATATCCTTCACTAGGGTCATATTTTATAGGTAAAACTACTTTATCACATCCTCTATTAAGTGTGAACTAGATTTCCTATTAAGGGTATTCACTACAAAATTTATCATCACTTGTGTATATATTATCTCAAAGTCATAGTCCTTCAAGAAATCATATTAATTACCATATATCATCATGGTGTATATTTTAAAAAATATGAACATGAGACTCTTGTTGTATGAGTATACCCAAAATCACTTTCCCATATGTTAATTACTCTACATATTCAAGGAAAACTACTACTCCCAACCCTAAGTCATGGGTAACATAGTTGTCCTCAAAGGATCCTAGTTAATAAGACCTATAATCAATCATTTCCAAACTATTCATCATCATAAACACAAGTAATTATCTAGAGGGACCTAAAAACCCCACATACTCAATAAAATCCTAAATAAGTCGCAAAATTAGAGAAGTAGTCATCATTGGCCTCAACTCCCCAAAGGATTTCTAACAATGCTTGTTTTAGGAAAGAAAAACCCCATTTCAAGTTAAGTTAGTCAAATAGATTATAATATTTGAATATTATTAATGAAACCTTCAATTTTAAACAACCAAACCAATAAAACATAACAGGTAATATTCAGTCTTGAGTTGGTCCCAATATTTCACTTATTATTCCTTTTTTGAGTCCATAACTACAATGGGTCAAGAGATGACATGCCCCAAAACAATCCTCCCAAATTTATAACATAAATAAAGAGATTTCTATAAAAATAAATTTTCTTGAGTATGTCCCAAACCATCTTCAGATGACACATCTACTCCTCTTCCAATGAAGTGAAAATATGGATGTCACAGAAAAAGATAATGACGAACCAATCTAATAAATGCTGAAAGATAAAGTTAATGAGTATCATGATGATAAAGGGGGAATTATTCATACTAAAAAGAGTCAATAATATCTAAAATTACCATATAAATATAATAATGAGGGTTTTTTGTAAGTACTCCTCTTGAACTAATAACTAGTAGTGAGTAGACACGAGGTCAATATTTATGAACCATATCAGAACTTTCAACCGGTTGAAGTGGTCACTGATCCTTGGAAATGGGTACTTATTCATGATCATCACCTAATTTAGGTGATGATAATCATTAAATAGTATCAAGATAATGTTTTACTTCTTATGGAACAAAAATAGTGTCACTTTATAAGGCACAATAGGTTCTATTAATAACTTATAATAATGTTCCTCCAACTACAACCTTTTCTCCTTCAGTTCTAAAGTGTCCTTCTGATATGCCATAGAATATATCAGTCATATTCTAGGGAGTGAGTCAATGAAGAAGAAAATTTCTCAACATATAAGTAGTCCTAGAATGTATTTAGGATATATATATATATGTATTATTCCACTACTTCTGAAATATAGATGTCTGAAGAAACCTCTCCACCCAAGGAAATTCATTTCAATTGATGTGTAACAGGTTTCTACTTCATAACCAAAAGAATGAATCACACTACTAGAAGGTCCTTCTCACCATTGAAGGAAAATAACCTCTATTGTTCTTATATTAACCCAACTCTCCTACAATGGTAGTTTATCTAAGCATACACTATCTATAAAAATTCCATAACTAGAATGCTGCCAATCTTATTCATTATAACATACAAGTGGTTCCATGTGAATATCAATCCACGAATCTTCAAAAAGAACTATTGGAAGATGTGAGAAATAATATTATCACTTACTAATGGAATCTATAATCACAATATAAGAGATACCGGCTCGAAATTAAAGTATCTAAAACAAGGGACTATGTGATGGAAGAGTCACTCATGTTCATGCCTACATTTATTGGGGACAAAGTAGGGAAGACACCAATCATATCTCAAATCATATCATGTTCAATTAGATCTTATCCCTCTATAGATTATTACTTAAAATGTACAAGGCCACCATCCCACTGATCTTAGAGTTAATCACATGGGAGTAGTAGGGGAATTAGATCATAATGTCTTCCATAACCTATAGCTCCTCCTCCTAGGGATCTTCTAGAACCTCTATCTATACAGTCTATATGAGGACCTCCTTATCCACCTATGAGAGATCCATGATCACAATGATTTCTCTTCCATATATATTTATCCTTTTCATCCCCACCATATATAGTATTATGGGTCTATAAATCATATTCCATGTGACCCCACTCATCATAAGCATAACACCACATTTATTTTTGATGAGTTGGTCCTATGTGGGTTCCATGCATTAATGATCCTTGATATTATCTGCACTTTCATGAAGACCACATGTTACAAGAAGGTAAATTATGATTTCCACTTATTGAATTGAAGTATTTTTCTCCATGATGTCCACTTACAAATCTAAAATCCCAATGATCATATTCTAGGAATCCCTCTTTCACCATGGATCTCTCTAGCACCTCGACCTAAGTTGGAATGGATAGAGAGAACACACTATACTGGATGTACCTATAGAGTACTTACACTATCTTCCACATCCAAAAGTATCTATCTTAGACCGTACTAAGAGAGTAGAACATGCAGTCTGTGCACCTTATTGCATACTCTATAATAGTAATATCAGGCCTCTATAGTAACAAAAGACACTTAACATGAAAATAGGAAAAGTTTAAAAGATAATATTCACTGATAATTAAGTGCTCAAAAATCAACTTTATGAGAGTCATTTAATTTAGGTTAAGGGTGACCAAACACCACTAGTACCACAATAATTCATCACGTAGTTTGGGAACAACTGTAACCATCTATTTTTTAGGGACCGTACAAGGATAAATAATTGGCATATAAACTCTAGATAATACAATACCTCCTAAGAAAAAATCAAACTAATGAACCTGAGATGTATTTTCCACTAGGATTCATGAAACAAACTCACCCTATATATACCATCAAATTTTCCCAATGGAATAATCAACTGCTCAACCAGAATAATACCATTTTCCTAAACTATTGGTAGCATGTATACACTTATCACAATGGGAATAAGTATTTATAGAAACTCTCATAGAGAAAACACATCAGGAATATTCCCCTATATAGAACCCTCTTCACACAATAGGTTATTTCCACAACCTTATCTTTGTAACATAGTTGGTTATCATCCTCAAGATATCCTTAATGTTATCCAAATACACCATGGTTAGATGAATATTTCATGGGATATTACTAAAAAGGTAATTTAATTCAAATAAAAATTATTTTATAATATACAAACAATTAGTTCCCCTAGAATCATTATCTTAGTATATTTAGTTGATAATAATATAATTATAATCATGATGTATGAATGAATCAACCATCACACAATCCCTAGTTTCAGTTTCTTGAAATTAAAATATGATACATAATAACACCATTTAACTAAGTACCCAATTTAAATAATTAAAATACATGTATCTGTAAATTATTTCATTATGATAGAACCACTCTAATACCACCCTTTCATGACCTATCCAACTAGCGCCCCCCTAGGATTGATAGTAAGTCATGAGTTTCTCCCCATGCGCACCTCCAACTAGCTAAGGGATGGAGATGAGTGATCTGTATATATATTTCCCAAATGATCAGGCTTTGTATGATGAACTAATAAACATACACACCTATTTGTACATCACAACCACATGGAATAAATAAATATATATTAACCCATTTGTGGAAAATGCATTTGTTACTTGCTAGAAAAACTAGAGTGGAACAATAGAAAAAAAATTCTTAAAGTATAAATGGGAGAAATTCACAGCCAATAAGAATGTAATAGGGTACAAACATTACAATTGATGTGGAGGTCCAAACCAACACATTTACAATGATTCCCAACACCTCTTGTGATTATAATCACATTGTATCTCTAAGATTTAGTAACAAAAGGCTTACGAAATTATCCATCTAACAATATGTCATATTCAAAATAAATGATACATTTAAGAAAATATCATGCTTGTGTGAGTATATACATAAAATATCAGAGAAATTGAAAACCAAAAAGGTAAATAATTGAATAAAATAGTAATATCCAACCAAAAGATGAATATGGGAGAGGAGATCAAAAAAATAGATATATTCCTTGATGTAACTGATCAAGGAGAGATAATGATAGAGAGAGAGAAATAAATAGCGAGAGAGGGGAATCTCTCAGTTTTCACAACCAACTTAGGGTGATGAGTATGTCTATAACTATAAGTTATTATATTTTCCTGATTCTTTTATCCCAACATAACCTCACCGTATTTTTAATAGGGGACATACCCTTCACCAAAGGCATGTCACAGTTATGGGGAAACTGCCCCCATTGGATGATGCATTCTATTTTGGTGCTCAGAAGAGGGGGGTACTGACTATACAGATACATGGCCAATTAGATGATTAGTTATATTGGGTAAAAATAATATCTCTACCAAGGATGTTTGAGACCCACACAATGATACATATATTGCTTCAGGGGGGTTAAAACAAGAATGTCTCTTCATAGATCACGTTCAAGTCTTGATGTATTCCAAATATATCGGGAGGAGTGATATGGTTTCACCACCTCTCTTTCTTCAACTACCATGAAATCTATGTCAATAATCACTTTTAACAAAAATTATACTCAGGATGGACTACTCAAATGTCCAATTTAGTGTTCTAAATAAAGATAAATGTGAGGTATAATATTTTAGGAATAGAATTTGATGTATCTGTTAGTGTGCATGGGGTGTACATCCAATTTGAATCCTAGATTTGTGCATTTTCACTACTTGGCATGTGTGGATTCTGTTAAGTATATTGTCCAACATTGAACATATCAGGCTGAACCACTTGAGATCCTAGATGTGTACCATCACCACACACATAAATTCCCATTAAGAGTCCATTAGTGTGCATTCCCACGAAATGATAGAGTGATATTTAACTTAATTGGAAACCGTATCAAATGAAGACAATGGACTATGTAACATGTTTTATTCTTGTAAAAATGGGATGTATCTAAGAATTTAGTAGAAAGGTAAGTATTCTTCTTGTATGTTCACACATATACCAATATAACTATAACTATGAGAAGTATATTTATTATTGATTTCAAAATTGAAGTATAAATCATTTGGACATTGATTTAAAACCTATAGTGGCTAGAAAAAGAGATTCTTATTAACACATGTAAAGACTTCCATGTCATAAATCACCTAACAAAGACTTGATCCTCAATCATCCAACTTCCATCCATCATCACTACTCAACACACCACCAAAAAACAATCTTCAGCATTGATCAAAAAAAATGTGGGATTGAAGTTTGTTTATGCTTTGAACTAGTCCTTTAGTCAAATTGCCAACATACCATTGGCCGACTATGAACACATTAGGAATAAGGAGAGAAAGGAATAGTAAACAAGTTATCTTAATTGATGGCCATTTAAATACTAACTATGGATCTATATCATATATTCAAATAAATAATTAGAAAACTCGAATGAGACATATTAGATTTAGGGTCAAAGAAGGTATTAATTTATATAATAAATTATTTGATAATCTTGAATCACAATTAAAAACAAGATAAACGATCCATGATCAAAATCCCAAATAAAGTGGAAGAAATCCACAAATATCAAATTCATACCAGTTTATTGGACCAACCAATGATGATGAATAGTTATGCATCAATGTTGATGATATGTTTCATTTGATCCAGTAATCCATCCATGAGCCCTCTATATTTACTCAATGAAGATCTTCTCAGTTGTTGTCCAATATGAATCTCTATGGCTATATATATGACCCTAGAAAATTTCCATAAAATATATTACATATGTTGTTTCTAGGTCAGAACATCTACTTAGACAATCAAAATAATTAATGTAATTTAATTTAACTAATTTTTTAGATATCACCCACAATGATGAACTATTATTAGGCCTGAGGAAAAAACAATCTACGTTTTCATAGGGTTCACACGAAATTCTTAATACAATAGTAGTCTCAGATTCCCCATCCGAGCCACTGCTCAAGAGGAAATTTGTTTCTTTTGAAAATATACATGCATACCATTTAATATATTAAATATTTTTAATATATCAATTCAAGGACCCTATGAAAATAATAATACCATTCCAAATCTAATGAAAACCACACAATAATATAAATAATATCCAAAGGTTACATATATAAAAATCGATGTCACTGTAATAATGGTTTTGTAAAAACATATTCTATATTATCAATTATATGCACTCAAAAAACCACTATATAACCTCTTTAGATAATTTCCCTAATGATACAGAATTTATAAAGAATGTTCTTTTCATTTAGTTATACCAGGTTTCCTTATCCTATACATTATCTATTTGTTTCCATAATAGATATATAACAGTTTAAAAAAATATGAATTTTCCCATGTCTAAAAATTATGTTATCAATGAAAACAATGTACATTATAACATATGATGTAAAAATAATCATTTTATGTTATATAATTATCTACTATGAGAAATTTAGAACTGTTTTAATGAACTATAGATAATCTAAAATTCATCACTAGGTCTTAGTGAAATTAAAAGTGGTATCTTACACAATTTTTATTTTCATTGTAAAAAGATAATTTTTGTTAAAAAATGATTCGAAAATACTTTTTTGATGAAATTATTAATGTCTAGGTAGGGTGTTTACCATATATTATGATTTTGGTAACAATTGGAAACTTATGGATTCTTGATAATTTTTTGCGTTTTACTTATTTTTAAAATTACTTTTCTATTTGAAATATTTTTATGGTTAAAGAGTTTTTATTTTATTATATATTCCATGGTTGGTAATGGATATGTTTGAAGTGTATTCATTTCTTTATTAAATTCATGAGGTGTGATCGAGTGGATAGAGAAAATATAAGATTTTATAATATAGTTATGTTTATGGAATTGATGATGGGTGTATTTGTTTTTTTAATAAAATAAAAATATTTTCTATATAGAATCTCATAACATAAAGATTTTATTCTTTTCTTCCACTGAATAATCCCATTAAGTTATTCATTATAAAGCAATTTATGGGATTTGAACATAAAATTTTAAAGGTAAAATGAGGAAAAATAATGATAATGTCTCACGGATGTATAAGAGATAAATGAATTGAATTCATTTCAATTACATTGGGATTACATTATATTTTTTTATTTTCAGTGTTTAGTGAGAACATTCTATTAGGAAATTGTCAAATTTGAGCATTATAATTATTGAGATAATTTTCATGTTATTAATTAATTTTTATTTTTGAAAATTAATTATATTATTAAAATTTAAATATGATGTTATATGATGAAATTGATTATACACGAGTAATCAATGTAAATTGTTGATGTAATTATAATAATGTTAATTTCGATCACTAATGGAATTCAAATAATGAATAACATATAATATGATATTTTTATTATGGTTTTTTCCATTCTTTGTGGATATAAACACGATCTATTTGATAAAGTTAAAATATGATGAAAAAATAAGTAATTTGTTATGAAAGATGGTTTTTGATTTGGGTATATGATAATTTTTTTTTGAAAAATATGATAATAATTTTTCTATCTTGTTGGTATATAATTAAGATCAAGTAATCATGATTTTAATTTTGTATGACAGAGGTGTATATATAAGAAAAGAATGTAAGAATAATTTTTAAAATGGAATGCCAATTCTAGTGTAGCGGTGATAATTTTAGTTTATTAATCAAATTACATAAATATCACTACAAAAAATTCAGTCATTTGCGATGGGGAATGGACCTGTCAAAAAGTGTCCATTGGGAGGGACTATTTGTGATGAGACCCTTATCCCATTGGAAATAGATAATTATTTGTGATGAGATTCAATATCACATCGCAAATAGGTTGTCACGCACTGCACACCATTCAACATGAAGGGTAATTGTAGTGAGATTGTGCATCCCGTCACAATTACCCATTGTGGGTCTTAATTTTTGCAATGGGATCCATCGTAAATACCATTTTTAACCACCACCAGCTAATTAATAGGGTTTCATCATTTGCAACAGGCCCTGAATAGAATAATAATATTTACAACGGTGTTTATCTCCCATTGCAAATACTATGTCAAAAAGTAGATATTTAAAATGAGACCCCTCACAAATATCTTTTTTACCCCCGCCCTGAACAAATAAAGGGCCTAGTGTTTGCGACATACCGCATTGAAAATATTACTTTTTACGATGGTAATCCTGTCATAAATATACCTATCAAAAATGATCTAAACTATAAATACCCCTATCATTTTTTTTTCGTTTCACACCACTCTCAATTCCTCTCTTTCTCTGAACACTCATATTTCTTTGTAATTTTTTTCAAAGTTTAAAAGTTCATATCAGAGCCATTTTGAAGCCTTTCAGCATACCAAAGGCTCTAGTTTAAGGCATTTATTTGTTGTATGTATTTTTTAGTTAATTCATTCAATTATATATCAGTTTCAATTTTTTTTAATTAGAAAAAATTAAATTAAATTAGAATTAGATAGTTATATTTTTACATTTTGTATTTTTTCAAATATGTTCTTTCATTATTTAAAAATTCTAATAAATTGTGATAATTAGCTGTAATTAGTAATAAAAAATTATAAATAAAAATAATTAGTAATAAATAAGAATCATTAAGTCTAAATAGTAATAAATAGCAATAAGTAAGAATAAATCGTAATAAATTGGAATAAGTAATAATAAATTGAAATAAATAGGAATAATTGGGAATCAAAAGAAATAATTCAGGATAATTAGTAATAATTTATTATAAATAAGAATAAATAGCAAAAATTATAAATAATTGATAATAATAAGGAATAATTAGTAATAAATAGTAATAACTTGGAATAAAAAGTAATAATTAGAAACAATTACAATAAATAGGAATAATTATTAATGAATAAGAATAATTATAAATAAATAGATATAATTTGTAATAAATAAGAATAATTAGTGATAAATAAGAATAATTACTAATAATTAGTTATAAATAAGATTAATTTGTAATAAACCAGAACAATTTTAAATAAATAGAAATAATTTGTAATAAATTGGTACTCTTAAGAATAACTAAAATTAAATAAGAATAAATAGTAATAATTACAAATAAATAAGAAGAATTTGTAATAATTTATAATAATTATGAATAATTAATAATAATTTGTAACAAATAGGAATAAATAGTAATAAATAGGAATAAATAGGAATAAATAAGAATAAATAGAAATAAAAAGAGAATAAATGGAAATAAACGGGTATAAATAAGAATAAATATGAATAAATCGTAATAAATAATAATAAATATCAATAAATAGTAAAAAATAGTAATAAATCATAATAATTAGTAATAATTAGTAATAATCAGTAATAATTAGTAATTAGTAATAATTGGGAACAATTAGTAATAATTCAGAATAATTATAAACAATTAAGAATAATTTGGAATAATTTGGAATAAATTGGAATAAATAATAATAAATAAGAACAAATTGGAATAAATAGTCAAAAATAGGAATAAAAAATATTAAATAGGAATAATTTGTAATAAATAGTTATAATTAGTAATAATAAGTAATAATTAGTAATAATTATTAATAAATAATCACCTTCTATTTGCGAAGGGTGGAACTATTTCTATGGAATTGGGGAAAACTCTATTGCTAGACGGTTGAACTCATTTTAACTTTCTCCAACTGAAATCTCTTTGAAAAATCAACCATGATGTATAGATATCCATTTTCATGTGCATGAGAATGGCGAGCAGCACGACAAGGCCTGCCTACCTTCCATTCTCATGCATATGAAAATAGATATTTTTTATATTAGAGTCGATTTTTCATAGTGATTTCAGTTGGAGAATGATTCAAGGAGATGAGCTGTTAGGAAAAAGAGATATTGAAAATCCATTGGAAATTGTGAGGCCCTTTGAAAATAAAAGGTGGAGAAGGCTTGGTGCCTTCTTATTTATTGTTGTAATAAGTAATAATTAGAAATAAATAGAAATAAATTGGAATAAATAGGAATAAATTGTAATAAATACGAATAAATAGTTATAATTGTGAATAAATATTGGTAAATATGAATAAATACTAATAATTAGAAATAAATACGGATAATTAAAAATATTTAGTGATAATTAGAAATAATTTTTGATAAGTAATAATAATTAGTGATAATTAGTAATAATTAGTGATAATAAGGAATAAATAGACATAATTTGTGATAATTGGTGATAATTTCGAAGAATTAGTGATAATTAGTTATAATTACCAATAATTAGTGACAATTACTAATAATTAGTGATTATTACTCACAAATAGTGATAATTACTAATAATTATTGATAATTACTAATAATTAGTCATAAATAGAAATAAATAATCATTAATAGAAATAAATAGTAATAAATGATAGTAAATAGTAATAAAAAAACAGTTATAATTAGTAATAATTTGTAACAATTATAAAAAATTAGTAATAATTTCTAGTAATTAGTAATAATTAAAAATAATTAGTAATAAAAGGTAACAATTAATAATAAATTGTAATAATTAAAAATAAATGTTAATAATTTAAAATAAATGATAATAATTAGAAATACGTTAAAATAACTGTAAATAAATCGTAATAAATGGTAATAAACAGTAATAATGTGTAAAAAATAGGAATAATTTTGTTGTAAAATTGAATAATTTGTAATAAATTTTATTAATAAGTAATAAATAGTAATAAATAGTAATAATTAGAACAAATAGTAATAAATCGAAATAAATAGTAATAAATACTAATAAATATTAATAATTAGTAATAATAAGGAATAATTGATAATAATTTGTAATAAATAGGAAAAATTAATAATAATCATCAATAATTGGTAATAAATATAAATAAATAGGGAAAATTAATAATAATGCGTAATAAATATTAATAATTAGAAATAATTACTAATAATTTAAATTAATTTGAATAAATTTGAATAAATAGGAAAATTAGTAATATTTAGTAATAATTTTTAAAAATTTGTGAAAATTAATAATAAATAATAATATAGTAATAAATATGAATAAGAAGAAGTAATTAACATCAATTTGTAATAATTAGTGGTTATTAAGAATACAGAGAAATAATTAACAATATTTTTCTTAGATCAAATTACTCAAAAACAAGTGTTTCATATTTTTTAGAGAAATCTAGAGCAAGGAAATCAACAAAAGTCATTATTAGATGATTTGATTGGATAATTCAATACAATATTCCCAATGTTTTTAGTTTAAATCTTGTATATACTGAGGGTGTTGATACTTTCTTATCATTTGAATCATCAAAACCAAAATTTGTTTCAGAATTGAAAATTAAGTGTATATGTAAAAAATGTGGTTTGAGGACGTTTGACACATTCGTTAATGTTGGGGGTCATCTATTACATTTTTGTTTTCAAATAGATTAGGTTTATTTGTATCAACATAGTGAATGTAGTTCTAGAGAAGGAACTAATAATTTGATGTTGGATCCATTATAGTTTCAAAATTTATAGATGATGTGGTAGGTCCATATTTTCAACAAACTAACTCTTAGGATGATATTGATTTAACTCTTGATATGTAACCATCTCTATTTTATGAGTTTTTGAGGTCCCATGATGATTCCTTGTATCCTAGTTGCAAGATAAGAAAATTTGAAGTGGTATAAAAATTTTTATATTTTAAATCTGATAATGGATTGTCAATTAGCTCTTTTGGTTATATATTCTATTTACTTAAAAAATTGTTACCTGAAGGGAATGTGTTGCCTACCAATATAAATGAGATCAAGAGGATGGTTCGTAATATAGGTTTTTGTTATTAGAAGATTCATACATGTTAAAATGATTTCATCTTATATTATGGTTAAAATGTTTCATGGGAGAGTTATCCCACATGTGGAAAATTGAGTTATAATGAGATTCAACTAATGAATTTTGGATTGATTCCTGTAAAATAATAAATATATTTCCCGCCAACACCCAGATTGTAATATTTATTTCTGTAATGACCTGACCCTAGTTACCCAGATTCGGTGAATTATTACGTATCATTGGCAACATCCCAAATGATCAAGTCCCAAAAGACCGATTAGTTTAGTAGCCTTCGAATCACTAGATATCTTCATAAATGTTACATTACATTATAAAGTGAAAAAATACAATAATATAGTCTCCATGGTCTACAGTCATATCCCCTTCAGACTGCCCCTGCAGGTTAGTCATAAAATATTTCTTCACATCCTGGGGAAAATAAAATATAGAAAGGGGTGAGCTCAGATTCTCAGTAAGGATAACAATATGGAAGAAAATTTCATAAATAAGCATAAACATTTAAGGCAATGTATAACTAAAACAAAAGTTTTTAAACTTGAAATTCAGCATAATATGGAAGAAATAAAATGAAATAATGCCATTTACTTATTCACATGGATATTCTAAAAGTGGAATTATAACATGAAATATCAATAACCACTTTCATAATGATGGAATGCGTAATGCCAAACTATCATAACCACATAGTCAAGGCGTTGTTCCAAGACTACAGATAGGTTTTTATCAGGGCCTTATTCCAAGACGCTTGTTTGTCCCATGAGACCTACTGATGAATCAAGGAGATATTTCAGGCTCAACCCATCACTTATTAAGTCCAATGCATTTCTCATATTAACAGGTTTAAACATAACATAAACATTCATATTAAAAATAGCATACGAAATGTCAATACATTCTCCATAAACCATGAATGGTATAAAAATAACACATCCACAATCAAACATAACACAAAACATTCAATACAATGTGTAAGTTTTGTATCATAATAAATCAACTTCAAATAAGCTTAAAATCCATCAATGGATGTTGACATAGATGAAATCAAAACTTTTTGAGAGAAATATTTCTTTTTTTGAAATTATTTAAAAGTCACATTATTATAAAATGAAAAATTTACTTTGAAAATATCCTTATAATCTTGTAAGGGATGCTTCGGTGATTTTATAAAGGTGGAAAATAACCGCACCCTCTGTATATGTTAAAAAGACATTCTTACCTTAATTTTGTCGAAAAGGTTAAAAAGGACCTTGTTGGGAAAAAGACGGAAATATTCCTTTCAAAACATTTTATAAAATGTAAAAAAAGAGTATAAATGACCTTAACCCACAGTCTAGTAAACAATAATTTTTTTGGAATTCATTTTTAAGAAACATGGATGTGGATGATAAAGAGGACCCAGTAGATAATTACGTATAAACAACCTCAGGTAATGAAAAGATTGTGAAATAAACCCTTACCTTGTAATTTTCCTTGGTTGAGGTTAGTTTAACATAATTTATAATGGTTAAATAATTTTTATTAAATTATACAAGAATCATATACATTAATATGTTATCATATATGTTCTTTTAACATTTCTTTATTAATAATATCTTAGTATTGTCATCGTTTCAGGTGTTAACTTACTCATTTTATTTTATATGTTTTGTTACATAACAAGTGTTTGTTATGGATAGGTTGTATATTATTCATATCCAGAATGATATCAAGTCTTTAAACATTATTTTTAGTCATAAAATGAGAATTATACTTGATTTTATATGATGGGTAATGAATCTCATCGCGTTCGTGGAGACAGTAGTCTGTACATATGCACAAACGCTACTTCCATTTCATTTTTCATTTTAAAAGGAATCAAAAACAAATGATACATGGTTATATTATTATTCCATTATAATATAATATCTTATATGTGTTACTTATGTCCATTAACACAATCCTTTATACATTCTATGTATGGTATGAATGATTCATATCACTTTGATGGGGCGGTAGTGCGCACTTCCTCAAATGAAATTATCGTATATATATAAAACATGAAACGAATAATGGTATTCTACAAAATGGAATTAAAAAAGTTTATATATAAAATAAATATCATAGATATCATATTTAATTATAGTTTCATCATAATGGACACCATGAGGGGTGGTAGGATAAAATTGAACAATCATCGTTTCGTGTGGCGTTTGGTTTCCATCCATAGAAACATTATGTTCTTCACCCATTAGATGGAGGTGTGTGTAAGTTTAGTTCAAATAATTCTCATACAAATATCTTAGTATATTTAGGATACTGGTGTTGGTAAAAAATAAAAGAATAAGAAGAGTTTAGGGATTGGAGAAGTAAAATAAAAGAAAACAAGCTAAGAGAAATCATTACCTTTAATTTGGGTAACTCCCATTGCTTTGAACCAAAAAGGACTCTTGAAGTGCCTGATGCCTAAGGTAACACTTCTAGGAGGAGGGGAGGGATGTATGGAGATTAATTGGGTAGAGTTTGGATTTGAAAAAAGTCTTGAGAGGTGTGAGTAATTTGTTAGAAGTGGTGTCCTTTTTAAGGGGGAGGAGGGGCTCTTTAGGAAAAACTTAAAGTATTATTTTAAAATAAATTCATATTCAGTTTATAATGGCTCCAAACTAGATTATTTAATGTTTAAGGTGGATATGGGTCGAAAAAAACTCAACCAATAGGTTTTAGAGAACTTTGGATCATGATTTTACCCTTATCTTTTAGATTTAACTCTTAGTTAAATAGTTTGACATTTACCATGTCTCTTTTTATTTTTATATTATATGGTCAATAAACTTACTATAAACTGCCAAAGGAACCCCAATTGGTTCATTAATGACATAACTATCATAATATAATTCCTTTGGACGATCCATAGGTTTTAGGAATATTATATCAATTAATAATATAATATTTGTTTTAAAAACTCCTTTATGTCAATTTTGACACTATTTAATAAATGATTTTTGGAAAAGTCTTAATAACTTTATTAATTCAAAAAAAATCATTTAATCAATACTAAAATGTCATATTAACCAATAAAATTCTTTTAATTCATTAAAAGTCTCATATTATATTTATTTGGATATTTATAATATCAATTATATTAATATTTCACCAATAAGGTAATTACTGCATCATCAAAGTGTCAAAAATAAATTAAATTGTTTAATGTGTAAAAATTATAAAAAAATACCATTATGTAGGAAATATTATTATATTTCTAATTAATATTTATAATCGAATTTATCTTATGTATAACCCTATATTAAAAATGTTTTAGTTATTAAACTTTGATTTTAACTGTTTTAACTCTTCTTTGAATTAAATAATAATAAATGTCCTAATCTAATACAAGTGGACCAAAAAGTTTCATATTTTATTCCTAAGGTTGTTTTTGGTCGAATTATAGTTATCCAATAGAATCAGAACATGTGTTAGGGTAATAATAATATCATTTTTACCCTTAATTACCCTATTTACTTTTTACCTCGGTAAATAAAAGTAATAAATTACTATTCACCATAAAATATTTTTAACTTATTGAACCACATTTTACCCCTAGATATTAACCGTGTCTCTAATAATTTCAAAATTCCCCTCATTGAAGCGGTAACATTATGTTTGATGTGAATTTCCAAATTCTCCTAGGAGGTGTGTAAAAGACGGTGAGAAGATCAATAAAATTTTTATTTATCTAAAATTATTTTAAACTGTATCCAATGAATTAAATTGAACTTATATAGGTATTATGTATCTATTTTGATATAAAATAAATTTAAATAAACAATTATTTTAATAAAAATTCGGTAATAAACTACAACTCGATGTTTTTCACTATTCATCAAAAATTAAAAGTTTTCAGAAAAATAAGAAAACATTACCCTAAGATAAATCGGATATTCTGAATTCAATAATGATTTTTATTTTACCAAATTAAAAACATATAAGTTTCATTTATTAATTTAAAATTAATTCCCACTGTCAAAACCAAAAGGCGTATTTTTAAGAAATAATAATAACCAAAAGTTTGACACGTGTTTATGTCCAATTTCAATGTAAAATTACTTACAATGACCATCATTGGATTAAATGGTAAAAATATAATCTTTTTATACTTCCAAACCATTAAAATTTATAATTTAACAATATAAATTATTTTGATATAAAAAGTGGTTTTCCGTTAAAATATAGTATTTTTCATCATTCACCCAAATAAGAAAGTTATCAGAAAAACACCAAAACATTATCGAAACTAAATTTTTTATGTCCCGATTCTAAAGAAGAAATTTATTTTCTCAAATTGCATATATAAAAGTTTCAAATATTGGATTTAAAAAGTCTTTGCCATTAAAAGGTAGTAAAATTGCATTTTTGGAAAAATACTTCTTTTATCTGAAAAAAGGTATTTGTTCTTATATTATGTCTAAGAAACTCATAATGTGGATTCTAAAATTATAAGGATTATATAAAGTTAAAAATTCAGTTAAAACTATTCATAACCGCTTTTGAACGGCTTGTTTGGTAAGTCATGGTGTGCTAGAACTCGGTGTTGCGTGTAGTGCAAGTTATTGAATTACTTTGAAGAAATAACGTACTATGAAATCTTGGGGTGTTACATTTATATGTCAGAACATAGTAGAATTGATGTTATTTCAAAACAAAATATTTCAACCAGTAAAATATTATATCGTCCCTCGGGTGGTGATTTATGGAAACATTTTGACCATGTGGATCCGTATTTTGATTCAAAATCCCAAAATGTATGATTTGGTAGTTCTACTAATGGTTTCTGTCCATTTTGTAGTTAAGATAGTCAATATTCATGTTCATCACTCTTTATTGCTCTATAAAATTTACTTATTTGGATGTTGATGAATGAACTATATATTATTTTGACATTATTAATCCTAGGGCATCTAAACAAAAATATTAATGTTTTTTTGAAACCAATGATTTATGAGTTAAATTAAATATGGAATAATGATGTCAGAACATATGATTTTTCTGAGAAAAGAAATTACCAACTAAATGATTCATTGATTTGTAAAATTAGTGAATTCCAACTATATGGAATGTTATCTAGCTGGATTACACAAGGTCCAAAATAGTATTTGTACTTTATGAGAGACGACAAAGCATTTATGCTTGTCAATGGAAAAAAGACATGTTTTTTCGACCGTCATCACATATTTCTTCCAATCGATCATCCTTTTCGGAGAAAAAAATATAATTTTAGAAAATGAAAAAATTCAAGAGATAGACCACCAATAATGATCTCAGGTACAATGTTAAAATCAATTGTCTTTTCATTACCTTCCATTACATTTGAATTAATAATAAACGAATAGAAAATTTATGTCATTAAGACATAATACAATCAGATAAAACATAGAATTTTTTTGGGATCTGCTATATTGGTCTGATTTATTGGTTCATCAAATGTTGGATTTCATGAATATTGAGATGAATTATTTTGATAATTTATTTCATATAGTTTTGGACACTCCTGGTAACACCAAAGATAATTTAAAGGCATAATAAGATATTTCCCAAATTTTCAGGTGATCAAAACATGAAATGTTTGAAAATATTAGATCATAGATGCTAATGTAGCCAAAATAAGCTTGTAAAGTATCCAAATAAAAGATATTATTATTTTCTCACTGGATTGTAGATTTTAATCTTCAAAACGGTTATACATCTAATTTGGGAAGATGTGTCTGAAATGGTCATATTATTGGATTAAAAAGTAATGGATTTCATGGTATAATGTAATGAATTCTACTGATTAGATTAAGAGTTTTGTTGAATTATATGATATGGGATGTGATAAAATACATTTCATATTTTTTTAGACATTTGGATAGAGAAAATAGACTATTATATAGTAAGAAGGCTATAATAAGATGTTGTTTTAATTTTATGAAAACAGGAAAAAATATTACAACCAACATTAATTGACTCAATTGAACATTTAATATTACATCTTCTACATGAATGAAAATGTGGTGGTGCTGAATAGTTCTGGTGGATGTAACCATTTCAAAGATGCATGGCGAAATTGAAGAAGAATATATGTTACAAAGAATCAGTTGAAGGCTTAATTGTAGAAGATTATTTGTGGATAGAAATTTATTTTTTATGGTATAATTAGTTTCAAAATGAATATCCCTTAAAACAACACCGCATGGGGCCTAAAAAGGAAATGTTGATGATGAAATGAGAAATCAAATATCAGTTTTTAATCATCTTTAACATGGCTTCGGTGGAGTTCATAAATGATGGATTTCAGATGTTGAACATCATTGAGCTCATATTTATGTTATACTTAACTATGAAGGAATGACACAATTTTTATTGTGAGTTATCCTATAAAAAATTATATAATCTTTTTAAAATTATTTAAAATTATTTTATTTCTAGGATTTATGATAAAGATATCAAGAAACATCTTCAAACAATTACAACAACTTCTCTTGCAGAAAGTGAGAAAAATTAATTTGTCCACTGGTTTCAAAAGCTAGTAACAAAAATTATTTATGGTATAACATATATAATAAATTTAATAAATTTAATATTTATTATTGTTTCAGAAATATATAGGTATCTCAGCATGCTAATAAAAGTTATAATCAATTTTGTGTATTGGGTAAGCCACCATAAAAAATGGACAAATCTTATAACACATATGTGGTCAGTGGTTTTTGATTTCATACACATGAATATATGGAACAAAAAAAGAATGAAAAAAGGTGTTTTCTTGAGAAGATATAATCATAGGGAAATTGAAATTTACTTTTAAAATAGAATAGAAGGAATTTTAGAACTGTATTATCTAGACAATAAATGCACGACGATGTTTAAATGTCAGTGGTTGGATACTAAGAGAGGATTTCATGTTTATCAGAGCAATTTAATCATCGATATTAAATATTAATTCATTATTTCTATATATGAAACCTTTTTATTTTCTCATGCGGTACATCTTATTATGGAAGTTATTATGTAACTTCAAGAGAGTTGGTTGACTGTTGGATCATATTAAAAAAAATCATGGTTAAATTTATTTACTCAAAGTGAATTTTCGTTCTAATGAAGTGTAAGGTATTGATATTTTTCAAGAGAATAATCCAAATCCATATTTTTTCATGAAGAGAAACAAATATCAATGATTACACCCCCATAGTTAAGGGACACTGGTGACAATGATGTTAGTGATTTAACAAATGATTTTAAAATGACAAGAGATGAGGAAACTGAAACTCATGTGGAAATTGATGATGTTGAGGAGGAATATGAAGATATTGAAACCATCAGATATAAATATGAGGATACAAATAAATATTTAAATAATTAAATAGTGGTTATAATCATATAAAATATATATCTATATATAATATTTATTTTAAAATGTTTTCTAACAATAATTATTTTGTGTTTCAAATGGACACATGTCTGTTTCATCAGTTGATAGAGGCCGATCTACCTTATCATGAAGAAGATGTTACATCATCTGACACTCTGACTGCTAGAGGTTTAGAGATGACTCATAGGGGGTGTGGTATTGCTTGATTGATGATTCTTAATCCTATCCATGAGTGACATCCATGTCCTGACTTCGATCCATGCATGCTGAGGTATGATTACCTATATATTTTAGTTAGTTTCATTAATTATCATTATTTTATTTATATACTAATTATTTTATTAGTTTTTAATTTTATCACAACTTTATACATATAACTATTTTCCAGGGGATGGATATATTTATAAATTATTTTTCTAAGGCATGAGTTACATGGGAATTTATTCCTATAGATGTTCATCTCCGCTTGTTCGATCATTGGAAGGTATATAAAAAAATAATATTTTTTAAAATTTATTTAATTAGTAAATTTATATTATTATCTGTTTTAAGGGTTTATGTTATCCCATCAATGAGAGCATGAATGAATCTATATGGAAGGCAAAGGATGGATGTATGTGTGAGTGTTGCCGTTAGTTTGTTCATAATTTGAAGAGGACATCCCTGAGGAAACCATGTGTCTTAAATTTTGATTAGTCATTCTATGCCCCCAACCTGATTACATTTCATCTCAGTTTTGAGATGGATTATATTCTCTCTGGATGGATGGTTATTTTCAAAGGAGACCATCAGTAGGTCGAGAAAATCAAAATATATAGGAGGTGAAACATCGAGTTGGTAGTTGTACATTCAGTACGTATAGGAAACATATGTTAGGTACCATTTTTACATAAATTTAAATAACTTTAAATGTGATCTATTTATTTAATATTCAAATAGGTAGTTGAAAAACCCGATATTATGGAGTTCTATATTTACTAGATGATATACAATGATCATATCACTAGAGTGATTATCGGTGATCACCCACATCAGATTGGGGTTAGTATAATTTATTTTTGAGCATTAAAATTAACTCCAAATAATATTTTAACTATTTTAATTTTCAATTTCAATTGATTTATTCCTGTGAGGCTTTGACATCACAGATGAAAACTGAGATTCAGGACAAGACTGATGATCAAACAAATTCAACAAGATTAGAGGAGGTGTCATGTATGCAGGCGACATAGTATGCCTTGAGAGAGGATGATTTCTTGGAATCATATCTCAATTGATGCCTAGGAGTTATTTTGCAACCGATGTGATATAGATGTGTATCTTGAGAGTATCTCACAAGGATTATTCATCATCTTCTACATAATATCCCGAGTATCTAATAGCTCAGGGTTTGCTTATAGAGAGTATTCTTAGGGAGAAGGAATATCTCCTTTGATTGCAGCAGAAACGTGATGGGGAGATGTGTTGGTGGCAGTAACAGCAGCACGGGAAGAAAGTGGTGTACATGCGACGTCTGACTCATGGTTTAGGGATGGAGTTTCCTCCTCCACCTCCTCCACCTCAACCACCTACTCTAGTTGACCCTCCCCCTCAGTGATGTGTTGACATTTTTTGATAAAACATTTGAAAATAATTTTTTTGTAATATTATCTATTTACATTTCTATATACTACGTTTTTTATACTATTGCAAATATTGCATTTTTTATTATTTTATTATTTTAATAATTTTTTTTTCTATTTAATTTTGTTTATTAATTTATTTATTTTATTATTATTATTATTATTATTATTTATATTTTTTGTAAATATTGATGGTTTTATTATTTTTCTATTCATTTCTTTTCATTATTTTTAATTTGAATAATAATAATAAAATTATTATTATATTATTAATATTGTTTATTTATTATTATAAATATATTATTAATGTTATTTTATGGTTTTTATTACTTTAATATTATTTTATTGTTATTATTTCATTATTATTATTATTATATTTAATTTTATTACTATTATTTTTTTTTTGTTTTTTAAGTTATTTAAGATGTGCCCATCATAAAAAGGTTTTAAAAAAAACTCAGAGAAACTATTTACAATGCCATTTTCTACAATGGATTATTTACTATGGGATCCCATCACAAATAAATTATCTGAACTAACTAAATTTCCAATAGTGTATTGAGTATAAAGTTACGATCCTTCATTAGAAAGAGTTCGCATGGGGAAAAAGAAAATTGATATTGGTTTCATGCCACTCAATGTTGATGATTAACTTTCATGATTTACATAGGGACCATATTAGAGTAACACAAGGTCTTTCTATAGTATCATCGAACCCTGATAAATAAAAACATGTGTCGTACTGACCATTGATATATTTTTCATGTATTTACATTATAATATTATGGTTTTCTATAATGTTAATGGATTTTTTCACATTTATATATGTCTTATAATAATAAAAACCATATAATTGATCTCTAATTTAATTTTTGTATCTTATTTTGAGTGATTCATATTCATTGGAAGATTTGGATGGAGAAAATTCAATTAATTCTTTATGATGATGATTATGATTGTATGAAATGAGAATACATCATGACGAGATCCATTATTATGATATTTATTTGACATGGTATGACATTTATTTATTGAACTTATAGAATGATGGTCCATAGGATATGGTGTTGTTTCAATTTTATTTTCCATTCGACCTCCTAGGGTTAAGTCTATATATTGGTTGTTTTGATGTATTTTTGAATTTGTTTTGAGACACATGTAGAATTATTTCCATGAGAAACCCTGAGACCTTATATGTAATTAGAACCCTATTTCTATTCTCTTTCCTATGACCATAAAATTGTGGGTGTTTTTATGGGGGTACCATTAGCTTAAATTTTCCTAGGGAGTACCAAATTATGATAATTTCAATGAATTTACATAGTATATATGATTATTTATAATAATATAATATTGAAATGGGTTATAATTTTTATGAATTACCCCTTTTATTTATTTATGTGATCTTTAGGTGATGAGAGTTCCATTTTCTATGAAACCATTATCTAGGGAAAATTGTTTCTAGTGCTTCCCAACATCATGATAGTAGGGAAACTAATATATATCAAAACAATTGTCCAATTTCATAATGTACTTATAGATATGGTTATAATAATGCTTATGATTAGTTTTAAATAGTGTTTTTATGATGATAATAGTTAATATAGAGATATGATTATTCTTTGAATGTGGGAGGATGGTATAACACGGGGTGTTAGGTTATGTAGATTAATGATTTGTGGGCATTTGTTTATGTGGGTCACTTATTATTATTCTTATCTTGATTTATTCTATATATATATCCATAATGTTTTTTGGAATGTAATTTAGAGAGTATTGGGAAATTTTAGTGATGTATTCTCACCCTATGCAGGGATGATTATTTATTTTCAAGTTATTATACATGGATTTATTTATATAATATATTCACATTATCTTAATTATAAGTTTTAGATGAGGAACCATTTTATTAAGTATTTATACTCACCCATATTTCTTATGCAGTTTTTAACATATAATATAATATTTCTAGAGTTGTAGAGATTGATTATGTCGAAAGGGATATGGTTTTTTCTAAAGGGTTTAATTTGGGTTATTTCCCTATTACATCAAGTTATAAAAATGGTTTTGATAATTTTCTTCTTTAGTGGTTAATAATTACAGTTTCATGATCAATATTTTCTTGTATCAAAAATATTTCATATCAGGCATACTTAATGATTATGTTCTTTATTGATCAATGATATTTTTATTTTCCATCAATGGTTTTTCTAAAATCTAACAATTACATTATATATGAAGGTAGTCTTGTATATTTTTGAGTGTTTATAGTGTTGACTCTAGTCATAAACCTATACCTATTGAAGGTGGGGGTAAAGAAATAGCCTGATTTACATTATCGAACCCTGTAAGAGTCTTCGTGGAGAAAATTTATATTAGAGTTGTATGAATGAATTCAGTTTAAAAAAGTTTTTTATAGTAGGAATATGTATGGACTGTGTTGGATAGGAATGTTAATATTTCAACTAAATATTGGATGAGAAACAAACTTGGGAATGTATCTATGGACCCAATGAATGATGTATTTTTATACATGGATTTTAACATCTATTAACCATATTTTGGGGATGATTATAATTTCTAAATTTTAATTTTTTCTATTCTTATTGTATCATATAGTTTCACATAGGTCATGAAAATTATTTCTACTATGTATAGGGTCAAGGTGTTCAAAGGATGTAATGAGGGATATTAAAATTCACTTATTTATTTGATTGAGATTAAATTGATAAATTATTTCATTTTTAGTTATTCCATTAATGTATTTCCATAGGTTTTATTTTATAGAGTGTAAAATATATATTCTATATTAGTGGGTTGAACAAGAGGTCCAATTTATAGATCCAAACTAGAGTAAGACTTTTCACAATCTTAGTTGGTTTTGATTTTTGAGGTATAAGGGATCTATTTTTACCCAAGGATGATCAAATTATTGTAATAATATTGATATTTTTTTGGGCTATATTGAAAACTAAAATATTATTTGAAAAAATTAGACGTATTTTTTGTGTGGTAAATATTGTTATTAGTGGTTTCTTTAACATGTAGATGAAGACAAGTCTGGGATTTGATATACTAAGTACTATGAAAAGTTCATAATGGACCTATTGTTAGTCACCCTGAGGGTCGATCATCAGTAGGATACACATACCACTCATTAGGTGTAATATATAGGTTAGATTTTTAGTTCCAATTTCATGGTTTTAAGTTAATTTTCGATGGTTGACCTGAAATTATATCCAATAAACTCTGCACACTGCCTTAAGCACATTCCTGATCCCCAAAAGATAGAAATAAGAACTAGGGTTCCAATAATTAACAAATGGTAATTGTTTCATGCTATAATAATAAAAATAATATGAAAGAACTAAAAAGTATAATTAGAATCAAGAATAGTATGTCCATACTTTGTACTCCATGCATGTCAAAAATGAAATTCGTAATAAACAACCAATCCAAATGATTCAAAAGCAGTATTTAATGATTGAACTCATCTCTCAAAACCATATAAAAAAAATAATAAATTAACATTATGAATTATAACCATATTAAACAATAAATCTGATGAAAAAGATATAACAAAATATTAATCTTGGAGATTATTCTTAATGAATACTAAGTTATGATAATGTTTATAGGAATCCATACATTGATGGGGTGCTATTATGAAGAGGGTAGGCATGTAATAATATTATCAATATATGCAAAAAAATAATCACATGAAATAGATAAGTTAATACGATCAATTTATCCCACATGTTTTGATTTATGATTAATATATTGATTAAAGAGTTTGATTTTATAAATGTTTTGGAAGGGGTAAAGACAATCTTTCTCTTGAATGTTTTTAATATAATTTTTCTAGTTTGAGTTCCGGTCTAAGATTCCAATTAAATCATTTTTATGAAACCCTATAGAAAAACATTTTTATTGGAAGAAAATTATTTAATGTTTCGGATTTCATTATTGTCTAAAATGATTAATATATAGTTCTAAATAGTTAATGTCTCATATAAACATAGAGTTGATTTGTTTATGACAAACTACTAAAAAAATATAGTATCATGATTTTTATATGTGAACTGATTGATACTCTCATTTATAGGGAGAAAAAAGGGAGACAATGTTTCTTTAAGGTAAGGAAAATAATAATATTTCCCTTACATATAACTCTGAATTTATTATCAACAAGGGGGAGAATAATTACAATGAGTTTGGGAATGAATATTTTATTTGAAACAAATCCAAATGGGAGGACTGAAGAACGAAAATTGATTAATGGAGCTGATGTAATGTTTTTCAATACTTTTAAAATTTTGGAAGGTAAATGTGTACTAAAGTTTGTGGATTAAGTAAAAATCCACCCATTAAAGAATACATAGAGGCTGCCCAAAATTTTTTGTGTAATGAATAATTGAGATTCTATCATGAAATAACTGATAGAATGATTCCACATAGAAGTTAATTAAATATGTTAAATATTGATATGGTTTATTTGGAAGCAAGAAATGTATTAAAAGTATAAAGGATGAAATATCTATAATATATTTATGAAGGATTGGTGATTTAGGATAAGATAATGAAAAGTGGATTAGACTAAATATTCCAACAAAATTAGACAATGTGAATTAAGAAGGAAGGAGTTTGGACTATTAATTTTTAAGAAACCCTTATAACTAATGATTAGTGAGTTTATATTTATGTGAGACACATTTGTAATTATTAAGATATGTTTTATATACTAGATCCTTTTACTTTTAAATTATCTAGTTTTTGAACTAGTTGTGGAACAAATTAAAAATATTTTATTATATAAGAGATCGAAGGAGGTTCAATGTTTTGAGAAGATATTTTTAGAATTTAGATGAACCATATATATATAATTATCCATAAGGATGACATATTTAATGATTAAAATCATTTCCATGGAGTACAGAGTTCATTTATTTTCAATTTTGAATTAAATAGGCAATGAAGATACTTGAAATAATTAATTTGAGTATTTAATATGTTACAAAATATCATTGGAAGCATTTTAATGTTTATTGATACTATTTTATATATTACAAAATTTATCTATGTTGTCCTGAAGTGATTAACATTCTTTATAATGATTTGATAAAGGTCAGAGTTCACTAGAATAAATTATATAATTCCTAAAGAAGATTTGAGAAATGGATAAGTGTTGAAGATTTAATTTGATACCATGAGTTCTTAATATGATATTTAATTTATTCGAAATATATATTTATAATAATGATAGAGTTTTAATTTTTATAGGAAAATTTTATCTTCCGACATGATATTTATAGTTTTTATATGAGTCACTAAATTCCCAAATGATATCTGATCATGTAATACATTTTTCTAAGTATGATATTCTGTATTTTCATATTATATCAGCATCTCATAATATATTCAGAGTGTATAAGATACTTCATCCACGAAAACTATTTGAATAATATAATATGTTATAACCATGTATTTATATTTTCAAATGAATAATATGTTGAGTTCCAATAATATATTTAACTAAATAACAAGGTTTACTTCATAAAATAATTTACCTTGTGAATATTTAAGAAATAAGGAACTTCTGGAAGATACTTCTGAAGGAAAATTTGAAAATTATATAATTATGTTAATTTATTTAAATTTAACAATAAATTTTTGATTCTAGAAGAATTAACGCTAAGGGATCATTGAAATGAAAAGAAAAAAAATCATGTTGAGAATTAATATTAATGTTTGAGATTAAAGTTAATATATGTATTGATATTTTAGATATAACAATCCATTCATCCAAGTTACTTGATATAAAATTGGTTTTTCGATATGATTTTTATAAAAAACTAATGTTTTTTTTACAATTAATTATGTTTGATTATTTTGAGATATTATCTGGAGAATGTAAAATGGTTTAAATAGATATTTACTAGGCTAAAATAAAATACGAAGAAAAGAGAAAATGTTATTCCAATAATTTTATTAGAGAAAAATGGCTAAGGAAAAAGTAATATTATTTTGATCATGGGGTAAACCCATATTTTTAAAATTAATAAATTAATATGAGATCATTGGAACACACCCATGTGATGAAGTTGAGGAATACGATCTGTTCGATCATCACACCATTATTATAAAGGATTTTATTTATCAATATATCTAAAATAAATTACAATAATGTAAAATAGATAATGTTAAAGATAAAATGTAAATTTTATAAAAAAAATAGAGTATCCAATATAGAGTTATAGGGGTTGAACCTTCTTAGTATTGAGGAAGAATAATAAGATGAATTGATTCTATTAATTAGATTCATTTATTCAAATAAGGTTAAGAAGAAGAAAAGTACCTATGATACAATGTATTGTAGAAGACAGTTTTGATTGAAAATTATAATAAAAATATGATTAATATATTGATCTTGTTTATTTAAAAATATTGATTTTTATTATTCTGTACTTGATGATCTACAAGAAGTCTATAATGGACTGTTGAGATTTTTCCCAACATATATCATGCACTTTATGTTTTTATGATCTAAAATAACATTCATATGTTACAAATTATTATCTATGTGTTTCAATTAGGTATTATAATTAATTTTAGTTCACTTCTTTAAAATAAAAAATGTAATTTTTCTATATTTGGATTCCTATTTATGGAGATATTGTTTAAATTGAGTAATAAACTTCATCGATCAGCTATTTTAGTAATCACATATATGAAATAAACAAATAATGAAATTAAATATGTTGAAATTAATTACATCGCTGAATCGCCATTGTGGAAATAACATAAATTGATTAAACAACTATATAAATCAAATATAAGAGTAATCTGCTACGTAATATTTATACATGAAGAAATTGGATAAATTGATCTGAATGATTACATAATTATATAGAATACATTAAATTTGGATATATAATTATGAATCCTACTTGAAAAAATTTATCTATGAGAATAATTTCTCCACAATTTGGATTTGTAGATAAATCAGCTACATTGAGAATTCCGACATGTATAAATTCATCTAAATGAATTAAAATTAGTTGAATTTATCTATGTGGTGAACTGAAATAATATATTTCAGATCAAAACATTATATTTTTTATTTTTTTATTTTATGTTGAAATTATTGCACTCATTCATGAATTAAATGTTGGATTACCTCTGAATGGTTACATTGGTTATTAAAATTTTATATTATTATGAAACGAAAGAATTAAAAGGTTAATTTAATGGTCAATACCATTACCAAAATATTTACAAGAAATATATGTGTGTAATTTAATTCCATACATAGATATTATGGATATGATTCTGTTTGATTAAAATAGAAGATTTTATATTTTTTTGATTGCGTGAAGAAGAGAATAAAGTCATGAAAAAAATCTGTTGACTCATTGACCAATAAATCACTCTAAATGAACTTATTGTCTTTCAATTTTTTATGAGAATAATAAAAATAATATTCATGTTTTAGAGAAATTATTCATATATATATATTACTATCCACCTTGATCTTATTTTTATTCTTATTAACTCTTCTAATGAGTTATTCTATTTTTAGTCATATCTTACAAATATGAACCTCATTTACGATCCTCATTTATAAATAATATTTACTATACCTCTCTCTATCTTTTGTTGTGAAGTTTTATGGTGAAAATAACCTTGATGGTTTATGTTTGTAAAGCCTTGTTGGAGCTCAACTAAAATCTTTTATTTTGTACTATATTTCTATATCTTACACTCAGTCTTTTTGTTCCTTAGAAAAGAATTGGATATCTTAGAAAAAAAGGACTAGTTTCATGAAAAACACTAATTTGTTGTAATTGGGAGTCAGTGTAATGGACACTTTGATTTATGATCCCCACAAACTATAAATCTATTATATCCAAAATCATTCATTTTTTATTTTATTTTTAATAATTTCATATGTTATGAAATGGTTAAAATATATATTTTTTTAAAGAGGGTATTTTCCATTTTAAGAAAATTTAATAAAATCAATTTACCCCCCCTCTTGAGTATTTGTGTATTCAGTCTCTATGTAACAAATTTTATCAATATATTTGTATATTGTGTTTTTAGGTTTCAAAGGTTGAATTCTAAATATCATATTCATAATATCTTCTATGACTAAAAATGGAGAACATATGTCAATAGTAATATATTCCGAAATTTATAGTGAGAATTATGGTTATTAGAAGGAGAAAATGATAATTTATCTAAAAAACCTTGATCTTAATGACTATCTTAAATATATAAATTTGTATAAATTTCACAAGACATGACCTAACATATTTGATGATGATAATGAAGCCAACTATAACCTAAAATTAAAAACCATGAATAGTATTATTTTTGGACTAGGTCATAATGAGTTTAAAAAAATTTCACAATGTGAAACTACTCATGAAATATGGACTAAGATATCAGAAGCTTATAAGGAGAAAACAATGTGATAACTCATTGATATAATAATGAAAATCTTAGGTTCAAAACATTCTAAATGAAGTAAGGAGAAACAAACCCCAAAATTAATAGAAGACATACTGAGGATGTAAATAAATTCTAAAATTTAAGAAGACCCATTTCTAAACCTAATCAAGATTAAAAAATCCACATAATAATATAACCTTGATTGAGTGGAATCTTGGTTTCCATTATGGAATCTACAAATTCAATTTTTTTAAATAGTTGATATTATGGGAACTATTATTATGTATGAGGCTAATATGGAAGATGAAGCAGGAAAGAATAGTTTGGTTAAGAAGGAGAATTCTTCCATGAATGATTTAAATTCAATATATGACACAAATGTGAAGAAATAAAATGGGATTATTCATTTGATAAAGATACTTTCGATAGTTCTGCTACAAAAAATGAGAATTATCATCTTACAATAATGTTAAAAATGTTCTAAAAAAAGAAGGAGTTTCATGAAAATCATTACTAAAATCAAGAATCATGATGTAAATTCTAATAATGTTAGATTTTATAAGTGTAAGAAGCTTTTTAATGTTAATATACAATTCCACTAATTGAATGACAATAAGAAATCTAAGAAAAGGTATTTCAATAAGGTTAGATATAATAAGAAATCCATGAATTCCCTAAAAGTAACATGAAGTGGTTTTGAAGATTCTAGTAATGGTATATCTCAAAATTAAGAAGATAAAATTTGTAATCAATGGGATAATATGTACTTTGTGGGAAACTCTGATGATGTACATTTTTTGATACAAATAATAATGAATATTAATATAATATATATAACACAACTTATCAATAAATAAAACAATATTATACATTGAAAAAAATTTAAATCATTAAAAATAAAATCAAATCCTTAAAAATTAGAACAATGTTATTGTTAATGGAAAAGAGGGATTAAGCAATAAAATTAGATATTTGAAAACAAATTTATAAAATAAAACTATTTCATGTTCATAACATGATGATAATATTAAAATCTTCCAAAAGAGGTCCATGAAATTTAATATTCTTAATATTTATTTACTAGACATTAAAATTATTTATACCAAAATCTTGGAAATAATATTGCTCAAAAAAATAAATTTATAATAGGAAGCATTTGTGAAAACTATATCTTTATAAAAACTATTTTATGTGTAGTTCTAGAAGTAATTATTTTACAAAGTTACTTATTTTAACTGTATAAAATTAAGTAACTTTGATAAAATATTAGTTTAAGAAATACAATTTTTTTTAGATTTAAACATGATTTTATTTAATAATTTTTTTTCAAAATTGAATTTGTATTTTTGGATAGTAAAAATAGATTTTAGTTCCCTAGTCGTTAGTTGAAAACATGGCAGGACCAGAAAGAATATGGATACCATGAGAATTTTTCCTTCAATTTTCCCTTGTTGGTAAATGGATGAATAAAATCATTGAGAAATGGTATATGGAATATGGATTCTAAAGACATATGAATTTAGATTTCACAAGTTTCCACTCATTACGAAATATTGATGGGGATATTTCACTTTTGTGAAAATTATAAGGGAAATGTTATGGGAGTTGGATAAGTTTTAAATATAAGATTAATCTTCCTCAATAATGATCTTTATATCAGATTATTGAAGAAAATTATGATAAGTATTTTTGAAATTTGGTATGATGATTTTTTAAGATTTTTTTGAATAATTTCTATTCTATTTTCAGAGATAAAATTATTTAATTCATTTCAATATAAATGGATAATATATATATGATAGATATCTATTATTTTGATAGATAACATGTTAATAATTTAATTCTTTAAATAAATGAATTTGAGAATTTTCATATAAGACTAGGAGAATATCAAGTTTATTCATTGATAAAAATGTAAAAAATAAGTTCAGTATCAGATTTATCCCAACATAAATTGAGGAAAAAGAAACTATGTGATGTATTCAAAATTGTTAAGAAATATCAGTAATTTATATATTAAATGATAGATATTTATACATATATACATATAGAAAATATTAACATAGATTAGTTTGGGACATCTTAAACTATAATTCAAATAGAAAAATTTCATGTTTATATATTAGTTGATGTTTTTTCTTAATTTAATTGGGTTTTATTTTTATGAGTTAAGATTGAAGTTTATTTATCCTTTATGAATTTTATTAAATTTGTTCAAATATTTATCTATTAAAAAATTATTTCCTTGAGATATTACCAATGAGGGGAATTTGAAAACCATGACTTTAATTCCTATTGATTAAAACATAGAATAAATCATAATTTTTATTCAACTAAGTCACTTCAATAGAATGAAGGTGTTGAAAGGGGTAACCAAAATTCATATGAAATTACATGAATATTTTTATTCAATTATAACTTGGACCACATTTTTGGGTAGAAGATATAAATAGATCATGTTATAACATAAAAAATTTGAAACTATAACTACTTTGAAAAAAATCATATGAGCTATGGAATAATAAGAATAAAAAATTTGGATAATTTAAAGTATTTAGAAGAAAATTCTAAATTCTAAACACCATGAAAAATATTTGTAAATTTGATGTAAGTTACAATGAAGGAATATTCCATTTAAATTATACTACTTCAAAGTATTATAGATGTTTTAGAAAAAGATCAAATATTGTTGAAAAATCACCACTTGTGAAATATTATAAAAGTTTAAATTTTGATCAAAAAATGAATCAAGTGGATAATATGAAATATTCTTATGAAAACATGATATTTAAAAATCTCTTTAATAATAAAAAGGATGATGATTTTGAACTTTATTTTAGTGAACCAAATCATGAAATGATGGATACTAGAAAACCATAATGTGTGCTACCTAGATATCCTATAACCTTTAAGAAATATCCTTTTGAATATCATATTTGGTTTTTAGATGAAGTTATTAGTACATAAATGATTTTAGAAAATATTTAATAATTTTAATCATTTTTGTCTACACTATAACAAAATACTACTAAATATTCCATATTAGATTATAGTTGGGTTTTATAAATGAATTAATAGTTAAACCAGTTCAAAAGAAACTAGGTATGAGAAATAGTTCCTGGATCCGTTGACAATCCTGTTATAGGAACAAAATGGTTTTTAGAAATAAATAAGATAATAATTGTGTGACCACTATCAATAAATATAGACTAGTGTCTAAAGGATATAGCCATGAAGAGACATGGATTATGAAAATACCTTTTCACATATCACTATATTGGAAACCATTAATATTATTCTAGCCTATGCATCTCATAAGAACTCATAATTATATCATATAAATGTAAAGCCTTCCTTAATAAATAGTTTCCATAAGTTTGACGTTTATATTAAATATCCTTATGGTTTTAAAAATACTCATCTTCTAAATTCAGTTTTAAAACATACCAAAAAAATTCATGGATATAAAAAATGATGTAGAGATTGTCAATGATATTTATATTATTTTACTATATAATATAGAATTTTAGATGGAGTAGAATATCAAAATATTTTCCAAAAACATCATCTTCAGATTGTTTTTTACATTAGAAATATTTTGATGATGTGATTTTTTATTTTATAAACCAATAATTGTGTGATGATTTTTTAAAACTAATGTAAAGATGATTTTAAAATGGAAATGATGGGATGGTTAATTTATTTTATAGATATTCATATTTATCAAAACGTTTTTCGAATTGTTCTAAATCAAATATAATATATAATATGATTACTCCAAAGGTTTAAACTCAAAAAATTTTTGTACATACAATACCCACGAGTTATAATGGAAATATTGAGTTGGATGATACTATGAAACAAGTTGATAATAACTTATATAGAGGAATAATTTAGAGTCTATTATATTTGACTTTCATTAGAATAAACATTATATTTGGAGTATTCTTACATGATATATTCGATGCAAATCCTAGTGTATGTCATTTGAATGATTCTAATAAAATATTAATATATTTAAAAAGAATAACTTCACTTTCATTAATTCTTCCTAATAAATATACATTCAATTTGAATTCTTATTTGGATGTCTAATTTGGTGGTGGTATACAATATCACTTTGTAATTTGTTTCTATTGAGAACTAGTTAGAAGATATTTTTAATAAACCCCTTATGTGGGAACATTTTTATTTTATTAAAACATAATTAGTGTTATTAATATTAAAATGAGTTTTATTTTTTCATATTTATTGTAATTTTAATTTATATATTAATTTATGTAATGTTTTTTATATTTTTTTGTAATTAATTTGATTTATTCTTACTTTCCTTTTAAATGAAGCCTTATGTGATTTTAGAAAACATTTTTAGTTATTTATTTCATGTCATAATTAACTCCAAAATCCAAAATCTTGTACACATAATTTAATAAAATAGTTATGTGACCTAAGATCCCAAGATTCCCTTGACCATTTCTCTCTTTATCCATATCACTTCCATGAGAAGCTAAGATACCACCCCTTACCTCCATCATATTTCTCATCTCACACAATAAAAGTTCTACCAAAATTATTACATAGGAATGTTTAAGCATGAAGACGATGAATTTGTGGTTTTACCAAGAATGTTATGTCAGGCAGTGTTCCACATAATGTAATTGCTGGAATATATATATATGTATAGATTACCTAAAAAGTAGAAATATGTTTATTAACAATCTTTTAGTTTTAAGGATGGTAGTTTTCTTTTTATAAGAATAAGTTGGGTTTCTTTTTTGATGAATATTCTAAGTTGTTCATGTGAAATATAGAGTTTTAGTTTTTTGAAGATGAGGATGTTATATCATCTATTGTTAATGGGAAATATGTTTTTGTTTCATTACATGAAATGGTAAAAATCTTTCATTTCGCAAATGAGGGTTAGTTAAACTATATGAAAACTATACATGGAAGGAAATCAGTGGGTTCAAATCTGGTTTTCAAGTTATTTTTTGGAAACTCTTCTTTTTAGAAAAAGAAAATAAAGGACTTAGAAGTTTAATGAAATATTCTTTATAAGATTAACTAGAATGAGAATTCTTAAAGATCATATGAAATAGAAAATGTGTCATTTTAAAAAATTTACTTCTTATATATATAATTATTAAAAAAATTAAAATGGATATTTAAATGTATATAATTATTTTTATACATCACTTTTATAAAGGGAAAAATGTTTCAAATTATTGCCATTTTGGATGGATCATCTACATAGTGTTAATAAAGAGAGATGTAGATATCAATAACGGATATGTTATTAAATCTCATGGAAATAATACCCATTTATCAAATATATTTAATAATTATGGATAAGTTTGAGATACATTTTAAAAATACAGAAGACCAATTGGATAGGAAAGTGAAACTCTTGGTGAGAGTTATCTAGTCTCATCACATAATAATAAATGAATTGTTAAGATAGTGCCTACTAGAGAGGTGAATGATTTAGTTTCTACAAGAACAATGTCTCAATAGAGTGAAATTAGAGATGCTATGGAAGATCCAGAACAGAACCAAGAAGCAGGGGATGTTAGAGCTATTGATACTATTTAGCTTACTGAGCTAGCTATTAGGACATATATTATTTCTTTTGTAGAGAGGCCATATGAATTTGTTAATAGTGTGTGATCGGTTTTTGGAAGAGTAGAATATGAGGTAAGAGTGGGACCTCATTGTGAGTAGAATGGATATTTTATTATAGATTCTGATTATATTTTTCACACTATAGAACCCATTCCATCTCCTCCTCATGTGAAGTTTGATACACAATTAGTTAGTAATAGATCATACTATTATAATATTCATAACAATGATTATTATATCATAGATGAGATTTAAAATCTTTTTAGATATTATAATTATTTGGGGAAAGAGCTTATATACACTATGTATGAGATCAAACAACTCAATGAATGTTTAGTTTCCATAGACTATTTTCAAATTTTAGTAAATATGATGAAAAATTTAAGATTTTTAATCAATAATCATTAGATATTCCCTTTTTTGAAGAATATGATTCTGAGATGAGTTAAAAATATCCTGAGGCGAGGAATTCATAATTGAGTGGGCTGAAAAATGAATGTGATACCAAGTTAGTGTTTAATGAACAAGGTGTTCTTATTTCATATCAAATTGAAATGATTAAAAATTATTCAATGATATAATCTGACATGTATCAATATTCATCTTATGAGACCAATAATATTTTTTTTGAACAAAAGGAGAGCCTATATATTCCTAATAGTGTTTTTAAATGTTACTATAATTTCTATAGGAGGTTTTAGGAAAATACCACAACTTCTTCCTATATACATTATGTGGATATAGATCTCAATGATCAGTTTGATTATGTGTTTTCGTATCATTGTTCTATGTTTTCTATAATTTAATTTCATTAGTGTCATATGTTCACACTTTATATGGTTCAATATTTCAATAAATATATTTTAATTCAATTCTAGGTCACTAGAGAAGCTGTTAGAAAACATAGAGTTTGAGTGATGCATATTTAAATGATAAAATTTATTTAATTAGGGAATAAATTAGTGAAAGATAAATATATCCTATATTTTTTAAGGATGATCAAGGGATGATTTATAATTCCACTGGTATAATAACAACAAATAATTAGTTGTTTATTAATTTATTATTCCTGATTTATTATGAATTTTTTGGGATATACACAGGGTCTTTAGATTAGGTATCTAACACCTTATATTCTGAGGGAACTCCAATTATTACAATTTCTCCTACATGAAAGGATATTGTTGTATCTAACCAAATTAGGATTATTCTTTTAGTTTAACTTGGTGATGAACCTTCTTATAAAATACATATTCATATTGTACCTATTATTGCTATAACTTGTACCTCAGTTCCTCAAGATCATACCAGTCTTATTCAGGTGGTTTCTTATGTTTTAATAGAGAAACTATAAAATTTTGAAAATAAACAATAATATATGAATGGAAGACTGGTCATTGTTCAAGTGTCTATCCAATAAAATCTATAGAAGTATCTTTTAGATCTTCTAATTTCTTCATCAAATTATAATCATATTGATTTTTTAGTGATCATATGTGTTTTTATTATGGAAGAAAATATTTTAATGGAATATTTAACAATGGTTTATAGGAAATTTACATGATTCATAGATAATAATGTAATGATGTTCTATTATTCTGCAAGTTATATGGATTCAAATGGATTGACGTGTGTGAAGATGAACAATTTTATGTTAGAGCAATAAGGACTTGCGAACCAGTGGATCTAAACACATTTTGTTGAACTAGATAGGGAGTCAACACATTTTAGGATCCAGACAACATTTATAGGAATGATAAATCCAAGGTGGATGCTACCTTAGCTTATAAAATATCATCTCATAGAGATCTATCTTTTGGACCTCCAGAAAAGTTTTATTTTATTCATGCTAATTTATGTGATTTTATTTTTCCTTCAAGAAATCCGGATGGATTTCTCAATACCCCTACTCAAAATCCATTTGAATGATCTATAGTTGGTTATGAGACATTTTTTACATTAGGTATTGTTCATGTAGTGTAACCTCATGTAAAGGACCCTCCTACCACCTCTAAATCCTCCCATAACTTTCATAAACCACTCCCAATCCACCTTCTCAATTTGAACCTACAAATAATTAGTTGCATCATTATAAAACCATAAATTCTTTTCAATTAGTGTTATTTTAGTAGAAATTAATGAAACCATGCAAGAATTAAATTTTTTATTACATATTTATGATAAAATAAATTATATATAGATAAATGTACAATGAAAAGAAATAATGACATGGACAATTAAATGGAAAATATTATTTTCGTTGTATTTACAAGAATTGGACATGTAGTGTTTAAATAAAGGGATTTTTTTTAATAGTATCAATAATAGAGGAGTGTAAAAGAAAGTTAAAATGGTTCCACCAACCTAGAGCTCAATCTTGATTCCCTTAGTGCACTCCTATTTTTTTACATGAAGAAGAAAAATAAGTTTCATATTTTACAAAATTTATCCGATGATTTATATTTCAATTTCATAAGAATATCCTAGAGATATTATTTTTTATTTTTTTCAACTCAACTAGATATATATTTTCTTTAACGATTTGTATATTATAATTACAAATTTCTCTTTTAAAATCTCTATTTATTCTCTCTCTCAATGTGAAGGTTCTAAATAAAAAGAACAATGATAGATGTTGTTTTTAAATAAAATTTGGAGTCCTATTGTTACATAAATTTTAAAATACTTGATATTAACCATATATTCATTGGGTAAAGTAATACCTTTCCATGAAAAAGTACTAGTCCTATGGAAATCACCATTTTATTGGAGTTGAACATTGAATGAGTGGACTTGGTGATTTCTGTGTATAAACCGCTATAAATATCTAGGTTTTTATCTCTTTTCTTTGTGATTTTATTGATACCTTAAAGTGTGAAGAAATGGTTAGAAGGTATCATATTTTAAATATTGTGGTGTTATAAGATATGAATATGAAATGAACTCAATTAACCACTCTCAAGTATTAGTGTAACTCTATTATATTTTGTGAAATATATTTTTTGAAGTAATTTAATCTTTTCAATATTTTGAAATTCACGAAACACTGAATATAGAATGTATTAATTGAAAAAATATATTTTTTAATTGAATGAATCACCAAGTTGATATTTAACTAAAAAAATTTTAGATTACATTTTGGTATAGAAAAAACTATTTTTGACTTATGTTACACATAATTCTGTGTTCCTTCAATAACATCTGTTACATGAAATACCTAGTTTCATTAAAATAAAATGTACTATTAATATTACCAATGAAATATTATTATAGTTTTCACGTAGCTATTGGAATTTTGTTCGTGAATAAGGTTAATTAAATTCCTAATTTATGGATTAAAAATGTATATAAGAATAATTATTTTGTCACTAATTAACTAGAAATGAAAAAAAAACACTTTTGAAAATATGGGAATTTTTTTGCTAGAAAACTATATTTATGCAATAAAACATGTTTTACATCAATAAATAAAATTAATACAAATTTGATAAATGATTTTAAAGATATATATATATATTATTGATTCAATTATTTATCTTTTATCCTATGTTATTTATAGACAATAGATTACAATAAATACAATTTTATGCATGAAGATATATATAAATATATATATATATATATATTCTAAAATGTAATACTTCTACCTATTAATGGATTTCATATTTGAAATAATTTTTTTGAAATTTTTTTAAATTATATTGGATAAAATAAATTTAAATTTTTAAAGGATTGTTTAAAATAATTTTATTGAAATGTTTTGGTATTTTTCTAAGAAGTTTCAATTTTTGGATGAATTGTGCAAAAATAGAATTTTAATTGAAAATAACATTTTCATATAATATATATTAATTATTAAATTTTATTTTAAATAGGTTTTAAATTATATTTATATATTTTATAAATATTTTAATAAAATTTTGTTCATTTTTATCAATATAACAATGAAATTGGATATAAAAACATGTCAAATTTTTAACACTTTCACTTTAAAAACCCATTAGATTGTCCTATATGTGGGATTAATTTTAAATTAATTTCTACCACTACTCTATTAATAAATTTTAAATATGGTTTCTATATTTATAATCATAAAAAATTATAATTTATAGTATTTTTAAAATTTTGTTTTCAAAAAATATTAGTGAAAGAAATAAAAAATAAATATATTGATTAAGGTAAAACTCAGTTTACTTAATGGTTCAAATTTATCTTAAGTGGTAAAATAAAAAATACACTAATATATAAGACATTTTATGGACTCATATCAACCATTTACTACCTTTTATCAAAAATTTACAATTTTTGGATGTAAATTATATATGGGAGAGCTCTCAATAGAGTTTTCTTTTATATATCTACAAGAATTCCACTCATCATCTACTATAAATTGGAAGTCACCCCATCACTTATTGATACCTACAAATCCAATTTTATGGTTCAATAAATTACTAGATAAAGTCAAAAATTAACTCCATTAATATTAAAGTCCTCAATTCGGCAATAAATTTTTCCAAGGAATCGATTTGGTGAAATCCAAATAGAGTTACCCAAAGAAGTGGAAACATCCTTCAACAAGCACTTTTATTTTAATTTTTTATCCACCCCCTAAATTAATAAAATTACATGCTTATTTAATAACATATTTATAATAAATATACTTAGATATTTTTATTTTATTGGCATGACATACACTCACACACACTTCCATTAAATGGGATATGAAATCATCGTTCGTGTGTAAGACCGACTACCGCCTCACGAACTGATGTCCTTTTTTCTCTTATTAAGACATTTTAATGTTGGATATAATGGTGTAAATAATGTTTTTACATGATATATATGATATTTAGGATGTATTTATTCTTATATAATAGTTATATAACACATAACTTATCGATTTCTATTTTTCTAGAATTCAATAACATCATGTGTGGACATGTGGAATACCACCTCCTCAAAGTGATGTAATTCATTTACAAATTACATATAATGTATTAATTATTGTTTATGTAAATTTGAATTATATATATTAAATAAAAATTATACTATAATGATAATATATGTATATATATATATTTCATCTATATTTTTTTTAATACGATAATAAAATGGAAACAACGTTCATGCGCACATACAACCTTCCATATCAAAGAATGATTTATCTCATTTTCTATTTCTAAAACATATATATTATTATAAATAAATATATATTTAATATATCTTATATTTAATTCATGGTTTTATTTCTATATAAAAAGAAATAATTATAAAAAAATGGAAAAAAATAACAAATCAAAACATATATGAAAAATAATGAAAGTTTTACCTAAAGTAGAAATTTATCATGAAATTTCCAATAAATGTGTAATATAAATTATATATAAATAATTATTTGGTAAAAATATAATTATATTGTTTTTTGTAGATTTATAATAAAATAATATTTATTATACATAATGTTTGAACATGTACGATGAATGTTGAGATATAATGTAAGGGTTTTCTTGTGTAATTTATTTTCTATGGGATATACTATATATCAACTAGTTATTCATGTGGAGTGGTGTATATAATACCATTTTAAATTATATATGATTAATTTACATTATATAAAGATATTACAAATTTCTATTTATGTTATTCTGTCACAGATCTCATGAATCAAAAGTTACTCATATTGTAAGGGGATTTCTACCATCACTTTCATTTCTATGATACTTTTTTTTTATTCACCACTAATTTAATTTATGAATTTTAAATAGTTCACATTAATTTATTAAATTATTATTATCCTTAAATTTATGAATATTTAGAAATAAATATGATTATATGTATTTTATGGGGTTTACAATTTTTTTAAAGATTGGGGATGAAGCCTCATTTATTATTAGTAAAAAGAAAATTTCTATTTAACTGGGTTGAGGGAGACCCATTACATAGCCCAAAGGCCCAATGGGCATTTAGCCCATAACATGACTTTTATGGGGTTTACAATTCAAATGTTTCCATACCGATAAAGTAATTTTGTTTAAATTTTCTTTCTTTGAGACACATGTTTTGTTATACACCAATATTAATTTACGAGGACTATATAAGATAATTTGAAATGTTTTATCTTGAATATAATTCATTCCATGATATTGAAATATTCATTTAATGTTACTCTTTCATGGGGATTTTTATTCAAAGTTACGACTGTGGTAAGAGTTTATTGCTATAATCGCATTGTTTATTGGGATTATTTATGATCATACTCCCATTAATGAAATAATATGTTCCATATCTCATGAATTGTCATGGGTTTACTCCTATGGTAATTCATAACATATTCTTGTAATGATATAATTTTTATACTTTTTTTACTTATCACAATTGCGAAAACGTATTCATGAAAACCCAACATTATTTCTATGTTCAGTTAGAAATATCTTTAATTCAAGAAGTATGTTTTATAAGAATACTTTCAAAAATATGTTAAAATTATATTTGAAACTAATTTTTATGTAAAATAATTTTAAAATTGTTTTATGTTTTGAAAAGTGTTTAATTTGTTTTTTCAAATATTCCTTTATATTTTTTTAAGGAAAAAATGATTAAAAATTGTTTCATGATTTAAAAGTGTTATAAATGATTTTCATACATAAATTAATGTTTTTCAATATATTTTAAAATAATATTTTTTTCAAAAAAAAATAATATTCATTTATATTTTTTCAAATATATGTTCAAATATAATGTTTTTGAAATTTTTTCAAGAAATCTTTATGAGTTTTCGAATATATGTTCAAATCGTAGATTTTCAAAATGTTTTTGAGTATCCTCTATAGGGTTTCATGTTTTTTTCAAACAATTATTTTTTTCCAAAAGTATTCTGTTTTAAAATGTTTTTTTGAGTTAATAAAGGATATTTTCCACATGAAATGTTTAAAATTATTTAAAAAGTATACTTTATATGTTTTCAATGTGGGATTCAAAGAAAATGTTTTTGGATATGTTTTATATCTAGAGAGATATTTTTTAATGAAAGGTTATTCTCCTTAAGAAATGATCCAAATGTTCTTTCAAAATCATTATCCATATAATATGAAATCCAAATATATAGATTATTCTTTAATTAGGATATGATCTAAGGAAACTATTCTAATTGTTTTTGGTGTTTTTTTAACTGAAAAGTTTTTCATAAAACATAATTCTCTTCCATAGGATATATAATGATAAAAATCCTGTTAAATTATCTTCATTTTTGGGGTTAATATATGATGAAATGATTATTAAACCGTTAAATTGTCTATATTATATTATTAGATAAATTGTTTTTAACCCATTTCATTTAGTGGGTTAGAATTTTATGTTTATGAAACCCATCAATTTTTATGGGTTATGATAAGATGAATGTTTTATTATCTTGTTTCATACTATGTATGATTTAATTTTTTTATGGGTGGGACATATATCTGACTAAAACTTATTGTGTAAATATTTTTATCCAATGAGATAGGAATAAATGGAATGGAGAGTGAACTAGATTCAATAAAGGAAATTATTTGCTATGATGGTCTTGGGAGTGAACTTTCACTAAGAAGATGGTATTGGGGGTGAACCATGATTAGTAATACTATATTGGGAGTGGACCATGAATACTAATATGGTTTGTGGAGTTAAACCATTCCACTATATGGAATGAGATTCGACTTGGAATAGTTGTGTGTCCCACCCAGTTGGTGCATCCCCCCATGAAGTGCCTTTATAGGCTTTGGAAGTGATCCCTGAATAATTAAGAAATGGTTTAATATGTCTGTGTGTCTACTATAATTCGTTTTATTAATCCTTTTATTTGTTTATATATTATTATATAGACTCCATTATGATTCATGTCTTATAAACATCAAATTTGTTTGTCCTAAATCTTGATTAAGATCTTTGATACATAGTGTATAATATTCCTAACAAATAATGTTTTATCCATGTATGTTAAGTGTGGGTCACTATAGTCTGTATAAAAGGAATGGACTAGTCATCATTTGGATACTATGATGATATATCTTTACTGAAATACATAGGGATATTTATATAGATATGTCTAGGGATGTCTCTAATTATAATTCTATATATGTGTTAAATTATAAGAAATTCTCCTAAAATTTTGGTAAATGAATGATAATATGTTCTATATCCGGTGAATAAGGCTATGAGGTAAGTAATTATCAAGGAAAAATGATGAGATTAGTTAATGATAATATTCACAACCAAAGGTATTATTAATAATTTAATATATTTTGTATGAAAAGAAAGGTAATTGTGATGATTTATTTACTAAGGGGAAATCTTGTGATGAGAATCAACAATGTTGTATGAGTAAGAATTTTTCTACTGATGATGAAGAGGAAATGGAAGAAATATGAAAAATATGTTCTGCTTTAATTATATTTTTTTATAAGAATGATAAAAACTTGTTTGATTAATGTTAAGACATAATTGATTTTTTATATTTTAGGAAAGGGGTATTGAAGAATAAGATTATAATGATTAGTAAGATTTTTGAGAAGGAAGTTGCAATAATAAAGTATTTATGCTTTAGAATTCAATGATTTTGTTATATGAATCAATAATTGGATAATTATTATTTAGTATATTTTTTTTCTTATAGATATTAAATAGAAAATAAAATGTCCGTGATGACCAATAAAAGTGATTTTATAGAGCTGTTATATTTTATGTAAAACAGATGATTAATAGAAGGAAACAGTAGATATATTCCCAATGTTGATAAAATGTTGTTCAGTATAGATAAATATATGATGATATGGAAACCTTAAAATTTATATTTGTTATGCCATCATAACCAATATGTGCTTTGTTGAAAAGGTAGTTTATGCTATTGTATATGAAGTATATATAATTTTTGGATTTATGGAATATATAAAATAATCAATAAAATAATGAATCTTTCATTATTTCAAAAATTATTTACAGTAATTCAGGTTATTACTGTGTTTCAAGAGAGTATATTTTGATGATATTCAAATGATTGGTATGTAAAATCCAAAAGATATTTAATCATTCAGGGGGATTAATATTAATAAGATTTTGAGAAATTTAGTGACCTTATTTATAATGTTTTATATTTTCATATTTCTAAATGGTTATAAGGTAAACCATTTATGGAAGGGTTTATGTTAATCCTAAGATGAGGTTTTATAGATAAATTTATTATCTATCTTTATAGTCCCTATCCCTTTACAAATATTATTACATGACTTTATGCCTAATTTATGCTTAAATAAAACCAGGGTTTGTAAATACTAGTTTCTTTAGAAGATTAGGTATATAAATTTAAAAATTGAAAACCAAACAAAAAACATCTTTTATTTAATCTCCAAAATGATTTCCTTACTTCCACTAATCTCTTACAATTTCATAGGATAAACAATGGAATACAGGAACAAAAGGGATGAGCTAAAAAATCCCAGTAAGTGAATAAACATATGAATAAAACATAACACATGGTTCAGAAGGAATAACATGATGAAATAAATGCATGGAACATGCATAACCATAAAGAATAATAACATGTATTACAATGGGAACATATAACCATGACATAATAGGAATGGGGAAACAACATATATGATTATATAGACATGATTCAAGGATAACTACCAAGACTATATGACATGGTGGACAAAGTACCATAAAAGAATCAAGTTCACTCCTTGTCCCTACAAGACATCTCATGAGATTAGACATTACACAATTCATTGAAGCACTATCCTGGCACACCCTTAATAAGATGTTCATGTATATGTGTTCCACATGTATAATCAAGCATATGGGTTATCCATGGAAATAATTGGGAATCATAATCAGGTGAAAAGGGTATGGCCTTGGTCAAAGGTGATCCTCTTGGCCTTTAATACACAATAACCCCTTTCCCAAGTGTTCCATTTTTATGATTTCTTTTATGTTTTGTTGAACTCGTTTTCCTCCCCTTTTATTGAATAAAATAAAATGTGTTGAGGTAACTTTAGTAATGAAACATTTTAGTACAGTTTAAGAAAAATATTAAAGAGAATTTAAAAAAATGAATATTTGTTTTCATAAAAATATAAATTGAAAATAACAATTTTCATTATAAGACAAGTGATCTTAGAAAAAATAATGGTTTCTTAAAAATTATAATTGATGGTATGTGAAAATTGGTACGAAATTCGGATGTTCCTTTTAATTGAGATTACATATCAAGGAATAATTCAGAAAGGAACCTTATTAATAATCATATATCCCAAAATAATAAGGATGGAATGATCTAGATACATTATTTATGAATATATAAATATTATTCATAGGAATAATATAACAATAAAGTTGATTAAAATTAGGTTAATGATAGAGAAATCATAACCCGATGGAATAAATAGAGGTTCTAAAAGGAACCCTAACCTTATGTTTGAATATGTTCTAAACTTGATATTAATGTACACGATAATCAAAATAAATACATTAATTAATTAATTCATAACCTATTTTAAATTTATTTTATTAATTATAATTTTAATAAGTTATTTTTGGGCTTTTTTGATAGGTTATGATATTCAATTTCATCATTCGATAGTATTTGTTTCTTTGATTTTCATGATCAGTTTACATGTAAAAATGTATAGAAAATAATGTGAAATTATAATGGCTGTCTAGTATTGAAGTTATATAATATTAATTAAAAAAAATATTAAAGGGTTATATAAGTATTTTTTTTATTTTTAGGTGAAGATGAATCATTAGATAATACTTTAGTGGTAATTGTTTAGTTTATTTTGGCAGTTTTCTGATCATTAAAAACAAGTTTTGATTTAATAATTAATATTATTTATATAAAATGATTCTAGAAAATTACATAGTTTGTAATAAATATATAATAATGTTTTTTAACCATAAAAATGGTTTTACGAGTACTCTTTATGGAGGTAATATAAATTTATAACATTGAAGTTCTTAATTGTAAAAAATTGATACATCCTGGACGATAATTCAATTTGTAGTACAAATGGAGAGGAAAACGAAATGATGATGGATTATTCCATTATAATAATATAATTCCAGTATATTTAAGGTTTTTGAGTTATGATACCATTTGGATGAGGGGAGTTGAGTAGAGTATAAGAAAATAATAGAACATGAAATAAAAAAAATAAAAGAAAGAGGATTTTACCTATTGAATCCTACTTCAAGAGAACCTACTTATTGGTATTGGTTTTGGTATTTTGTTTAGACCATAGGATCCTGGATTTGAGAGATGGAATTTTAAAGATATTTGAGAATAATTTGGTAAAGGCTCAAAGATCGATAGGTGTGAGGAGAAGAGGTGGTGATGGTTGGTATTTATAGGGGAGGAGAGGGTTGTTTTTTCACTATTTTATTCATTAGTTTTTTATTTTAACTCAAGACACCGAATAGTTTTAGATTTTTCACTAAATATTTTATAATATTGAATGGAATTCGATATTATGGTTCTTACACCATTGATTAATCAAGGAATAATTAATTTCACTTATGATGAATATATACTAAACATTATCGATTTGTATTATTTCACAAAAATTCAATTATTTTAGAAAAATTTAAAAAAATCAACTTAATAATTTATTGAAATATAAAATTAAAAAACAGACTCTATTTTATTAAAATAATTTTCTAAATATGAGAAATTTAGTTTTTACTTAAAATCTTCATTTACATAGAAAATACGAATTTAAAATTATAATTGAATTTATAAAACATTGAAAAATTAATTATAGTATCATTATATTATATTATAATCATAATAAAACAAAACTGTAATTTATGAATACATTTTATTGAAATAAATATTCTTTTAAAAAATATATTAATTACAAACTTGATAATGAAAATCTATGTTTTATAAAAATATCAACACTTAATTAATAATTTCTGAAACTTTTATTTACTTGTACTATGATATAATTATATCATATTTTCATTTATAAGATGGATAATTTTTATTTATACTTTTATTGGTGAGGTTACTGTTCTATTGTTTAGTTTACTATTCATAAAGGTCATATACTTATTCCAAAGGTCAAGTTAGTATTCCACTGGTATATTTTTCTTAACTTCTATGAATACATACTATTTCATTAATTATTAACTTATAAATTTTTATGGAATTATAAATGTTATTTTATTTTATTTATTCTATATAGAATCATTATAAGAAGGAAATTTACATTGAAAAAAATTTGGGTCCTTACATTCTTTCCCCCTTATGTAACTTTTCCCTCCAAATATTATTTTACAAACTATGATGTAAAAAAGTTGGGGAACTTATCATTTATCACTCACTTCAGTTCCCAAGTTTCCTCTTTGTACTTATGGTTACTCCATTGTACTTTTACTAGGTTAGTGGTTTTATTTCATCAAAACATTATCTCTACGATACAAGGTCTTCATTGGACACTCCTCATAAGAGTGATCCTTCTCCAATAGTGCCACCTAAAAATTCAATATATGTGAAAGATCCAGTATGTACTTCCTCATGATAGATACATGGAATACATCATGTACTTCAGATATAGTTGGTGGAAGTTCTAGTCAATTTTCTACAACTCCGACAGGATCAAGAATCTCAAAGAGGCTAATATACCTGGAAAATAGATTTATATTCTTCGCAAATATCAAGATACTATTGCATGAAGATATGTAAAGGAATATCATGTCTACAAACTTAATCTCTACATCTCATCAAATATTATCTTCATAACTCTTCTATCAACATTGGGATGCTCAGATATGCTATTTAATGGTTTTCACTTCTTCTTTCATTTTTTCAACCATTTCATGTCGTAGTAGTTTATGTTCATTGACCTCATCCAAGCATACCTGTGTTCTACATCATTTACCATAAAGAGATTCATATAGAGAGATTTTTCTGGTCATGTGGAAACTATTTTTGTAGGTTAATTCAACCAAAGGTAGATGTTGGTCACACCCTTAACTGAAGTCAGTGGATCACGCTCTCAACATTTATCCTAGTATATGTATAGTTCACTCATTTTGGCCATCAGTTTGAGGATAACTGGACATTATGATGTTCAAGTCAGAGTCCAGGGCATGATGGAGGAATTTTGAGAACTTGGAGGTAATTATTGGATCCTAACCAGATAAAATAAATACTGGTATTCCATGCATCCTTACAACTTTTCTAATCAATATCTACATATGCTGATCTAGTGAGAAGTCCCCTAAAATCATGAAAAAGTGACCTATCTTTGTAAGAATATTAACAACAACCCATATAAAATCGTTTCCTATGGATTTCTACATAAGTCTCTTGACAGAATCCATAGTTATTTCTCCCATTTTCATATTGGTATGGGTAATGGTTGCATCACCCCCTTATACTTCATCCTTTCATCCTTCACATGGTGATGTACAGGTCACTTTTATGTATCTTCAGCACTCTACCCATTCATATTGTACCACCAATTCTTCTCTTAGAGATGACAGTATACCATTATGCTCCTTGGGTGAATAGAAAAGTTTGAGATATGCGTGTCATTTAGAAGATCTTTCTTTATATATGGATTAGATGGTAAACATAGTTGTGACCAAAATCTCATGAATCGTTTCTCATCCATTTTGAAATATAAGGATTTACCTTTTTTGTTAGCTTCCACCTCTTTCTGAATTTCAATATCATTTGTCTTCTCAATATTTTTTTCTATATAAGCAATGGTTTATCAATCATTTGAGAAATGATTATTGATTTTAATTCCTTAACAATTCCCATTTCCATCCTTTGCAGTTATATGATGATTGGATACTTCTCAATTTTCATTATTGATGAAGATGCATGATCCTTCAACACAGAGAATCCTCTACCTTATTTTCTTTTCCCAAATGGTTGTGGATTGAGGAGATGTAATCATTGATGAGATCTAACCATATTCAATGGTTCATATTAATCTCTTTACATGTGAAAATATATTTTGGTATATTATTATTAATATATATTTCACACTTCTTCCCATATAGATAATGATGCCATACCTTCAATGAAAAGATCACAGCTGTCAACTCTTGATCATGTGTGGTGTAATTTTTCTCATTTATTTTCTACTTCCTTAAGGTGTTGGATATCACTTTACCATTTTGAATTAGTATATAACCTAATCCCTTCATTGAGGCATCACTATACCCCACAAAGTGTTATCCACTTGTTGTTAGTGTGAGCACTAGTGTAGTGATAAACATATTTTTCTACTCTTTAAAGTTGTCTTACCATTTGTTGGTAAAAAAAAATTTATCCCATCTGAGTTATCATAATTATTGGGTTTGAAAATCATGAGATATTCTACACAAATCACAGTTAATACCTAACTTGAACAAGGAATCTACTAAACTCCATTATATATGTTAGTTTGAGCCACTCGTCAATTGCATATATCATAGAAGGGTCTATAGATATTCCTTTTCCATGTGATATCATTCCCCAAGAATGCTATTTCCTCCATCTAGAACTCATATTTTCTATACCTTTCAAATATTTGTCCCTTAGAAAATAATTTATCACAATATTCAAATGTTCCATGTGTTCCTTCTTATTCTTGGAGTATATGAGAATATCATAAATAATGACTACAAAAAAATATTCAGGGTAATTTCTAAATACTCTATTCATTAAGTACATGAAAATTTCTAGAGCATTAGTGAGTCTAAATGGAATCATAATGAACATAGAGTGTCTATACGTCATTGGAACAATAGTCTGGGGAACATCTTCCTTCATCATCCTTAATTGGTGATATCTTGACTGATTTTCCACCATAGCTAAATAAATGTCCCCACATAGCTGATCAAAAAAGAAATATATCCATGGAATGGAACACATTATTTTTATCATTATTTTACTGATCTCTAGATAATTAATACAGAAGCACATTAGTCAATCCATATTTTTGATATAGAGGATCGGTACACACTATGGTGAGGCGCTCTGGCGTAAAAAAATAATTTTCAAATTCCCCAAAAACTGCTTCATTATTTCGTCTAGCTCAACGATGGCCATTCTATATAGTGTCTCTGATATAGGAAAGATCCCTGAATATGTTCAATAGTGAACTCAACCTTTTATTATGGAGGAAGACTAGGCAATTCTTCAATAAAAACATAAGTATAGTCCCTCAAAACTAGAATGTCTTAAAATATGAATATCTCAAATGTCTTAATCATTTGAGCTAGATATACATTTGTATAAGGAAACAATATCCATAATCTAGATGATTATTTTGAATGAGATTCATCATCCTCCTTACACTTGTACAAAATTCGTGGTTGATTTGGGATGTGAAAAGTGATATCCATTTCCTAATAGTAGATGTTGGATTTATATAAATATAGCCAATCAATTACAAATTTTGCATCAAACTATACCAAATGGAGTATGAAAAAGATTTTTTTGGGAGGTTCGGTCAATAAACATTAAACAAGGAATTGTTATAAACATTGGATTCAATCATTTCCCCATTTGATGTTCTCATAGATAACACAACCTCAAAATTTTGAGGAGCTGATTGAACAATTATACAAAAAATTAAATATATGAAGGAATTAATTGAACCAGGAATCAGATAGTACATTTTCTATTCTTGAATGAATAACCAGTGTACATATCACCATATCATTGTTCGGATCCACCTCAGTAGTAGTGATTGTATATGCCCTTCTATGTTGACATAGAGGTTGTGGTCGTTGATTGCCTCCAACAAACATTTGCAAAGAGAAATGGATCACATAATTACCATGTTTCTTATAGTTGAAACAATGCACCATATGCTGAGTGTTTGTCATAATCGAACCTTTTGTATTCTATATTAGTGGGATTCATTATATCTCTTAAAAATTTATTTTTTATATTCCCTTATCTTCTACATTTGAAGCATATATTTTTACACATTATTTATTTTCTAGGACACATATTCCTACACTTTTGACACGTGGGATGTTGTGTCTTCTTTTGATCATGGGATTTATTAGATGAACTATCATGAACCATCCTTTTGGGGCACATTCCACAACTTCCAAAGCTGCCTCCAATAGGCTAGGGGCTAGTGACTATATTTTGGAAGGCATATCACAAACATGGTTGTCATTTCCTAAGTACCTGTACACACAAAGACATTTATTTTCCCAAATTGATGTAATGTAAAAAAATCTATACGAAATTAAATGCATTCATACCACTAACCCAACAAACATAGTAAAATGTGGAATGTAAAGTGCAGTAATGTAAGCTGAGCCAAAGTACAAGACCACCAAAATAAAAAGTTTGTATAATAAAAAATCCAGGCTATACAAAATGTTTATGGGACAACTGAATGTAGAAATATTAACACCTCAACATATATGAACTCACAATGTACCACATAGTCCTAGTCTTGGTGTTCCTATAACTCTATCGAAAAGGTTTCATGTCTGCATAGGACATGACAAGTGTAGGCAAAGCCCGTGCAGGGTTAATTATAACCATACTCAGTAGGGAACCCCAAAACCATAAATAAATACAAAAATTAAGGGTACAATCATCTCTACACAAATAATTTTTTACAAAAAATATAACAAAGATATCTAGATATACTTGAACTCAGAGTCTTAGTTTAGAGGTAAGACACAACTATCATATAACATCACTTGGGATTCAGTAAAAAGATTCCAAAAGCACTCATCTAGGAGAACACACTCCTAATTCTGAGAGCATTGATGAGAATCTCCTGAGAAGTACTATACATTAGAAACCATCACAAGAGTAATACCCTGATACATCGGACGAGAGAAATGACATACTTGCTCTTGGAGTACTCACTCTTTGAGTGGGGAAGATCAAGATACACTTATAAGGATCAATTATAAAGCCATAGGGTAATGCCATGATTAATCTGGATTTATATTCTATGTAGAGGATCAATATCCAACATGATTGGTCATACTGATACCCAGACTCTACATAGGGCATTGGAATGGATAAATGATCATGCTTTGGGCCTCTCAGAGGGGATTCCAACTACTCTATCTAGAAAGTCATACTGAAGGGATCATACTCCTCTGAGTAGGATATTATACCCAATGAACTGTAGTGGACAGATGAAGGGTTGAAACCCTAATTATACTTTTCCAATATATGGTGGAAAATGAGATCTATCCATGTATAATAGATTACACAGTGTCTAGTAGAGTGATTGGCCATGTCTACTGACCCCAAGTACTTCCTGTGTACAATGACCCCTATCAAAAGTATATGTCATGTAAAAATAGAGTGCATGACATGCAGAAGGGCCACACACCATGTCCTTCCATCCGGGGTCAACCCACGTACTCTGGACGGGTGCTAGTACAATGTGTCAACCCGTGTTCTCCATCCCATGTACCAGTACATGGGGTTACCTATGTTTCTGGTCTAGGTTTAGCTATATTGTGGGGTAAATGTTGTGTAGGAAAGATCTGTAGTCCACCCTGGGTTTGTTTAACTCCCAAGATACATGTCGAGCCTTTAGGAAGCTCCCATAGATAGTGTGACAGGGGTCACATGTTGTGTGATACATTATTACCTCCCAAAACCATAGCAGCCACAGAGGGGGCCCACACGCCTTGTAATTTGGGAATAAAAACTGTGTAGTGTGGGATTTTCTAGGATATCTAGTTCGAACTCTAGACATATCCTCACCTAATCCAATGATAATTCCTATAGTGCCTTTCTAGGAAACTCAAGATCCATCCACGTTCAATCACCCCATCACCCAAGCAATGTGTTTCATCTTCTGATCCAATCTCACAATATATTTAAAGAAGTCATTAATTATTATACCAAAGAACATATTAGAATGAGTAATTGGGGATCCGATTTCATCTAAATTGCTCTATGTATATCACTTCACCTCCATCATTTAACTCGGATATGATATCTGTGATAGGAGATCGTTGCACCGAGAATCAGGTGCACAATGATCGATTGATTGGGATATGTCGAGTCATGATCCAACCAATGAATTCCCGCAACGAATGATGAAAAGGAGGAGAAAATCATAAGTAAAAGGAGAGTAATGGACCTCAATATATGTTCATGGGGATCATGGTTCATTACTATTATAAAAACAATCAAATTCTTCCACCAATAATTACAAGATCCACTCCCAATAATTTTTTTGCAGAAACAATACGCATACCGCAAGGTTATGATTAAACCAAGGATCAACCTGTTCGTTTGATGGTCTGTGTTCTACATGGAAATGATTAACCCAGAAGAAAATCCAAAATTACACATCCTACATTTGATTTTTATTTCTTGATGAATAATTTTGGTCATTGCATCATAATTATTGGCATGATCCATCAAGAACGTTGTTCGTCGATCATTGATCTATGATTCTGTCGCCATTTCGTTGAGAGGTTTCTTCAAAGATAACCCCAGAAATTCTTTTTCATTCTCAGTTTATGGGTATACCATAGAAATTTTTTCATAAGGGTGATTTTGAATGCAATATTCACTACATCAACAAAATAATTTTTCTTTATATTATTTAATGATGAATAAATTCTTTTCATGTTTTTCCATAGAAGACCCACACTAACTAAGTTTAAGTTGTGACTGGGGATAAAACCACATTAAACACATAATGGTGGTCTTGGATTTCAAATATGAGTCATTGTTCATGATTTAAAAGGATTAGAATATAAAATAATTGTATTTATTAAATTTATTTACAAATAAATGAAAATAATATCTTTTACAAATGAATCGCATCAACTAATGTTAGGCCTCACCTATGGTAATGTCGCTACTCTAAAAACAATAGTGTACTCAGATTTCTTATTCAGGAACCTATTTACGAGTTATTCCATTTATTCATGAAAACTTCTTACATGATTTATTAGAAACTATAAATTTTTCAAAGAACTCTTCCAGACACACCTGGACTCATAATCGCACATTGTATAAGCGTATGGTCTCATAATTTTTCCAAATATTTTCTAAAAAATAAAAAAATTAGAGTTATTAAATTCTCCCCACCTTAGCGATTTATGTCCCTATAACTTCAAAAGTAAGACTACTCAAAAATATATGGGTAATGTGAATGAATCTGAGGCTCCCTCTCCCATGTGCTCTCCTAGAGATTCCTGTGCTACCACCAGACATGCACAAAATGAATTGAAATCCCATGAAGGATCCACTATTTACAATCTTCAATATCCCTTGGGTACTTAGAAAACTTTTCTTCATCTTCAATGTCCAGCTCACCCCATTTGATGATGTGTGATGGGTCATGAATGTACCTCAACAACTGCGACATGTGAAAGACGTCATGTACCCGATCCAATTGTGGGGGTAGAGATAAGAGATATGCCATCTCACTGACTCTACATAGAAAATAAAAAGAGATGACGAACCTTGGAGATAACATTCCACCCCAGCCAAAAATCTATAACCCTCATCGAGGTGAGGCCCAAATAAAGACAAATTCTTCTTCCTCAAACTCCAATGGTCTACAGATTTTGTCATTAGAATATTTTTGAGGGACCTGTTTAGTCTTTATCCACTCCTAGATTATTCTCACCTTATTGGTAGTGTCTTTTACCAACTCCGAGTCTATGTTTGCTGACTCAATTAGGTCAGTCAAGCAACATGGTATTCTACAGGGTTTCTCAAACAAAGAATCAAATATTGTCATACCAATGGTGGAACGATAGCTACTTTTTGAATAAAAACTCTACCAGTGGAAGGATATCCTCTCAACTATGGATGAAGAGCTGTGTACAAGCCCACATCATGTTCACTAGGACCTGAATGGACCACCCTATCTGACAGTCTGTGGGTGAAATACTAGGCTTAAGAGAAACTGAGTCCTAAACGCCTTCTGCAATCCCATCCACAATTGGGATGTTAAACATGAAATAGGATCTAAAACTATCATTGATGGGACTCTACGGAGTCGAACTGTCTTCTTCTCATAAAAGTGTACCAAGCCCTCTATTGATTTTATGCTCTCGGATATCTAGGATGTGTTCTGACTTGGTGAGTTAGTCAATGATCAACCAAATGTCATCGGGTGACGTGGAAATATATGGTAAAACCATCACAAAGTCCATCCGAATTTCATCCCTCATCCATTATGTCACATTAAGTGGTTGAGCTTAACCTGCTAGAACCTGGTTCACAACTTTCACCAGCTGGTATATAAGGCATCAAGAAACGAACTCTGCAACTGCCTTCTTCATCCATATCCACCCAAACTGACATCAAAGGTCCTAGTACATCTTCACCACAACTAGATGCACCACCCAATGGGATTCTTGAAACTCTCTTAGAACCTCCTCCCCCAACTGCATTAGTATGACTGTACATCCTTTGAAAAGAACGACATGCTCCCCACCATTGGAATATCTATTAGTATAATTTCCTATGGATATTTGATCAAATAGAGTCTCAAAATTAGTATACCCAAGATGTTCCTCCCTCACTGACTGCAAGATTGGAGGGGTTACCACCATAGATTGGAGGTACGATGCTCCATCTCCATCCACAAAGGGTAACTGTAATGAGACCAACTGCTCTGACACCTTATTTAGTAACTATGAACTAGATATCCTAATAAGAGCATCTACAACCACATTCCCATTCCTAGGAGTATAGAAAATATCAAATAATTACAAGAAATCCTACCTATACCAATGCATCTATACCAACGGTTTGTAAGAAATATTATTATTGGTACCCTTTCCCAACAGTTTTTTCAAACCATTGAAAAAAACCCATTTTTAGACAACTTTTACCAACAGTTTAGAAAAAACGTGGTAAAAGAGTATGGATTTCCCAATAGTTTTCCCAAAATTTTGGGAAAATATCACTTTCTCATAATTTTTCCCAACATTTTGGCCAAATCGTTGGGAAAGAATATAGATTTCCAAACAGTTTGGCCAAACCGTTGGAAAAATCCTACATTGACACCACTTTTCTCAATGGTTTGGAAAAACTGTTTGGAAATCCATACCCTTTCTCACCCATTTTTCCAAACCATTTGGAAAATCAAACATTAAGACCACCTTTACCAATTGTTTTGACAAACTGTTGGGAGAATCCCACATTAACACCACTTTTCCCAACAGTTTGGAAAAAACGTTGAGAAAGGGTTTGGATTTCCAAACGGTTTTTCCAAACCGTTATGAAAATCCAATTTTGATACCACTTTTCCCAAGTGTTTGGAAAATATTTTTGGAAAGGGTGGGTACCTATCCCAACGGTTTTCAGAACCTCTGGGATAGGTACCCTTATATTTTATGACTGTTTTGTCAAATATCATTAAATAAATCAATATAAAAATTACATATAAATATAAATATAAATATAAATATATTTATATTTATCCAAATATATTCAAAAAGGTAATTTTAGGATAATGCTAATTTCTTTGATATACAACACATAGGTTTTGGGTTCAAACCTTCACTGTAATTTTTTTATTCTAATTTACATACAGGCTATACCAACGGTTTGGGGACCTATACCATCGGTTCCAAATAGTAGGTATTGGTAATATTTCCATTAGTGAAGTCATACTCAAGGTGGAAGTCTAGACATGACCTTAGTCATAAGTATATATCCTTCTTATAGAACATTTACTTGAGACTCTTATGATTAGGGTATATGATAAACTACTCACCCATAATGTAGTTTTTCCACATCTTCATTGCAAAGACTATGAATTCTGATTCAAGATCAAAGGTCACATAGTTCTTATAATTTGGCCTCAATTGGCATGAACCATAATCACTCACTTCTTTCCACTTCATCAAGACACAACCGATTCCATTTCCAAATACATCACAGAAAACTACGTAGTCGACACCCATTTACAGAAATCTCATCATTGGGGTACTTTCCAAAATTTTCGTCAACTTTTGAAAGCATTGACCTAGGGTTAACCTATAAGAACCACTGTAACCCTATCAAATACTTTGGTATGTTGTTGATACCTGGTAGTGGATACTCATTCTCCACACTCACTTGGTTTATGTTTTATAAATCCACACACATCCTTAATCTCTTGTATTCTATTTTTTTAAAAATACTGGGGCCGCCCAGGGTAAAACACTAGGTCTTAAAATGGCCTTCCTCTATAAGTCCTCTAATTGAACCCTCATCTTGGTAACCTCAATAGGATCTATCTGATATGCTGGTGATGATATCAGTATTGTACCAAGGTATAAACCAATGCAGGTGTCTATCTCTCGATGGTTAATTAATGTACGAGCATCTTCTGGAAAGTAATCCTTATACTTCACCACTACTATTGGGGACTGAAAATTCATAATATCTACTGCTATGAGGGTTATGTGAGACAAATCATGAGTAATCACCTACACCCTCCAATGCGTGAGTTTATCCTATGCTTCCCGTGTTTTCTTTTCTCTTTCAAAGGAAAACCTCATTCCATAACTGTAGATATACCGCACCCTTTTCCTAAAATAATAAATTTTGGAATGGACCGAAGATAACTAATCAATAACAAGATCGACCCCTTTTTTACTCGAAGCTTCCACAAATAAGTTCCAACCGAAACTATTTCCTTTGAGGTTGTAGACACACTATTTGCACAAGTGTGATCATAAAGTATCGTCTAGTAGGTGTCTCCAAGCATAAGGGTTGATTCAATGGTATAACGAAAATATCAAGGTCTCATACATAATTTGTGACAAGAAAATAATGGCTTGTATATGTGTATATAAATACAGATGATAAAGTATAATAGCCAAGAATATACCTTGAATCATTATTGGAGGCTCTGAATTATATGCCTCGACCACCTGTAGTTATTCACTCCCCTTCCCTCTAGATCCCCATGCCTAGAGAGGACAACCATGGGGTAGTGGGGGTGACATGTCAAAATGTCTTCCACCTCATATTGATCTCCCGGTTCCTCTTTCGCATCTGCCACCCTATGGATCTACCTAATATTATTTCTAAATCTGCCTCAGTGGATCATCTATTGTTTCCCTGTCAATAGCTTGGTATATTAGACAATCTCTAGCAAGATGTCCCCCACTACCACATGAATAGCATCGCTTTGATCTAGGATGAATCGACCAACCCCATGAGTCCTAAATGGTAGAATCCCTATTCTGGGCCATCCACTTATGACGTCTCCCACATAAATGTTTATGAGGCTGACATCGGCTTACCTATACCAAGGTCACTACTATTTCCTTCCCACTGCTCACTACCACCGGCTATATCTACCCAACCAAGGAACCTTAAGCTGCCAAACCCTTCTATAGCACAACATCATATGTAAAAATTCATATAGGGGATACACTAGTTCATTTGTATCTTTTCAGACCTCACTAGAAGGTTGGATCCCTGTAGTTCAAATAGTGTGTCATATCCATCGAGTACTAGGAGAGGTTGGTATGCATTGAAGAATAATTAGACACTGATATGTCGTCATTCCAAAGATATATAAGTTCATAGATTCAAATATACTTCAACATATAAGGGGATAACTCCTCTCTGAAATGGTCCTCAAACTCTTCCCATGGAAGGGTCACATCATTTTATGATTGGGTAACTAAACCCCAACATCGCCCTACTAAACCAAAAAGAAGGCTCGATGCCAAAACCATAAAATGATTCATTGGTGTCCTGTCTAAATGGAAATATTAATTCCACACCTCAAAATAGTCTTCACCCACATGTGTGATAAGATGGCCTCAGAACCTAAGAGGATTCTACTGATGAAACTCATGTAGCATGCTCAACATGTGTTATTCATCCACTATAACTGCAAGTACCATGTGCTTCTCTACTGGTGACAGTATGGATGGTGTACTACTTGAAGGTAACTAAGGGGGGATTGATCCCTATATCAAAGCCTTTTCACTAATGGTGTCATCCTCATGATCAAGATGATGAATCCTAGATGGTATACATTGTGAAGACAACCTATAAGAGGAAAATATGTACCATCAGTTTGTCTAGAGAGCTGACTCAAGAAGGACATGAAAACAAAAAACCCCTTCCAGTATGATGCATGTACCATTATTGTTTTCTTTTAAAAATTTTTCTCATGTACTTAGTCAAAAAGTAGGTTTTTAGATTCCTGGTGTATGGATACATCAGGTACCACCCCATCACTGGAGTCCCTGTACTGGAATCTAAACTCAAAACAATTTTCACAATTTAACTAAACCAATCTCACATACTCTCAGTTCCAATGTAGAACCAAACTTTTTTGATACCAACTTGTTATGACCCATATTAGTGGGGCATGTGCCGCGACTCCCCAATCTTACCTTCAATAGGCCAGGGGATGGTTACTAGCACTGAGTAAGCATATCAATAACATGAGAGGTATTGCCCATGTACCTGTACAAATGCACTCATATCTAAGACCAAATTGATGAAATTTAATAAAACTAAAAATAATGTAAATTCATGAATAGAACTAAACCAAAAAAACAGAGTACAATAGGGAATGTAAAGTGTAGTAATGTAATCATGTCTAGAATATAATCCGCAAAAAAGAAAGATTTTGTAAACTACAAAGTCCAACATGTAAAAAAAGGGGCGAGGAAAACTATATGAAGTCGTAGGCACACCTTGGCATGTATGAACTCACAATGCACCACCTGGTCCTTGTCTTTGTCTGCCTAGAACTCTTTAAAAATGTTCTCTTTTCTACACAAGACATGAAACATGTGGGAAAATCTTGTGGAGTAGTGAGTATAACAATACATACAAGGGAACCCTGAAACCACAATGAAATACACAATGTAAATGAAAATTCAACTCTACACTAATATGTGTCTGAAACACATATAACAAAGATATCTAGATAAAATCCATCCTTGACTCGTAATACTGAGGTAAAACCCAACAACCATATACCATCACTAGGTATTTAGTCCAAAGATTCCACAAAAATGTATCGGGGGGAATACAGTCCTGAGCCAGATAACATTGATGACATCCGCATAACAAGTACAGTTCATCAAGATCTATCATGAATGAGATATATAGATAGATCTGAAGACAGAAAAGATACACTCTCTCTGGGTGTACTCACTCCACAGGTCGATAAGATCATAATACAGAGATTAGGATCACTACTACGACTATGGAGTGATAGAAAAAATTATACAGATTCACCTACTAAGTAGAGGATTGATTTCTGTAAGAATTGTTTTCATCGATACCAAGACTCTACACAGGGAATAATAATGGATATAGGATCCTACTATAAGACTCTTGGAAGGGATTCCAGCTACTCTATATAGAAAGTCCTACTAAAGGGATCATATGATTTGATGTAGGAAACGACACCCACTAACCTTTAGGGGATCGATCAAGGGTACCAACACTTTCAAAACATGTCCAATAAATGGTGTAAAAGTAGATAAATCCATGTAGAATAGAGTACAAGAAGTTTAGTAGAGTCACATTCAATGTTCCTTGAACCCAGGTACCGAACTCGTACAAATAACTATGTTAGAAGTACATGTCATGTAAAAATAGAGTACATGAAGTTTCGAAGGGTAACACGTAGTATCCATCCATCTAGGGTCCACCTATGTAATTTGGAAGCATTCTAGTACATGGTGTCAACCCATGATCACCTACCCATGTTCCAGTACATGGGGTACCCCATGTTTCTGGTCTAGGTCTGGTCGTGTGGTGGGGTAAACACCGTGTAGGCATACTATGTACTCCACCACATGTCCATGTACATACCTATATTCAAGAAAAACTTCAGGGAAGGTCCCACACACTGTGTGAAAGGAGTCACACGCCGTATGATAGTCTACTACCTCATAAAACTCTTGTCACCACAGAGAGGCCTGACACCCTGTGAAGTCCAGATTAGACCATAGGTGGCGTACGATTTTACAAAATCCATTGTTTGTGCTATAGTCATCTCCTTTTCTACCCTGGAGATCATTACATCCATGCCTTTCCAATAATCATAAGATCCGGCCTCATTCAGTCACACCCTCGCCCTAAAAATGTGTTTCTTCTTCCGATCCTGTCACACAATGTACTAAAAAGGGTCATTCTTCATTCTATTGATGTGCGTCGAAAACATTGATTCAAGGATCCACCATTTAATGAATAGATCTTTGTCTATTTTTATACCTTTTTGTGTCATGCTGATACCAGATCTACATTATTAGATAATTCCCTGTGAATCAGGTGCACAATGATCGATTTATCTTGATTTGTCGAGTCTTGGGACAATAAAATAATGTAAAAGAAGGAAGATAAATGTGGGGGGGGGGGGAGAAAGGGATAAATCTGAAATGAGTAAGAGACCTTGATCAATGTCCATGTTGATCACAGTTTGTTTCCATTACAAATACGATTTAATTTTTCGAAAATCATTTAAGGATCATTTTCCAATGATATCCTATCAAAATAAAACCCATACCGCAAGGTTATGATCAAACCATAGATCAACCTGTTCATTTGTTGGTCTGTGTTTTCCATGGAATTCAAGAACAGGGAAATAAATCCAAAATAACACATCTTAGCTTTGATTTGAATCACTCATGGATGATGTTTGGTCGTTTCCTTACTGTCGTTTGTGAGATCTGTCAAGAACTGTGTTCATCAATTCTCGATCTGTGATTCCATAACCATTTCCTTGAGAGTTTCTCCAAATATATACCAAGAAATTAATTAGAGTTCCCAAGATTATGTAGCTAACCCTTGGATTTCTACATAATTAATATTTTAATGGAAATTTCTGCTGTGTCGAAAAATTAATTTATCTTTAAATAATTTAATGAATATTATATGATATTAGTTTTTTTTCTAGAATACCCACTCCTACTAATGTTTGTCACTCACAGGGAAAAAATGACATTAAAAATTCAACGGTCGTATCATATTTCCAATTTGAGTCATCATTCATGAGTCATTATGATTTGAAAATAAAATAATTTTTTTATATTAGTTTATTTGTGGTTATGTCAAAAAACTCTATTTCTTAGCCGAAATATATAGGTTGATGTCAGGAATCATATAAGGTAGAGTAACTTCTCTAATAATAGTAGTGCCTTCAGATTTATGATTTGAGTACTCATTTAAGAGTTATAACACTTTTTTAGGAAAACGACTCGCACAATTTATTAAAAATCGAGCATTTTCAACAAATTGTTCCTGTAAAACTGATACACAAAATCTAAAGTTGTCTCACCTTCTGGTCTCAATATTATTACAAAATATTTCTAAAAATTAAATCCAAAAACTTCGAGTCATTACATTATATGCCATATTAAACTCCATTTTTCAATTTTTGTCCCCGTTCCTATAATACCAATGAGATTCTCCGATATCCATTTCAAACATAAGGGAACAATGAACTACCTACTCGTAGAAACCAAAGTCTTGAATGACTAATGATTTTTGTAGAATCTTTTTTAGTCTACTAAAGAAGTATCAACCTTGCTTTGGGTGTTCATGATAAAGCCAGAGGTTTAACATGAATTCCTTGTGAAGTTTTCATTAAACACCCAAATAGACTCATATTCTATTTACTTCAATCTGAGGAATTCCATTTCCATCTTAAGATGGATGGTTTGGGGAAAATATTAATTGAAAAATATTTCCTTAAAATCATCCAATTCCATGGAATCAATTTCCTCCATGGACATTGTGTTCTTGATCAGTGTCCACCATCGACCAGCTACCCCATCAAAATGAAAAAATTCCTGTAAAAAATTCTCATATTATGAACACTAGAGGATATAGAATATATTATAGTTGGAGTTTATCCAATTTTTGTCATGGAGGGGATCAAAAGATCCACTAATAATTGGAGGCCTTTTAAATAAAATGTATTTATCCCATAATTTCTATTTATTAAGAACATGAGGGAACTCAACATGATTGAAGATTTTATTCATAAATTTAGCCAGTTGAGCAAGTTCAATAATGATGTTTTGAGAATCAGTTCCCATCATATTTGACATATCATTATAGAAATCATCACATTTTCTGTCACATTTATTTTTGAAATAGGTTATTATGTTTCTATTTTCTAACTATAAAATAAAATGTATATTTAATGGGTATGAATACTTAGCTAAAAAGAATATAAAAATAAAAAATTAAACATTGAAGGATAAAATTTTAAATTAATAGTATATCTTAACTTTTGATACTCTGGATACCAATGGTGATAAAATTATACCTATAATTCATACTAATGTACTCTAGTTTTAATATCCAAAAATAGCTGGAACGTCTTCTAATACTAACAATAGAGACACTATACTTTTTCAGAAATTGTTACATGATTTTTATCATAATTTGAAAATATAAAAACAAAAATAAAAACATATTTTTTTAATCTACATAATGAGATCCTAATTTACATTGTACTCTTACATCTGTATAGGATTGTTTGGGGAATACATGAACCAAAGGGATGAGCTGAAAATACTAGTAATAAAATAAGAATAAAACTAAATCATATCACATGGGTTAGAAGGCATAAAATTATGGATTAAATCTATGGAACACGAATAAACACAAGGAATAATGACTTGTATAACAAGGGAAAATATATCCATGGAACCATAAGAGTGTGGAAACCTCATATAAATTTTCATCAACATGAGTCAAGAATATCTCAAAAGACTATATCACATGGTGGGAAAAGTCCTATAAAGGAATTAGGTTCACTCTCTATCCCAAAATGAAGTCTCATGAGTCTAAACCATAACCAATGCATTGGAGTGCTATATGGGGGAACCCATTATAACATGTTCATTCATATGTGTGCCACATGAAGAATAAATAATTAATGAAACCCATGGAAATAATTTGATGTCATAATCGTGTCATAAGGAATAACAAAAAGGAATATCAAAATGGTTTTCATGAAAGAATGGATATAAATCATACACTGACACTTATTTAAAAAAATAGGCAAAGATCATGATATATGATGTATAATTGAAGTGCAAATGTTAAAGAAAGGTGTTTAAGAAAAAATTTAAACAAAACACTTTAGTGTAGTTTAGTAAAAATATTAGAGGGAATTTAAAGAGAAAAATGAATATTTGGTTTAGTAAAACCAGAAATGAAAAAAATGTTGTTTTTCATTTTAATATCAATGATTTTAGAAACAAAAATGGTTTTATAATATATGTAAAACCCTAAAAAAGAAGAATAAAACGATCTCAATACATGAGTATGGAATATATAAATAAAATTTATAATAATTATATAAAACTAAATTAGAGTTCCATTAGTTTAAAGGGAGATAAAGTGTAACCAAAAGGAAAAATAGTAGTTCAGGAAGAAACCATTACTCTATATTTGAATGTGTTATGTAGTTGATATTAAAATCTAGGACAATCAAGTTAAATAAGTTAATTAATTAATTCAGAAAATTTTGTGATTTTTTTACTTAAGTATAATGTAATTTTTTAATTTATTCTTTTTATGGTTTATGAGATTCAATTTCATCATTCTGGCGCATTCGTTTCCCTGATTATCATGATTTTTTTACCTGTATACATGTACAAAAAATCATATAAAATGATAGAAGTTTTCCAATATTGAAGTTATATATTATTAATTAAAATAAAAAATTTTAAATATTTTATTTAATCATATATTAATTTGGGGTGAAGATGAATCATTATATAAGATTTCAATGATAATCATTTAGATTATTTTGGATCTTTTTTGATCCTCAAAAACTAGTGTTATTTTATTAATTAATAATATGTGAATAAAGTGGTTCTAAAACATAAAATTTGTTTTAATACATATATTGTTATATTTTTTAACCGAAAAATGGTTTTATGAGTATTATTAAAGGAGGGAATGCAAATTGGAATCTTTTTCATCATTAAATGTGATAAATTAACTGATCACAAATGATTTTTTCATTTTTTGTAAAAAAGAAGAGTTGAAATAAATAATGATGGATGATTACATTAGCAGAATAATTTTCCATTATATGTAACATAATAGAGTTATAATACCATTTGAATGATAATATTTTATGAGAGAATAATAACTGAAAAAAGTTGAAAAAAAATTAAAATAAAAGAAAGAGTATTTGACCTATTGAATCCTCTTCTAGAGAACCTTTTTAGGGGGGAGTGATTTTTGTATTTTTTTGAGACCAATGGATCCTAGACATGGGGGAGTTTATTGGTAAGAAATTTCTATATAATTTGGACATGGATCAATACTTGAGAGGTGTGAGGTGAAGAGTTGGTATTTATAAGGGACGAGGGAAGATTTTTATAATTATTTTATTCATTAGATTATTTTTTCCTCAAGACTATGAATTATTAGATAATTATAAATAAATATATTAATATAGTTAATGGGAGTTTTAGATTATTGTGTTTACATCAGTGATGAATCAAGGAATATTTTATTTAACTTATAATGTACATATATAGTAAATTAGTTTATTTTACTATTAACAAAAAATCAAGTATTTTAGAGAAATCCACGAAATTTAACGTAACCATTTTTTAATGTGTAGAGTTACGAAATGGACTCTATTTTTTAAAATAATTTTTAATATCTGAGAAATTTATTTTTTAATTAAAATAATCATTTACTTTTAAAATAAAAATTTTAAAATTATAACTGATTTTATATCATTTTGATATTTTTATTGAGATAAGTTTTCTTTCAAACCTTATATATTAATAATGAAATAGAAAAAAAAGTTCTGTTTAAGAAAAAAATCAACACTTTATTAATATTTTATAAAACATTTATTTACTTATATTAAGAAATAATTATATCATATTATCATTTTGAAGATGGCTAAATTTTATTTATACTTTCCTAGGAGAAGTTACTATTCTATTTTATGGATTACTATTCATATGGTTCGCGTTACTATTTCAATGTTCATCTTACTGTTACATTGGTTTAAGTTCCTCAATATATAAAAATAAATCCTATTTCATTCATTTATAATTTATAGTGTTTCAATTATGTTCTCTATTTCATTTTTTTATCATTTATACTATATAACATATTTATTAAAAAGGAATTTTTATTGATAAAACTGTGGATCATTACACTATATATATGAGGATTTATGAAAATTGGATAACCTATTGTAATTATTTTGTTGTAATGTTAACTAAATTTAGATAGAATATCATATCATTATACATATGGATAAGATGATATCTTAGTTCTTCAAGAACAAAAAAATGACCTCCATTTTTGGAGTAACCTATGGAGTGGAAATTGGTCAAGACACAACAAATGGGAAGGATTGTGAATATCAAGTGGAATTAAATCAGTTAATTAGAAATTATTTCGAAAATTATTCAAATCTAGGAAAAGTATCATGGAAAAAAATCCTAAACCATTCATTTATTATGAATGAAACAGACCCTTATATCATCGTATCTTTATAGTTTCGTGATCCATAACATTCTCTGAATCACCCACCTCTATTTATCACTATTTAATATCACTATCCTTATAAAATTGATAGTTATATTTCTCATCCATGTACATATTTTCATGTTGAACTTATATTCTCTATTATAGAAACCTAGTTATGAGTTACTTTGGGTAACCATTTTGTATCCAACATTCCCCTTTTCAAAAAACATTTTAGTGTTTGTTTTTATGATGTGTGTTTATATTGAAGAATGCATCTAGTATTAATCCTTTTATGAACCATAATAATTAAATATATAAATTAATTTTATGGTGGGTAGAATGTGACAACATAATATTTTGTGAAATATATTTTTTCAAATTAATTTAATATTTTTTATATTATTTATTTCACGAAACCATGAATGCATCTTGTGTTTAATGAAATCACTAACTTGTTTTATGTTTCACATAATTTAAATTTATGATTATGCTACAATAAAAATTATTATATTTTGGTACATTAAACACTATGTTTTTATTTTGTGACACACATTTCCCGGTTCCTCTTATTTCTTGTAATAAATGAAAGTCTTATTTTTACAAAAAAATAATGAACTATAAATAATATTATAAAAATTTTGTTATATTTGTCACCTATTTGTTGAATGTCAGTGATGAATATAATTAATTAAATTATAAAAATAATATTTAAAAATGAATATATTAATTATTATTTGGTGACCAATAAAATAGAAATGTAAATAAAACCCTTCTGAAATCATAAGAAATATTTTGCTGGAAAATAATATTTCTGCAATAAAAAAAATTTACCTTATAAAATTTATTAATTTTTTATAAATTCATTTATTGATATATATATATATTTTATTTTCAAAAAATTATTTTACATTCATCTTATGTGTTTTACGGACAAGAGACAAAAACACATCTAATTTTACACATAAAAAATCTATATATTTTTTAAAGCTAATCTTATCACCTTTTAATAACACACCATTATTAATTCCAATTTTCAATAATTTTATGAACTTTATTTCATAAAATAAATTTAACTTTTTAAATTTAAATTTAAAAATTATATTAGGGTACATTTTTGGTATTTTTCAGAGAAGTTTCATTTTTTGATAAATAGTGATAAATAGTGAATTTTAATTGAAATTTAAATTTTTTTCTAAATTTTCTAAATAGATAACTTATATTTTAAAATTATTTTAAAGTATATTAATCACAAAATTAAATCTATTAATACAAATTATGTCATTGGAATCAATTTCACATTTAAATTGGATATAGAAACATTTAACTTTTGAACATTTTTACTTTAAAAACCTATTGGCTCATCCCATCCGTAGGATTAAATTTTAATTAATTTATTCCACTAATGTGTTGAAAATTTTTAAAATTTGAATCCATATTTTGAATCATAATAATTTATTATTTCAATTAATTAAAATTATTTTTTTCCAAAATAATAGTTAAGGTAATTTAAAATAATTAATGCGATTAAGGTTCAAATGAGTTTACATAATAGTAAAAAATTATCTTAAGGGGAAATATAATATCGAATTATCTCAAAAAAAGAAACATTTATACCATAACCTACCTATTATAGAAACAATACCATTATTGGAGGCACGTGATGTATGGATGCCTCTCAATTGTGTTTTCGTTTTGGTATTTATAGTAACGCCCTTCCACCTCCACAATAAAATGTAGCTCACCACCATCACTTATTAATATGTATTAAAAAATTTGGATAATACTAAACCATTCAAAATAACCTCAAAAAACACCTAAATTAATTATAGAGGCCTCAATTTTGGAATAAATCCATCAAAGGAAGCACTTTTGTGTAAATCAAAAGGATTTACCCAAATAATAAGTAACATCCTTCAACATGCACTTTTAATTACTTCTTCCTCCACCACCAAATTTTTTTTATTTAATTATTATATAATAAACTAATAATAAAATATTTTATAATATGTTTTTATGTTATTGGTTTGACCTACACTCACATGCACTTCAATCTAATGAGATACACAATAATAGTTTGTGTGTATGACAAACTACGGCCTAACGAACCAATGTTGTTCGTTCTTCCATTAACACCTTTCATGGTTGTCAATAATGATGAAATTACTATTTTTATATGATATATTTTGTCTTTATGATGTATTTTATACATTAAGATTATTATATAATACAAAGATTCATGCTCTTTATTTTGATGGAATATGGTAACTTTGTTGGTGGTTGTGTGGAGTACCACCTCCTGAATGAAATGTCATTCATTCATACTTTACATGGAATATATTAAGGATGGGTTTAGTAAAGTTATATGATATATATCAAATAATAATTCTACTATAATGATAATATATATATATATATATTCCATTTACTTAGTTTCTTTTAATACGATAAGAAAATGTAAACAGGCTTCATGCATACGTATGACCTACCATCTCTATGAACAGTGCATATCATTTTCTATTAATATCATCTATAGATTATTATAAATACATATATGGGGAACATATATAATACTTATATATTTTTTTAACATTTTAGAGATACAAAAATCATAATAAATGAAAAATGGAAAAAATAACACGTTAAAACATATATGAAAAACATAATAGATATTACCAGAAACATAACATTAACATTGAATTGTTAATAAATGGGTAATATAAATTCTTAATAAAATAATATATGATGTGATATATAATAAAATATTTCAGTATTATATGTATAATAAACTACATTTGTTATATTGGAGGTTTGAATGTGTACAATGAAATACAAGACTCAAGGTAATGGTTTTCTCAACTCATTTTTGTTTAAGTGAGATATATGCTATATTCACCACTTATTATGGTTTTTTGGTATATATAATGCCTTCTGACAAGTTATATCATGAATTTAAATTATTTAATTCAATTAAATGTTTTATGGTGTTATTTATTCATTTATCTCAAGATTTATTTGTTACTCATGTAGTAATGGGATTTATAATCTCACTTTTATTTATACGAGTCTTACGCCTTATCCAACACTAATTCCTTTTGTGTGGTTTATAAACATTACATTAATGTATTATTTAATTATGATAATAAAATTTACTGTTATTTATATATCCATTATATGATCACTCTTTCAGGGGACTTAAATTTCCAAAGTCCCCAAACTAGTAAAGTAGTTTTGTCTCAATTTTCCTTCATTGAGACACATGTTTTGTTATAAACAATTATTATTTTAGGTGGTTTCTATACTTCCCTTTGTAAAGTTTTGTCATGAATATACATATTTTAATAATATTTTAATCTTAATTTAATGTTATTATTTCAAGTGGATTTTGAATCAAAGTTACCTAAGTGGTACGATTTTATTTCTACAATCTCATAATTTATCATGATTATTTATGATTATGATCCCAGGGATGAAATATTATGATCTATATCTCAATAATTCTAATGATTTTTTCCCAATAGTTTTTAATTATATCTTCAATTAATGGTACAATTTTCCCACTCTTTAGTACATAATATATGTTGGAAAACATTTTTATAGAAATCAGGCTTTATTTATCTCTTCGGTCAGAATTATTTTTTACTCAAAAAGTATGTTTTCTAAAAATATTTTTAAAAAAATTAAAAGTTTTCTAGAATAATTTTTTAATAAAATTATTTTAAAAATGGTTTATATTATTAAATGTGTTTAAAATAGTTTTCGAATAATCATTTCTAAAATTTTAAAGAAAATATTTTGAATTTTTTTATGATTATAAAGTATTCTTAATGATTTATTGTAAAGACCAAGAAATTTCAAGAAATTTTTTTTCTTAAATTCTTTGAAATTTTACGAGTCTGAAGTTTCTAACGGTGCCTGATTCTAAGGCCCGGTGTGCCCAGAATCAATTTCAGAAGTTTTGTTCTGGTACTATCAGTAAACGCACGTTTGAGTTTTTATATCTTGTGAACTGGTGCTCGAAATTAAAATCCGAGGACACGGATGAACTCGCATCGCCGAGATTTTCTTAAGGACACCTCTAATGCAGTTGCATTTGTTCAAGAGCAGAAGTTAATTTTGGGGATTCTTAATAAATTAAATAAAATTTATGAGTTACAAAATTTCATTTTGTTGGTGGTTTTTATCTCTAAAGGTAAGTTGGAGGTAGGGCCCATGCTCCACATAACCTCCCATGGGAGGATATTGTGTGGTGGGGCCCACATGAGCACCGAACCCCTCAACTACCCTTGAACCCCATCAACTCCCCTTGAATTTATTGAGCCTACCCATTCTTCATTTATTTTGGGTGAACTCTCCACCTTCCCTCCCCCTTAATTGTGCCAACATAATTACTTAATTCCATAATTAATTAATTTGTGGTGTGATGAATTCTTTTGAATTCATTTGAATTGCATGTCATCTTTAAAATATGAGGGAGCCTATTATTTTATTTGGTTTGCCAATTTTCTATTGGGAGGGTTTGGGAGAATTAAGAAGAAAGTGTTCTTCCACGAGGAACATCCTCTCCAGTTCTTCAACCAGGGAAAGAATGTGAGGCGACTTCCACAAGGAACACCTGTCTTTCTTCCTCTTCCTCCTCATCAAGGGAGAAGATGCCGCCCATATAGAACGTCGCAAACAACGACGCTTCCTCCTCGGATGCACCCCAACGTCAATGAATCGATGCTGTCATCAACGAATGAACATTAAATCAAGGTAGGGGGATTTTGGTTTATTTATTTGAACATCTGAATTATACCCTTGTACATTGGTGATTTATTTGGATTGATGGTGGAATTTATTTTGTTATCACTTAATGTGTAGGGCGCAGGCCGAACAAACACAGACCGATGACCCTCCGTCGATTCTTTGTTGTGTTAACAATGGAGGTGGAGTGAAAAGGGCGTCGTTCCATTGCACCATGCCGGAGAAAGAAGACCATGTCCATGAGGCGGCGATGAGTGAAGGCAGTGGAAACTGAAGGACGTTGCCAGGCCGGGCCGTGGTGGTGGTGAACCGGCACCGTCACGCTGGATGCGTGGATGAAAACCGTAGCCCGTATCCGCAGGCCTCTCGGCCGGAGAAGAACTGGTCGGCCTCATACCAGCCGGGCTGGAAGAACCAGCCAACTACGGCCCGTCAGGCAGGAGGATTGCGGAGCCCGTAGGCGCTGCGCGGTGGGGGAACCATGGCCCAAAACTGTGGTCCGCATACCGGCTGAACCGGCTGGCCGCCTGCCGGCCGGGCTGAAGAACTGTGACACAGCGTGGGAAGAACATTGGCCCGCTTTGTGGGCCACTTACACCGTGCAGAACCAGCCGACCATGCAGGGAGAGGCGGTGCCGCTCGGTGCTGCCAGGCGAACTAAACTGGTCCACTCCACTGGCCAGGTTCGGAGGCGGGCCGTGCCCCATCAGGCCAGGCCGACCCCCCAGCCGGGTCGGACCCGCCAAACCGGGTCGGGCCGACCCCCAGCCGGGTCGAACCCGCCGAATCTGGTCGGGACGACCCGCCAGCCCACTAGGCTTGACGAGCCGGGCCCGACATCGCCTAAATGTGAATATCTTCAAGACCACACGTCCGAATGACACATCGTCTAGGGAACTGAGACCCATATGATGTGGTGTTACTTTTGAAATAATCTAAGTGAGATTTGGACAACTTTGGAAAATGTATGGTTTTGGAATGAGTGTAAATCTAACCGGGCCCCCAGAACGGAAAAACTAATAACTCTCAGACCGGGCGTCTGATTGACGCACCGTCTGTCGCATTGGGTTCATAATGATGAGGTCGAACTTCGGGACACATTAACATAGGACATTGTGATAGTTGATGTATCGATCCCCTTGGATCGAGGACCGAACCTTCCCGAAATCGAGCGTGTTGTGTGCAGGAACCCTAGAGATTGCTGCAAAGACTACTGTTCTGGAATCCTTCGTGGGTTCGACGACAATGAAAACTGTACTGGAATCCTCTATGGGTTCGACAGTTCTGACTTCTGTTCCTGTATCCTATATGTGTCTGACATAATTGCTAGTCCTGTATCTTGTGTGGGTCCGACAACTGAGATGAATTATAGCTGGTCCTGTATCCTGTGTGGGTCCGACAGCTCTGATGAATTATAGTTGATCGTGTATCCTGTGTGGGTCCGACATCTTAGATGAGATAGCTGGTCCTGTATCCTATGTGGATCCGACAGCTTAGCTGGTCCTGTATCCTGTGTGGGTTTGATAGCTTAGATAATCTTGTGGCTACATCTGAACATCTGTATCTCTCTACTATTGTGGCATACCTATGTGAGCTGAGTCATGTCTTTCAACCATTATCATCGTGGGGATTGACTTTAATTCATTTGTGGAATTGGTTTGTGCTTGGGCTCATGATTTGTAGCCGGACTGAGATTGGTAACTTAGGTATATGTATGGGAATATACCTAAGTAGGGTTGGTTGATACTTCGTGATTGTATCTTTCTTATTTTGTTTATCCTTAGTGGATATTGTGAGTCCTTGTGGGTCTCGAGATTCCTAATGATTATCGTTATACTCACCGTAGCACAGGGTATGCCCGCACCTCATTGTGTTGGATGTAGATGAAGGATCGCGCTGATGGAGGCTGAGAGCGCCACGACTGGACGATACCCTGAGGTGGACCTTTTGACGAGTCAGCACACTGAGGAGACTGACAGACATGAGTTCTGAGGTGGCCATATGTACCTACCCTTTAGGTTGGAACCCCGGAGGATGATCCATGGGATTCTCTTTACTTTTTGCTATTTTTCCCTTTTCACTTGTATTTCTTGTCCAGTTGGGTTTGTATACCGGCCCATTTACTTTTCAGCACAGTCTTTTGTATTCAGGTTTAATTAGTGTTTTCTTCCTTTTGTGTACTCAATTGTGTTTGATTACTTTTATGAAGGAAATTCCTTTACAGCTTAGAGATTTATGCCTTTGGTGTAAGTGTCTTGCCCTTGGCCTATGTAAGGCAGGTTTTGTTTAGTCACGACACACACCCCGAGGGGGGGGGGGGGTCGTGACAAATTGGTATCAGTGGAGTCAGTTATACCACATAACTTAGACTCTGATTCTTTTAACGGAAATAATGATATGTGTTTTGGGTGGGGTTATTAGTTTAGGGAAACCAGTGTTGGTGCGGAGGCCGACATATCTATACACTAGGACTCTGACTTCTGATCTTCGACTCAGTGCACAAAAATGCAGATTGCATGTGTGTTTCCTTTGAAAAAGTTTCCTTTGTGATTCCTTTGTTTCAGGTCACCAAGTATACTTTTTTAACCATAGAGCACCTGTTTCTTTTCAAGATGTCCCCACGAAGGTATCCAGCGAGGGTTTCGAGTTTTATACGAGATGGTATCCCACTGAGTAATGAGGCCTCGGTGCAGGGCCCCATCATAGTGGAGGTAACGGTAGTACCACTACCCGCTGGGCCACCGATACCACCAGCTCTAGAAGTAGAGAGTGTACACCACCTGAGTACACTGCATGAGTTCCACTGCTAGAGGTCGCCCAAGTTTCAAAGAGAGATGGACCCACAGGCAACTGAGGATTGGTTGGAGGCTATTGTTAGAGATTTCAGATTGGAAGGGACACCAGCCGACCTCATGGTAATCCTTACCGCGAGTCTCCTCCATGAAGAAATATGTAGATAGTGGAGCCTGATGCTCTAGGTGCATGACAAGGAATCATTACTCTGGGCAGATTTCAAGAGCTGGTTCCAGGTAGAGTTTTTTCTAGCCACCCTTCATGTGGTGCATATTCAAGAATTACTACATCTGTATTAGGGAATCATGATAGTAGATCAGTACTCAGTGAGATTCAATGACCTATCACGCTACTCCACGGATATGGGGTGGGACCCATTCTTTAGGGCCCAGACATTTGAGAAAGGAATCAGGCATGAGATCAGGTCTTCAACGATTCCCCTCAGAATCCCAACACAGGAGGGGGTGCTGGAGTGAGCCCTTATAGTGGAGAGTTTTCTCACTGAGCAGTCACCAGTTGCGAGACCCACCACAAGGCAACACATAGCGGAGTCTTCTGCAGCCAGCAGTAGACAGATGTCGCAGAGGTCCAAGCGAACCAGGCCACCAGGTGGGCGATCTCAGGATAAAGGTTCGGTTGTGTGGGGCACACGAGATAGAGTTAGATATACGAGGAGCAGACAGTGCTATGCATGCAGCGGGCATGGCCACATGGCTCGTGACTGCCTGACCCGCCATGCAGATGAGCAGTAGATAGTAGAGGGACCTCCCATGAAGAGGTAGAGGTTTGACCATGGTTGTCTGCTGGGTGAAGGCAGACGTGGCAGAGGAGCTGGCCGAGCACTGGGTGGTGGACAATGTTTCAAGGCTCTACCACCACCACCACTAGGAGGTCCACGCCGACCATAAGGAGCTGGCGGACAAAGGAGGGCTCACATCCAGGCAGTCAAGGCCTACGACCATGGTGCACCTGAGATGATTCGAGGTACTATCTGTGTATACTCCACCCTTGTTTCAGTACTTATAAACATAGGTGCGAGTCATTCTTTCATTGTTTCTTCCCTTATTCGGAGATCAGAGATTCCGATGGAGTCGTTGGCTCAATCCTTACGGCTAGAGACTTCTACGGGAGTATAATCAATTATTACTCACTAGTGCCAGAAGTGTGAGCTTACTCTAGGAGGTGAGAGCTTCGGCTGGGATCTTCTTTTAGTGGCACTGAGGCCTTACCACGTCATTTTAGGTATGGAATGGTTATCCACAGTTCATGCTAAGATTGACTGTATTTGGCGCAAAGTACTGTATATCCACACGGATGGGACTAGGTTCACCTTCACTGGTGAGAAGGGATCCTATGTAGTGCAGGATGAAATTATGCAGAGGAGGGGGAAGCCGATCAAACATCTGTTGGCTAGTCTCATTCATGGAGAAATTGATGTGCAGATTCCGAGTTTTCTTCTTGTGGTGGATCAGTACGTGGATGTTATCCCTGATGACGTTCTAGGACTACCTCCTCACAGGGAGGTAGACTTCTACATTGACCTGTACCCGAGGACAACACCAATATATACTCCAACATATCAGATGGCTCCCTTTGAGCTTCGTGAGCTGTGGGTATGGCTGGAGGACATACAGAGGAAGGGATTTATCCGACCAAGTGTTTCATCCTGGGCATCCCAAATTTTGTTTTCCAAGAAGGCATATGGGAGCTTATGACTGAGTGTCGACTATCGTCGCCTAAATAAGGTGACCGTGAAGAACAAGTACCCACTCTCAAGGATTGAAAACCTCTTTGATAAGCTCAATGGATCACAATGGTTCTCGAAGATAGACCTCAGGTTAGGCTATCACCATCTCAGATTTTGAGATGAGGATGTGGGGAAGACGACATTCAGGTGTCGGTATGGCCACTACGAGTTCTTGGTTATGCCCGTCGGCATAACCAATGATATAGCAGTGTTCATGAGTCTCATGAATAGGATATTCCAGCCTTACCTCGATCTTTTTGTCAAAGTCTTCATCGACGACATACTGATTTACTGAACTACTGAGGAGGAGCATGCTTACCATTTTCAGGTAGTACTAGATACACTCCGAGAGAACCATCTATATGGTATAATCTTTAAGTGTTAGATCTGGATTCGAGATGTTCACATTCTAGGTTACGTCATCTCAGAGGCAGGAGTTGCATTGGATCCATCAAAGATCGATGCAGTACTTGCTTGGGAGCCATCCAAGAGTGTGACAGAGGTGCGGAGTTTTCTAGGACTGGATGAATACTATCGAAGACTTGTTCCAGACTTTTCCAGAGTTACAGCACCACTCTCAGCATTGATGAAGAAGGGGAAACCCTTCATGTGGTCAGAGAGATGCTAGTAGATCTTTTATGAGATGAGGCAGATATTGACCAGTGCACCCATATTTAGGCTACTCGAGGAGGGCATTGGGTACATAGTTTACTGCAACGCATCAGGGACCGGACTCGGGTGTGTCTTGATGTAGGAGCGAGGAGATATTTCTTATGGTTCATGACAATTGATATAGCATGAGAAGAACTACGCTACCCATGAACTGGAGTTAGCAGTAGTGGTCTTTGCCTTGGAGATGTGGCAGCACAATCTGATGGGCGAGCATTTTACAGTCTACTCTGGCCACCAGAGTCTTAGTTACATCTTCTCTCAGAAGGACCTGAACCTAAGACAACAGTGATTGATCGAGTTCCTCCAGGACTATGAAATCGAGATATTCTATACTCCTGGGATAGGGAATGTTGTATCAGATGCTCTCCGTAGGAGATCAGGCATTCAACTGCTAGGAGAGGCGAAAGAGCAGCTGGCTATGTTGCAGATATCCTTAGTGGATAGAGGTGGAGAAACCTTTCTTCAGTCTCTCACAGTCACTCCTCCACTCTTTCAGCGAGTAAGAGAGGTGCAATGTGCGGACGTTGACTATGATGTGCGACGTACTCAGATATCCTCAGTGCAGGCACCTGATGGATTTTTTAAGGTGGGAACACGTCACACTCTTTATAGGATGGACCATGGTATCAGTTTGACTACAAGAGGAGGTGTTGAGAGAGTTCCACACTTCCCCTATAGTGGTACATCCAGGAGTGGCGAAGATGTATTAGGACCTCAGACGATAGCACTTGTGGCCAGGTATGAAGAAAGCAATAGCATAGTTTGTCTCTCGATGCCTCACTTGTCAGTAAGTGAAGGCAGAGCACTAGGTTCCAGTAGGCTTGGTTCATCCCTTAGAGGTTCCATAGTGGAAGTGGGATGGGATATCCATGGATTTCATGAAGGGACTTCCATGTACAACTAGAGGACACAACTCTATCTGGGTGATCATAGACCGAATCACCATGTCGGCCCACTTGCTACTGATTAGAGAGCATGGCTTAGTAGAGAGCTTGGGATGCCTCTACATTCAGGAGATTGTACGGCTTCATGGTCTTCCATAGAATATCGTCTCCAATCGAGATGCTCATTTAACTTCCCGGCTATGGAAGGGGTTATAGGCGGATTTTGGGAAGCAGCTTCACTTGAGCACCTCCGTCCATACTTAGACAGATAGTCAAATAGATAGGACCATTCAGACTCTCGAGGACATGCTCCATGAATGTGTTCTTGACTTTGGTCGCAGCTGGGAGGATCACTTACCCTTGGTGGAGTTTGCGTACAATAGCAGCTACCACTCAACCATCAGGATGGCCCCTTAAGAGGCACTGTACGGCCGACCTTGAAAATCACCTCTGTTCTGGACTGACCCAGGGGAGTTAGCACATGTAGGACCAGAGATGGTGCAGGCTATGATGGAGAAGGTGCAGATCATCCTGGAGTGGATAAAGACTACACAGAGCAGACAAAAGTCCTATGTAGATAGGAGAGGGAGACCACTGGAGTTCGAGGATGGAAACTACATCTTCTTACAGGTCTCACCTCGATGAGATCTACATAGATTTGGATGGCGTAGAAAATTATCTCCGCATTTTATCGGGCCGTTCTAGGTCCTTAGCAGAGTAGGCAAGGTGGCTTACCGCCTGGACCTTCCATATCAGTTTCCCCGGTTGCCTGATGTATTCCACGTATCTCATCCGAGGAGATACGTGCATGACCCGTCCAACATCATCGACCACAGGGAGCTGGACATCGAAGACGTGGCAACTTTCATGGCAGTCCTAGTGGAGATTGATGATGGACAGGAGTGGGTCCTGCATGGATGGTTGATTCCTCTGGTGTGTGTTCGCTGGCAGCACGGGAACCTCCAGGAGAGCACATGGGAGCGGGAGGCTCAGATGCGTGCTCAGTACCCCCATTTGTTTCCCTAGTGTGTGTTGTAGCTTTATGGTGATGTAAAGCATTGAGTTGAGGGTAATGTAAAGACCCCAAAATTTCAAGAAAATGTTTTTCTTAAATTCTTTTGAATTTTAAAAGTCCGAAGTTTCTGACGGCGCTTGATTTCGAGACCCGGTGTGCCCGGAATCAATTTCTAAAGTTTTGTTTGAGTACATTCAGTAAACGCACATGCGGTTTTTTCGATCTTTTGAACTGGTTCTCGAAATTGAAATCCGAGGAGACCAATGAACTCGCGATGCTGGTATTTGCTTAAGGAGACCTCTACCGCAGTTGCGTTTGGTCGAGAGCAGAAGTTAACTTTGGGGATTCTTAATAAATTAAATAAATTTTTTGTGTTACATAATTTTATTTTTTTGGTGGTTTTTATCTCCAAATGGAAGTTGGATGTGGGGGCCACCCTCCACATAACCTCCCATTGGAGGATACTGTGTGGCAGGGCCCACACAAGCACCTAACCCCTCAACTCCCCTGGAATCTCTTTAACTCCCATTTAATTTATTGAGCCAACCCATTCTTCATTTATTTTGGGTGACCTCTCCCCCTTCCCTCCACCTTAATTCTGCCTAAAAAATTAATTAATTCCATAATTAATTAATTTGGGGTGTGATGATTTCATTTGAATTCATTTGAATTGCATGGAATCTTTAAAATATGAGGGAGCCTATTATTTTATTTGCTTGGAAAATTGTCTGCTGGGAGGCTTTGGGAGAATTAAGAAGAAAGTGTTCTTCCCTAAAGAACTTCCTCTCCAATTATTCAACCAGGGAAAGAACGTGAGGCGATGCCCATGAGGAATGCCTGTTTTCCTTCCTCTTCCTCTACGTCAAGGGAGAAGATGCCGCCCGTGAAGAACGTCGCCAACAAGGACACTTACTCCTCAGACTCACCCCGCCGTCAATGAATCGACGTTGTCATCAATGAACAAACTTCGAATCATGGTAGGGGATTTGGGTTTACTTATTTGAACGTGTGAATTATACCATCAAACTTTGGCGATTATATTTGGATTTACGGTGGCCAATTAATTTGTTATCACTTAACACAGAGGGCGCGAGCCGAACAAACACAGTCCGACGACCCTCCATTGATTCTTGATTGTGTTAACAATGGAGGTTGAGTGAAAAGGGTGCGGTGCCCTCGCACCGTGCCAGAGGATGAAGACCACGACCATGAGGCAGCGGTGACCGAAGGCGGCGGCAAACGAAGGCCGCAGCCAGGCCGGGCCGAGGTCGTGGTTGACCAGCGCTGTCGGGCCGAATGCGTGGAGAGAAACTGGGGCCCGCATTCATGGGTTGCGAGGCCAGAGAAGAACAGCCCACCCTCATGCCAGTCGGGATGTAAGAACTGGTGAGCTACGTTTGGCCAGGCAGGAGGATCACGACTCCCTGAGGCATCGTGCGGCAGGGAACTCCGGCCCGCAACCGCAGGCCGCTCACCAGGCGAACCGGTCGGCCTCCTGCCGGCCAGGCTGAAGAATCGCGGTGCCGATTGGAGCTCTGTGGGAGGAACAATGGACCGCTATGCGGGTCACTCACGCTGGACAAAACCAGCCAGCTTTATTCATCAGGGAAGGTAGAGGCGGCGCAGCTCGGCACCGTCAGGTGAACCGGACCGGTCCACTCAGCGGTCTGGGTCCGCAGGTGGGCCGCTACCCACCGAGTCGGGCTGACCCCCCAGGTAGGTCAGACCCTCCAAACAGGGCCAGACTGACCCCCAGCCAGGTCGGACCCACTAAGTTCTATCTGGCCAACCCGCCAGCCCACTGGGCTTGACGGGCCAGGCCCGACATCGCTTAAATGCGAATATCTTCAAGACCACACATCCAAATTACGCGCCGTATATGGAACTGGGACCCTCACAATGAGGTAGTAATTTTTTGATACTATATGAGAGTTTTGGACAACTTTGGAAAACAGCCAGGTTTGGAACGAACGTAAATCCAACTGGGCCCCTGGAACAGAATAAGCTAACAACTCTCAGACCTGGCGTCCAACTGACATGCCATATGTCGCGTTGGCTTCCTTATGATGTGACAGAACATCAGGATAAATCAAATTAGGACTTAGTGATAGTTGATGTATTGAAACCCATGGATCGAGGAGCGGACCCTCCCTGAATCGAACATGCGGTGTGTGGGAACCTTAGAGCTGGCTGCGATGACTACTGTACTAGAATCCTCCATGGGTTCGACAATGACGAGTACTATGCCAGAATCCTGTGTGGGTTTGATAGTTCTGACTTTTATTCTTGTATCCTCTATGGGTCCAATAGAATAGTTGGTCCTATATCGTCTATGGGTCCAACAGCTCAGATGAATTATAGCTGGTCCTATATCCTATGTGGATCTGACATCTTAGACGAGATAGCTGGTTCTGTATCCTGTGTGGGTCTGGAAGCTTAGATGATCCAGTGGCTACATCTGAACTTCTATATATCTCTACGATTGTGGCATACCTATTTGAGCTGAGTCATGTCTTTCAACCATTATCACCACAATGATTGAATTTACTTTCTTTGTGTAATTGGTTTGTTCTTGGGCTAGAGAGTTGGAGCCAGACGTAGATTGGTAACTTAGGTATATGTATGGGAATATACCTATGTTGGGTTGGTTGATACTTCATAATTGTATCTTTATTCTTTTGTTTATCCTTAGTGGATATTGTGAGACCTTGTGGGTCTAAGGGTTCCTACTGAGTATCGTTATACACACACCTGCACAGGCTATTCCTACACCTCATGGTGTTTGAAGCAGACAACGGACAACGCTAATGGAGGCCAAGAGCGCCATGAATGAATGGTACCCAGAGGTGTACCTTTCAACGAGTCGGCACATGGAGGAGACTAATAGATGTGAGTGTTGAGATGAACATCTATACCTACCCTTCAAGATGTAGCCCTGAAGGATTATCCAGGAGATGCTCTTTACTTTCATTTATTTGCCCATTTTCACTTGTATTTTTTTTAGTTGGGTTTGTATACTGGCCCATTTACATTCCAGAATAGTCTTTTGTATTAATTTTTACTTATTTTTTACTTCTTGTTGCATACTCTGTTTTGTTTAATTACTTTTATAAAGGCAATGCCTTCCCAGCTTAGGGATTTATGCCTTTGGTGCTAGTCTCCAGCCCCTGGCCTTTGGAAGGCAGGCTTTGGGAAGTCACGGTAAGGGCCCTAAGGATGGGTCATGACATTTTCAAGCTTCTATTATATATTTTAAATGATATTTTCAAAAAAAATAATTTCAAACTTCTTTAAAGATGAATTTATAATTTTTTCGAATATATTTTCAAAGAAAATGTTTTCTAAATCCTTTCATGATATCTTTATATGTTTTCAAATATAATTTCAATGAAATGGTTTTCAAAAGGTTTTTAAGATATTTTTATATGTTGTAAATGTTATTTTAAATGATAAATTTATACAAAATGATTCACGTTTTGGATTTTTTTCAAATAAAAAATTCCATATTCCACAAGAACTTTATTAACATATAAATGGGTATTAATTTATATGTTTTCAACAAGGTTTTCATTAAAATGGTTACTGAAAACATTTTATGGCTAAAGAAATGATTTTCAAAGAATGGTTATTTTCATTAAGAAATTATCCATGTGATGTTTCAGACTCCTTCTCCATGTAAGATGAAATACATTGATATATTTTATGATTTATTATGGATATGATATGAAGACACCATTATTAATCTTTCGTTGAATGGTTTATGATTAAATTATTATTTTATGAACCCCAATAATATTCCATGAGTTATACCACGATGAAACACTTGTTAAACCCTCTTCCTTTCATGGGTTATCATATGATGAAATTATTATTAAAATTAAATATTTTATAATGTTTATAATATGATATTTTTTTGAAACCCATTTCATTTCATGGGTGATAATATGATGTTTATGAAAATCATATCTTTTTGTGGTTTATGATAAGATGAATGTTTTATTATCTTGTGAGACATGGATATTTTATTTAACTATTTAATTGGTGAGACATATATATCCCTCCAATGCATTGGGAAAATAGTTTTATCTCATAAAATAAAAATGGTTGGAATTGGGACTAAAATCAGTTCAGTTATGGACATTGTCTGCTAAGATGGTCTTGAGAGTGACCCTTGACTACTAAGATGATCTTAGTGGTGAACAGTGAATAATAATATGGTCTTGGGAGTTAACCACGACTACTAAGATGGTATTTTGAGTGAACCTTAACTACTAAGATGGTTTGGGGGATCTAAACCATTACATTATAAAGAAAGGGAAATGATTGGGGTTGATGGTTTTTCATGCCTAGTAGGTGGATGCCCATAATGATTCCTAATTAGTTTGGGAAATGAGAGATGAGTTCCAAGTTTTGATTTTATTTATTTATGTGTCTCTAAAAATTCCATTTCATATTTCTATGTTATTCATTCTTGGATTATTATCTTGATTCTCTTATGATTCATGTCTTATGAACTACCAATATTCCTTCCATGACTCTTGATTATGATCGTTGATATGCATGGAATGATATTCTAATGTTATGATCACGTTATCATACCATTATTTATATCATGATTATGATTAAATGTATCCCTTTTTTACCCTTACTAATCATTTAAGCTCTCTATTTCTTATGTTTCATCTCCCTAGGTAATGATGAATGGTTTTTAGTAGGAGTTATAAATGGAAGATATTTGTGGGAAAATATGAAGATCTTTCAAAAAGTTAGAATATTCTGTTCCATGATTACAAAGACACTAAAATATTACGGTCCTTGGGAATTTACTTTGTAACATGCAGAATATTAATCTAAAATGATGTAATATCCATGTATGTTAAGGCTGGGTTGCTATACTTTTTGTATTCCATCATGGCATAATGTATGAGAATATATTAAGGAATTAGATCATATTGTATTAATTATGAGGCATCCTTAATGAAATAATGATCTATCTCAAAATGTAATATGTAGTGATGTAATATTTATCGGTGGTAGTATAACCTAATTGGAGGCAATATTTGTAAGGGACAATGCCATTAATATAAAATATATGCTCTAGATTATCCCAAGAATATAATGGATGTAGTCATCCTTATCATGTTTAAATATAGTAAAAATGATATGAATTATTATTTATATACATCTATATTGATAATTTGGTATATGTGTGTTGGGTAAAAAATAGATTCATTATTATCTTAAGAGATTATAGTGATTAATGAACTAAGAGGGTAAATTTAGTGAGAAAAATTAATAAAGGTTAATGAATTGGTAATACAAAGTCACACATGAGTCATCCCCACCATTTGGTGGACAAAACCCATGGCTTGGAACCACAACCAGTACTAGAGATTACTATGTTACCCCTTGTTGGATCTAGTTCTAGGAAAAAATATATTTATCATATAATGTTATATTTTTTGAATATGTTTATTTTACTCAAATAGAAAGTTAGGTACCATTAATTTTAACACCAACTAGAATGGCTTATCCAAATCCTTGATAAATAGATAAGACAAAGTGGAAAAATCATTAAAGGGTAACAGAATGAAGAAAGAGAGAAAGAAACTATTTAAATGTGGAAAAGGTGAAATTTTAAATCTTATATCTATTTTTAATGTAATTTAAGAAGAAATAAATTCAAAATATGATGAAAATAATGTGAATGGTCTTATTTAATAATTTCAGGTCCTCCACATTAATGTTAGGGAATACATTTAGAAACTACCTGGTGAATTTTTCACTTGTATATTTGAATTCAACTAGGATTTATATGATATGAAATCAATTCTTATAAATGATACATAATCAATGAAAAAAGGACTGAACTAAAAGTTACTAGAGTGAATCACTATAATAACTGACGTGAGAGAAAATAATTAGTCCTTATATATCAATATAAAAAAAATTCAATGGATGAAGATTCATTAAAATTAATTATTGATGAGAATGTAATTAAAATAAATGATTTTGAAAATAAGATTCAAGATATATAATAATTTTATATAGATTATATTTGTGTTAATGGTGATTAGATTTAAATATATTATAAATGGGTAGAAGTACTTGAAAATTATTTATACTAAGTAGAAAAATAACATGAATCTCTAATTGAGAATCTGAAAAGTAAATGGAAAGAAAAACATAGATTAGTTGAGGTAAATAATACCTCCCATAAAATAATGTGTCTTAAATGAATTATTACATAAAATATGACTCGTATAAGAGGAAAAGGGCTTGAGATAATCTAGTTATCCATCTACTCCATGATCATGGATAATGTTTAACCACAAAATATATATTTTTGTAGTTAGAGATACATTTTAATATGATAATATAGGATAAAATTTATGATATGGATAAATATTGGTGAAAAAATAATGATAAATCAACTAGTGTTTCAAGTTAGTAATGGAGAAAGTCAAGGAAAACAATCGCTAAATGAAACTATAGTCCGAAGATCAGTGTGTGATCACTGAGAGGAAAAGGGGGTGAATCTGTGATACTTTTATCATTTTACAAATTATTCATTTTCAATTCAACATATAAAAATATTTAAATCCTTGATCCAATATTCTTGTATATCTTAGCCTAACCTCAAATGATTCTATAAAAAGGAACTAAACATAAGGATTATCTTGATTTGGGTCAAATACCTACTCTTTATCATATTGGTTATCATTCCAACACTAGTTCTCTACAATATCAGAAGGTGATTGTAAAAATTAATTCATTATATTCCTTAATTACAATATTTCTATACCCCATAGCTCTAATCCACCTTCACATGTTTTTTATACTCCCAAATACACCATCTTTTCCCATTATTATTTATACCCCAAATCAAAATCTTCAAGTAACTAGTTATTCCCCCTAGTCAAAGCCTTCCTTTTTAGATGGAGCGATACACTATAGAAGGGTATTTGTTAATATACTACTATTAAATCTTTATAGATTACACTTCCTCATGTAAAATTCATCTACCTTTTCATAGAAGAGTGTCTTCCCCAGAAAACTTGTGATCATAGGAGATAACCATTTTCCCCAGCCTTTTCAAAAAATTAGGAATAATTATTTCTTTTGTTGAATGAATACCTAACATCATTAAATATATTAATATGGTACACACCAGTTCTTATTTATTATATTATTCAAGAAAAACACTTGAACAACCCTATACACTTATCTTCTTTAAACCCTAGAACATATTATATATTTCGTTGCAATTGTTTTCGATTCTGACTATAAGTTTTATGTTATCTTCTGAAAAGGTCATCCTTTCACATATTTAGCTTCTCATTCACTATCCACTATCTCGTAGAAAAATTCCTATATCACACCAATTTTACCTCACACATGAATGTGATAACATAAATATATACTTTATGTATCCAGAAAGTCATTCTTGAAAGGGGGTGTATGTCATTGTTCTCAAAATCCATTTTGAATGTGTAGCGTGATATCTCCTATAGTCTCTTTGAACACACATTGAAATTTATGGATTTATTTTCCATGCATAACACCATAGTTTTAAGATACCTTAATGAGTTATGAAAATTCAAAAGGATGATGTGTGAGGATATCCAATACCCAAAAATGTAATTGTGGAACTAAACATTCACAATGAACTTCAAGAGTTTAAATAGAAGTCAAATTATCCGTGTAATTCTACAATTATACTTCACATTTGAGCATCATTAGAGTATATCTCTCTTTTAAAATAAGATATATTCATTTTGGTACAATTTTATTTACAAAACCAAGAGTATTATCAAATGATTGATAGCTTACTAAATCCTTAGTTCATCTACTTTTATCCAGAATTATCACCACCTCATATTCATGGATTTTTCCATGTCGAATCTCAAAAAAAATTATTTTTTATCATCAATTTTCAATATCAATAAAGGATTTTTATTTATAAAAATAATTATGCTAAGTTTCATGTAATCCTTACTTTCATAAAAAGTCATCACACGATTTTTTATGGATTTTTTGTTTCTCCTCATTAAAAATATCAAATCATTCAATGAATATTGGCTATCCAAAATGACGCATGCCACATCATTTTCATTATATAGTGGAAAATTATTTGAGATTATAATTACATGAAAAGAATATAATTCATTCAAGATATTCATCTTTTCATACTAATAAACTTTTAAAGAGAAAGGTATCCTCAATACTGATCATCCAAATTCTGATCATGAAGGACTTGATGGATAGTTTTTTGATATAGACAAAAATTTAAGACAATGGATTTTTGGTTATTGAATAACTCAGATGAACACAGCTAGATTACAGAAAAATGTTTGTAACTCGTTAAAGAGGATGAATAGTTCCCATGAATTTGTTGTCCCACATTGATCACATGAATGGTTGAGCATTTCATTATATGTCTGGGTGTTCTGCTACCACAACATTCCATGGAAGTGACCGATTAGAACCCACATACACCTTCATTCTTGGGCCACAAACCAACCAAAATCTTTATCTAATCTGCATGAATGCTCTAGTGTGCACTCCTGTGGGAATATACTTGGCCCAACATCATATCCCTACCATCATGCAGGTTCCTTGGGCCAACTCTCTCATGAGGTCAGTCCATGGGTCCCTAATGTGCGCTTGAATGGATAGTCCATATGTGCTTGTAATTATTGGAATATTTTTTTAAAGGCTCATTCAAATATACTAAGTATGGAACTGTATCCCAAGGACACCTTAATTATTCTTCATTAAATATATATTTATATATTAAAAAACTAACCCTTTTAAATTCATATATAAACATGTCAACATGATAAACATTATATTACATGGTCATTATTAAGTACTCTTATTCTCTTAATGGATATAGTCATTCTCATGGTCTTCCACTTGCTGTATCCAATATGATATCCTAAGAATAAGTCATAAATAATTAAATAATAATTTATTCTATCATATTTATAAATTATAGGGAATTTAAATTCTACATACTTATTCACATCATCTATTTTTATTACTCCAACACATATTCACCATTCCTGGAAAAAAATACAATCAAAGTCTATTGGTTCTGAAAATATACCCCTTTTTACATTATTATAAATATATTTTTAAATATTAAAAAGTAAATATGTTTCTCAAAACACTCTACCCTTTTTTCATAATTAAATGAAAATGATAAATGGTTCATTCTCATATCATCTCCTCAGATAATGGAAGCACATTATTTATTAGTGAAATCATTTTTTGTTATTTAGATCTACGTATATGTGTTCTAAACCATTGTAAAAAAGAGTGATGTCACCAAATAATTAATGATAACCCTAAAGTACAATATAATGTTATACCATCCTCAATAGAACAAATATTATTTAATTTAAGGGATTTCAGAGCTTGTTTTTCAAGATATATCAAGTGAAAAACATAACACACACATCAAAACATTTTAAGTGTATAAAATAGTAATCTCAATGAATCTCATATTTCTCATTATTAATCAATCACACCTGAGAAGTAGTTTGATATAATCAAGGAAAATTTTTATGTACAAAAATTACACTTCAGATTCAGTGTTTCTTCCCCTCAAGGGATAAACGTTATTAATTATCAAGGAAAGTGATATTTTCAGAATGAGAAACTATTATATTTAAATTAACTATATCATAATTCATATAAAAAGTGTAAGGGAATATAGAAGAACCGTAAATGAACATTGAAGATAAATTCATAATGAGAGTCTCCTCTCAAGATGGAATTCTTCTTCTTATTATAATCTGTTAGTTTTTTCATAATGATCATTCAAGAACTTCTCAAATTTAGATATATTCAATATAAATTTTTGATTATATTAAATATGTTATGATTAATTCCAGTTAGGTTAATCATTTTTAGATTTTATTTATTCAATATTTTTTATCTCTGCTTACATGACCACTATATTTATATTATATGGCATTATTTAATTAATTTGTTCCTCTTCTTTCCTGAGATGTTCATTATTTTCAAAAGGGATCTAATCAAAATATATATTTAAAATATTTATTTCCATTATTAAGTTTGAAATTGACCGAATATGTATCATCAATATGTTATCATAACATCCATTATATTTTAGTTCCCTCATCACCTTCATCATCTTCAAATATGTTTTCAGATTTCATGGATTCTACCATTATACACATAAGATTCTTATTAGATAATTCATCTTTAAAATCACCACCTTTTGATAAAAATTCACTCATATACATTAGCATTATATTTTTGTTCTTTTATGTTAAAATATTTTTACTCTCCAAATACCTTTTGAACATTCATTCAAAAGGAAAAAATTTGATTGATGTATAATTAAACATTCCTATCCTTAGTGTCCACTGATTACAAATGTTCTTTGATTCTCGATTTATCATTTTTCATGAATTAAAATGCTATATAATAATTTTTCCTTTTTCTTGAATGCTTTTACTTTTCTAATTTCACATTTCATGAGAATAGTATGAAGCTCATCCAGTTATTGATCTTCCCAGTCTTCCAAAACTGAATCCTTTGTATCAAATATATCAAGAAAAGTGATCATTATGTTACTTATAATATTTGAGTAAACTATCTTATCTGAAATCCTTCTTATCAAAATAATAATCTCATTTAATCTTGTAAATTAGTCACCAGATATTTCACTATCACCCATTTTTTATCTTAAAAATTTCTTATCCCAATTTGAAATGTAGATTATTTGACTTAAATGTTTCCTTCATTGATGATTCTCAGTTTATCACAACTCTCCACAAAAGTTTAGAGACCCATAAAATTAGTGTATTACTTTTTTCGAGCCATCAATGTTGAATTTTGAGTCTTTCCATCCATATATAAGTTCCTATTATATAAAAAATTCATAGAATCATACTCTTGATATGTTCAAAATCCTATTAGAGCTTCATATCATAATTCAACCCCATGTGATAGGAGGTACAATATCATCCTAATCCTATAATTGTGATAGTTATCACTTTTGAAAATGGGAACACACCGAATATTTGGAAAATTCATGTTATCCATCATTTGTGGTTTTTTGATTCTTATAGATATGACCTTACTTTTGACACGACATCATGTACGAAGATTAGAGTGTGATCATTGAGAGGTTAAGGGGGGATTAGTGGTCTGTTTTTTACATTTTTTTCTTTCTATATTTAACATGTGTGGATAGTTAATTCCATGATACAATATTATTGTGCTTCTCGTTCTTTTCATGAGTAATGATGTAAATTAAAGGCACAAAAAACATGAATTTACCTAGTCTGTTACAAAGATGTTTTATTTTCTTGTCATTAATTCCCCCATCACATATTCTATAATATATCATAATGTGATTACAAATTATAATTTTTATGTCCCCAAATTTTATGCCGGTTATATACCCGAACTCCAATCCACCTTCACTAGTTATAATACCCCCACAATTTTAAGTTATTCACTAGTGATTGGTTACACCCCATCTCATAAACCTTCAGTAGATACTAATAAAACCTATCTACAAGCTTCTTTATTAGATAGCCAGATCCACTATAGAATGATATTTTGTGATGATCCTTCTCAATGAGCTTTCCAGATCGCACTTGGTTTGGTAAAATTGAAGTACCTTTACTTACATACTATTATTCCTTGGAAAAATTATAATCATAGTAGATAATCATCTTCACATGTCTTGTAAAATGGTTCGGAAAGAATTTATTCTTCAGTTTTATGATGAACACCCCCCATTTAATGTGTTCAAGTGGTGTAAAAATTCTATTATTTATTATATTGTAGAAGATAAAACCTTTTAAAACCCAGTATTCAACTCTTATTAACACTCTAGAACATAATGAATCATTCTATGTTATTCAATGTATTCTCTCTATTATTTTTGGGATGTATTTTCAAATGTTTATCCTTTCACATGTACCTGTGAAAATGAGCTTTACAATATCTTCATTTATGCTTCAAATATCATCTCAAATATACCTCACCCATTTATCTAATCATGGAAATTAATATTTATATATTATGGAAATCCTTCACAAAAGGGTTTCTAGGTCTCTATTATAAAATTCCATAAAAAAAGTGTAGCATAATATATCTTTTATCTTATTTTTCATACACCAAAAGGCATGAAAATCATAATACTCATGAAACACAACCGTGTTGTGATACTTTAATGATCTCATGAAAGTAGGATAATGATGTATGAGGTTATCATGATATTTTAAATGTATTTGATGAACCCATCCATTGAGAATCACTACGAGTGTTGAAACACAAGTCAAATTCTCATTGCAATTTTTATCTTCTTTCCCATGTAATATTATCATGGTAGGGATTATATATTCATGAATCTGATAGCTTTGTAGTGAATTATTTTTTATTCAGAAGACTCAGAGCTCTCTCAAATGATCAACTACTTCTAATGAAATTGATCAATATGATTTTATGGGAAGGTTCTATCATTTATTCTCAATAAATTATTCCACATTGAAGCTTTTAAAAATATGCCAATTCATCCATTTTTGAATCACTGTGGTATTTTATGTTTCTAATAATACATATTCTGAGTTTCATAGAGTCTTTAACTACACAAAAATACTAATGTACAAGTGATTTGTACCTCATTATTCTCCTATATAAAAGATCAAACCACTCCATGAATATTGGATTCCCAAAATGTTTCATGTCACTCCATTTCTACTTGGAAGTGAAATATTCTCCAAAAACCTAATTGCATAAAAATATGAGAATATATTTAAACAAATTTCTATATAATAATAATGGCCTTATAGAGGGAATAGTTTCCTCAAGATTGATCACTGTATGTTTTTTCTTATAGAACTAAATGAAAATTTCCCTAATTAATATCTTGGTCAAAGAAAATGGAACTGTGGTGATCAAACGAATCAGATCAGAATGAATAGATAGCTGTAGAAATATACATATCTAATTAAAGAGGATGAAGAGTGTTGAAAAGTTCCTTTTCCCACATTGATCATATTTACAGTTGAGATCTACTTTATATGTCTATAAGATTCACTACCATAATGTTCTATGGAAGCATGGGATCAACACCCACATACACCTTCATGTGGCGCCAACGTCCCCACTATCCGTTATAGCCCATCTGTATGTTTTCTCGGATCCTATACACAACCCAATTTAATACCCCTACATCTATGTAGGCTCCTTTTTCTATCTTTACCATGAGGTTAAACAATGGTATCCTCTTTTTTGGTTCTTGGGATGGCCCATGTAGACTTATAATGTTTATCCTATTTTTGTTTTGTTAAAGTCTAATTCAAATATATAAGGTAATATACTTAGTATGGAATTGAATTCCTATCAAACCTCAGGTGTTATTCATGATATATATATATATATATATTCCATATCCATAAATTTTTTAATTATTCCATTAACAAATCATCATGGAAAATATTATTTACTAGGGTCATTTTTAATTATGATTCTTCTCTCTATGAAAATAAATATTGGCATGGTCTTCCAATTATTGTATTTTTTGCGCTCTCTAATTTTTTAAGCATTGGATGTTTAATCCAATCAATCTTCAAAATATAGTGTGTATGACATCAATTTTATATCCTTCTTCTCTTCATATCTTCTTATAACTCAAACACATATTAACCCTTTTTTGGAAAAAATACAATCCTCATTTATTTTTCCCAACAGATAAAAAAATAATGGGGTTTCAATTTAAAATTATAATGGTGTACAAGGTATAAATATTTTTATACTTCACCAAAATAATTTTTTTCCCTTATTGTTGGTTCTATTAAATTTTTTTACATAAGTACATGGAATCTTTATATAATATGTAAAAGTATAAACGATATAAAAGAACCAAATTTATGAGTATTGATGAATTTAAAGAAAGAATCACTAAATATATTCAGAATTTATAGAAGAAGATAAATCTTTCTATAAAAAATAGATTTAGATGTTTTTAATTTTTTTATTATTGTCACAAAGGTCATGATTAATATGAACTGTTCTTGTAGAAACCAACACAACATAACTCTTATACTATTGAAATGATAATACCACTACAATTTCAACATCTGTTTATAAAATTATACATGTCTACTAAAATTAGTAAGCCGGAGAAAATATATTTTGTAACTAATACTAGAAAGTTAGTAATGAAAGATGAAAGCTATGACTCAATTTAGATTACAATATTTTACTATAAAAAATGGCCACATATTATAGAGTTAACTGCTTTCCACGAATATCGAATATGAAAAATGAATTTTGTAATCAAATAAGAAATAAATTCTAGAGGGGGATAACATGATTGGTTTAGTGTGAGTCCTCATTGATGAAGAAAATAAAAAGTTTCCAAATAAGGGAAAATCAAAGGAAACTATTGATTTTCATTAATTTAGATGAGGATAACGACATTATTATTTTGTGTATGACATGATTTCTTATAGAAGTTAAATTTTTTATGAATAAATTAAAATGAAAAATGTCTCCATATACAATTTTTTTAATGATAGAGTCTATGTATAAGAAGAATGATGGGGTGTGCTAAATGTTTTATTATCCATATCTCGAGAGTAGTTGTAATTGGACCAAAATGTGGGTAAAGATAAAAATAATGAACAAACTTTTCATACTAAAGTAAATAATCATATTTCAAATAATAATAAAGGTGAAAATATTATAAATTGAGGCTACCCATAGAAGATCATATTTGGAAAATCATGGGAGAAGACAACATGATGAGTTATTGTCACATCTAAGTTGAAAATAAAAAGAGTCTCTCACTGAGATCCAAGTCATATCCCTATATCACTCATTATGTAGTTAATAGAAACCCAATTTATTCTCATAACTATATATTTTTTATACCCTGTTAAGGTAATTTTATGCGAGGAAAAAATTATTGAGTTTGGAGAACCAAATTTTGAGTTGGGCTCAATATTAATCTATAAGATTCATCCGAAATGGACATTATAAACTTTTATCTTTTTCCACAATGAAACTCTTAAAATGATAATTTAAATATATCATCTAGTATTAGACTTCAAATGATAAAAATATATTATGTTTAGGGTTCAATATTTAAGTAAACTATGCATCATAATGTTTACAGGAATGCATCCCTGAAGGTGGAGATAACAATAAGAGAGAGAAAAAGAAAAAATATTATCAATAATTTTAAATATAGAAGGATGGATAATAATTTAAAATTATGTTTTATAATGATGAACATTTATGATATTTGTTTATTTAATTTTTATATATTAATTTAGGAAGGGTGGGGGTGATAATTAAAATTAGTTTATATGGGAAAAAAATTATTGTACTATAATTTTTTTTATTTTTGTATTGATATACAGTATATATCAACCAATTCATGTTAAATCAGTTTGGTCAACCACTAAAGAAATAATTATAGTTATAATTAAATTAGGATATTTCATGGGTAGCATTGATGTTAATATTTATTATTCATTTTTCACATAGATCATTGCTCATATAAACATTGCCTTTATTATTTTATAGAACTCTTCTAAGAAAAGTATTATATCACCTTCACCTCCTAAGAAATGAATAATACTCCCATTTTGAGAAGAAAATGGTGGAAAGATATTAATTTAAGATAAATAAGATAACAATTTTTCCATTAGATTCACCTTGGATGTTTTTGTTCAGTAAGTGGGAGAATAATGAAATTTTAATTATTAGTGAATTTGGTATTTAAAAAAATTTAAATGGGTATATTGAAGAACCTAAATGGAATCATTGCGATGATGTTATATTTGTTTTCAATAAAGTTGATTGTGAAGTAAATTCAGGTGTACAAAATTTGGGCAATGGAGGAAGAATCCACTATATAACGAATATGAAGAGGCTACCTGCACCATAATGGGTATAAATGTATAGATCTACAATCTTGGAAAAATATGTGGATAGATTCTATGTACCAACAAAATAAACATGATTATTATAGGCTTTGATTATACAAAATCATCACAAGTGCTGTAAGGATGAAAGATTAAATTTATTAAATATATTTATGATCGTTGAGGGAATTTGGATAAACTAGTTAGTGTATATGTTTATTGTAGGTGCCCAATATAATAAATAACATGAATAAATAACATAATATTTTAAACTACGACATACAGAGAAGAATCTAAATCTAAAAGTTGGTGTGATTATCTCGTTATAAAAGACAAGTGTTGGGTTTTATATATGTACTATGTTCTATAGTGTTTTGATGTTGGAAGAGTTGGACAATAAATAACATAAAAATTGGTGATTAGAGATGAAATAAGAGGATCATCAATGTTTCGAGAAGATTTTGATATAATTTGATGGAACCATCCTTGGTTCATTGATCATAAAGGATACATTATTTTTTATTGAATGTCACTTGGATAAAGCTTTAAGTAGATTGAGTTTGAAGTTGGAATTAAATATTCTATGAAGATACCTGAAATAATATTAATGTGTATATAATATGATTTTTGATAAAATTGGAATGGTTTAAAATAATATTAATCAGGTTTGATAAATTCCCTAATTTATCAATGTTGTTTTGAAGCGATTGAGGAGCCTTTGAAATGTTTTTAGAAGTTTAGAGATCATTTAGATAAATTATATAATTCATGTGACTAAGATAAAAAGTAGATAATATTTGAGTATTTCATTATATATTTGGAGATTCTATATGGTATTTGAGTTCATTAGAAGATACATTAAGGATCACATATGTCTATTCATTTTCACATTTTTTTTAATGTTTTTCTTAATATATTTTGAGTTTATGTATGAAAAAATAAATTCATGTAGGATATATAAGAGGATAATATTTTCAAGGGAATAAGATATTATATATTTTTTTAAGATATAAATATTTATTAAGAATAAAAAAAAATTTAGATACTTGAGGAACATATTATATTTTAATTGTGTAAGATATTATGTTAATGTTAGAAACATATATATCATGTAAGATATCGAATTTACATAATATATTTCACTCAATAATAACGTTCAACTCATGATATTCATTAATTTTTGAATATCTAAGATATAGGGAACTTCTAGAAGACACATTCAATAAAAAACCTGGTGATGCTAGGAATAATTTTCAATTATTTAAATATGACAAATAAAATTGTTATTTATGAATAATTAATGGTAATATGATCTTAACACCAAGAATAAATATACAAATATGAGTTGAAATATGAATATTATATATATTGAAGTGGAATAATATATTATTATTTTTATTGGATGCACTTTGTGATGAAATGATCCATTCCACAATAGAATTTCTTATGTTTCTTATTTATATTGATGAGAACAATGTTATGTAGTGTATTTTATTGGATAATTTTAAGAAATTGTTTCACGAGATTGTGTTTTAATTTAAAAAGAGAGTAATTTTTCTTGTAAAATTGATAGGAACCAAGAAAGGGGTATTACATGAATTTCAATGGAGAAAAATATTTAAGGAAAAGGAATATTATTATGATATTCATAGATTCAAAGATATCATATAATATTTCTTATATTAAAATATTGAAAACAAATTTTAGTGACATATGATATAAAACTTTGATCCAAATAATGTTAAATGTGTCACAAAATGAGACAAATAAATATAGATCTATAGAGGATGAATCTTTATTGAATTTATGAATATATAATTTAAACATTAGTTTTTTATTAGATCCATTTAGTCAAATAAAAAGGATAATAAGAAGATAAAGAACCAATTTTCTTGGATAAAAAGGTAGTTAATGTTCTTGATAAATACTACAGTTAAACTATAACATCCTATTAATATTTTATGTTATTCTTAAATTCCAGTTTTAATCCCACTTTTTTTGGGTTACATTAAATTATGTTTAGGGAGAAAATTTGGAAAAATTTCAATGATTCTAGGTTGTGAATGGTTCGAACATTGTTTTCCCAAACCATGGGCCCTCTCAGTGGAAACGATGAAAACCCAAATTGTGAGGGTTTTCACTGTAAGTTCATAGTTTGAAAAACCACATGCCAACCTAGGATAAATTGTTGAACCTAATTATTAGGGATTAATGGTTATGGTGCATTGGGTTTTTTCAACAATGTGTCCCTACCTAGAATAAAATACACGACTTATAATAATTCTAAAAATTTATTTTTAAAACACTAAATCCCTTATTTCATGTACCTGATGGGACCAACATGACCGAATATGTTTTCTTCTTCCAAAGAGGCTCCCTATAAGTAATTTTAGCCTCTCTACACCCCTCTATAAGTGAATAAAATCTAGGAAAACAACATTAAACCCCATCCTAGTAATAATCCTCTTCCAATTCTCTTTCTCTTATTCTATCCTCTGTCCTCCAAAGGTTTTCTTGATCTTTATGAGGTTGGAGGATCTAATACTAACTATTTCATATCTTGAATAGGATTGATTCTTAGATCCTTGTTGACAATGTTCTCTTTTGTAGTTACGCAATTAAGAATTTTTGTTTTAGATCCCATGATCCTGAGGTAAGTGGTTTCATTCTGATGGACAGTTTTTATAAACCCTGTATTTCTTGATTTAAATTAAATTATCTTATTTAAATGAAATCAATTTCAATTAGTTTATTAAAATTATAATTCTTTTGAATTGGGTATTTTATTTGGATTTGTAATGAAATTGGGGAAATCCCCCAATTCCAATGAATTAGGATGTGTTTGTGAAATTGATGGAAATTATGGGATTTAAAATGCCTAATTTAAATTCATGAAATTGATTTGATGAAGCTAATTTCAAATTCATATTTGATTGTGTTTTATTAAAATAGTTTTCATTGAAACCCATTGTGTTTATCATTGAAATATGATTAAAAACCATTTTTCATTTTTAAATGGGAAATTGTATATCTAAAATGGAATAATGGAATGAAATATATTTTAAAAAATTTAAAAATAAATTGTGTATAATTGATTTTTATTTGATCACTTTAAATATTCAATATTTAGTGAGTCATGAGGGATAAATATTCTTGGATTGGAATTCCCAAGAAATGTATTGAATCTTTACAACTCTAATAGAAACTATTTGGCACATTTTATTCCTCAGTAGGATATCGACAATTTCAATTTGACCTGTTTTAAAGGGAAGTGCGTATGAATTTCCATTATCATTATATAAGTGTTTGAGAATAATGTAACATAAAACTATAAAACCACATAGAATATGACCATGTTTCTTATTGTTTATATGGTAAATATATTCCATTATTTGTAAATATATGAAATTTTTTAATGTATTTCTATACTTTTAAATTTAAATCATTGTTTTTCTAAATATTTTTTGGAACTTCCATGATTTTCTATTTAACCTTAAAAGCACTATTTTTTAATTAAATGTCTCCATCATATTATGTAATACTTGGTGAGACCCTACTGGGATTTTAGATTACACCATGCCTATGCCTTTAGGTGTTTGTAGATAATATTCTTCCTGGTTAGAGCATTTTTAAGGATCCACTTAGAGGTGGTAGTAGCTATTGATTCATGGTATTAGAGAGTTGTGTTCACCATGACCTAGTTATTTATAATATTTTCCTAGTACTTTTAGTTTTAATTTGGTTTTTTCATACCTATTTGACTTCAAGAACACTTATACCTATGGAGTTTTTCTTGTATTCATACAGACTTGTTTATCTTTCCTCCATTCTGTTTGTGGAAAATTAATTTCCAAATTCATATTGTATGATGGTAGGTAGTAGTTTCCAGCCTATGGATATCATGAACACCCTTCGGCCTATGTAAGGACCATGTCAATTATCAAGTTTCCAGGGAATCCTTATTGGCTTGTGATAAATTTTTATTATATAGAGGTTAAGAATATTTTATTGATGTTAGTATAGAGTTGTGCAATATTTTGGGACATAGGTGGTAATTGAGATTGAGTTTCTGACCTGATCTCACTACAATGATCCTTAAGTCACCGGGGGATGTTTGGGAAAGACATATTGAGGAATTAGTTCAAGTTCCCTAATTTTGAATTATATGGCATGAAAATCAAAATCTATTATTCTTATTTGTTGGGAATAATTTCCATTGTTTCTCTATTTTAGTGTTAATCCATTTTCATCAATGTTGTTTCCTGATCTCATGTACCATTGTGCATATGATAATACATGAGAATTAGCTATAATAGGATGGTTTTGATGAACCTCAACAAGAAAATCCTCTCATGGAGATGAGTCTAGTTTAGGTGATTGTGCATACTATCCAAACCCTAGGACATTCACCACATCTAGTTCCCTATCAGGCGTCAACTATGGAACAATAAAAAAATTATTTATGGTATCATTCTATAGAGTTACTACAAAAAAGAATAAACTAACATTAAAGGATCCCATTATCCTTAAGAGGATGAGAAATGATTGAGAAGGATTGATGATTAGTATGAGTTTTTGGAGACAATTGAAGAAATCAAGGTTAATTAAGCCACCATCATGTTGGAGGGACCAAGTAGGAGATGGTGGGACCTGGTGGTGACAGTGAAGAATAATGAGCGATTGAAGGGGAAATTCTACAATGCAAATTTAAAAAACTGTATATATATGTATTCGATTATGTTGACCATGTCTATGGAGTTTTTCAATCTCCAGAAGGCTAAAAACACCGTGAATGAATATATAAATTTTATTTTTTATCTTATGAATTTTTACCTGATATTATGTCGAATGAGAAGATAAAGACTTGATGTTTCAAATTGGGACATCAATATGATATTCATTTTAATTTTTCGTGTCGAATACGACTTCTAATGCTGATGTTATAAATAGAGCACTAATGGTTGAAATGGACATGGCTAGAAAGTTAGGTTTTACTGGAGTTCCATTTTTTCCTAGAAGTAGAGCGAATTACTCTAAATTAAAGAGGAAGTATGATTTTTCTCATTATTGAACACAACATCAGGGTTTTTTCTTAACCTCCTAATGTTATTGGGAGTTCCCCTTTGATTTTATAATTTCACTGAAAGACTAGGAAATCTAATGGGGTATTCAATGAGGCACCGAAGGCATGTGGTTTATGTGGATTTTTAGGTCACTTTTTGATGTTCTTCCATATATATTATACTATGTGTAGTGGAACAAGGTTATAAACCCCTTATAAAACTACCCAAAATAATTTTTTTTCAAGGAAAAAGTGGTTCCCTTTATAGGTATCTAGAAAAAATCTTCTACACATAGTGGAAGAGTCTATAGAGAATGAAGATATGGGTCCAAAAACATTGAGTCGAACCATATCTATAGATTCATCATTAGTGAAAACCTTAATTTAGACTAGTTCATCTCATTTTTATTTCTAACCATTCTATTAATATGATAAATATTCTTATGGAGATGTTGTCTTAGGTGATTGATATTACTACACCCCTTGGAATGAAGAGGGAGAATAGTATCATTAGTCCCCTATTTTCTATCTATTGATTAGATGTTGAGATTGGTTGGTATTTTATAGTTCTCTTCTTGAAACTAGTGGACATCATTTTCGATATAGATTAGATCATTTCCAACAAATCCCATTTTGATATCTATCTTCGATATGTCTCCTTTACTGCACCTGATGGGGTTTTCTGTATCTTACGATGAGAATGGGACTTAATGTTGAGTAGATTTGGAACGTATTATACAATTTTAGGGAATGTTATATCTATCTTGGTTTTTTATGTTGAGCGATAATCTCGTAGTGGTTATCTCCCTCTAGTTTTCATCATGTTTCCTAAAGTTTATTCCTTCTGACTTCTTTTGTATTCCACTGGTATGAGATGCAATGTTTTCTATTTATTTAGTGCGTGGTAATCAAAAAGTATCTATTCCCTAATACCACAAGGTACTATCTAAAATGAAAGAGTATAATACTCAATTATATTCTCTTTTAGAGAAATTATTTATATGCATGAATGTGTCACCTTGGCAATGTTAATTTTATTTGATAAGAATGTTAATGGTTAACTTCTCTTTTCTATGGATTAATGAAATCAAAATCAAGTTATGGAGAAGAAAAAGTATCTATTTAAATAAATTAATGATATATTAGATTAATTCAAAGGGTAAATTGGTTCTCAATGATTGAAATTCAATTTGGATTCCATTAGTGGACAATAATAGAATATAAAATTCCCAAAATTGGATTTCAGAAGAGGTACAACTACTATGAGTACTGTGTCATAGAATTTGGTTTAACCAATGATCCTATAGGATTTATGGATTTAATTAACATGATATTAAATGAAACTCTTGATTTATTTATGTTTTATGATGATGAAATATTTGTTTACTCTATGTCCAAGGAGGATTATGTGTGTTATCTGAGAAAAGTTATGAAATATTTTAGGAATCTTTGAATTTATTCCCAAATTTCAAAATTCATGTTCTGTATCGAGGAAGTGAAATTATTGGGATACATGGTGCCAGAACATAGAATTTTAGTTGATCCTGAAAAGGTGAAATCTTTTATGACATAGGAACAACAACAATATTTTTTGAGATTTATAGATTCTTTTAGTTATCTAGGTATTATCACCGATTTGTGTAGGAATTTGAATGTTATCTTATCTTATTACTACAATTACATATAAGGGAGTGATGTTTTGTTGGGATGAAAATTTTTAGAGTTATTTTTTCCAGCGGAAGCGTATTTTGACTATTGTGCTTATGTTATCACTTTTAGAAGCTGGGAGGGCTATGTGGAATTCTGTGATGCATCAGGTTCTAGATTGGGATGCATTCTTATATAGGGTGATCATGTCATTGCTTATGAATCTCATTAGAATAGGATTCATGAGAATAATTATCATATGAATGACCTTGAACTCATAGTTTTGATGTATGCTCTTAGGATATAGAGATATTACCTTTTCAAAGACTGGTTTACCATGTATTCATAAAATAGGATATTGATTTATATATTCCCTCAAAATGATCTAAATCCTTACCAAAGGTGTTGGGGGGAATAAAAGAAATAATTAAAATTTGAAATCACCAATACCCTGGTGAAAGGGAATGCCATCAAAGATGATTTGAGTAGGAAAATTCTAAACCAAGCCTTGAACGAATCATCAAAAGAGTGGAACTTCATGGACATTTTTTTCCCAATTTCATATTGTAGTCTCGGAGTAAGGGGCCACGGATTCCTTGGATAGTGTTCAATTGAAATCTTATATTTTACTTATTATTCTTTTGGAATATCATATTGAGGATGAGTTATGCTTCTTTAGAGACTCAATTCAGGGTGGGGTGACTATGCCCATAAGGTCTTCTCCACTGTTGGAATTCTATGCTATCAAAAATACTTTATTGTTCCATATGATGTAAGGAATGATGTGATGTGGGGTTTTCATAATTATTATTGGGAAGTGAACTCAGGAACCATGAAGATGTTTTATGACATGCATGGTAGATTCTAGTGGCTAGGTATAAGACATGGTATTTCTGATGTTTTTTCTAATTGTTATAAAAACTAATAGGTCAAAGATGAGCACTATAGAAATTCAGGTTTGCATCATCCACTTCCAATTCCTTCTTGGATGTGGGATGAAATATCAATTTAATTTTTGGTTGTTTTTACACATACCCAGAGGAGAAATAATGTGATATGGGTTGATATCGAATGAATGACCAAGTCAGATCACTTGTTACCCATTCATGATACATCCAATGTTTAGGAGTTGAGAAATATTTATATGAAAGAGAACATTCATTAGGAAAAAGGCGCATATACTATTGTCTGTGATAGGGATCCTTGGTTCAATTCTCATATTTAGAGATGAACTATGAAGGCAGTGGGATATTAGGTCAGTTTAAGAAAGACATACCATTAGTAGTTGGATGGATTGAAAGAATGAGCTCTGCAGATTCATGATGATATTCTTCAGGCTAACATCCTTTAATTTGGTGGAGCTTGGGATGATAAGATGGGGTTGTTAAAGTTTTATTATAACAATAGTTACCAAAATGCAATTATAATATATCCTTTTGAGGTCTTTTATGGATAACCCTATAGATATCAACTGTGTTGGGTAGAGATTGTTGAATGTTCCATAGTTGGACCTTGCTTGGTTCAAGAGACAAAAACAAATATTCATTTGATTATTTATAGAATGTAAATGACATAGAGATATTATAACTTGTATGTTGATTTTCACCATAGAACATTGGATTTTTTTAGTTGGTGACCAGGTTTTGTTGAATGTTTCCCCACATTTTATTCATCGACAGCTGGGAGGAAAGGGAAACATTCTCCATTTTTTGTGAGACCTTTTGAGGTTTTGGAGAAGGTGGGTAAAGTGGCTAAATTTATAAAATATCCATAATTTATAATGTTGATATATTACATTTTCAAGGTATATCATATATGAACGTATCTATATTATCCATCTCATTTTCTTTGTTCGATTAATCTTCTGGTTGAAACTGATTTATCCATGATTGAACGCCCAATCATGATAGTTAATTATGAATATGAGTTTCTTCATGGGTGGGAAAACCTTTTGTATCAGGGTCATGGAATCACAGTGAAGATTCTCATGGGACACAGAACACCCCAATATTTTTAGAATTTGTTTTCTCTAATTAATTATTATTTTTTGATATTTTATATTTCCTGATACATTAAAAATTGTTTTTTATATTAAATCACTATGTATAGATTGAGTTATACATAATAGTATTATAATAGTGAACTACATGAAATTTAATATTTTTCCATACACAAAACACTTTAGTTAACATACATTTTTCTTAATACTGACTTTCCTTAATGCATTTCATAACAAGAAAAAACCGATTTTTACCGAAAAATAATATATTATTAAAAATATTATAATTTAATATTATAATAAATAAACTATATATTATGTTGGAAGTTATGAATAGGATTAACTAACTTATTAAAATATATGATTTAATTTATTTGTTTCATGTTATGTAGAAATGAATATAAGAACTAATTCAATATAAAGTGAATATAAAAAAACTACTTTTATTATCACTGAGGAATTTCATCATAATAAATTAAATTAATTTCCATAGATGAATGATATTAATTAAATATATATATTATATATTCAATAAAATATTTTTTACTTTCAGCGAATATATTTTATAGGTGTAAGATATGAATTAAACCAATATCACACATAAAAACCTATCATTTTATAAAAGAAGTTTTACCCCTTTTTAATGGTTAAAATATTTTAAATAAAAATTTTGGAAAATTTTTAAAAATTTTATGGGAAAATAAAAATAATTTTCTAATGAGAAACAAAAAAATAGGTTAGGGTGAATTTTAGTTATTTTTATATGATGTTTAATTTTTAGAAGAATAATCAAAAATACAAGATTATAATTCCAAAAAAAATATTCATCTAATTTATTTATAAGGTTAAATTATATTTATAGGTGGTTATAAAGTTTAATTATATAAATTATTCATAAAATAATATAATTTTGGTAATTTGTATCAGATAAACATCAAATTAGATATAAATCAACGAAAATGTTTGAACATTATTTAATTAGAACCCCGCATTGTCATCCGACTTATGGGATTAATTTTAAACAGACATCAAACAACTTATTGATTGGAATTTGGAAAATGGATTAAATATTTGAAATCCAAACAATTACTTATTTATAATTGTGTAAACATAGCTTTTACAAAAAATCTCAGTGAATGTAATTAAAATTATGTAATAATAGCTTAACAAGGCACTAAATATTAAACTAAAGGGCCAAAGGGACCATGAAATATTTCTAAAAGCCATTGTATGTCCTTATTTAATTCCTGTAATCCAATTTATATAGTTTATTCCATTATTTGAGCTACATGAAATGGTAAAAACGTGGGTGGAATTTCCATTTCAAATAATTTCAATATTGCCACTCATTCCCCATTATAAAAAGTAACTCACCACTCCCACATATTAAAACCATTAAATATCACATTATCACAAAAAATATTATAATACATGCATAAAAAATGCTTCCTATAATCCTATAATCATCAATTTTGTAATAAATCCATCTTATAATCCCTTTTTTAAAAACTAAATGGAGTTACCCAAAAAAGAGGTAACATCCTTTCTCAAGATCCTTTGTTTTATTTTCCTTATACACCCTATAAAATATTCTTCTTACCTAATTATATAATAAAATAAGTGTCATAAATATTATTATATATTTTTATTATATGGGGATTACTTACACATACACACACATCCATCTAATGGGTGATGAACTTAATGTTCTTGTGTACGGTGAACTACCTCCTTACGAAATGATGCTGCCAATTTTTCAATTGGCTCCTCTCATGTTTGGAAATTATGATGGGAATTATTTTTTATATGGTATTTAGGATATATTTATTCTTCTGTAATTATTATATAAAATAGATCCTTATGATTTCAATTCTGTATAACAACGATGACATCATATATGAAAGTGTGGACTACAACCTCCTCAACGAAATTTGATTTGTTCAAAATTTAAATGGAATGTATTAAGGATGGTTTTAGAAAAAATATATAATATATATGATATAATAATTATGATATAACTATATTATATATATATATATATATTTATTTTACTTACTTTCTTTCAGCACGATAATAAAACAGAAGCAGCGTTCATGCGTACGTATGAACTACTATCTGCAACAATCATGTATTTCATTTAATATATATATTTTATATATTTATATAAATATTTATATAAATATTATATATTATATATACATGATGTTTTACATACTATAAATTAGTAAATACTTATAAAATATATTGGAATAAGATTCATAATTCAAAACACATATGATAAACAAAGCTGTTATTACCAGAACCATTAATTTAACATAGAATTTGTAATAAATGGGAAATATAACATCACATGTGAATTATATAAGGTATTATAAATAATTATATAGTTATATGGAATATTTATAGTAAACAATATTTTATTATGTAGTCATTTTTAACATGTATAAAAAAAATAAAGATATAAGGTAAAGGAATTTTATCTAACTTTTTATTTAAATATGATACATTCCATATTCATCACATGTTCTTTTTTGTGGTGTTGTAACGACCCACCTTCCTCAAGATGAGTGAATGGACAAAAAAGTTCCACACCCTTCATTATTAAAGATAAAGGAGAGATAATGACCCCCCGAGTCCCACATTCAACATGCCCTAGAGTGGTGACTAGCACCAAGGGTATAAAATCACATACAAAATGGAAGGCGTTACCCTTTGTAATGAAAACATGATTAGGAGATAAGATGGTAAAATCCCAAACAACACCAAAAATTTATATAATGGAAACCAAAATCTAACCCATTCATGATTTAAACATAAACTATGAAAAAACTATAACCTACGTACCAAAGTAAGCTCCAAAAGAAAGAGACTAAATAGCACCACAAAAACTATCCCAATACTCAAGCTCGTAACGCCCAAAAAAGTCCACAATGTCCTCATGGAATCCTGAAAATATTTTTAAAATTTGAGGGTGTGTATACAAGTATACCTAGTATGAAAAATAATGCCACCTACGCACAAGTGGGGGATCATAATAATTTCCCTGTGAAAAAATAGTAGATCCTTAGAGCAACTACCAGGACTACTAACATGACCAGCATCACAGTGAAACACTCACCGAATAACTCAAGTAAAGTAAAATAGTAGTATAATAACCACAAAATTTGGGTACCCAACACTATTTTCCCATTTGATAAATGCTCATTCCTAATGGCTAATGTATTGATGCTACCACTATTCCAAAACATGGTCCCACTACCATGACATACCTATACACACCTAGGCCTAAAACCACACACAAAACCCACCCGAAGTCTTGTGGTCCACAAACACACCACAAATATCACGCAAAAACACCGGGACAGAAACAACCACACCTCTCACCCAAATACACCTGGGCCTCATCTCGAAGGCACATGGGAAAATAGTACTGGCCCATAAAGACCCAGGCCCCTCAACCACAACAAACATTCCAGAAGGATCTTGTACTATGAAAAGCCTCAAGCCATTACGACCTTCCCAGATATGCTTGATCAGTAAGAACCCAGAAGAGGTTGCGAGGATGAATGTCAGTAACCAGCCATCCATCTCCCACCAGGATGTTGGAAACACACCCACCCTCAAGAAATGGGGGTGATCAGAATATGGTTCTTAATAATTGTGGGGTGTGTATAGAAATAAAAAGGAACTTTAAATTATACATATAAGTAATAAACACTCAGCCCAAACTATAGTCCCTAAAACAAAAAACCAACCCACAAAGAACCACATTTTATGCTACCCTAAAATTCACAATCACACAAAGCCACTACAGAATCATACACCCAACCTTTTTTCATTAAACAATTTTCCATCTATTTATTAAGGGTTCACTTTAATTTATTCCCACACTACTTGGGGAAACTACCAAGAAAAACATATGCAACCACCTGAGAAGGCGAAGATCCTGGTTAACTAAACACACATCAACCAACCCACTTCATTCATCTATACTGCCAACACTGAACAACAGAAGGGGGACCAATGTATAGAATTTCAATTTTAACACATATTCGTAAAAATAACAGAGAACAACCAACTTGGAGTCCCACTTCACACCAATTGCTTCCCCAGACACCCGTTCAACCACTACCAAATGTAATTCTTCAAAGTTATGATGAATAATTAGGCCCTAAAAACCAAACTCGGAAGTCCCACTGCACCAAAACACCACACCTGGAACACCTACATTAAACAATTCATGAAAAAACCCAAATCTATAGCCATATTACACTAAACAATTTCCAGATATAGTCCAACTTCATAACAGGTCCATAACCACATTGTAGCCCCACTACCCAACGTCTCTTGACAACCACAATACAAAAAAAGGAAGTACCACTGCCTACAAGTCCATCCATTCCAAAATCTATTAATCTCTCAACCTTGGATTTAAACACCCCACTCATAACACCCCCACAAACAAATACCACAACCATGGTCATTTAAATAACATCCCATCTATACACACAAACCACACCCTTCTCACAGAACCAACTCCCCCTAATACCCATAATTGTTCTCCCAACAAAATCATCACACAAACCACACAATGTTAAAAAACCCAAAAGAACACAACACACAACCACACCTATCAAACATGATATATTCGGATTTAGAAGACATTGTTCTTTAATTCAATTTGATAAGCAGGGGTGATCAAACAAGGGTTTTCATTCTTGGCCATCCATTTCATTTTACCGTGTATACGTGAATAGTAATAGTAATATTTATACTAATTCTTTAGAAGAAAATAACAATAGTTATAAAGAGTCGCCCATGCACAAACAAAGACCACCAATGACAATTATTTTCAAAAGGCATTTCAACTAGAACTGATCACATCATTAATAAGGATAACAAATAAAATAGGCAGTCAACATCAAATCATTCTCATCTAGTTATTTCACTGACCTCGGTTATCTTTTTATCATATTCCCTATTGCTATCTATTACTTTTTTAAGAAAATTATTCAGCCTTTCATCATATGGAATCATTATTTCACCTATACAGAATGATACAAAAATAGAGGTAGAAGAATCCCTACCTAATACAATAGATGACTAAAACTCCTCTTTTCTCCAAGAACAGGGGATCCTGTGAGTAGTAGGAACCATGAGAAAATTGAGTATTATGGACTCTTAGCATAGGTCTAATAATCATCAATAGGGGATGGTTTTTGTCACACCAAGAGGGAATAGATAAGACACTAGGAAGGGAAGATCCCAACTTTGACTATTCGGATCCTATATTAAAGAAAGAACAATTTCAGAAGCCATTATTGTGGGATTATGGTAAAGATTTACATGACTTGATTATCCCAATTCCCCTAGAGTGTTAGCATATTAAATATATACTTAATATCCTTTGAAACACCCTTAAAAACGCCCAAAAAAGGCTTTAAACTTGGCTTACATCAAATACAACTTAAGAGGGGAGAAATTGGAAAATTGTGAAAAACTATAAATGAGTCACTGATGGGAGAATCACTGACACTAAGCCACTGACGGGTGAGATAACGATGTTGAGCTACCTATGTAATGACTCACTGACACCATGATTCACCGACACCAATGCCCTCGACTCACCGACACCGATGCACTGAAATCACTACTGCTGGCGCTTCTAACTCACTGATGTCGACACACCTAACTCCCTAACACGGATGCCCCTAACTCACTGATTCCAGTGGTTCAAAGTAGATATTTGGATAACTCTCATAATGAGCCAGCAATAGACCCCCGAACACCTAAAATAGTTTATATTCACAAAGGGATAGACCATGGACATTTGGGTGATTACATCAGATACCTATCAAAGAATTCTTGTCCTCTAGAAGGTCAAAACTAACCCAGAAGAAGGAGGGGACAAACAACCTCGTGTAAGATACCTCTTAAAGATTAAACTCCTTATGTTGTTATAAAATTTTAGTGAATACCATGGAATCCAAGAAGACCTCCTGTAAATCTATCTCTTCAAAAAAATTTACAGACACTGAGGCCCCACATCAACAATTAACCTTACAAACACCAATGTCACATCATCCAAACACATGGAATATGGATCTTATTCCGCCATGTTAAGATACTATCTGCTTTGGGAATCACTGAATCACCCAAAAAAGTTCAATATCATCTACATTAATGCATCTTTGTTAGGGATCATGTCCTCCCCTCCCAACAGTTAGGACCTTTCACACACCAAACTGAGAACAAGGGAACAATGCACTTTATAACAAACAAGGTTAAGAATTACATCATAAAATGAAGTACAATTAAAATGCAGAAAAAAACATGGAATAGTTCTCAGTACTAGGAACACATATATGCCTTTTATTCCAAAGTACTCTCCTCGAGGTCACCATGCCTCCATAGCACAAGAACCAATGGAATGGACCATCCACGAGGCACATTCTCCACACGCTCCCCAATTATTAATAGTCACTCCCTGAATGTCATGTCATTCCGGATATCCATATCTCACCAGTCAATGATGTGTGATTCATTATGTATATACAAATGAATATGAGAGACATGGAATACTTTATGGATACTCTTCAACTGCGGTGTAAATGAAAACTAGTATATGACCATTACGACTCATCCCAACACCTCTAACGATCTAATGAACCAGATGGAATGATTTCACCATCTACCCAACCTCCACTGCCCACATCGAGGGGAAACCATCAATAATAAATGGTCCCTAACCCCAATCTCCAATAACCTCCTCCTATGATAGGAATACGACTTCTTTCATTCATGTTCTACCTTTATCCTCTCACAGAAATTTTTTACCTTCTTTGTTTTACTCTACACCAAATTCAGACCAATAATAGTGGATTATTTAACCTCTTTCAAACCCAAGGGTGAATGAAACTACCTACCATATATAGCTTAGAATGGATCCATACCAATTGAATATGGATATCTGTTTTTTTAAGAAAACTATACTATGGGAAAATGTCACACCCAAGACCCTTTAATGTTAAGAATGAATGCCTATAACATGTCCTCCTATGTCTGGATGGTCCACTCTGTCTTCCCATCTGTATGTGGGTGGAAATTAGTGATTAGGCAAAACAAAGTGCCAAAGTCATGATACAATCCCCTAGATATTAACAACGTAAAATGTGTATCCCGATAGGAGACAGTGGTTCTTGGAACTCCATGCATCCACACTACCTCATCCACATTCCTCTATGCTAATTTATCCACTTCACTTGACTCCTTGATCGCTAAGAAGTGATCAGATTTTGTAAAATGATCCACTAATACCCAAAGAACATCACATAATTCCTAATCCCTATTAAATCCTATGATGAAATTCATCGAGATGTCATCCCACTTCAACTTGTGAATCTATAATAGCTACAACATCCCTCTGGGAACACGTTGCTCAACCTTTACCTACTGACACACCATGCACTTAGCCACAAAATGAACCACTACCCACTTCAACTTGGACACCAAAATTTTTCCCTAAATACTTGGAATATCTTAGTAAAACCTAGATGCACCACTAAGGGTGAGATATGTAACTCATAGAGAACTCCCTCACACATTTTCAGTATGAAGAATAGCTTCCCATAGAACAACATATGATTCTGACTATACATTGGCCATCCCTCTAGTGCATCACACTGGACAACGTTACCAGGCATCATATCAGTTACTGAGTCTCCCAACTGAGACTCCTCCACCTACCATGTAAAAACTGGGTCGTACTGACAGCACATAAAACATACCTTAACATTGGCATCGAGTATTGGCCTACCAGGTACACCGGTTTCCTCCCAGAAACGTGGTCCTCACCCTAGGGCCCACCCCTGCACCTGGATGGGTCATCTGACTAATTATTGTTCCCAATGTCCAATCCATGTCTTTTCTAGTGTGCTTTTTCCTCACTCACACACACCATAGGAAACATCCTAGAAGCTCACCCTTTATAACCTCAACTCCAGGATAAACACTCTTAACTGTGGATTTCTAATCACCCAGTCTCCTGAGAAGTAAGGTGCACCTTATTGACACGAGTCACATCATTTAGTAATTTAACCCTTTATTATTTAGGGGCATTACATTCACACCCATTTAGATCACAACATCCTAGAAATCCAATTTCATCCCCCTATGATCGACATATGACTTCTGTCGGTCATGTACTGTATTAATCCGATCACAGACAAGATGCACCTTCTTTGTCGTACTCTACACCAGGTCTAGAACAATAATAGGTAATTCTCCATCCTTTATCAAATACAAGGGTTAATGATATGACCTCCCATATAAGTATTATAACAGAGCCATACTAGTGGAAGATTGATAAATATTGCTTTATGAAAACTCTACCTTGGAAAAATGTCTCACCAAAGACCATATAAAGTCTAGAACACATGCCAGTAACATGTCCTACAATGTTTGGGAGGTCCTCTATGTCTAACCATCCATATGAGGGTGGAAATCAATGATGAGTCATAACATGGAGCCAAAAAACATGCTAAAATCCCCTCCATACTCATGACATAAAACTTGTATCCGGATTCGAGACAATTTATCTTAGAACACCATGCAACCACCCCACCTCAACCACATACATCTTTGCAAAGGGATCCACAATTCCTGACACGTTGATCACTAAGAAGTGATCTAATTTCATCAACCAATCCACTAATACCCAAAGAGAATCACATAATACCTGAGCCCTTGGAAATCATATGATGAAAATCTATCGATATGTCATCCCACTTATACTAGATAACATCTAAGGGCTGCAACAGCCCGCTGGGAACATAGTACTCATCCTTTACCTACTGACACCCAGACACCTTGAAAGAATCTCAACCACTACCTGCTTTAACCCATGCAAACAAAACAATTCTCTCAAGCCTCGTTACATCTTAGAAACTCCTAGATGCACCAATAAGGTCCATCTATGAAAATCACAGAGAACTCCCTTATGCATTTCCACTAGGAAAAACAGCTTCTTGTGGAAAAAAATCAGATTCTTACTATCCTCTAACCATCCCTCTAGAGCATCACCTTAGACAGTGTGATCACTGATCACTTCAGTCTCTGAGTCTCCTCGATGAGACTCCTCCACCTGCTGTGTAACAACTAGGCCCCACTAATAGCCCAAACACCCCGCCATAACATGGTCCTTGGGTCTTTGAACATCAGGCACCAATAGTTTCCCCGCAAACACTCGGTCCCCACCCTAGGGCCCACCCACATACCCATTTCATAAAATCCATTGAGATGTCATCCCACATCCAATTAGGAACATCTACATGCTGAAACAGACTACCGGTTACACAGTGAACAACCTTTACCTACTGACACAAAAGGCACCATGCCACAAACTCACCCACTACCCGCTTCAACCCAGTCCTCCGAAATTGTTCCCTCAAGCCTCTATACATCTTAGAAACTCTTGGATGCATCTCCAGGGGTCAGCTATGGAAATCACAGGGAACTCCCTCATGAATCTCCACTGGTACAAACTGCTTCCGACAAAACAACATCTAATTCTGACTATCCTCCAACCATACCTATGGAGCATCAGACTAGAAAGTGCGATCACACATAAATTCAGTATCTAAGTATCCCAACTAAGACTCCTCCACATGCTCTGTACCGACTGGTCCCCATTAACAGAACATACACCATGCCTTAACATGGTCGTTGGGTGCTAGCCTACCAAGTACCACCAGTTTCCCCAAAGACACATGTTCCCCACCTTAAGTCCCTCCCACTTGGACAAACGTGTCATATAACTAATCATAGTCCCCATAGGCCAACACATGTCCTTTCGAGTGTATTGTTTCCTCACTCAAACACCCCAAGGGAAACTTCCCAGATGGTAACAAATCATGACCACTACTATAGGCCAAACGCTCTTAACTATGGAGTTCTAATCACACTAGCTTCTAAAAAAGAAGTTACACCTTGTTGAGATGAGTAATATAATTTATTCATTTAACCATTTATCAATTGGGGGTGTTATATTCACCCCCATTAGAGCAAAACATCTTCATTCTGGTCCCTACAACTCAACCCGAACAACGTGCTGCACTAAAGGCTGGGTACCACCACTGATACCAAATGTAAGAACTAGGCCCCATTGATAGCATAAACACCCCAACATAAAATTTTCATTGGGACCTGGCCCTCCATGCGCCCCCAATTTCCCCAAGGCACATGGTCCACTCCCTAGTTCTGACCCACATGTCCAGACAGGTCATCTGACTAATGACATTACCTACAAGCAAACACATGTCTTTTCTTGTGTGATTTTTTCTCACTCTAAAACACCCTTGGAAACTTCCGAAAAGGTCACCCCTCCTAACCACTATTACCGACCTATCACACCTAACTATAGACTTCTAATCATGTAGGCTCATGAAAAAGAAGGTTCACCTTGTTGACATGAGTCATATCATTTAGTCATTTAAACCTTTATCATTCTGGGTAGTTACATGCCATATTAAGGAATATTCCAATATCATCTAAAATAGAATTCCTCTTTCATCATCCAATCTTTCATCTAGAAGCAATGTAGCTAACTACTCCATTGCCTACCAATCATACAAGGATTACCGAACTACCTCCTTCTGTGACTTTCAACCTGAGGCATCAACTACCGTTGTCCCCTATCATGAGGTGTAAGGGATATCAAAGTCATAGTATTAGAGATACTATATCCACCTTCACTACCACATGTTCCAGTCTCGCTGGGATAAGATATACCTGAAGATATTGTGATCCATGAAGAACAAAAATAACTCCTCGATTAGGTAATGTTGCCATAACTTTAACGTGAACACAATCCCTATATCATCCAGACCATGGGTGACAGAGTTACATTCATGTGGATGTAACTGCCTAGAAACCTAAGAGATCACTTTGAACTATTTCATCAGCACAAATCTTACTCCTAGACTATAAACTTCACAAAACACCTCAAAAATCAACCCTTATTTGGGAAACATAAGCCTAGGGGCACTAAATAGCTTCACCATCAGGTAGATGAAAGCTACCTAACACTGTTCACTCCACATGAGGGACTAGTGTTTTCTAATCAATGCCTTCAATGGAGCCACAACCCAAGATAAGTCGGGTATGAACCATTGGTAATAGCCAGCTAGACCTAGGAAGATGCAAACCTGTTCTATATTCTTGGGTGCTGCCCAAGAATAAATTTCCTCATCCTTTGATGGGTCTAATGCTATCCATCTATGAGACACCACATGTCCAAGGAAATGTGCCCCTCAAATATTAAACTTACACTTGGACAACTTCCCATAGATATGGTAGTGCTGCAGGACCTCCAATACTATCATGAGGTGCTCATCGTAATCCTACTCTAACAATGAGTTAATGAGAATATCATTGATGAACACGATGATAAAACAATCTAGGAACCTATGGAAGAAAAAGTTCATGATCCCCATGAACACAGCCGGTGCATTCGTAACACCGAATGGCAGGACCATGATATCAATGTGCCCATACCTGCACCTAAAATCAGTATTTTGGATGTCATCCTCCTTCACCCACAATTGGTGATACCCATACCATAGATCTTTCTTAGAGAACCAAACTTCTACCCTCAACTACTCGAAAAGATCTTCTATCCTTGGAAGGGGGTAATAGTTCACGACCATTACCTAGATCAGCCTCTCGTAGTCTATGCATAGCCTCAGGACACCATTTTACTTCTTTGAGAACAAGATTGGAGCACCACAAAATGACACACTCGGTTGGATTAAACCCTTTTTCATGAAGCCGTCATCCTGAATACGCAACTCTCACAACTCAGAAAGCTCCATCTGATAGGGATCCATCAAAATTAGATTGGCACTAGGTTGCAAGTCTATTCAGAACTCAATATAATGTTGAGGAGGTAGAGTCACAAACCCTTCTGGGAAGACATAAAGGAAAAATATTACATCCCCCTAGGACCTCCGCCATCTCAAAATCCATTGACCCCTATAACAGCTTGGCTAACATAGAAAGAAGTGGCTCCACACATTGGCTACCCACCAGACAGCACCACTTTCTGAAGAATGATATGTGTTGTCCATCCATATTTTAGAAAAAGAAACTTATCTGAAATAAATAAATAACAAGGTGTATAGAAAAAATGAATTTTATTCTTAGGATGGTACCGTATGACTGCATCTATAGTAGAAGAAGATCCACACTAGACTGATGCTCCACAACATCAGTCTACATCCATGAAAAAACTCAAACAGTCTGGTCTGATCTACAACTAGCTTACACAAAACCATGGGAATGGGAAGCCTCTCTACATATTTTCTTAGATATTGGGTTATACCGGGTTAAATAAAAAGAGTGCGAGGCTCCCAAATCAAACAATGTGTTAGGAAGAGTCCTAAACAGAATGATCGTACCTCGAAAAACCTTTAGTTGTGCTGGAACTACTAACTCGGTAGCATTCAACTTCCCACCCCCAACTCCCCTAATCCTCTGCAATGGAACACCAGCCCAAAAACGCCATGTTCAGGGTACCTAAGGATCAATAGGAGGCAGCCTTCCCCAGCACTGTCTACCCTCGGTGGAGAGGGAACTTGCTGCCCCTCTTATTGGAAAGGGCTGACTGAAAAATGCTCCTGGTTGGGTGGGCGATGGACCATCCAACCCACACTGTACATTTCTAAAATTGGGAACCCTTTACAAAGATGTACATGGCCTACATAGTAAAAGAAACTCATTTCCAATCCCATGGGGAAAGGGAAAGGACTAGGATATCAGACTTGGAACTGTTAAGGTCTACTTTCCATAGGATGATACCTAGAAGGCCCTGATGCCGGAGACCAACTCCTAACTCGCTTCCTCTTTGACGGACTCAGATGTCTCCCCTCTCATGGTACACCTTCATTTTATTGCATCCTATACACTTATTTTTACTTCTTTTGAAATTCTATGTATGTTGGTGGAGTAAAGGTAGTGACAACAAACTGAAGAGAAGGTCGGAGAGCCTCTTCCAAGCATCTCGCGAGAAACTCCTTATCTGGAAAGAGATCTGGTGCGAAGCGTAGGATATCCTTGAACTTAATCCTCAGTCCCCTTTCCAAAACACTCCCATACTATAGGGAGAGAATCTCCTACCTTTTCTTGACCTTCATCAGAGAGGAAAGGAACTCTACCCGAAAGACCATACCAAAGTCAGCCTATGAGACACCAGTCCCATTCCTATCCCCAAGGTAAATTATCTACCACTGACACGCCTCTACTCACATCTAGATCACTGCAAGAGGAACCCACTACACCATCAGAGCACAGATCAATGTAAATATGATATTCACCTGTTCAATCCACCCCTCCATCTCCAATTATTAAATACTACCTTCGTACTTCCTCAAGGTCTACTGCTAGAAAGCGTGGAGGTTCTTCTTCCACAAGTCATTTTTTTCTCTCAATAATCCCACCACTGATCAACCAAGCCTATCTGATGGGCCTAAACTTCTCGTACCACACGTGGGAAACGTCTGGGGTGCTATAACTAAATAGGGTAAATAATGAACTCCTAAACTCAGGTAGTATAGAAATTTGATATTTATTATAACATATTATTTAAATTACATTCCAATAACGCCCAAGAAACACAAGAACACAAGTTATTCTGATTCATTTTCCTTTCCTACGGTCTCTACCCTATAATTAGTGTAACACCACTTGGTTGTTCAGTAGGTCCAAAGTCCTTCCATCGGATCATGGGGGCCCTAATATCTCATGTCCTAAACAGTCTTCCCTAGACTATTTCACACACGAAGATTTCCTAACACTGTTTTCTAACCACCCAATGCAATCCTTATTTTGGCTAACTCGAAACTCCATAATATACATCAAACATCCCCTTTGATTCCATTCTTCCACAACCCACATTTCCCAAGATGAGGGAAGAGAGAAAAATGTCCCGGGATCTTCCTTCTTCAAGAAGAATGAGGGATAATGACCCCCAAAAGTCCCACCTTTTATAGGCCCACGAGTGGCGACTGGCACCAAGGGTATAGAACATCACACAAAATGTAAGGAATTACCCCTTTTAAGGAAAAAATTATCAGGATATAAGATGGTAAAATCCCAAACAACACCAAATATTTATATAGAGGAAACCAAAATCCATCCCACGAATGATTTAAACATATACTACGAAAAAAGTACAACCCAAGTACCAAAGAAAGTACAAAATGGAAGAATCTAAATAGAATCACAATTACTATCTCGATGCCTAAGGTAGTAATGCCCAACACCGTACTCAATGTCCTCTTGGAAACCCAAAAACAATTTTACAAATGTAGGGATAATATAAAATTATAACCTACAGGAAAACTAATTCCACCCATGCACAAGTGGGGAAACATACTAATTCCCCTGTGAGAAGAGAGTAGAACTTCAACACACCTACCATGGAGTACCAAAAAACCCATCGTCACAAAGGCACAGTCAAAAAAAAATGAAAGTCATGTAACGTAGTAGTATAAGCACATTGAAATTTGGGTACCCAACACCACATTCTCATTGGTTAACTACTCAGTGCAAACGACTAATGTCTTAATTCTACCACTCTTCAAAAATTCAGCCCCACAACCACGAACTTCCCACACATACCATGGCCTCAAAACACACACAAAAACCCAACCACATATACATAGGTCACTAACACACCACACATGTTGCCTGAAGGCACTTGGGCCACAACAAAAATGCCTCTTTCCTGATGACACATAGGCCTCATCATGATGACACTTTAGAAAATAATCTTGGCCTGCAAAAAACCTCAACCCCTCACCCACAACCAACCTACCCAATGTATTTTGGACTATAGTAAGCCTTAATACATTACAACCAGCCCAGATACTCTCGAGTAGTATAAACCTACAAGAGGGTGGGACGAAGAAAGTCGGTAACCATCCAACCATCCTCCCATCGTGATGTTGGGAAAGACGCCCCCATAAAATGGGGGTGTTCTACACATGGTGCTCAATAAAGGTTGGGTTCCTATAGAAATCACTAAGAACTAAAAATTATACATTAAAGTAACAAACACTTATCCCAACCAACATGTCCCAAAACAAACAACCATCCCACATAGAACCACATTTATAGATACCCCTATATGCACAACTTCACGACAGCCAATTCTAAAGTATGAACCCAAACCCTTTTTAATTAAACCATTTTACATCTATTTTTTAAGGGTTCACATTAATTTAATCTAGAACTACATCCCATATCTACCAAGCACAACATCTTTAACCACCACAGAAGGCAAATAAGTTGATTAACTAAACCCACAACAACTAACCCACTTATTTCATCGGTACAAAAAACATTGAATAATGGAATAGAGACCAAGGTAAATAATTTCAATTTTACACCCATTAATAATAAAATAGATAAAAACAAACCTACACTCCCACTTCACACTACCTTATTCCCTATACACCTATTCAACCACTTCCAACTATTATTATTTAAATTTATAGTGCACAATCATGCTCTCACAACCAAACCCGAAATCCCCACTGCACGACGACACCACACCTAGAAAACCTAATTACAAAAAGTACCGAAACAAACCAAATCTTTAGCCCCACTATCCCAAAAAAATCCCCAGATATAATCCCACTGTGTAAGGACCAAATAATTCCACATAATTTTTATTAATTATATGGAGTTTTATAAGACTTCAAAATCTGACAACACATGATTCCGAGGCATGGAGTGCCCATAATGACTTGTTGAAAAATTGTTAAGCTTAAAATAGCGTGCATGAGTTGTTTTCTTGAAAAAGTGGAATACCTATTAAACAGGTGTCTGAATTAGAAATCATAGGGAACCATTGTGTTTATAATGGTATATTAACCCTAGGAGCTACTTTAGTTTTGTCAGCATAGTCCTCTAGTGAGAAAAATTTGAAAATGGAATAACCGTAGATAAAATAATTAAATTAAATTATTTTATTTTTTAAATGATTATAACTCACGAACGAAAAATTGGATTAAAAATCTGAGACCACCGCTGAACTTGTGAGTGTATTATTTTATTAGGTAGATGCTAACATATTCTGACGTGAGCTAGCAGTGGATGTTAGTTTTTGGCAACAAATATAATAAATAAGTAACAATTATTTTATTGTTAAATTATATAACTCCAAAATGGAAACTCAGATACAAAATTTGAGAGTAAAGTTTATCTTATGAGGGTGTGTTTCCCTTAGGAAGTGCCAAACCATGACTGTAGGAGGTTGAGGGAGGCTGTTAATAATTTTTGGAACTTTTTTTAAGGTACATTCAGTAAACATACGAGCCATGTTTTCTAACTTTTGATTTACTTCTTGGAATTGTAATTTGAGAGCAACTTTGAATCCACAGTGATGTGACTCACTTAAGGGAGGCTTAACTTCGACTGTAGTTGGTCGGGTAAAAAATTTAGTTTTTACAACTTTTTATATAAATAATAAAAGAACCTAGGAATTATTATTATTATTTCTTTTTTTCCCTAACACCTGTTGAGCAGCGGTGGTAGGGACCATAGAGGTGGCCAGAATTTTAAATATGGGATATTAATTTCCAGTTTACACTTTGGATGCATAACCACCCATCGGGTAACTAATGTTGCATATTAATTATGTCAATTAATGAATCTCATTAATTCCTCATGGTGTTACCCACCCTTTTCCCTCTCTATTTAATTAGGGCTCAGGTTTGAATTTTTGACACCAATTCATCATGCGAGGAAGCTCTCGTGAAGTGATGGGATACCTCCCATCGATGGAGACAGAAGCTCGGATGACAACCAACTCGGATCAATGAATCCCAGAAGCTTCATCAATTATAGAATCTTCTTCCACCAACATGATGTCTCCAAAGAATCTCGAGGTTGGGGTTGTCTTTTAATTGAAGAAATATTTTTGATTCTTCTCCCCGTTCTTCAATCTGCTGGTGGTCGTAGTAGGGGATTTGAACGGGGTTAATAATTATTTTAATGTGATGTATAAATTACCCCCACTCTTTATAATGCTAATGTGGATGGTTCAGGCCAAAAAAAAATGCCTGGACCCTCCACCACTTGATTTTCATTGCGTTCTTTGAAGGTGAGTTGTTCCAACATGACAGACCCCTAAAACTGAGAGTCATTCAATGACGAAGGCATCCAGGGAGGACTGTAGGCACATCCGAAAGGAAGAACTAACCACCTGAGCTCACCCAATGTCCTGCCAATGATTCTCCAGCTACGGATGAGGGTGGCACTGTTCAGAACCGCAACAAATAGACATATGGTCGACGATGGAGGCCGGAGGCGGTGTGCCATCATGCTCCACAATGAATGGGTCATGACTACGAAGCCAGAGTGAAGGCTGGGACCCACTCTCTATGGGTCCCACAGGTGATCAGCGGAACCACATGGAGCCACCCTTTAATAAACTGAAGGAATATTTGAGGCGTTTGGGAGGTGTACTGTGCGACCCAGTGCAGGTTGTGCTGGCCAGCAGGCTGGACTGCCCAGTGGGCCATGCCCAGCCGATGTGCCAGGCCGGGCCAGCCTAGGACGATTGGGGCTAGGCCTTGTCAGACCCAGACTAGGTCGAGGTGGCCTAGTCCAGGTCGGGCGGGGCCAGTCTCACCGGGTGGACCAGACCCGGACCCCTCTTGGGCCCTCATATGCTTAAAGAGTCGTATATTTTGAACCGGATGTCCGTTTGATGAATAGTCTACAATACTGGTATTGTTGGATCAAGAAGATACTTTTGAGATAATCCACAAGAGTTTTGGAAGAATTTGGTGTATGGAAGGATTGAATTAACTCCAAATCCAATTGGGCTCTCGACACTAAAATGCCAATAACTTACAGACCGAGCATTCAGTTGACTCTTCGTCTATTGATTTGGACCCCTAATGATGTGACATATCATTGTGTATCTCCTACATGGGAATTTGTGATAGTTGAATTACAACTGATGGCTTGAGGAGTGCTTTCTCCCAAAAACAACGGTTTTATGAGAGGGAATACTGTGTCTGGATGAGACATGGAGAAAGAAGTGATATTCAATGTGAATTAGTATCGAGAAATTTTGTGTGAATCAGCAACCAATAGTTCTATGTGAATAAAAAACCAGTGATTTTGTGTGAATCATCACCCATTGATTCTGTGTGAATCATCACCGGGAAATTCTCTGTGAATAAACAAACATCAATTTAGTGTGAATCAGCAATAAGTGATTCTGTGTGAATTAGAACCGAGCGATTATATGTAAATCAACACGCAATGATTTTGTGTGAATTAGCACCAAGCGATTCGGTGTGAATCAGCACCCAACGATTCTATGTGAATCAGCACCGAGTGATTCTGTGTGAATCAGTACTGAGCGAATCTATGTGTATCAGCACCCAGAAATTCTTTGTGAATCAACACCTATCGATCCTATGTGGGTATTGCAGGGGTTAGTACCTTTTGATCTTGTGTGGTTCAGTAGCACTGCCTATTGATAGTGTAATTCGATCTCGTATTATGACTAATGATCTGTACTACTGTACTCAGTTATACCTAGTTTGTGCTGTGTCTATTGCTTACTGCTTTGTGATTGAGTTTATACTTGTGATTTTCCACTGTGGAAAGCTGAGAGACCTTTAGGGGTCTCAGGGTCCCTATTGGATATTGTTATACTCACAACTACACGGTCTTCACCCACACCTTTTTGTGGCTTGTGTAGATGACACGTATCTCAACTGAGACTATTAGAGAAAGGACCAGGTGGTACACAGAGGTGACGGTTGATGTGGAGAGTTGTGGTTATGATCTATTCCTACCCATCATGTAGGATCCTTGACGGATGATCTCAGAGATATTTTCTATTTTCGATTGTAGTTATATCTTTTCAGTTGGGATTGTATTCACACCCCTTTACTTTTAGTACGTACTATTACACTTAGTTGTTGTTTCACCATACTCTTCCATTGTGTTTTACATGTTCATAGTGTACCCTTCTTGTTTGTGTACAGGTTTTGAGGAAAGGACTTCCCAATTTCATGAAATGAATTTTCGGTGCTAGTCACCAACCCCTGTACTATGTAATGTGGGCTTGGATAGTCACAGCACAGGCCCCGGGGGACGGGTCGTGACAAAGTGGTAACAGAGGTGGTCAATTCTTCTAGAATAAATAAGAGTCTATATTTTCAATGGAGCAATAGTGTTATGTGACTTGAGTTTGGGTTTTAGTTTGAGGATTCTAGTGCTAGTGCGGTGGATGAGGTATCCATACACCAGGACCCTAAATTCTGATTTCCGACTTGGTATCTAAAAATAAAGTGGCGTGTGTTTTGAAAATATTGATTTCATTTTGATCTATTTTAGTAATCTGACCTGGTATAACATATTGACTGGGGTTCATCTAGATTCCCTTTCAAGATGCCTCCATGCAGACTGCAATCCAGGATTCTAAAATGTGACCATGAAGATGGTCCACAGTGTGATGAGGCTTTAATACAAGGACTGTTGCTCGAGATGGCACCTTCAGGCAATTTTCCAATGATACCACTGCCCTTTAGTCAGTAGTTACTACAAGTGCGGTTAGTAGAGAACACATATAGGCTCAGTGACTTAAACGAGTTTCAGTGAATGATACCCCTCAGGTTCTTTGGCGATTCCAACACATAGGCATCTATGGACTGAGTTGAAGTGGCTACAGAGTTTCCATCTAGCCAGGGCACCATTATATAAGATGGTGGTCATTGCAGTGAGAAATATATATATGGATCAACAGGGAGATGGAAGTGTTTAGATTAACCATAACTTATGATTAGGTGACTTTTTGTGGATAGATTTGAGAACCATCCTAAGAGAATGGGTCTATTTTCATAAACATGAAATGGGTGTGTGTTCCCAATAGATTATACAACTTCATTAGGATGACATGTCGGTAGATAAGTATTCGTCAAGGCATACCAACCATTCAAGGTACTCGATGAATATGATATTAACAATGATTCCGGGATCAGACTTTTGAGCGAGATTTGTTTAGAGACGTCTGAGCCGAAACTATTTCCTTTGTGCATTCCTACTTATGTTAGGATGATAGAGAGAAACATTGTGGTTGAATGTTCATTGGTTGAGAAGATACAACTAGTTAATGTTTGAAGTGGTAAAGTAATATACTGACGCCAGTATAAGAGACTTAGACATGTAAAATGTTTCAGAAAGAGGAAGTGATAGGGATAGACAAATATGCAGGGCACCAGACATGAAAGAGGATCTTGGAGAGTAGCATGAGGTGTTATACATTTCAACATGTAACAACCACCACCCCAATGTTTCCCCCACCTGGCTCATGGAGCTGGAGGACGTGGGAAGGTAGTAGAAGCTTGTGGTCAAAAAGTTTGACCCAAGGGTTCCATGAATGATTCAATGTACATTTTGTGTCTACTATTATATTTATTATTAATAGACAAAGGTACTAATCATTCCTTCTTGATGTGTATCTTGTTCGAGACCTAGAGTTTCCAATTAATCCGTTGACTTGACCCTTATGTTTGGAGGTACCAATGGGAGGAGACTCAATAATCACAATTATTTCAATGGTGTGATATGACCCTTGAGGTGAGAGTTTCAGTTGGAACCTCTTGGTAATAGCTTCGAGGCCTTACGATCTTAGTATTGGTATGGAATGTTCATCCACATTTCATGCTCTGGTTGACTGTTTTAGGGAAAAAATGATGTGGTATATCTACAACATTTGAATGGGGTTTTCCTTGGTCAAAAAAGGAAACCCATTAATCACAAGGTAAACTCATGCAATGGAGGGTGAAGTGGACCACTCTTCAGTTGGCCATCCTTACCCTCATGGTAACATATTTTTAGGGTTTTCTGTTCGGAGATATGAGAGTATAGAAGGGACAACCATTTATAGTTTACTCTGATGACAAGAGTCTTAAATATCTTTCCTCAGAAGGACCAGAACCTAAGATAACAGTGATGGCTGGAGTTCCTCAAATACTATGACATTGAGATATTATACAGTCCTTGGAAGGGGAACATGGTTCCAGATGCACTCAGTAGGAGGTCTGGGTTACAGTTTCAATGTGAGGTGACAATGAAGATAGCCGCATTACAGTTATTATCTTTGGATAGCGATGGATCAACTTACATCCATTTTATTACGATCACTCCCCAAATACTTTAGCGAGTTTAGGAGACACAACATGGGGACATTGACTGTGAGGCCAAATGTGTTCAGATATCCTTAGGGCAGTCTCTTGATCGTTTTTCGGAAGGTGGGGAGAACAAATTTTTATTTAGAGGAAGAACTATGGTACCAATGATGTTACGTTAGGAGGTGTTGAGGGAGTTCCACAAATTCTCTTTAGCGGTAAATCCTAAAGCGGTGTAGATGGACAAGGACTTCTTGCGTCAGTACTGGTAGCCTAGGATGAGGAAAGCAGGGGCATAGTTCGTATCATGATGCCTCAATTGTCAGCAAGTGAAAGATGAGCATCAGGTTTCATCATGCTAGAGCACAACTTTTTAGACTCAGACTGATGGTCAGATGGAGCGGACCACACATATCTTAGAGGAAATTCTTCATGCTTGTGTCCTGGATTTTGGTCATAGTTAGAAGGAACACCTTCCACAGGTGGAGCTCACATACAACAACAGTTATCACTCCTCAATCGGCATGGATCAATTGGGGGACCTATATAAGAAACCTTGCAGGTAACCACTTTGCTGGACAGAACCAGGGTTAGTCAAAAACACCCTTGGAGTTCAAGGAGGGATACCATGTCTTCCTACGGGTCTCACCCTAATAAGAAGTATGGAGGTTTGCCCATGGAATCAACCTATCTCCAAGGATCATCACACCATTCTAGATTTTTAGTAGAGATGGAGAGGTGGAGTACTGCCTAGCTATTCCCCCATGGATGCACTAGGTGCATAACATTTTCTGTGTCACAGCTGAGGAGATGCATGCATGATCCATCACACATTATCAACTTGGGCGAGCTGGAAATGGATGATGGGGTGACTTTTTCAAAGTTATAAATGGAGATAGATGATAAAAAGAGTAGGTCCTTCATGGGCGGTCGATTCCTCTGGTGCGAGTTCATTGGAAGCACATGAATCTATAGGAAAGCACATGGGAGTAGGAGACTAAGATACATGGTCAGTACCCCCACGAATTTAATTTTCCTTTATTTTGGATCTCAGGGACATTAAGTCCTAAGGTGGGGAGAATTTATAGACCAGGAAATTATATATTATTTTTTAATTATATGGAATTTTGACGAGGCTGTGATGTCTAACGACATGTGATTTCGAGGCTCGAAGTGTCTGAAATGATCTGTTGAAAAAGTGTTTAGCTTAAAATAACATGAGTGAGTAGTTTTCCATAAAAAATGGAGTAAATCTTAAATTCTTGCCCTGATCATAAATATGAGGGTACCATTTCATTCAGAATAGTTGGTTTACCCTTGGAACAACTTATGTTTAGTCACCACATGCCTCTAGTGAGAAATCCTAAAAATGGAATAACTGTAAATAATAGAATAATTTTTTTTTCAAATACTTATAACTCATGAATGGTGACTCTGAATAAAAATATTAGATGCCCACTGAACTCATGAGGGTATGCTTTACTTAGGAAGATACTAACATCTTCTAGCATGGTCCAGCAGTGGAAGTTAGTTTTTGGCTACAAATAAAATAATTAATTAACAATTATTTTATTATTAAATTCTAAAAATCCTAAATGGTAACTCGGATTGGAAATCTAAGAGAACTATTGATCTTGTGAGGGGATTTTCCCTTAGGCAGAAACTAACCCTGACCAGCGCAACTCAAGGGTGGATATTAATAATTTTATTGATCATTTTTTATGGTGAGTTTAGTATATGTATGGGCAACATTTTATAAATTTTCAACCAGAGCTCGGAATTATAATTTGATAGCACCATTGAATTCACAACACCATGATTCTCTTTATCGAGGCTTAACTTCAACTATAGTTGGTCAGGTGAAAAAGTTATTTTTAAATCTTTTTAAGAAATAATAAAATAACCTAGGAATTGAGCCATGATGATAGGGACCATGGAGTTGGTCATTATTTTAAATATGGGATATTAATTGCGTGGTTACAATTTGGTTTCATATCCACCTCTCGTGTAATTAATGTGGAATGTTAATTACATCAATTAAATAATCTAATTAATTCTTTGGTGTGTTAACCACCATTTCCCCCATCTATTTAAATGGCACTCGAGGTAGAGTTTTTGACAAGAATTCTTCAAGCAAGGAAACTATGGAAATGTCATGTGACACCTTCCTCTGATGGAGATAGAAGCATGGGAGAAAACCAAATGGGATCGACAAACGCTGGAGACCTCATCAAACGCGGAATCCTCTTCCACCACCACGACGCCTCCGATGAATTTCGAGGTAGGGGTTATTTTTTAATTTAAGAAATTCCAACAATTCTTCTCCTTCTTCTCGAATCTACGGGTGGTCATAGCAGGGGATTTGAAAGAGGTTTATCATTAAATTATTATGATGTATAAATTATTCCCACTTGTTATAATGCTAACACAGAGGGCACATGCCAAAAAAACTATGCTTAGACCCTGTACAACATGATTTAAATTACGTTAATTGGTGGTGGGTTGTTCCCACTAGACAGAACCTTGAAACAAAGCGACATGAAACAATGGAGGCATCCTGGGAGGACCATAAGCATTTTTAAAAGGAAGAAAGGACCACCAGAGTTCACCTAGTGGCCTGCAGAAGATTCATGGGCATGACACCGGTGACTAGAAGTCACCAGCCATAGATGAGGGCGACTTTGCTCAGTGCCGCAATAGATGGAAAGTCGGCCAGCTCGGGCGGCCGTGGAGGTGGGAGGAAACATGCTGTGGCACGCCGTGGTGATTGGGCTGTGGCTACGAAGCCGTAGTGAAGGCCGGGACCCAATCCATATGGGTCCCACGGGTGACGTGGTGGTGCCACCGAGCGCCGCCATTTAATAAACTGAATGGGTCTTTGAGTTGTTTGGAATGTAGACTGCGAGACCCAGGTGCGAGCTCCACCCTGCCGCCTAATCCGGCCATTCTACGACCCAGCGGGTAGATCCCACCACGACCCAGTCCAACCCGTTCTGCCCAGACCAGTTTGGGATGAGCTGGGTCAGACCTAGACCGGGTCGGGTCGACCCGAACCAAGTCAGGTTAGCCCATGCGGAGTCGGGCCAGACCCGAAAGCAGACCCCTTTCAAGACCTAATACGCCTAAAGGGGAATATCTTACAAACTAGACGTTTGATTGAAGAACCATCTATGGTGCTAGGATCCTTGGAGAGAAATGGTACTTTTGAGATACTCTATGAGAGTTTTGGATGATTTTGGAGTATGGATGAGTTGGATCGACTGCAAATCCCACCGGGCCGTCGGCACTAAAATGCCAATTACTTATAGACTGGGTGTTTGGTTGATGCACCATCTATTGTATTGGAACCCTTATGATGTGACAAATAATTGGGTAACTTCTATGTGGGACTTCGTTCTAGTTGAAATAGGACTGATGGCTTGAGGAGCATTTTTCCCAGATACAAGCGTACTATGAGTGTGAATCGTGAGTCTAGATAAGACATGAAGAATAAAGAGAGATTCATTGTGAATCAGCACTGAGAAATTATATGTGAATCAACACCCAGTGAGTCTGTGTGAATCAGTACCCAGCGACTCTATTTGAAACAGCACCGAGCAATTCTGTGCGAATTAGCACCCAATGAATCTGTGTGAATCAGCACCGAGCACTTTTGTGTGAATTAGCACCCAGCGATTCCATGTGAATCAACAACTATTGATCCTTTGTGGGTTTTGTGGGGGTTAGTACATATCAATCCTATCTGGGTCAGTAGCAGTGCCTCTTAATAGAGTATGACGATATAGAGATAAAAATAATCATATTTTCTATAGTACTCATTTATACCTAGTTTAAGTTATGTATATTTATTTGTGCTTTGTGAATGAGGTAATTCTTGGGGGTTTCCTTTGTGGAAATATGAGAGACCTTAGGGGGATTCAGGGTCCCTACTTGGTATTTTTATAGTCACCACTGCATGGGCTTCTCCCAAACCATGTTGTGTCCTATGGAAATGACGAGCAGCTCGGCTGAGACCATAAGAGGTAGGACCAGGTTGTACACAAAGGTGATAGTTGATGTGAAGAGTTGTAGAGATGATCTGTACCTACCCTTCCGGTAGGATCCTTGGCAGATTATCTCAGAGCGGTTTTCGTTTTTATATTTTAGTTTTATATTTTCAGTTGGGCTTGTATTCCATCCCATTTAATTTTAGTACAAACTATTACACAAAGTTGTGGTTACTAGTTGTAGTATCTCCTTACTATTTTGTTTTGTTTTACTTATTTGTGGTGTACCCTATATGTGTGTATACATGTTTTGTGGGAATGCCTTCACAATTTCAGGAAATGAATTTTTAGAGCTAGTTTCCAACCTCGGGCCTATGAAAGGCGGGCATGGGGTTGTCATGAAATAGGCCCCGAGGGACTGGTCATGACATGCTACATAAAAATAACATAACCACATTGTAGTCCCACTACCCAACATTTCCTAATAACCACAATATAAACAAATGCAGTCCTAGTTCCTCTAAGTCCATCCATTCCACAATCAACCAGTCTGTCAACCCGGGATTCGAACACATCCTCCAATCATCCCCACACACAATGCATATTGAAAAAACCATTTACACTGTAACCCCATTGCACCCACATATGACACCCTTCTCATAGAAAAAAATACACTTCCACCCCTGTACCCATAACTGTGCTCCCAACAGAAACATCACACAACCAGCAGAAAGTCATAGAATTCAATAGAACACATAACCCAACCAAACTTATCAAACATGATATATTCAAATTTAGAAAACACTGTTCTTTAATCCACTTTGATAAATAGTGGTGATCACACAAGGGTTTTCATCCTGAGGAATCCATTTCATTTAACCTAGTCTACATGAAAATTAATATTTTTTTCATAAACGAATTATTTATAAGGAAAAAACAACATTAATAAAGAATAAACCTTGCATAGAAAAGGACCGCCAATGACTATGATTTTTAAAAGGCTATACAATTGCCACATATCAAATCATCAACAAGGATAAAAAATAAAATTGGAGATCATCATCAAACCACTCCAAGACCGTTATTTTATTAACCTCGATTATCTTACGGTCATATTACCTACTGTTATCTATTATTTTTTTATGCAAACTAATCACCCATTCATTATAAAGAATATTTAGTACACCCACCCTATATGATACAAAAAAATACAGGTAGAATAAAACCTTATTGAAACAAAAGGAGACAAAAACTCCTCTTTCCGCCATGAATAGAGGATCATGTGAGTAGCAGGAAACCCGAAGAAAAAAGATCATGAAGGGGTTAATAGCATAGGCGCATGACTTCTCTAGAGAAGAAGGATTTAGGCACACTAAGAGGGAACAAAAAACACATTAGGAAGGGAAGGTCTCAATTTTGAAGAGACAAATCCTATATTCATGGAAGAATAGTTTAAAATGCCATTATCATGGGATCGTGGTCGAGATTTACACTACGTGAGTTTATTAAATCCCTAATAAGCATTAAGATATTAAAGTTATACTTAATATAAATTTAAATGAACTTAAAAACTCCAAAAAAACATTTAAACTCAGTTTACGTCAAATAAATCATTAGAGGGGTGAAATAGGAAAACTGGGAAAATCATAAAAAACAGGAAGTGAGTAACATATGGGTGAGTCACCAACACTGAGACCATGATGGGTGAGCTACCAAAGTGGAGATACCGATGCAATGACTCCCTGCCACCAGGACTCCCCGATATTGATTCCCTCGACTCATCGCCTTCTACACCCTCGATTCATTGATGACGACACCCCTGACTCACTAATGCGGATGCCACTGAATCCTATACAACAACACCCCTGACTCACTAATGCTGATGGATCGAATTAATTTTTTGGTTAATTCTTGGAATGAGTCACTAAAATTTCCTAAAACACTCTTAGAATTGGATTTTCATAAATGGATGGCCTCGGGAAATTTGGGTCATTATAGGTGTATATAAAAAAATATGAAAATTTATATCATTAATTTCCTTTATTTAATGATATTAAAATATTTAAATGATGTTATTCACAATTATAGATCATGATTCAAAAGTTACTCAATTATTAAGGGTTTTCTCATCCCACATTTATTTTCCATGAGATAGAAGCTATGCATAACTCAAATTTTTATATGCAATGTGTATAATTCCTAATAAAATATTCTATGACTCATATAATATAATTTATGAGTATTTAAATATCCATTGGATTATCTTTAATTATTGTGGTTTATATTTCAAAATATACTAAATTGGTAATGAAATTTTGTCTGTAATTGCCTTCTTTGTGATACATGCCATGGTATGCCCTTATATTTCTCTGTAGAGTGTATATAAGACCCACTGAAATATTATATCATTAATATAATTCATTTTATGATATTGTTCACTTAATTTTATTTTATTATTTTAAGGGAAATAAGATTTAAATGTACCCTTGTAGTAATAAATTATTTCTACAATCACATCATTTATCAGGATTGTTTATTATTATTCTTCCATGGAAGAAATATTATTACATATCTACCAAGAACACTGGTGTATTTTATTTTACATTGGTTATCCAATATATATTTTTCTATTTGTACCATTTTAAAATATTTTATACTTTATATAATTGATAAAATGTTTGTATGAAAATATGACATTATTTCTCCTTTCGGTCGAAAATCTATGTTCTTTGACAACCTTGTTTTATAAAAATGTTTTAATATTATCCTATAATGTTTTAAGGACATTTTTACCATTATTTTACCTTAAAAAATTGTTTTATAAGGAATTTTCTTTTCATTTTTTAGTTAATTCTATTTTCTAAACTTTTATGGTGAAAACGGATTGTCCGGCATGTATGGACCTACACATCATCATGACCATAATATCCTGGAAGCACCCTTTATATTTTTGAAAGGATATTTTGTTAAAAAAATTTCCTTATATTAGTGAAACTTTTTTAATTTAATTTTTTTTAAAGGAAAATGATTTCAAATATGTTGTATATTCAAAAAGTGTTTTATTATATTTTCAAAGATTCCATTTTATGTTTTCAAAATGTTTTTTGAAAAAAAATTAGTTAAATTATTTAAAACATTCATAATATGTTTTAAAATCAATTTCAATTTAAAATGATTTCAGAATGTTTTGAAACTTATTTTATATGTTTTCTTGGAAAAGGTGTTTCAAAATGTTTTTAAGATTATTTATATTTTTTATAGTTTATTTTCAAAGATAATGGTTTTCAAAATGATTTATGTATTAATTTTTTTTTTGAATGCATAGAAGAGTTTTTTCTCAAGAAATGGTTTAAATGAAATTATGAAGAATTACTAATAACAAAAGGATTTTTAAATGGTTTTATAAAATGGATTATTTAAGGAAGGATATTTTCCTTATGAATTGTTTCATGTGGTCTTTCAATGTCCTTCTCTATCTAGGATGACATACTTTGTTATAGTGTATGTTTAACTGGGGATATGATCCAATTACACCAATAATATTTTTTCTTGAATGGTTTATTTTTTAATGGAATGATTTTTATGACACACCATTCTCTTCGATAGATTATATGCTCTAGAGACCCATTTCTTTTCACGATTAATTATTTGATGAAATAATTATAATATGTATATAATTTCTATAGGTAATGATATAATGATTTTTCTATGATACCCATTTCATTTCGAGGCATATGATATGATGTTTATAAAACCCATAAATTTTTATGGGTCATGATATTATGCAGGATTTGTTATCTTTTTTCACATGCATGCATGATTTTAGTATGTGAAAAGTGGGATATATATCTAACTCCAATTCATTGGGTAATGATAAATGAGATATATGATCAAATGGTACATGGGTTGTTGTGCAATCCTAAAAACAAGAAGGTATAAAGGTTGCATCCCTAGACCGAAAAAGGAATGTACAGTCGTCGTAGCCTATCCAGAATATAAGAGGGTACATAGGTTATAGACCAAGTTTGAAAGTATGATGTTATATAGGTTATATCTCAAGACCAAAAAACAAGAGGTTACATAGATTTTTAGTTCAACAAAGAATAAATTTAATGGGTTATAATACAAAGCATACCATTTTATCATGGTTTTAGTTGGTTTCCTTGACATTAGATTTTCTATGTTTTTGTGTTTTCCACAAATCCCTTGTCTTATTCTTATGATATAATCACATGGTTTATGTTATTCATTATTATACAATTCATGTGTTTTGAACAACCAATATTTATGCCATGACTCATGTATATGTTATTGGATTTTTAGGGTATCTTGTTTAAATGTTATGCTCATGTCATTGAACCCTCATTATCTAGTTATTCCTATGTATTTCCTTTGTTTATACATACTATGAATTGAGTCTCAACCCTTTCTTTTGTTTCCTTTCCCAGGGTTAGGATGAAAGGTTTTATGTTAGAGTACTAAGAGTTAATATATTTAAGGGATATTTTGAAGATCATTTTCCCAACTAGAATAATGTGTTCCATGATTCCAAAGACACGAAACAATTATAGTACTTGGGAATGCAATTTTTTGATGTGTTTAATATTAATCTAAATTAATATAATATTATTTTATGTTAAGCCTGGGTCACTATAGTTAGTATCAAAGGATTGTTTTAGTCATCCTTTAAAATAGAGTATAAGAAATATTTATCATTGTCCCTAGCTATATTTTAAGGATATATCTAGGGATGTATCTAAGGAAATGTATAATGATGATTTAATGTTTTGGAAAATATCGTAGAATTTCAGTAAAGAATAAAGTGAGTGGATTAATAGAAATAAATACATATTTAGATAGTAAAAATGGATGTGTTTTGGTAATTGATGTATCTAAGAGTAGCAACATTGACAAGGCATGTTGTGTATGACTTGAGCATAACCTGGTAAAGAACAATGGGCCATACTCCATACATTGTTTGAAAATAATGGGGGATATGCATTGGGAATTCAAAAACTATTTTCGAATAATCATAAAAGATTTAAATATTATTTTTATTTTAATATCATTGTATAAACCTATGGTTTCATAGATTAAATAATTACGTGTCATTATTTAGACATCCTATAAGAAACTCTTCATCATTATTATGTTTTTTGATATGATAATTGATTCCCACCTTATAATTTCTAGTTTTTATAAATAATGGGAACTATAAGGAACTAGGTTAATAGTTTAATTTTCATATGTGGAAAGTATAGGCTTTTGGAAAACCAATTTCCTAACTAGAAATATTATGAGTAGAATCAGGAAGGTGGTATGAGTATTGGTCATACTTCTAAAATAAATAGTACCATAAAAGACATGTGAAAGGTATGATATTTTATTCCAGTATTGTTTATATAAAAAAATAGATGTATTATTAGATTGAAGTTGATTAATGATATGACATGATTCAAATTTAATATTAAAGGAATGTTGTATTAAATAATAATTTGATGAGGCCTAAGTAATGGTTTAATAATAAAATTGGATGATTGAAGTTTATGTCTGTTGAAATTCAAAAATTATGTTATATGAATCAAGATGTATTTATTAATTGTTTCTAGATGTTTTTGTTTCAATATTTTCAAGAATGTTTTAAATGATATTGATGACCTAGAAAATTTATATAATGTATAAGATACATTATGGTAAGGTAAAACTTAATGTGATCATGAGGATGAGAAAATTATATTTACCATCAAAAGAGAGAAGATAATATGGATAATGTAAATTGGATAATATTTATAAAATTGAAACTGATAAAGGTTTTGTGTAAAACCTGTTTATATCATCATGGATGAAATTTAAAACATCTAGGATTTAAAGAATATATCCTGTAATATTTTACATATGTAAGCATGCATGTTTTCCAAAAGGATTTTTGGTAAATATTGTTATTACCATGATTCAAGAAAAAATATGTTGAGAGTTTTCACATATTGGAAATTTGGAAACCAAGAGATACTTTGTGATATATTGGGGATCAATGTTAAGTCGATTTCATGAACCTCTTTCTAATGTTTTGGATTTTCAACTTATAGAAGGATCACAAGGTTAACCATTCATGGAACAAATTATGTTAAAATTTAGATGATAATTTAGAGATTAATGTATTACCCTTATATATATGGATTTATGAATATTTTATAACTAATTATAACGTTTTTAATGGGATATATGGAATGATATATCATTATATTTGGGGATCTCATGATCTACTAATGCTTTGAGATTGAAAAATTCACCTTTATTTCTAAAAATAAGAGATAAAGTTGAAATTGATGAACGATTAACAAAGGGTGGGATTGTCCTAAAATCATGAAATTATATTTTTATGGAAATTAATCAACATTAGGAAAATGATCTATAAATGAATTGTTTTAATAATAACATAATTTTTATTTAATATACTTCCTTTTTAATCATTAATGATTTATGAATTTGAGTCCATCAAATTTCCATTAATAATTCTCTTGTTTGTTATTGATTAAATAAACATCTCCACAAAAATAATAACTATTTTTCTCATAATCCACATTTTTCATTTTCCACCAATGTTATCCTATATGGAGAAATAGTTATGTGTTACTCTGTGTAATAATTTTGATTCCAAATTTTATTTCTAATAGGTTCTTTTAGAATTAATTTTTACAATATGAGTATTTATGGAAATAAATTTAAAGTATTAGATATTTGACAAAAAAGACTAATTTTGACATATAAATTCATTTTAGAGCTTTATAATGTAAAACTCCAATATTTTTTGAAATTTATTTTTTTAATTTTTATAATAAATTAAATATATGAAATTTAACAGAACCCTGAAACTTGTATTTTTATATTAAATCACTATGTTTTCCCTATGCTATATGAAATAAAAGATAATAATGAACTACCTAGAAGATAAATTTTAGGTTTCCATACATGAGACTGAAAAGTTAGATTATGTCATACATAAGAATAACTTTCCTCGATTGCTTGCGTAACACACATGACCTAGTTTAAACCAAATAATAATATATTATTTCAAATATTATTATTTAATAGAATAAGATATAACATAGCAATTATTTTAGAGGATATTAATATGATTAACTAAATTATAAAATTATATGGTTAATTCATTGGTCATAAATTAATTATAAATGAATATAAGAACCAATTCAATATATGGGCAATGTTTTTAGAAGAACTAATTTTATGATCACAAAATAATTTAATACTAATAAATTAGTGTATTTAAAATTATTGAATAATATCAATAAACTATATATTTTCTATATTCAATAAAATATATATTTTATTTTCATTTGATATATAGGATAGGAATAAGATAATAAAAAACCCTATATTGAACATAAAAAATAATATTTTTATAAAAGTAGTTTTACCTCCTTTTAATAGGGAAACTACATTAAATATAAATTTTGGACCTTTTACTAATTTTATTCATAAAAATAAACTTCATTTTTGAAATAAAAACATAATAATTTGTTTATGGTGATATTTTTGTATTTTTATGTGAAGTTTCATTTTTTGAAGAATATTAAAAATATTGAATTTTAAATAAACACTACTATTTATTTTAATATATTTATAAGGTGGAAATTAAAGTTATAATTTTTATTAAAGTATAATTATATAAATTATAAAATATTTAATGCAAATATGATTATTGGGATCAATTAATATTGGAAAATTGATATAAAACCTTTTCAAACTTTTGAACTTTTTCACACTACAAACCCACATTTTCATCCAGCAAATGAGATTAATGTTAAATTAGTTTATGCCACTTATATTATTGAAATTATGAATAATGGATTTAATATTTTGAATCTGAATAATTTATAATGTCTAATAATGTAATCATATTTTTTTAACAAAAATACTATAGAATGTAATTAAAATTAATAATAATGATTAAGAAAAAAATTAGCTGAGAAAGGGACTACACCGTAACATTAAGGGAAAAATGACTTATAAACTTGAAAAAAACTATAGATGAAAATATTTTGAACCTATACTCACATGGATAGAATTGGTTCCATTATTGGTTCCCATGAAACTCATAAAATGTCTATGGAATACCCTTTTAAAAATTAAGAAGAATGGCACCCCTCCTCTACTATAAAAAGAAGTCACCACTCCAACATATTTTCTCCTATAAAGACATTTTGATTGTCCATCATATACATAAATAATCTCTCAAAATCCCCCCAATATATTATATTCCCTTATGTTTGCATAAATCCATCCAAGGAAGCCATTTCGTGGAAATAAAAAGGATTTAGCCAAATAATAGGTAACATCCTTCCCCAAGATCGTTTGTTTTTTTATCATTCCCAACCCTAGAGAATTTAAATTTTAAATTATTATATAATAACATAATATTACTCAGTATTACTTGTATTTATATTCCCAAATATTGAGTTTAAATTACACACACATCCCTCTTTGGGGTGAAAAACTTACAGTTCTTGTGTACGAAGACCTACCACCTCAGGAAATAAAGGTGTTGGTTTTTACATTACCACCAATCATGGATAAAAATTATGATGGAAAATATATATTTGTATGTTATATATTATATTTGAAATTTCATTATATATCATTAATTTTTATAAAAAACATACTTTCATGCTTTCCATTTTGTATAACTATGATAACTTCATTTGCTGATGTAAGGAGTACCGTCTCCTCAAGGAAAGATTGTTCGTCCACACTTTACATAAAATATATTAAAGATTATTTTAGTAAAAATATCTGGAATATATGAAATAATAATTCTACTGTAATAATATTATATATATATATATACATAAATTTCATTTAATTTGTTCTTTAAAAAAGGCATTAAAAATGAAACAACATTCATACGTACGCACGACCTATCATCTCCCTAAATTGTGAATTTAATTTAATATTTATCTGTTTTATAAATTACTATTAATATTTATATATTCAATATATATGATATTTAAATAATATTTTACATTATTTAAAAAAATTGAATCATGATCTAAGTAAGAGGATCAAGAGTAATAAGTTAAAACACCTACGATAACCAAAGATCTTATGACCCAAAACAATACAATAACATGGATTTGTTAATAAATGAGTAATATAAAGTCATATGTGAATAATATATAGAATTATACATAATAATATGGTTCACTGTAAGATTTATAATAATAATATACTTTTTATAATGTATGATAAAATGTGTTCATAGAATGTCATGACTCAAGGTAAGGGAATTTTATCCCACTTTTAATTTTCGTGAGATACATGTCATATTCACCACTCTATAATTTTTTGGGGTGTATATAGTGCTATATTAAACGTTATATAATTTATTAACTTAATTTAATTATATTGAAAGGCTTAAATGATATTATTATCTAATTCGGATCATGATTCTAAAGTTACTCTTGTAGTAAGGGTTTCCTCATCTCACATTTCTTTTTCGTGAGGCACAAAAAATATTAACTTCAAATTTATTATATGTGGTGAGTATAATACACATTTAAATATTTTAATATTAATATAATTAAATTTATTTATTTGTACATATCAATTCTACGATCGTTATTTCATGTGTTTTATTGTTCAAAATTCACGAAATCAGTAATGTAATCTTTTCTCAAATTGCCGTCTTTGAGATAGATGCCATGTTTTGAACCTATATTTTTCTATGGGGTGTATGTACTTTCCATGAAATTTTTATACAAAAAATATAATAATTTTCATGATATTTATTGATTCATGTAATTTTATTACATCATGGGTATTATGAATCAATGTAAAGAATGTGGTAAAACATTATTATTATAATCTCATTATTTATTAGAATTGTTTATTATTTTGATTCCATTGATAATATATTATGATCCATATCCCAATTTTTTTAATTTTTTTATAATATGGTTATCCTTTATATCTTAATTTTTTAGAACCATTTTTCCACACATTGGTAGTTAATATTATTAATAATTCTTTTTTTACGAAAATCCAACTTTATAACTCATTTCAGTCAGAAATCTCTATTCTGTCAAAAGTATGATGTGTAAAAAAAATCCAAAATGTTTTAATATTATCCTATGATGTTTAATGAATATTTTTACCCATTTTTTACCTTATATATTTTTTAAGGGAATATTCTTATCATTTTTTGGTCAAGGCACCTATCATATACTTTTAACGAGAAGAAGAAAATTTCGGCATGTGTAGACTTACCCATAGTCATCAATATAATTTCCTTGAAGATTAATTTACAGATATAAAAATTTATTTTTATAGTAAATTTGTTCCTAATATTGGAGAAATATTATGAACTTAATGTTGTTTTCTATGAAAATTTGTTTGAAATCTTTTTATGTTCAAATTTTTTTTAAATGATTTTAAACCATCATTTATAAGTTTTCCAGGGTTATTTTGAAAAAAAATTCAATTATTTAAAGAATGATTTTGAGGTTTTTAAATAAATTTAAAAGATAAAATTTTTAAAACTTATATTATAATTTTTCTAGGAATGGTTTTTTCAAAATATTTTGAAGATTCATTATTGGTTTTTGAGTTTATTTTCAAGGAAATTTATTTTTAAAATTTTTAATGTTTTATTTTTTTTAAAAGCATAAAATATACTTTACTCAAGAAATTTTTTAAATAAAATTATGAAAGATTCTTTAGAATAAAATTATTTTGAAAAAGTTATTAAAAATATTTTTCATGAAAGGCAATTTTGGTTAAGAAATGCTTTGTGTGATCTTTCAAAGTACCTATCCATCTCAGATGACATACTTTGTTTTAATGTAATCTTTACTAGGGATATAATATATGAACACCATTCATATGATTTCATTATTTTTTTTTTGTTTTTTTGGGATAATGATTATGAATCTTGTTTCCATTCAACGAGTTATATTCTCTTGAAACCTGTGTCTTTTCCCAGGTTATGCTTTGATGAAATGATTATTATAACTATATATTTTTCAAAGGTAATGATATGATGAAATTTTTATGGTACCCATTTAATTGCATGAGTTATTATATAATTTTTATTAAACCTATCTATTTTTATAGGTCATATTAGGATTAATGATTTATTATCTTGTAGCATTTTATGCATGATTTTATTATGTGATGGGTTTGACCTTCAGCTCCATACAATGCATTAGGTAATGATAAATTCTATATAATCTCAATGGGAACATGGGTTTTAGCTGAAGACTGAAAATAAGTAGGTACTTGGTTTGTAGCCCAATCCCCAATACCAGAAGGTACATGGGTTGTATCCCAATCTTGAATGTAATAGGGTAGATGGTTAGTAGCCTAAGCCAAAAAGTAAGAGGGTATAGGGGTTATAGCTAATGCCTGCAATGAAAATGGTAAAATGATTATTATCCTAATCCTGACGTAGGTACAAATGTGATTACCCAAATCCTAACATACTATGATGGTTTTGTTCAGTATCCTTGACATAATATTTTCTATTTTTAGATTTTTTACACAAATATTATGTTTTATACCTATGATATTATCACACGATTCATGTTGGTGATTATCCTGTGATTCATTTCTTGTGAACTGAAAAACATTATTCCAAGTATCAGTTATATGATCTTTGATATGTAGGGTATGATCTAAACATGTTATACTCCTCTTGTCATACCCTTATGTTCATTTTATACAAATATATTTTATTTATTTATACTTACTAACCATTTTATCACAAAAAATTCTTATATTTCATTTTTCAAGGTTATGAATATTGGTTTTTAGTAAGAGTGCAGAAGGGTATGATTTTTAAGAGAGATTATGATGATCATTAAACAAAATAGAAGAATGTGTTCGATGTTTCCAATGACACTAATCTATTAATTTATTTGGAAATTTATTTTTTATAATGTGCTGAATATTCATCTAAATTGATTTAGTATACATGTTTGTTAAGACTAGGTTGTTCTAATATGTGGGTAGGGTTATATTGATGATAGAGGAGTGGCCTCATCTCTTTCACAAGGATGGCTCTTAATAGGATTTCTGGGTCCAGAATGATTCTATAGTTGGGATGTTGTAACATCATGTTACTGTTATCAATTATTACCGAACCCCACTTTTTATAATTATTTGGTTGAGTTTCATTTGTAAATATTTTAGGTTAAAACATTGAATTTTTTTAAAGGTTTGTAGGTAGTGCATATTTGGGGAACTATTTTCCTAAACCATGCGCCCTCTCAGTGAAAAATTGTCCAAACATAAACAGATGATTTTTTCTCGAATAATAGACGGTTTGAAAAAATTTTCACCCATTTAGAAGAAAACATGATACCCCATTACCAGTGGTTCATGGTTAAGGAACATTATTTTTCAAACATATGGTATTTTCTAGAAATCATTACATTACTTTTAATAAATAAATAAAATTATTTTTGAAAAACTGAAACTAGAATTTTAATTTCTAATAAGGAGTAAATTATTAATTAGATTTCTTTCTTATTTAGAGACTCCCATGAGGTAATTTTGGACCTTCTACACCCCTATGAATTCAAATCCATGTAAAGGAAACACTATTTGAACAATTCATGGAAAGATTACTTTTCCCATTAACTTTCTCCCATTATCTTATCTTTCCTCCATATGGTTTTGAATATCTAAATGAGGTTAGAGGATCTAATTCCTATTATTTTAGATCTTTAATCTAGGTTTGATTCTCGGATCCTTACTTCATATGTTATTCATTATAGTTTCCAAGTTTGGGAGTTTCATATTGAGAACCCATGATCCGGAGCATGGGGGTTTTGTTGTGATGGACAATTTTAAATGTCCCAAAATTAGTTGATTTAAAATAAATTTACTGATTTAAATGAAAATTTTCTCAATTAGTTTATTAAAAACCTAATTCAATGAAATTATGGATTAGAAATTTTATTTGGAATGAAATTGTGGAAAAACCACAAATTTGAATGAATTTTGGAGTGTTTTTGAAATTAAGTGAAATTATGATATTTAAATTGTTGAATTAGAATTTTTGAATTTGATTTAATGAAATTTATTTCAAATCAGTATTTTAGAAAAATGGATTTAAATGGTTTTTATTAAAATCCAGTAGTTTTGTTGTGGAACAATGCATGTTTTTATTTAAAACATGTTTTGGGTTAATGAGGGAAAATGCATATCTGAGATGGGAGAGTGAGATGAATTTTATTTTATACAGTTTTAAAATAAATTTCCCAACATTGATTTTATTTGATCACATGAAATCCTAAGTATTAATTGTGTAATTAGGGATAAAAATGATATAATGGGAGTACCATACAAATGGATTTACACATTAAAAATCTAACATAATTTTTTTGTAACATTTTATTCCTCAGGAGGATGATGATGACTCCCCTTTAACGACTTCCAAATGGAAATTTTTCCACATTTAAATTATCATTATATATGTGTTTGATGATCCCATAACTAGGAACAATCATACCACTTGAAGGATGATAATGACTCTTATTGTTTATATATGAAATATAAGCCATTGTTTGTTAGAAATTATATACATTACTTCTAAATCTATATAAATTTTTTATATAAAATTTTTATTAATCCTTTTGTTTTATTTATTTATATACTTTTGAATTTTAAAAATGATTTTCTTAAATATTTTTTGAATGGTGTTGTCTATTTATTTAAAACAAAAAGACTTATTATGTTAATTAATGTTGAAATATTATTATGGAATCCTTATAGAGACCCTACCAGGATTTTGGCACACACTATATCCAGGCCTTCTGGTTTTTGTAGAATATCTTCTTCCAGGATTGAGAAAGATATGTACCCACGTTGAGGTGGTAGTCGTAGTTGATCCTTGGGTTTGGAAATTTGTGTTCATTGGGACTTGGGTTTTTTTCCTTTTTATTAGGTACTTTTAGTTTTAAGTTGGGTTATTCATACCTTCTTGAATTTTGGTACACTTCCCATTTTGGATTTTCTCCTATCTTCATAATAACTAGTTTATCATTATTCTATTGCTTTTGTTGAAAATACATTCCCACTTTCATATTGTATGATTCGAGGTGCTATTCCCCATCATGTGGAAATCTGGAACACCCTTCAGGATATGTCAAGACTTGAGCAGTTATTAGGTAACTAGGGTATCTCTGTTGGTTCATAAAATAAACTATAAAAGGGTGGGGGAGAATTATTGTTTAAAAACCCAAAATATTTTTTTTATTACAACCCACTTTTAAAACCACCAGAATATATGATCATCTAATCAACCCACCAAATACCATGTTAAAATTTATGATTTAGTAGAAATAATAGAGTTATAAAGTTAATAATTTTAGACAAATGTAAATGAATGAAATAAATACAGAAATTATAATATAAATTATTAGAGTAATGATTACAATCCTAAATCCATAAAAGAATATTTTTCCAAAACATCATTTATAGTCAAAAGTCAATGAAATATCTTACAATGTTATAAAAGGTATCCCTGTTCTAAAAAAAGAAATTTCCTTAAAAAAAACCCATAGGTAGGTATATCCATCATCATATCCACTGGAAGACCACAATTTAAACCCATTTAGTGTTACTCGTTTCTTAACCTAAAACACACTATCATCTGAACTTGGAAGCCCTCAACCACAGTGAACAACAATAACACACATCTATAATCCAAATTATTCAGATATAAATAATTAGAAACCCACATGTATTCCTAATAGAATCTATTTATCATGAATTATTAAAAAAATGATTAAAATGGGAAAACATAAATATTAATAATTAAATACACCGAAATGAAATCATATAAAAAACAAAAAAATAATTATTACAATGATTGAAAGGTCTCACAACAACAAATTTTTTTACAGAAAGATCTAAAAAATACCTTTCTTTTGAATGATTAATGAATAATAATTTCTGGTAATTTTCCAATCATAAAAGCTTCCTGGATGTATTATTTTATAGATGAAATTTTGGGAAACTACAACATCCAAATCCATAGTCATCAAGGTCAATTGGAAAAATATTTGTATATTTCTCATCATATTCAAATGAAAACAACATATCGAATTATAATTAAATGAAATTATTCCTGAAATCATATAGTTATCATAAATATGGTGAATTAAATTTTCAATGAAAAATCAAATCATTAAATTTTCAAAAAAACTATATTTAATAAAAATCATTAGTAACTAAAGTAATGAAATTTTTATGAATTATTTTCTTTGTTTTGAAAATATGAAATAAAATGGAGTTATATAATTAAAAATCCAAAATTTTAAAAATCAATAGGAATACATAAAAATAGAAAAAAAAATCCCCGTTGTTATTGGAAAAATGTCACACTATATACAATTATAAAAATTATAGAACTCATTGAAAAAAAAACGAAATTTCCAATTTTTAACAAACTTTTTATATGATTAATTATATCCCCAAATATCTCCACCAATATATTTTTAAAAAATTAAATAATGATAAAAATAAATAACTATAGTATTAAATAGTTTGTTTGAGAAATTCGAAAAATTAACAGCCCTTAGAAAATAAATTCCATTTATTTTAAAGAATAACTCTATTTTGTGAAATTAAGATCCTTTAAGTAACTTCCCCACCTTAATAATTTCAATAAAATATGTTGAAATGAGATATAATTTCCATTTATTTCATTTTGAAAAGGAGGACTATTCAAATTTAATATATTATTGAAATAAAGAAGTATTAATTAAATAATCCATGCATTGGAAAATAAAATGATATTTTTGAAATTGAAAAAAAACTATGTAATGGAAAATAAAACATCCATTAAAAATTGATAAGCATAAGAAGAACTAGAAATCAAAATATACAAATTGAATGATTATTTAATTACTTAAAAGAAAAGAAAATTTAAACACATAAATGAAATTGAAGTTGAAATGCATAAATGAAATTGAAATCTAAGCATTCAATAGTCTATATTGATCCTCATAGTAGTGAATTTTCCATATTTATTCAAATTTTATGTTGACAACACTATCCATCTTCTGAAAAAAAATTCTTGTAGACCATTTTAATTATGTTATCATATCATTAAAATATTCTATCATGGTACTCCACTATCATTTTTAAGGCTCTGATCTCAAAAAAAATTCTTTTCAATATCTTCGCTTAAAGAATACAATTTTTAATCTTGGAATGCTAACCCCTTATTAGCCACCCTTATCAAATCTCAATATCTATAAATATTTGAATCTAAATACCATAAAAAATATTAATTTTATCAAAATTCGTTATATTATTTTTCTTATAATCCATAAAATAATTAATTTTTGTGTATTAGATTATCACAAATTAAAACAAATTCTTGAAATATTTGATATTATTTTCAAAACATTCCTTGAAAATAACAGGAAAAAATAATAATTTTTTTATAAACATGATCCAGTCCCAAGGTATATGAAGTATAATTTTTAAAATTATTTCTTTCATGTGATTCTTCATTAAATCAAGATATGGTACAATTAAGATGATAACCAATTTATTTTAAAACTAAGTAAAGGTAATTTCGTAATATTTTTATCTCTATTTACATATAACACTATGTTATAATGATCACTTATTTGAGAATTCAATAATTATTACTCGATGTTTTATTTAATTGAATGTTCATTTATTAAAGGAGAAAAAATACAAATATGTACATGTTTAGAAGATTTACCTTATTGAAATGTTTGATCTTTAGAACTATCCTAGTTAGATTATTCTGACTAAATTTTATTCTCTTCATCTGAACAATAGGCTACCATTTTTTACTAATTTTTTAGATATTATTTTTTAAATTTCAAGGAATTACATGAAATTTAAAAAATATAGTATGATTCTAATGAGGAAATTATTTGAACTAGAGTGATAGAAAAATCATTAGAAATATAATATTCATGATGAACTTATTTTATAACTTCTTTATCTATTGGGGGGTATTAAAGCCTCTAGAACTAATTGTAGAATTGATTCTACAACCCCTTGTTGAAGAAAATCCCAAATTTTAACTTTTCCATTTGAAAGTATTCTTGAATGAAATCCAACCTTTTCCTTTATGGTAATTGAAATGGGAGAGTATTTCCTATGTTAAACAATGGAAGGGGTGCCTGATATATCTTCACCTTTAAATAAATTTTTACTTTATTAATGATTTATTCTTGTTGGGAATCCTTAGAAAACTATTTAAGAGCATCTTCCAGTTTCATATATTTGGATATAGACATATTATTTCCTTTTCTAATTTACATATCTTGATGGATATTGATAAATCTATCATCTTATTCCTTTATCTTTTTTATATATGAATTTATTATTTTATTCTAAAACTCTATATTGAGGTGTATCATCAAAACTTCTATTGAAATTTTTCGTTATAATGGTATATAAACTAGTTTCTTCCATGAAATAGTATTTGAGTTAAGAGGATTATCCTTGGTCCTTTCCAAAATAATAAGATCAAAAACTCAGTCCTTAATAAATAACATAATAAGAGATTAATTCAGAGTGCTCACATAGTGTAAAATGTATTACATCACAATTGTAGAAAATATAGCTTCAATATAATCACACATGAAATTAATAATAACAAACATACACATATTTAATTAAAAATATAATTTATATATTTCATGAATATCCACCATATATTTATATAAATTTGACATATGTAGAAAATATTTAACCCTTAATAAAATTATACCTTTTGTATACAAGTGATTATTTTTATGAATAGATTACTTGATCATAAAAATGATATCTTCCACTTTGGACATAAAAAATGTTTCAGATATCACTAGATATTTTTTAGAAACAAATTTAGACTCTCCATAAAGAGAAAAATTGATGATATTTTCAAACACTTTCATTAAATGAACTAAATTTACATCAAAAATTGTAAATTTATCTTTTATAACTACAATAATCTAAAAAAGAGTTTATCTATAAAAATCATATATAATAATAGTGAAAAAATATAATGAGTTTCTGTTATTAACATAATAGTCTCCCGTATATGAAATTTAAAAATTTATACCATTAATGATTCATACTAACAATACCAAAAATGATCATCTAACCATTCCGTAATGATTTACCTTTTTAAAATTTCATTGGATGATTCCACACAGGAGGGGAAACAAATCCTGTAAAGGGTAAGAACTTATTGATTAGAAATATATAGTACTTTGGAAAAAATACAAAAAAATAAATTTTAGTTCACAATTAACATTTTAGGATAATGTAATAACCATAAATCATGAATATGAAAAACACATCCAACAATGGTCTATAAATCATTATAATGAAGGAAATACCAAAATATAAAAGAGAGTTTACCTTTAGAAAATAATGTTCAAATTCATAAAAAATATCATAACAAACTCATCTGATAAAGGGAATGAAAATGAAAATATAATTTGAAATAATTCAAGAACACATAGATAATCATTTTCAATTAAAATATTATCTAAATATTACTAGATTAATAATTAACAAAATTTATAGAATGTATCTAAATATTTGATGACATTATATTTTTATTTCAAATATGGTTCTAGAAAATTAATTTTAAAATATTAATATCATTTTTTGAAACATATAAGGTATAGAAATACTATGATGTGGTGAAAAGTTATCTTAAATTTTCACAAATATCCCCCACAAGTATCATTTTTATTGACAAATTAAAACTTATAACCAATAATGATTACAAAATAATTAGACTAATAATTCCCATAAATTCAAAAAATTTACTAGGAAGCGAATATTGAAAATTCAATTGTGGGTACACAATGATATCATATATTCAGATGATATTTCATAAGGAAACAGAACATAATTACTAAATATGTTCTTGAATTTAAGACCTTTGGATCCCATATATATCTGGTCTTCTAGTGCTCATAAGTAGCTAGTTCTTTTGTGAGAAATGTTTATATTCTTCAGAAATATTATATTTTTTTAAGAAAAACATTTATCCTATATTGACCTCCACTATTGAATTTTGAGTAATGTGGTATTTTATTATCTATTAACTAATTTTATTCGTACATTTATGTTATGTTTTATTTACTTCTATGTCTCGAAGAAACATTTTTCGGTCTAAACTTTGAATACAAATTTTACAAAGGATTTTATCTTCTAATAAATTTAATCAATAAATTCTTTGGGATTCCAATTTCCAATTTTATATTGATAACTTCACTATTATTATCAATAAGTATTAATTTATTCTTAGATTTTATTACCTTACATTCACAAGGATCAAGATTATCTTAGATTGATTTTACAACACATTCTCCTCTTAGTTCATATGTTATATTTGAAAACTTAAATCCAGATTTATTGAATATATTAAATGTTTTTATTCCTATATGTTTGTATTGGTAAAACCGAATCTATTTAATTAAAAAAATAATCCATTTCCTTCAACTTAGATGTTGTTTTACTGACATCACTTATATGTTTTGTGTATTTATCATTATTATTACTAAATAAAAAGAGTTATTTCAAACCCAACTCGCAAACATAATTGACATCATTTTTTACTAAAACCGTTTACCCTTGAGTTTATTTTATGATTTTTATTGTTTATTGTAGGACTCCTCTACATTAAGAATATAATTTACTAATTTTATTAGATATTTAACATTATTTTCATCATGAAAATAAGTATAATTTTATTATCAATATCCTCCTCAATATATAAATCTTCTAGACTATTATTCAAAGTATATTTCTATATGTTTTTAATAGTAATTATTTTAATAAAAATTTCAAATTTTCTGAAATTATTAAACTTGAATAAAAGTTAGTAATCTTCCTATTATTAATAATTTGATCAGTTGATTTGTTAGAATTAGAGTATCCTGCAATTGTGATCCATTTGTCTAATACTATAAAGCTTTTACATTATTTCATTTTAGAATATTTTTTATAACACTTTTTATATTTTTTTTTCAATTCTGGATAGTCAGGTTAAATGTGTACAGATTTCCTTCATTAAAATAAAATATCTTCTATAGTTTCATTCATATATCTTTTACCACTTCTATATTTTCCCTCTATTGAAATTTAAATTTTTGGAAAAAATTATTTATATATAATATATTTTATCCTTTGTTATTTCTAGATAGCTAAAATATGCATCTATTTTAGGATGTCTCATATATTTTTTTTGGAATTTAGAGATCCATTAGTTAATGTAAGTAAAACACCATTTTTAATCATTTGTTATTCTATAACCCAATTTAACATACTATAATTTTGAAAATTAATTAGAATTAAATATCCCAGACAAAATTGATTAAGAAAAAACATTATTTACTTTTTTATGCTGTTTTTTGGGAAAAATAAATTATTTCATATTTCCAATAAACATTATTGCACTCTCTTATAATTATTTTACTAAATTTAATTTGGATTATAATTAATATTTAAGAAAATAAAAACGTTATCTTAAAAAAAATTTAATTTAAATAAACAAATATTTAAAATAATAAAATGTTATGAGGATATGTACGGTTATTTTCAATGGAATTATAGGAAAAAGATATTAATGGAAAAAATCTCCCGGATTTTGAATATAGTATGAAAAATGAAGAAACTAAATGACTTACAAAAAGTAATTACAATGAAAATACTACAAAAAATCCCCATTGTAAAAACATTTTAGGCTCTTCATTATCCATACTCATTTTTTCTCGCCTTTTTGTTTTTTTAAATAGGATTAATTATTTTGACACAATATTGTAACACCATGATATTTTTTGTAATATATGATTTTAATTAATTTCATATTTTTGATGATTTTCATTTAACACAACACTGAATATAGCTTGTGTAATACAAGAAGAACATAGTTTGGTTTGCATTACACAAAACAAAAAGTTAATCCTGATCTTCATGAAACATATATATTATCTTTATGTACATAAAACACTATGACTTTCCTTTATTACACATATTGATGAGTTCCTTCGATAACTTGTGTTACATGAAAGACCTAGTTCTTCCATAACATAGAGTACTATTAATAAAATTAATAAAATATTATTATAGTTTCCATCTAGCTGCTAGAATGTAGGTAATGAAAAAGGTTAATTAAATTATTAAAATATTATTTACACATATATAAAAGAATTATTATTTTGTTACCAATCAACTTGAAATGAAAATAAAACACTTTTGACAATATGTTAAATCTTTTACAAGAAAACCATATTTATAAAATCATAAAATATTTACCTTAATAAATTAATTAAAACAATTTTGATAAATTATTTTAAATATATATATAGTTATATTATATTTATTGAAATATTTAACATTAATATTATGGATTTTCTAAACAATAGATAAGAAATAATCCAATTTTATTAAAAAAAGATGTATTTGTCTAAAAGGTAATTATTTCATCTTTTAACGGAGAACCTATTTTAAATATAATTTACAAACCGTTTAAATTTTTGTTTGAAAAAATAGAAATTATTTTTTAGATAGGATTATAAAAATTTATTACTGTTGATTTTGTTTTATTTTTTTGAGAGGTTTCATTTTTAGATTAATAGTAAAAAATACTGAATTTTAATTAAAGATTACTATTTCATATAATTTATATATATATTTGATTTATATTTTAATTTTTGTAAATTATAATTAAATAAATAATTCATATATTAATCCAATATAGTTCATTTTAACAAATTTCACATTAAAGTTGGATATAAAAACGTATTGTTTGTTTGAAAGTTTTCACATTAGAAACATATTATTTCGTCCAATCGACTAGATTAATTTTAAATTAATTTCATCAAATTATGTTATTATAATTTGGAAAAATGGATTAAATATTCGAAATCATCATAATTTATTATGTATAGTAAGGTCATGTTAGTATTAAAAAAATATTAGTGAAAGTATTTAATATTAATTATAGTGATTGAGGAAACAACGTGTTTACAAATATAGTTAAACTATAATATTAAAATAAGAAATGAACTGGACCATATAAGAAAATTCATTTTATTTAAATATTTATATTTTATCCTCCATTTTATTAATATTAACCATTATTTTAGGCACATTATGTAAGGGACACCTTTTAATACTATTTACCTTTTTATATTTACAAGAATTCCACCCAACCTCCACTAGTAATGGGAACTCAAATCCTGTCACTTATTCAAACAAATAATGACATTTGTATCTTCCAAACCCAGATAAAATATCCATGAAACCTCCATCTAATCACCCTATAGGCCTCAACTTGGTAATAATGGAATCCAAGGAAGCCTTTTTTGAAAATCAAATGGAGGTACCTAATGAAAATGTAACATCTATCCACAAGAACTTTTGAATTATTTCTCTATCTACTACATCAAATTTTCTTATATAAAGTTTATATAATAAAATAAATATCCTAAATATTTTGAGATATTTTTATTTGTAGGGTTCTTCATTACAAACTTCCACCAATGGAGATAGAAAGTCATCATTCTTCTGCTCAACAAACTACTCTCACATGCACAAATTCCATTTCATCCATTACCACCATTCATGGATTGGAATAGTTATGGAAATATACTTTTTATATTATATATATGATATTTATTATCTATTTATTAATTTATAATTATTTTATAACACATAACGTTGTTTTTTCCTATTTGGGAGAATCCGATGACTTCCTTTGTTGACATGTGGACTACCACCTCCGTAATGTGATGTCATTTGTTCATGTATGACATTGAAATTATAAAGGATGGTTTGTTATATAAATTTTTTTATATATCAAATTTTAATTCTAATTTAATAAATAAATATAAATATATTTATCATTTACACTTATTTATTTAAAAAATATGATAAGAAAATGAAAGAAATGTTCATGTGTACGTATGACCTACCATCTTAATGAACTGTGTAATTAATTTACTATTATTATATTTTGAAAATTATTATAAATAAATATATAATTTTTTATAAAATTTTTATATCATGGTCTAAATTATGGAAATATGTTAATAAAGATCAAATTAATAGGAATAAGAATGAAAAGTCCAAACATGCAAGAAAAAACAAACAAGTTATTACCTGAAACAAAACATTAAGATGGAATCGTTAGTAAACAGGTACTATAAATTCATAATAAAATCATATATGGAATTATTAATAATAAAATTTTTCTTATATTGATGTATAATAAATTCACATTTATTATACAAGAGGTTTGAATGAGTATAATGATATAAAAACCAATGTAAGGGAATTTCATCTAACTTTTTCTATCAATAAGATATATTCCATATGCACCACTCATTTATTTTGTGTCGAATACATAATGAACAATAATATATTATATGATTAGTATATTTTCATTTATGTTTTATAATATATCCAATTAAATATCTCTATTTCATGGGATTTTATAGTTAAAAAGTAACCAAATCTATAAGGTACATTTGTCTCAATTTTTGTTATCTGAGAGAGAAGTTTTGTTATGCCCCAATATTATATTATGAGGTGCATATAAATCCATTTGAAATGTAATATCATGAATATCATTATTTTCCTGATATTTTGATATTTTTTTAATGCCCTTTTTTGTAGGTATTTGGATTAAAATTTATGAAAGTGGTAACAATTTATTATTAAAATCCCATCATTTATAATGATTGTTTATTTTGATGATTCCATTGAGGAAATATTATAATCCCTATCTCAACTATTATCATGAATATTATTATCCTATAGTTTTTTCATGTTATCTGCATTTTTTTTTACTATTTTATAAAATTTCTTTAGTAATATAATTATGAATGTGTGTTTATGAAAATTTGACCTAATTTATCTATTCGGTAAGAAACTTATTTTATTTAAAAATGATGATTTTTTAAGAAAATTACTGATCTCTTAAGACAATAATCATTTAATTTTTTTAATTTTTTTTCTTATTTTCAAATATTCCTCATATGTTTTAAATCTCTTTCTAATGAAACTTTCTTTCAAAACATTTTTTGTTTTAAAATGATTTTTTTCTAACAAGAAAGGATATTTTCTACAATAATGGTCTTCAAAAAAATATTTAAAAATTATTTTTAATATATTATGATATCCTTTTGTTCTACACATTTTTTTATAAGGATATTATGCATAAATTGTTTTTTATTATTTATACAAATGATTTATGTTTTCATGGAAGGATTTATATGACACATGTTCCTCTTCCCCTAGTTATATTCTTATGAATCCCTATTCTTTTCATAGGTTGTACTTTTCATGAAATTAGTATGAACCCTTTTTTTTCCACATGTTATGATATCATGAAATATTTATGATACCCATTTCATTTCATGGGTTATGATATAATTTTTCAGGATCTTGTCGTACGTGTATGCATGATTTCATTATGAGGCAGTTCAAACCTATACCTCCCTCAAATTCAATAGATGAAGATTTAAACGTCATGAGATAGATATGGATGGAATGGGGAGTGATTTATTTCCAAAAAAGTACTTTTTACACTAACACAATATTGGTAGTAAACCTTGATGACTATGAAAATTATTTTTTATTCTTATGCAACTATCAAAATTCCATGTCTTATTCTTGTATTGTTATTTCTTTAATTATGATCTTTAATCCATTTTGATTAATGTTTTATGAACAAAAAATATTTATGCCATGAATCATTATTACGATCTTTGATATGCATGGTATTATCATCTAATGTTAGGATTATGATATTCTACCCTAATCCTAATGATTATGCTTATACATATATCCATCTTTTACCCTTACTGAGCATCTGAGCGCATCCCAATATTAGGTTTCCTTTCCTTAGGATAAGAAGATAAGATTTAATAAGGATTAAAAATGGGTAAAATATATAAGGGATATGTCGATAATATTTCACCAAGATAGAATATTATATTTACATGTGTCCAAAGACACTAATATATTATGATCCTTAAAATATAGTTTCATAGTGTGATAAATATTCACATAAAATGATGTAATATACAAGTATCTTATACATGGGTCTCTATAGATGGTATAAAATTAATGTATTTGTCAAAATTTGGAAACTCTAATGATAATACTTTAGTACAATACCTAAGGATATTTATAAGGATATTTTTAGGGATATATCTAAGGATAAGACTAAGGAGTGATATATTTATAAGAATGGGTCTTAATTTAGACATCCCCCAAGTTATATTTCATGATTATATTATTTTCGTCTATTATAATTTAAGATCAAAAAATAATTTTTGGTTTTCATCAATGGAGGGAGGCAGACAAAACTGGGTTATCATTGAATGTGATAGAATGTTTTCTGATGAGTATTCAAATGTGATGATAATTGGAGTGATGGATGTTGGGATCATGCGTAGTCATTTTTTTCACAGAACCTCATTACCAATTTTAAACATAATGAAATCTCAATCTCACAAATTAATATAAATAAAGTTTCCACTTATAATTTAGGTAATGGATATGACATATGAAATAAGAATTAGTTTCATACATTTTAAGAATGTGGGAAGAAGCACCAATCTGAATATATTAGAGGAATATGGAGATATTTTTATTGTGGAAAATAAATGAAAATAACATAACTAAAAAGGTAAAATGAAAATTTTGGATAACACAATGAATAGTAATAATTTAATCTATAAAACCTCATAGATGGATCAATTATTTAAATGTTTTTATGATTGGGGACTATGAAAATCGATGTCCTACATGCAAAGCTCTTGAAGAGAATTGCAAAGGATATACGAGTAATGTATATTTTATTGATGATGATGAGAATATTGTTGAAATGTGAATGGAAAGAGATAGTATGTAATATAATTAGGTATAAATTTAAATGTATTAAGGATAAAGAGGAATAATTTAAGTTGTTTATGTATTCAAATTCTATAATTATGTTATATGAATTGTGATATATATATGTATAATAACCATGCTCATTATTACACAATAAAACATGTTTTATTACACATAATAAAACCTAGAAGAACGAGTGGTCTTGTGTATTTCAGAAATTAGGTACATGACATAAAAATTTAAAATATGAAAATCTACATCTTTATTGAAAAATTCTTCGACACGACCAAAACATTCCTTCATACATAACATTATATGGGATAACTTGATGATATACATAAGAAAGGGGTGAAATATAAATCCCATTAAGAGAATAAAAAATGATTAACATGAGAAAAAAATATATTTTAGAAAATAGTAATATCAACGGATGATAAAAGGGAAATGAATAATAAGGAATGATATATCTTGATAATCATAACATGAGAAATGTGGAAACAACATAAAACACTATATCATAAACATATGTCAAAGACAAAACCTATAAGACATCATGGTTGGAAAAGTACCCAAATTTAGTTAGGTAATCCCCTTCCCCAATGTGACATATCATGAAGCTTACCATTACCCTATTCATCAAAGAAATATATAGTTATGGGAGCAACCGCCACTTTAATTTCATACACATTCTTAAGTGTTCCACATATATCATAAAACAAGGATTCATTCTTCATCAGAATTTATTCCATAATCAAGGAGTGTGGAATACATAAATTTTCTTCCAATTTCAAAAAGTTATATGTTCATAAAAGTGAACACCCATGATATGGGATGGGTATGTTATTTTCTATAAAATTAGTTTGGCATGAAAAATCAAGGTGAAAATTCCATAGCATAACGGCTTAACTAAAAAATTTGAAGAATTATTTGATATGAAAAAAATGGATTTCTAATAAATTATAATTTAAACAAAAGGTATATAGAATATAGAAATTTATTCCCCAACATAAGGAATAGGAAATAGATGGCATAACATTATAAAGAAACATTGAAGAACGAGGAGAAATGAAAGAACCTTTACAAAATTTCAGCACGACAATAGGAATGCATAAAGATTCATTGGAGCAATAAATGGGTTTAAAAGGAGATCTAAAAATTTATAAATACAATTGAGGGTAATGGTTATATTAAATAACATGTTTCAACAATAGAAAATGTAAATTTGATGATGTAACATTAAAAGGAGAGCATGATAAAAGTGGAGAGTGGAGGATGAGGGTCCCTTACATGAGTGTGTGGCTCAAAGGGTTGTGAGGGGCTTCTTGAGATATTGGGGGATGTTTGGGAGTAATATAAAGTGTATATATTAATATTTTTCCATGATATAAAGTGTTTTATTGAAGATAAATGAGATATTTTATTTTTTTATTTAAGAAAATTGGGGGACTTCTTTATTAATTAGGTTTTAGACACAATATAATAAATTACTCAAAATAAAAAATCATCCTATTGGTTTTTTCACAAGGTTTATATAAAATGGAAGTGATTTAAATTATTTTATTATGTCAATAGACAATTATAATAAAATAGTACCGTTACTTATGTTGAGACGAGTCACCCTCTCAGTGAAATGATTTTAAAATACAAAAATATATTATAAGTCTTACAGGATTCATCAAAGATTTATAAAGTAAATCAAATAAATATATAAATAAAATTTTTAAAGGGAAACATATATTTCATCCAGGATACCATTTATTATATTTATTACATCTCTATTAGGTCATTATAATGTTATAAAACACACTGTATATTTATATGGCATTTAATTTTAACCCGAAAATTTGACAGTCTCAGAAAATATTGAAAACTTAACCGTTAAATAATTATGAATTCATGAGTCCAAAAATAATATTCACATTATATAAATAATTTTATAAATATGTGAATTTTTTCTATTAAAATAAAAAACTGATATTTGTTGAAATTGATGGGTTTTTGAAAATAACCATTTTTCAACACTTAAAAAAATCACATTTCACTTCATAAAAATTATATGATGATTTAAATTCAATAAAATGTATTTAAATATATTATTTATTTCAAAAATAAATTAATTAAAAAAATTAATTAATTAAATTTTAATATAAACCAAAAATACAATTTTTTCTTTATTGAACCCGAAATAAAAATTAATTATAATGTAACAAGAATATGATAAAAATATATTCATTATTCAATAAAAAATAGTTTAAATATTCCTATTTTAATGGTTTTGATACATATCCATTTAATTCACTAGTATTCACCCTATGAGTAAGGTGAAAGATATTGGTGCTTTCATGGGGCTGTTTGATGATCAAGGCTTTTATCATGATCTCAATGTGCTTGAATATCCCTCATAAATAGTTTCAATTGTGATTAAATTATTGGATCTCAAATTAAGATTTATCTAGGGAAAATCCTAGAAATTCTATCTCCCTTGAAAGATCTGATAAATGGGCTTTGTGGTGTATAATCATACTTGTTGAGGTCATCTCATCCTTTTACTATGATAATTGGATTTTTTAACCCTATATTTATAATTTTTAGTTGATCATTGTTTAAAAACTATATTACCAATGGTAAAGATACTTAAACACCATTTAAAGTACATTTGGATAAAAAAAAATAAGTACATGTGTTTTCAATATACATAAGATATTTAATTAATTAAAAATGGTAATTTTATTCATAATAGATTGGGTCGTTACAATCTTTCCCCTTTAGGAAATTGGCCATCAAAATTTTATTTTCCCAAACTTAAAAAATTAGGGTAACTTTGCTTCTTGACCTCCTCTGATTCCCATTTTTCATCTTCAAACACATGGTTTCACCATAACACTTTCTCAAGTGGAATTTCCTTATTTCATGGAACTTTTTATATATGATCTATGATCCTCACTAGATTCTCATAATTGGAAAGGTCATTCTACAATGGTAAAACATCTATATTTAGTACATGTGTGATGTCATTTAACTACTTCATCAAGAGGGATACATGGAATACATCATGTACTTGAAATAGGTTCGGTAGAAGTTTCAGTTGATAGACCACTGATCTGATGCGATCAAGGATATCAAAGGGGCTAATGAAAATTAGAATAAAATTTAATTTTTGCCAAAATATCATCACTAACTTCCATGGAGATATGAAGAGGGATACTATGTCCCCAACATCAATCCCTAGGTCACATCAATGATTGTCAGCATATCACTTTTTTAAAATCTAGGTACCTCAATGTGTTGTTGGATGGTCATAATATTATCCACATTTTCTTTAACCATTTTAGGACACAAGTTTTTTTGTTCCCCAACATCATCCAAACATTCTATTGTTCTACCCCACTTCAAAAAAAAGATATCAAATTTATCCATTTGGATACTCAAGTGAAAACTATTATTTTAAGTGAACTTAACTAGAGCGACATATTGGTATTCCCCTCCATTGATGTCTATAGATCAAGACCTCAAATTTTCCTCAAGTGTTTAGATATTTCACTCAGAATGGCCATCAATATTATGGTGATAAGGGGTAATAATGTTCATCATAGTTTCTAGATAATGTTGGACACTTTTCCAAAATATAAGGTGAATCATGGATCTTGATTGCACACAATTGATTGGGGTACTCTGTGATGACTTACGACTTCTCTCATGTATATCCATTCAAGTTGATCTAGTAAGAAATCATCCAGAATCACAATAAAGAATGCCTCCTTTTTCATACAATCCAAAATAACTTAGATATCATTGTTTCCCTTGAATATCTTTGGAACCCTAGTTAAAAATTCCATTATAATATTTTTCCATTTTGATGATGGTATGGGTAAGGGTTTTATAATCCACTTGGACTACTACTTTTCAGCCTTGATGTTCTGACATACTAGTAAATTTGAAATATAATCAGTAATATCCTTCTCTTTATTTCTCAGTAATAGTTCTCTTAGATATTTTGATACCTATTTTGTTTTGTTGGTGAATGGATAATGTCAAAATATTTGCATCATCCCATATCATCCTCTTTAGATCATTATTTCTGAAACAAATATTCTTGAACAAAATCTCACAATTACTTATTTTTTACACTAAAATCTATGGATTTCCATTTTTAATATTTTACACTTTCTTCTGGATTCCTATATAATATTTTTATATCACAATTTATCCATTCAATAAGGGATGATTGAGAAATAATTTTGAATGAATTTATGATGTTTCTTTATTTTTGATTCCCATGTCCATCCTCTTAGATTATCAGTAGATCGGATCCTTCTCAATTAAAATTGATGATAGAATTTATGGATCCTTCCTAAATAGAGCATCTACCACAATTTTCACTTTCCCATGATGGTAGTTGATTGACTAGTCCTAATCCTTGATGAGATCTACACATATTCATTAGAACATATTCATATCTTTCTATGTGAATTTATAATTAATACCTTTATGGTATGCATATATTTTGAAATTCTCCCCATAAAGATAATGACACCAGATTTTTAATGTTATGATCACCACTACTAAATCCAGATCATGCATGGGGTAGTTTTTCAATTTAATTTCCATCTTCATTGAAGCATAGGTTATGAATGTTTCATTTTCCATAAAACAACAACCCAATCCCTTCTTCGAAGCATTGCTAAAAATTATGAAAAGTTCCCCCCTAATGGGATGTGTGAGCACATGAGGAGTGATAAGAATCCCTTTCAAATCTATGAAGCTTTCTTCAAATTCATCATTACAAGAAAATTTTAATCCCTTCAAAGTTATATTGGTAAGAGGGTTTGATAATCATTATAAATTTCTCACAAATCAATGATAATATCCATCTAACACAATGAAATTATGGATATCAATCCCAGATGTTTTCCTCTTCCATCCTTAAATTTCTTTTGTCTTCGAATGATTAAAATATATCCCATTTCCTGTGATGATATACCCCATGAATTAGATTTCCTTCAACAAGAACTCACAATTGATGTACTTTTCATAGATCTTATCCTTTTACAAAGGTATTTAGCATAGTGTTCATATTCTCCTCATTGTCCACCTTGGTTTTGGAATATATTAGGATATAATAAACAAATACTTTCAAAAATTTGTCTATATAATCTCAAATGACTCTATTCATCATGTCCATAATATTTTTTGGAGCATTAGTGATCCCAAATGTTATCACTAGGAACTCATTGTGCCCATACCTCATATGAAAACAATCATTCAAATATGCTCCTTCATCAACCTAACGTGGTAATATACCAACTGCAGATCCACGATGGAGAAGAATTGTGATTCAAATAGCTTTTAAAACAAGTCATCAATCCATGGAAAATGAGACTTGTTCTATATCACTATCTTGTTGAGATCACAATAATCAATGAAAAGGTGCATTGGCCTATCCTTCATCTTGATGAAGAGTACTAGTACACCCCATGGTGAAGCACCTGTGCATATGAATCCATTATCCATATTATCTTATAGTTGTTTAATAAATTCCTATAGTTCCCCAACTTCAATCTTATATATACTATTAGATATTGGAAACACCCCATCTAATGTCAGGACTCCAGAAAGGGTAACCATATCTAAAGCTATGAAAGCAGTTGTCAAATCCGAATCCCGTGAATGTTATCATTCATTAAATAAACAATCCAATCCACCTCGAACAATAAAAAATATTTTGGGGAAGAATGATTTTCGGTACAGATTAAAAACGAATTATATAAAGGATAATAAAGAATCATATGTAACATGTTATGAATTTAAAAGTGACTGTCATATTAGACCAGATTCAAATTATCTTAAAAGGAAATACAAAAAGTATAAAAATTCTAAAGGAACATGAAAAAGTATTACATGTTTAAGACTAAGAATGTCTTGAAATGAAATGATACCTGGAATACCAGTGGTGGTGACTCTTCAAACAAATATTCTGAATCTAAATCTTTTGGACAGATTGAAATTGGACTTATATCCAAACTACCTATTGAAAATAACTATCTCATGGAAAAGGTACACAATGAATATTCTCTTAAAATTGTTTCATTAAACACCAAATACCATGATGAGAAATATTTATACTCTTAGGATGAAAAATATTCCTTAGGATTGGATAATTTACCTTCTTTTGAATAAGTATCTAGATTTTCACAAATACTTGGGAATGAGAATTTCAAACTCAAGAAAAAACATGATAAGGAAAATTCACGAAAATATATCCGCACAAAAAAGTATCATATCTATCAAAATATCTTGATTAGAGAAAACTCTTTATTTAGGAAATATTTCAAAAAACATTATGGAAGTAAATTATGAGAATGAAAAACTTTCTAAGGACATTGTAAAAACAATTTATAGAAAATTTTTTTGAATCAAAAACAAATTCCAAAACAATTTATTGTGAGAATGAAAATTTATACATTGGAATAAAATCTAAATTTTTTTCTCTTAATAAACATTTATCTAAATTTTCCGCAGGTAAAAAAACATTGAAAATATTTATTCACAAATTTTTCACCTAACTAATAATTCTAGAATAGGTTATTCATTCCGGAAACCTATTTTTAGACACAACTATTTTGTTCCAAAATGTTTCCCATTTTGAAGTAAGTGTTAGAGTGGGGGAAATTGGGAATTGAAATTTTCCCTCAATAAAACCCAATATTTAATATATCATATAGCTCACTTTGAAAAAGAAATGTGGATTCCTAAAGTTCATTTATCTAAAATTTCTACAACCAAACAAGTTTGGGTTTCAAAAAACAAATTGTTTCATTTTCAAGAAAACAAATATTGTACCAACAACATGAATATTTGGAACATGGATATTGGATGTTCTCGATATATGATTATAAATAAAGATTTCATTGAAAAGATCATTGAAATGAAAGGTTGATGAGTGAACTTCAGAGAGAATTCTCTTGGGTAGATCATTGGTATTGATAATATTGTTCTCTTAAGAAAACATTAAATTTCAATTTCATTGTATGTTAATGGTCTTACAAACAAACTTATAATCATAAGACAATTATGTGATGAAGGTTACCATGTGAATTGTAGGAATGATAAATCTGTAGTTCACAATTACAAGGATGAATATATTATCACTTCGGGTTGGCATTAGAATGTATACACACATAATGTAAAAGACCATAAGAACCAAGACATACCTTGATTTTGTGAAATATAAGACTAATCTTGATTATGGAATAAAAGGCTAGGAAAATAGAACCATAGAAACCTATGAAAAATCTTAATAAGAATATTTTTTAAGGATCTACCGGATATTATATAAGGCCCCAACCTTAAACCTTACTTAATCTTGAGTTATTACAACATTAGACATTGAGGATCTTTTCGGGTTTAGAGTTTTAGAGGATTAGATCATAAAACTTGCATTACATTCCACATATAAACAAAGTGGTTACATAAAGATAGTATTCTTCATTCCCATAAATGGAAACATATTTAAAATAAAACATGGATTCTTTCTTGACACTTCCTTGACACTATCATCCTATCATGTACCTTTCCCTTGACCTGTGAAAAACATTTCAAAAAACTTGGGATGAGCATAAAAAGCTCAGTAAGGGATATAAAAATATGGAAAGAAAACATGGGTACATATATACATAAGAATGAGATCATACTTTACCCATAAAACATAAGCACTTTAACATACCTCATCAAATCATGAATAAAACATAGAAATCATAAGACATAAAGGTAACATGAGGCATTCATAACATTATTACGTAGGGAGTAACCCACTTGGTTACGTTTGGAATACCCATCACAGTATATTCCTTAAATATCTTCGGAGAAACCTTAACTTTTCACTCTTTCGCGTTACCCAATGCATTGGAGAGCTATATCGGGCTCACCCGCCCTTAGTTTATCACGGAACCACCCGTCTTCATAATAATGCCCAAGAACCTCAACATAATCGTATCACATAAAACATGCATAAAGGAAACACAACATTTCCACCTTTCAATCACAAGATATCAATACAACACATTGATATAAAAACATCATGAAAACCATTTTCAATACCAAAATAAAAGAAAAGTAAAGCATGATATTTATTTTTCTTTTAAAAACATGGTATGGCTTGTAGAGGAAGCCGAAACCCAAATAATGGTCACGGCGGCGGAGAAGTCGTTGTCGCTGCATACGTACGACAAAAACATTCCCTTTTGTCATTTTGTAAAATGCTTCATATAAAGAAGATTCCTTTTGGATAAATGTAAAATTCAAATGGGTTTATACACCGTATAAAAGAAAGTTGTGTATAAAATAAAATTTTCCTCAATGAAAGGAGATTGAGACGAAGTCCCATACCTCGGGTCCGACATGACTCGATCGTTCTTTAATGTCCTGAATAATAAACTTGAGTTAATTTATACTTTCTTAAGAACCTTTTTCAAGTTCATTATTCCTTTTATATCCCTTATTTCCATGTTATGAACACTATGTAATTATTTAAGTTAATAAAGGTCGTTTTAACGAACATTGGTACTTGAGTAAAAAATAATCCCTTTATAATTACAAGTTGTTCATGTATCCAACATATCCAAAATTATAATCATGATGTATATATCATATATATCATATATATCCAGTATATACGTGCATTTATAATATTACATAATCATTTAGAGGTAAGAAATGAAATGCACCGTTCATGGAGACGGTATGCCGTACGAACGCATGAACGCTACTTTCATTTCTATTTCGTATTTTATAGAATAGAATCATAATTATATAAAGTTATATTATAATTCCTTTATAATATCATATATAATATCATAGTTACATCCTTTATACGTCCCACCTATGGTATTTAACGAATCAAATCACTTTGAGGGGGCGGTAGTCCGCACTTCCTTAAATGAAGATATCGCATTTACCCATAATGGAAACCATAAAGGTACCAAAATGAAAAATACAGAAGCTTAAGGAAAACTAAACATATAATATATCATATATAAATATAGTTTCATCTTAATGGCCACCTTTGAAGGTGTTAAAGGAATGTTGAACAATCATCGTTTCAGGAGGCATAAATTCACCATCCACGAAAACAGTATGTTCTTTAACCATTAGATGTAGGTGTGTGTAAGTGTAGCTTGAATAATTATTATAACAACATCCTATTATATTTATGACACTGTAGTTGTTACAAAAGAAATAAATAAAAAGAGTTTAGGGGGTTGGAGAAGCAAAATAATACAAAAGGACTCAAGTGAAGACATTACCTTAAAATCGGGTAACTCCCTTTGGTTTGAGCTCAAAGGCTTCCTTGGGAAGCCTTGTGCCCAAAGTGAAGCTTCAATGAGTAATATAGTGAAGTGGAGAGACAAAATGGGCAGTGGTTGGCCGAGCCAAAGGGTTTGGGAGTGTGGGTAAGGAGGTAGAGGTGGGGGCCTTTTATAAGAGGAGAGGAGAGGCACTCTTGGAAAGTAAAGATAAGTTACTTTATTTTAAAATGAGTTTCGGATTCAAAAGGTCCTAAATTGATATAATTCGAGGATAAGGTGATAAGGGTTCTAAATCCACTCATCCAATAGGTTTTGGACATGTTAGGTCTTAGATTTTACATTATCATTCCATTTTATTTAAATCGTTAAATAATGAGGTCATCGCTGCATCATCATGATGTCATAAATAATTTAGTTTATTTAATGTCTAAAAATTCTAAAACAAATACTATGATGTAGGAAATCTTTTTATCTTTACAATTACTATTTATAGTCAAAAATATGACTTGTATAACCCCATGTAAAAATTGTTTTAGTAAAACATTTCATGTGTGTGTCATTTTTACTTTAACATTAAATAAAATGTTATTTATGTCATTTCCCACCAAAAGTGGCTCCATGGGATCCCCAAGTTGACCCATGGATTTTCTTGGTCGGCCATGACACATCCCATAAGGTTAGGACATATTTCCAGGTCATTTCATTTTATTAAAACAGTATTCTTACCATAAACTATACTAATTACCTCTAATCGCGATTAAAAACTTAATAAGTTACTATCCACCAAAAAATTATTATAATCTCATTGAACCACATTTTACTTCTTAATGACAACCATGTATTTCGGATTTTTGAAATTCAAAACACAAAGTTCACAAAATTTCGTTTAAATGAAAAAATCAGTTTCTTTAACTACCACTTAGTGATTTCACTATTCATCAAAAATTAAAGTTTTTCAGAAAAATACCAAAAATTCACCCTAAGCTATATTTGATATTCTGAATTCAAAAATGAAGTCTATTTTACAAAACTAAAAACATATAAGTCACATTAATTAATTTAATAATTAATTCCCGCTGTCATGACAAACAGTGTGTTTTTATGAAACAATAAGTATCAAAAGATTGACACAAGTTTAAGTCCAATTTCAAAGTGAAATTTATTCCAATGACCACCATTGGATTAAATGGTAAAAATATATTCTAATTTTACTTCAAACCCAATTCAAAATATAATCTAATCATATAAATAAATTAGATTAAAAAGCAATTTTGATGTAAAATGCAGTATTTTTCACTATTCATTAAAAAATGAACATTGTCAGAAAAATACCAAAAATTCACAAAAAGTAAATTTTGATGTCCCAATCATAAAGGATAAGTTTATTTTGACAAACATAGTTTATAAAATTGTCAAAATATAGATTCAAAAATGGGTTTCCATGAAAAGGCAGTAAAACAATCGTTTAAAAATATTACTCTATTCCATGCTTAAGATTGGATTTATTTTCCTTTTAAGCCTCTAAAACACTATCTAGTTCATTAATAGACATAGATAAAAATATATATTTTTCATTACTTACTTGGGATGTTAAATCCTTCCCCCTTTAGAAAATTTCTTCCCCGCAATTTATTTACTTATCGAATAAATGGGGGTACTTATCCCTCATTGCATTTTCAGATTCCCATGTTGCCTCTTCAATCATGTGGTTATTCCACAAAACCTTTACCTGGTGAATCACCTTATTCCGTAACACTTGCTCCATGTGGTCAAGAATTTGGATCGGTTGTTCCTCATAAGATAGGTTCTCTTCTAGCTGAACTACCTCAGGACTCAAAACATGAGATATATCTGGCATGTACTTCCTTAACATTGAAACATGAAAAACATTGTGTACCTAAGATAAACTCGGAGGTAAAGCCACTCGGTAAGCAACTGATCCAACTCTCTCCAGAATTTCATATGGTCCAATGAACCTTGGACTAAGCTTTCCTTTCTTACCAAATCGCATCACACTTTTCCATGGTGATACTTTGAGAAAAACATGATCACCTACCTCAAAAGAGAGATCCTTCCTCCTGTTGTCCGCATAACTCTTATGCCTGCTCTGAGCTGTTCTCATGTGTTTCTATATCAGCTGAACTTTTTTCTACCAACTCTTCTACCAATTCTGGTCCCGTCAACTTCTTTCACCCACTTCATCCCAGAAAGCTAGATTTCGACACCGCTTCCCATATAATTCCTGAAATGGTGCCATCTGTATACTAGAATGAAAACTGTTATTATATGAAAATTCAACCAAAAAAAGATGTTGGTCCCAAATTCCCTAATAATCCATCGAACAAGATCGTAGCATAATCTCCAAGGTCTGAATTGTTCATTCTGACTGCCCATCTGATTGAGGATGAAATACTGTACTAAAATTTAATTAAGTACCCAACGACTTCTGAAGGCCTTTCCAAAAGTTAGAAGTAAACCTGGGATCACGATCCGATACAATGGAGAGAGGAACTCCATGTAACCTGAATATCTCTTTAAGATACAAACGGGAAAGTTGATCAAGAGAGAAACTATCTCGTATAGCAAGGAAATGAGCAGATTTGGTCAAGCGGTCAACAATAACCCAGATTGCATTATTACCTCGAGATGTCTTTGGAAATCCCACAACAAAGTCCATGGATATATTCTCCCATTTCCACTCTGGCACTGGTAAAGGCTGAATCAACCCTTTCGGTAACTGCCACTCTACTTTAACCTGTTGACAAGTCAAACACTTCACAGTAAAATCAGAAATATCTCTTTTCATTCCATCCCACCAGTAATACTCCCGCAGATCTCTGTACATCTTAGTACTGCCAGGATGAACTGATAATGGAGAACCATGAGCTTCACATAACAACTCTCTCTTCAACTGTGAATCACAAGGCACACACAATCTCTTCCCAAATCTCAAAACACAATCATTATCAATGTTGAATTCTGGCAAATTACCTATCTGAACCAGCTCTACCTTTCTCTACAACTCACTGTCTTGCTTCTGTGCTTGCTTGATTCTGCCTGATAGAGAAGATCTCACTGATACCTGAAACAAAACAGAAGAACTTCCTGTACCAACAACTTCTATACCATTGTTCATCAAATCCTTAACCAAAGGATCACGTTCCAAACACAACATTGCTAATGAAGCATTACTTTTTCGACTCAAAGCATCATCCACTTTATTTTCTTTTCCCGGATGGTAATTGATTGAACAATCATAATCCTTGATTAATTCCAGCCATCTCCTCTGTCTCATGTTTAACACTTTCTGAGTGAATATATACTTTAATCTTTTGTGATCAGTATATATTTCACACTTTACTCCATAAAAATGATGCCTTCAAATTTTTAAAGTGAAAACAACATAAGCTAATTCCAAATCAGGTGTAGGGTAATTTACCTCATGAGTTTTCATCTTTCGTGAAGCATAAGCAATTACCTGATCATTCTGCATTAGGACACAACCAAGTCCTTTCAATGAAGCATCACTGTATATAAAAAACTCACCATTCCTGGAAGGTTGTGCCAAAACTGGGGAATTCACCAATCTTTTTTTCAATTCCGGAAAACAATCATCACATTCTTTTGTCCAGATAAACTTAACACCCTTCCGAGTTAGCTTAGTCATTGGACTAGATAATCCTGAAAAATTTCTAACAAACCTTCGGTAATAGCCTACCAAACCAAGGAAGCTACGAATCTCAGTTACATTTGTGGGTCTTGGCCAGTCTTCCACAACTTTTGTTTTTACAGGATCAACAGTTATTCCATCTTTAGAAACAATATGACCAAGGAAAAAAATTTGTTGCAACCAAAACTCACACATGCTGAATTTCCCATACAATTTCATTTATTTCAAGGTTTACAAAATAACCCTTAAATGACTTTCATGCTCCTCTTTACTTTTAGAAAACACCAAAATATAATCAATAAAAACAACCAACATTTTTCACCTGAGTCAACTGAGCCATCACTGCAAAAAACTATTTAGTTCTGATTCTTACCATCTCAGGATACTGATTTTAAAGGTCATTTCCCTCCATATGCCTTCCTAGAAAATCTGCTCTGTTTCCTCTATGGAAAACCACTCTTATCACAGAAACACCTTAGGTGAAGCAACATGGTAATCATCAAATGCTATATCATTTCAATTTGACCATAAAAAAATATTTTTTGGATAATTATTTAATAGAATTATAACTCCTAAAGTTATCTAAACTGACCTTTTATACCAACTATATGGCCCCAGCCTTAAACCTTACTTAATCATGAGTTATTACAAGATTACACAATAAGGATCTTTTCGGGTTTAGAGTTTTATAGGATTAGATCATAAAACTTGCATTACATTCCACATATAAACAAAGTGGTTATATAAAGATAGTATTCTTCATTCCCATCAATGGAAACATATTTAAAATAAAACATGGATTCTTTCTTGTGACTTCCTTGACACTATCATCATATCATGTACCTTTCCCTTGACCTGTGAAAAACATTTCAAAAAACTTGGGATGAGCATAAAAAGCTCAGTAAGGGATATAAAAATATGGAAAGGAAACAGGGGTACATATATACATAATAATGAGATCATACATTACCCATAAAACATAAGAACTTTAACATACCTCATGAAATCATGAATAAAACATAGAAATCATAAGACATAAATGTAACTTGAGGCATTCATAACATTCTTACGTAGGGAGTAAACCTCTTGGTTACGTTTGGAATACCCATCACAGTATATTCCTTAAATCTCTTCGGAGAAACCTTAACATTTCACTCCTTCACATTACCCAATTCATTGGAGAGCTATATCAGGCTCACCCGCCCTTAGTTTATCACAGAACCACCCGTCTTCATAATAATGCCCAAGAACCACAACATAATCGTATCACATAAAACATGCATAAAGGAAACATAACATTTCCACCTTTCAATCAAAAGATATCAATACAACACATTGATATAAAAACATCATGAAAATCATTTTCAATACCAAAATAAAATAAAAGTAAAACATGGTTTTTATTTTTCTTTTAAAAACATGGTATGGCTTGTAGATGAAGCAGAAACCCAAATAATGGTCACGACGGCGGAGAAGTCGTTGTCGCCGCATACGTACGACAAAAACATTCTTTTTTGTCGTTTTGTAAAATACTTCTTATAAAAAAGATTCCTTTTGGATAAACGTAAAAGTCAAAGGGGTTTATACACCATATAAAAGAAATTTGTGTATAAAATAAAATATGCCTCAATAAAAGGAGATTGAGACGAAGTCCCATACCTCGGGTCCGACTTGACTCAATCGTTCTTTAATGTCCGGAATAATAAACTTGAGTTAATTTATACTTTCTTAAGAACCTTTTTCAAGTTCATTATTCCTTTTAATCCCTTATTTCCATGTTATGAACACTATATAATTATTTAAGTTAATAAAGGTCGTTTTATCGATCATTGGTACTTGAGTAAAAAATAAGCCCTTTATAATTACAAGTTGTTCATGTATCCATCATATCCAGAATTATAATCATGATGTATATATCATATATATCATATATATCCAGTATATGCGTGCATTTATAATATTATATAATCATTTAGAGGTAAGAAATGAAATGCACCGTTCATGGAGACGGTAAGCCGTACGTACGCATGAACGCTACTTTCATTTCTATTTCGTATTTTATAGAATGGAATCATAATGATATAAAGTTATGTTATAATTCCAGTATAATATCATATATAATATCACAGTTCCATCCTTTATACATCCAACATATGGTATTTTACGAATCAAATCACTTTGAGGGGGCGGTGGTCCGCACTTCCTTAAATGAAGATATCGCATTTACCCATAATGGAAACCATAAATGTATGCCAAAAATGAAAAATACAGAAGCGTAAGGAAAACATAAACATATTATATATCATATATAAATATAGTGTCATCTTAATGGCCACCTTTGAAGGTGTTAAAGGAATGTTGAACAATCATCGTTTTGGGAGGCAAAAATTCACCTTCCACAGAAACAGTATGTTCTTTAACCATTAGATGTAGGTGTGTGTAAGTGTAGATTGAATCCTTCTTATAGAAAAATCCTATTATATTGAAATTACGGAAGATGTTACAAAAGAAATAAATAAAAAGAGTTTAGGGGGTTGGAGAAGCAAAATAAAACAAAAGGACTCAAGTGAAGACATTACCTTAAAATCGGGTAACTCCCTTTGTTTTGAGCTCAAAGGCTTCCTTGGGAATAATTCTGCCCAACATGAGGCTTCAAGGAGTAAGAGAGGGAAGTGGAGAGACAAAATGGGCAGGGGTTGGCCTATCCAAAGGCTTTGGGAGTGTGGGTAAGGAGGTAGAGGTGGGGGCCTTTTATAAGAGGAGAGGAGGGGCACTCTTGGAATGTAAAGATAAGTTACTTTATTTTAAAATGCGTTTTGGATTAAAAAGGCCCCACATTGATATAATTAGAGGATAAGGTGATAAGGGTTCTACATCCACTCATCCAATAGGTTTTGGACACGTGTAGGTCTTATATTTTACATTATCATTCCACTTTATTTAAATCGTTAAATAATGAGGTCATCGCTGCATCATCATGATGTCATAAATAATTTAGTTTATTTAATGTATAAAAATTATAAAACAAATACTATGATGTAGGAAATATTTTTATCTTTCCAAGGACTATTTATAGTCAAATATAGGACTTGTATAACCCAATGTAAAAATTGGTTTAGTAAAACATTTCATGTGTGTGTCATTTTTATTTTAACATTAAATAAAAAGTTATTTATGTCATTTCACACCAAACGTGGCTCCATGGGATCCTCAAGTTGACCCATGGCTTGTCTTGGTCGGCCATAACACATCCAATAGGGTTAGGACATGTTTCTAGGTCATTTCATTTTATTAAAACATTATTCTTACCTTAAACTACACTAATTACCTCTAATCGCGATTAAAAACTTTATAAGTTACTATTCACCAAAAAATTATTATAATCTCATTTAACCACATTTTACTTCTCAATGACAACCATGTATGTAGGATTTTTAAAATTCAAAACAAAAAGGTGGAAAAATTTCATTTAAACGAAAAAATCAGTTTCTTTAACTACCACTTAGTGATTTCACTATTCATCAAAAATTAAAGTTTTTCAGAAAAATACCAAAACTTCACCCTAAGATATATTTGATATTCTGAATTCAAAAATGAAGTATATTTCAAATAATTCAAAACATATAAGTCACATTAATTAATTTAATAATTAATTCCCATTGTCATGACAAACAACGTGTTTTTATGAAACAATAAGTATCAAAAGATTGACACAAGTTTAAGTCAAATTTCAAATTGAAATTGATTCCAATGACCACCATTGGATTAAATGGTAAAACTTTATTCTTATTTTACTTCAAACCCAATTAAAAAGATAATCTAATCATATAAATAAATTAGACTAAAAATCAATTTTGATGTAAAATGCAGTATTTTTCACTATTCATTAAAAAATGAACATTGTCAGAAAAATACCAGAAATTCACACAAAGTAAATATTGATGTCCCAATCATAAAGAATAAGTTTATTTTGACAAACATAGTTTATAAAATTGTCAATAGATAGATTCAAAAATGGTTTTCCATCAAAAGGTAGTAAAACAATCTTTTAAAAATATTACTGTCTTCCATGCTTAAGATTGGATTTATTTTCATTTTAATCCTCTAAAACACTATCTTGTTCACTAATAGACATAGATAAAAATATCTATTATTAATTACTTACTTGGGATGTTATATCTTAGGATTAATTCATCAAAATACTCTCACTCTTGTCAATATGGAAAGCAATAGAAATATAAAATTAAATCTATAAGTGATGTTTCAACTATTAATGCCTTAGAGTTAGTGCACATGGATCTTTTTGGTCCTACCCAAACTTGAAGTATTAGAGGAAAATTCTATTTATTTGTTTCAGTTGATGAATACACTAGATTTATATGTTTCTATTTTATAGAAATGAAATCTTAAGCCTTTTATTTTTTCAAAGACATTTTGATCCCATGTTAATAATGCGAAAAACCCTACCATTGATACCTATTCGAATTGATCACGGTGGAGAATTTCAAAAATTGTATTTTGAAACTTTTTTTAGTAAGAATGGTACTACTCAAAAATTTTATACTCCAAAACCCCATTGGAAAAATGGTGTAATTGAATGAATAAATTGTATTCTCTAAGAAAAGAAAAGAACCATGCTGAGTGAATACTCAATTGCTAAGAATTTTTGGGATGAAGCTATATATATTTTTTGTTATACTATAAATTGAGTTTTAATTAGAACCTTTCTTAATAAAACACCTTATGAGAAATGGAATTTTAGAAAACCTTATGTTTCTTAGTTTAGAGTATTTGGATGAAATGTATTCCTATTGAATCGTAAAGATATATTATATAAAAGTTCTCCCATATATTATGATGGAATCTTTTTAGTTAATTCGAAAACTTATAAGGATTATAGAAATTTTATCAAAAATAATTATAATTTTGAGTAAATAGTGATTGTTATATTTGATGAAATAGGTCCTTTTGTTTTTAAACAACCCAAACATACATCAACAGATGTGTTTTCGCAAATTGATTATCATCATTTGATTGAAAATTCATCTGAAAAGGGAAATACTCAAGAAAATTATTCTGATAAATTTACCCCTGATTAATTTATAACATACGTTGATGAATATGTTTTAATAAACCCAAATAAATTTTTTCTTAGGAATCATACTAGTGATAAAATCATTTTTTATGTAAATCAATCCATAAGGACTTGAAATTCCTTCAAAAATGAAATTGAACATCTTTCTTTTCTATCCTAATTTGAACCTAAAACATCAAATAAAGCCTTAGGTGATGAGGATTGTATTAAATCCTTACAAGGTAAACTAAATTAATTTTAAAAGATTACATTTTGGACCTTGGTTGAAAGAAATAAAGAAACAACTGTATTTGGAGTAAAATTTGTTTTCAGAAACAAATGTAATGAAAATGGAGTCATTATAAGAAATAAATATATATTTGTTACAAAATGATATAATCAATAAGTGGGAATAGACTAGGAAGGAATGTATACTCCTATAACATAACTTTAATCTATTAGTATTTCTTAAGCTTTTTTAGCATTCTTTAATTTCAAACATTTTTAAATTGATGTAAAATGTGCTTTCCCTTAATGGATATGTACAAGAAGAAGTTTTTTTGAAAAAGATCCAGGTTTTTTATATTCCAAACGTCCTGAACAAGTTTTAAAACATACCAATGATTTATATTGTATTAATCAAGCCGTTAGAGCATGATAGGATAGGATTACAATATTTCTTTTACAAAAAAATTATCCTAAAGAAACTGTAGTTGCAACTATTTTTATAATTATGGAAAACCAAGAATATTTTTTTTTCAAATATATGTTGATGAAATTATATTCGGATTAACTTAGTAATACCTAACTAATTAATTTTCATATATCATGAAATTTGAGTTTGAAATGAGTATGATGGGTGAGTTAACATTCTTTTTCGGTTTTTGAATATTTCATAAACTAGAAAGAACCTATATACCCCAACATAAGTATATCAAAGATTCAATTAAAAATTATTTATATGACAACGAAAACCCCATTAGTAATTTAGTCGGAACCTCAAATACTCACGATCTTAATGAAACTTTGGAACCGATTGACAAATAATTTTTAGAGATATGATATGAAGCATAATATAATTATCTACAAGTCATCTAGACATAATTTTTTCCATATACATATGTTAAAGAATCCATGAAAATAAAAAATAATACCATTTAAAAGTAGTAAAAATTATTTTTTTCTATTTAAAATGTACTATAGATTTAGGAGTATTTTATTCTTCTTGAAATGATTATGTATTGATTTTTTTTCAGATGATGACTTTGGTGGTTATAGAATAGATAAAAAAATGCATTTGGAACATGTAATTTCTTAGGAGATTCATTAGATTCTTGCTGATGAAAAAAACAACATTAAGCTGCACTTTCTACTCTTTGAGATGAATATGTAGTAGTTTTATGTTTTTGTGCTCAAGTTTTATTGATGTAACAGACACTTACTAACTATGGAATGGGTTTTTCCAAAACCCAATTACTATGTGATAATTCTAGTACCATATCTCTATGTAAAAACCATGCACATCACTCACGATAAAAACACATCGATATTAAGCATCAATTTTTTAAAAACCACACACTAAAAAAGATATAATTTTATAATTCATCAGAACACAAGAAAAAATTTCATACATTTTCACAATACCATTATCTTCTGATAGATTTGAATGCATTAAACCGAAGCATTGAATGATCACTTTAATGTAATCATTCACATCTACTACATATTGTAACCATATCCTTACATTAAGTTAAATCATTTCAAATGGGCAGTATAAATGGTTTATTGGTTTCTTTTTTTATCGGTTTTATGTTTTTATTGATATTATAATTTTATTGGTTTTATAATTTTTTCATTATTTAAATATCATTGCAATTATAATTTTATCTGTATTACCATTTTATCAATTTTATAATTTTATCAGTATTATAATTGTATCGGTTATATAATTTTATATGTATTAGATTTATATCGGTTTTACAATTTTATTAGCATTATAATTTTATCAACTTTATAATTTTATCAGTATTAGAATTTTATCGGTTTTAAAATTTTATCCGTATTAATATTTTATCATTTTTATAATTATATCAGTATTAGAATTATTCATGTTTACAATTGTACTAGAATTATTATTTTTATCAGTTTCATATGTTTTTCAGTATAACAATCACATTCTTACAGTAATTATTATTTTTATCAGAAGAACAATATACTGAAACTAATATATCTACCCTAATACTCTGACATGTAAAAATTATAAAACACTATAATGTCAATTATATTTCAAATTATTGAAATTTCAATTATCTCAATTTACTTTTAATTGAATTAATTATGAATGTGATTATTTCTTAAACCTCAAGAGTTCAAAGATTGTATCAACCATTCGATCATTATGATATAATCTCAGCCGTTAAATAAATTTTGAAAAGTGTCCCCTCTTATCCATCCCACATCAAAATACATCTGAATTTCACCGAAGTCTTAATGATCTATATATAGCCAACAAAGTTCATACTCAGAGATCACCTCTATTTTCATAATTAGAGATCACCACAATTTTCACAATCAGTGATCATCTACGTTTTCATAATCAGAGAAGTCATCAACACTTATAACCAAAAGAAACCTTAGTGTTTGAGACTGATTTTTATGTATTTCATGTTTGATTCAACTACTTCTTTTTTGAAAACATTCCTACAATAGATCTATATTCTACGACCTCTCACAGAGAATGGTTTGTTTTGTGTGAATTTTATGAGATGTAGGATTTTTCATTGAAAATAATAGTAAATTTACAAGGATGGGAATCTCTGTGAATTTAATGACCTAAATTATATCTAGTTTTTTTGTTTTATGAATATGTGTTACAATTATGCATACCAATAGAGCTAGAAGAAGGTGTCAAAGTCTCATTTATGATGTACCAAAAGAAATACAAAACCTCTATTAGACAAGTAGCTTATTTCATTGGAATGATTTTTAAGGGAGATTATCTTTACCAATCCCACTGATTAATGGAACTATATGCATCTTTTGATAATGAAAATAAAATTAATATATTTTTTAGATTCATAATGATAAGTGTAAGTTAAATCATTTATTATCTCACAACAATCTCATTTCCCATTGGATAAAATGTTTCCTAGTACCAAGAAAGGGTGATAAAGAAACCCTAAATGACTAGGATGTATATGTTCTTTAATACCTAGTGAATATGAATATGTTAAATTTAATTGGTTTTATTTTCTTGGCCATCAAGAAACATAAATCCATTGCAATCTAATCCTAGCTAATCTTGTTTCCCACTATCTGGAGCATGTTTTTGAAAGAATTCCTAATTTTTTGCAATGTATCATTTAGGTTAGATATGAAAACATTTATTGAGCCTCTTATCAGTAAGGATATGATCAAGAGACACAAGACATGTTTCAACCCTGAATCCATGAATCTTGAAAAGGATCGGGAAGCCAAGAGGGAAAAAGGAATAGAGGGAAGGTGTGAAAAACATTCAAATACATCCAAATCCCCATTGATAATAAGATAGTTAGCAATATCAAAAACCCCCAAGAAATCAATGAAACCAAAAGTAGTATCATATGAGGTTGTAGGACAATGGAGGAAGAATAATTCATAAAAATAATGACGGTGATCCACAATTCAGATTAGACCCTAATAGAGCCTTGGATGAGAGAATAAGAACAAAAAAATCCATTAAAGGAGAAGAAAATAAAAATAGAATGAATAAGAGAATGGATAGAGCTATTGATATTGATAATCTTCTAAAGATAAGTGAGGATGCTAGAACTAGAATTGTCATAAGGGAACCAACTCTTTAAACCCAACAGAATCTAGCAGAAAAAGGGAATGAGAAATATAAAACTAAATAATCGGCTAAATAGATCCTCAGTGAAGAAGGTGAAGAAGAAGAATATGATGATGAAAAAGAAGAAGAAGAAAAAGAAGAGGAAGAAATGGAAGAGAATGAAGCTGAAAACCAGAAAAATAATTTAGTAGAATCATCAAAATCCCAATCCTTTATGTTTTCATATCTTGATAGTCAATTATGAAAAATATTTTTTCAAAATAATACTTCCTGTAAATTTGTTAATATATCAGGCAAAGAATAAGAAGAACCAAATAATAATCAAAATAAACCACATGATTTTGTAAATATAGAAACTCATTTTATAGATCTTCTAGATTTCAATGAAGATATTGATTTAGAAAGGACAATTATAGTGAAGGGAATTGAATATATTGAACAAGCCTTGAGCATATTGGAAAACACTATCACTTTCAGTGAAATAATTGAAGCCATGCTAGATATTATTACAAATATTCATAATGAAATATTAGATTATATCAAGATTTTTATGGACTTGTTTTTGAAACTCGATGTTGATTTTAATTTATTCTAAGAATGTACTACTGAGCATAACAAGGCTTGTAACAAAGTTATTATGTTGTAATAAAATATTGATGAAAATATCCAGTATCATGTACACAATCTTGATGAATTAGTGAAGTGTGTAAATGATCTTAATTATTTCTAAAACAATTTGGTCACTGATTTGAATGAAAAAGTTGAAGCCTTTGTTGGACCATGTACCTCAAAAGGAATATCCTCTAAAGAGCATGATCATATAAAGGAAAAGTTAGAAAATGGATGAAATTAGATTTTTTTTCTCACAAATAGAGATGTAATTTTATAAATGGACTACAATGTCAGAATAGACGATTACAATTCTGAGGAGTTAAGGCTCAAAGAACAAGAATAAATCAGTAGACTTCAGGAAGAAAGGCTCTATAGAAAAGAAAAGATTATTACAGAACATGATGAGAAGCTGAGGACTCATTTAGAAGCTCTGAACAATTTTATAGAGGATACAAAAGAGTTCATGAATACAAATATGTTTTTTTAAACCTCTTAGAAAAAACAAAGGATAAAGAATGAAATTTTGAACTCTTGTTGTCATAAAGCATAATTAATTACATTCTAAGTAATTTCTATTGTTTTTTATACTCTGTTTCTCTATCTCCTTATATGAAAAGAATGTTTTCCTTTATTCTTTTTGAAAATAACAAAAGGGGATAATAATTATGAAAAGAAGAAAATTGATCTATACAGAAGATGATTCCACAAAATGGAAAAAGGCATAAAACCTTATTTAGGCAGAGAACTCATATAAAAAGATAATGTAAATAGAATATGATCCTTAGAGTATATTTTTTTTCCTATTTTTGAAATAGTCGTATTCATTTTTAATTTCAAAAGTGTTACTAAACTCAGGGAGAGATGATTATTTATTGTTTTTTGGATTGTGCTTTCCTAAAAGAGAGAGATTGTTGAGTCAAAATGTGTTTCAACTTTCTATTTCATCTTTTTTTGGGAAATCACAAATTACTTCTTACTTTTCATCATGACCAAATATATTGTTTTTCATCATAACTGAATATGTTGTTTTTCATCATAACCACATGTTTTTTTCATCGTAACCACATATGATGTTTGTCATCATAACCACATATGTTGTTTTAATTATAACCCCATATGTTGTTTTTCATCGAAATGACATTTTTTTTCAATGTAACCACATATATTGTTTTTCATCATAACTGTAGTTTTTTATTGTATCCATATATATTATTTTTTATCATATTCCCATTTATTATTTTTATTCGTAACCTCATATTGTGTTCTTCATTAAAACCACATGTATTTTTATGCATTGTAATCAATTTATACATCATAATAATGTTACGCATCATAATCACATTATGAATGATAACCATGATATGCATCATAACCATGTTATGCATCGTACCCATGTTATTCTTCATACCCATGTATTTCATTGTAATTATGTCATACTCTAATACTGCATATATGTTTCATGTTATCCTTTTACACATTATTTATATATTTGTCATTATCATTCTTCCATAATTATGTACTTATTATTTTCTACCCAAAATGATGTCATCGAGTTAGTTATATACTAATAAAACTGATGTCATATATTCTGTTTTGTTTTGACCATTTTAATGCCTGGTGTACAACTCCCTCAGAGTTTTATAGATAAACATGACTGTTGAAATAAAATATGATCATTGGATAGGAGGCCTATAAATAAGAGGTAATTTTAATAAGAGTGTACAAGACTTGCACCATCAAACATAGAAGACATTGTATTGTGAATTGAGTTATTGAGGGATACTATGTATCCTCCCTCTTGCTTTGTTAGAAAATACATGAAGATATAAGACAGTACAAGATTGTTCCTAGTTTTTTTATTTCAATAAGTTCTTTTTATTTCATTGTGTGACCAATCATTGTGATAATGATCGAGGACTTCTTGGGATATGAAGACAATGTTTCTGATCATGTTATCAAGGTATTTCATGTATTTGGATGAAATAGGTGTTGATTACCTCCATAATCGAGGGATTCAGTTGATTGGAATATAGACATACCGATCATACTCTCGAGGTATTACCTAGGTGTAGTAAGATAGACCTATTATCCTATGCGAAAGGATACCCTATTCTTTGGGATAAAAAATTGTAATCGCCTTTACTTTTCCACTACTATTTGCAACAGAAATGGAATCCTTTTATTTCATCTTTCTATTCATATTTGTTTATATTGTAATTGTTTTAAATGAAATACATTCATTCTCATTAAGTAGTATTAGTATATTTTGTACGTTGTATGGTAGAATCATTCGCTTTTTTATACTTTAATAATTGTATTCAATAAAAAAATTGTTTTAATAACATGTGGTATCATATTATATCCATCGGATCCAAGGCTAGTCCGATCATTTGTATTGTTTCCTAAGAGGCTTTTTGGGTTGTGTTAGTTTTGGACCTCTAAAATATGTTACTTCTGAAGACTTAAATTACAAAATATTTGTACCTAAAATTCACCCACCCCTTATATTATGCCATCTCATAAACATTTACATCTATATTTTGATCCTACAGTTCTCACCAATGATGAAATAAAATTTGAACCTAATATGTCTTAATACGAAGATCCTATATATATTCTCGATAAAAAGGAACAAATGTTGTGGAATCACATGACTCGACTTGTAAATGTACTATGAGAAAATTTTAAAATATGAGACACAATGTGGGAACATGGGGAAATTATTATGAAGAAATAATTTTTTTTAACACGGTAATATACTAGAAATTTTGTAGGAAAAATGTTTTTAACGGATGGAAGAATGTATCATCCCGAGAATGTATGATATGTTTTATTAAATTAATTGAATAACTTGAATTACTCACAATAGAGAGTTGAAATGTGACATTATCTATTGATAATTATAACCTATATGTTAAAATAGTGGGAATAAATATTATTAAAAACATTATTAAAAATATATATTTAAATAAATTTTTTCATATTCAACCAAATTTTTTTATAGAAATATGATAAGAATGAATAAAATTTTAATCATAATAAGCTATATTTTAATGACATAAATTTTTCCTCCTTTTAATGGTTCTATTATTTCTAATCTATTTTTTATGAAATTTATTCATTCAATATGAAAAAATTATATTCTTATTTGAAATAATAATATAAAAAGTTACTTTTGTTAATGGTTTTTTTGTTTTTCTAATAAGTTTCATCTTTTTAATAATCATGATAACATATTTAATTTTGATTGAAAAAAATATTTCTTTTTACAAATGTCATTGTTAAGTTATATTTTTAATGGTTAAAAATTACAATTAGATAATAATCTTATTAGTTAATATAATTTAGTTCATTGGAATCAATTTCAAATTGAATTTGGATATGTAAACATTTAAATATTTTTTATGTTTTTAGTTTACAAACACATATTCTCATTTCGTTAATGAGATTAATTTAAAATTAATTTTATTTAATTATGTGTTATTAATTTTGTAAACTTTATTCCATATTTTAAATTATAAGGTTTAAATTATGTTAATAGGTCAATTTTTTTGAAAATATTAATAGTAAATTTAGTAATTTTAATTACCATGGATGAGGTTAAATTGGGTAATTAAGAGTTTAAAATATATTTTATTGAATATTATAAAACTACCCTAACACTTGAAATAATATTATAAGATGAGTTATTTTCAACAAAAATCAACCTTGGTATGATGTTATAACCCCTTTGATCCACTTGGATTAATCTATTCCTTTTATAGTATTTGATTTTAGGAAGTGTCAAATATTTCATACTCCTATTTTAAATAAGTATTATATTTTTAATATATGGTAATTCATAGGATATATTAGATTATAAAAAGTTATTTGAAATAAAAAATTATTGTCCTAATCATGATATTTTAATTTTAATTTTTACAAAATAAATAATTACATTTAAAGGCCTACACATTAATGATGCACTAATTATTTTAATATTGGAAATATCAAATAGATGATATTATTAGTAGTAAAATAAGCATTATTTATATAGTTAATGAAATATGATAATAATAATGAAAACATTAACATTTTAAAGATATATTAGAAGTGTTGGTTATAATATATCTTTTTCTATTCACTTGTTAAAAGTCTAATTAATGAATCGTATAAAAATTTTCATTAATGTTATGTTATAATAAATAACTATTTAGGAAATGATATAAAATTCATAAAAATATAATAATTGACCAAATTATTGGGATAGAGTTAAAAAATTAATACTTGAATCATTTAATGCTACTTTTTTATTTTAATGTAACAATATTAAACATCGAAGTGAAAAACAACATGTTTTCATGATAATAGTTAAAATGTTTAAATATGGATTAAACCCCAAAGATAAGTGTAAAAATGAGGATTAAACAAGTCTCAAAATTACAAATTCAGATAATTTCAATAAAAAATATTCTCAGATTATAAATAAATTACTTTTGAGCAATTTATAATATAAAATTAATTTTAGTTAATTTAATATTTTGAGAGTTTCTAAAAGTTTCCGTCACATCAATTTAAAAAGGGTACCACTCCCACGCTAATTCACACCACAATGATCCTTATAGATTTACAAAACACATCCTATTTACCATCCATAAATACTTAGACATGTTATGGAGTTCCTATGTTTCCAAAAATACCTACCCTAAATCCCATGAGAAGAGATCCTAGGCGAGTACACCAAAGAAGAGGTAGTTAGTTATACCAACTCATCGAAGATCATTTCTTATTCAACATAATATTCATGAGTTTTTTCCATGATAAAATTTCAACTGAAGTATCATATATATGATTATATGTGATTATGATAATGGTAGACCTATTTTTTACTTTTTATTCATCCTATGAAAAAATAAAGAACTCTACATGTGTATATACGGCTAACCGTCTCCACGCCATGATGTAAATAGTTTTTCAGCAACACATTACATAGATGGTTATAATGATGGAAATAATTGATATATATAGTAATTATAAAATTATATTTATTTTAAATTATTAATATTACACCCATTTATTTACTATTTCAACATTAATGGATGATATTGTTGCTCATGCGTACATACGACCAACCGTCTCCATGACACGTAGTAATTCATTTACCATGTTAAACATTGATGAATGATTATAAAAATGAATATAATGAGTGAATAATATATCAATGAACTTAATATAATTATTTATATGAAATAAATATATATTATTTATAAGAAACACGACATAAATGAAAAATCACACATAATAAAATGAAGCAATTGACACCCGATATAAGGATAATAATTAAATACTATTTGTAAAACAATATTTAAGGATCATAAATAATATAAAAACTTTGTTAATGGTTATTTTATAAATAAATAACATGTTTTATAACATTATTTATGAATTTAAAGCATGGTTAACTGAATGAATGTTCTAGGTTGGGGTTATTTCACAATATAATTATTATTCAAGATTGATTACATTTATGTCTCTACTGGGAAACATTTTTCTTCCATATCCATGTATTGTAAAAATGTTTTAAAAAAGGTTTTAAATATTATCAAAAATAGATTTAAAATATTTTAACTCATTTTAGTCGTTCTATAAATCATTTTAAATGAATTATTTTTTCATTTTCCAAATGAGGTACATTATGTCTTTTTATAGAAAAAATATAGAAGGAATGTTTTTTTAACATCAAGAACATTAGGGGGTTTATCCACTATCATTAAAAATAAATTTATTGATGATTAATTCCAAATTTAAAACTATTATTTTAAATTAAAATATTTAATTTTATAACTGCACTATATATTAAATAATTGATTTCAAATTTAAAATAGTTATTTCTATGAATAAATTTTTAACGGTTTAATTAGTGTATTTACATCTATGATAGAATCCTTTGTTCGATATTATGATTGATTGAGATTTTCCATTGGTGATCCCATATACCATATTTTTTTGAAGTATTTATGAGAATTTTTACTTTGAAAGTGATATTTTGATTCAATTCATAGTTTATTCGTAATGTATTGACATTTCATATGCGGGAGTGGTTATACTGTTTTGTGTTACACCTTTTTCATATGAAGAATGAGTTGGACATAGTAATTTATAGGAAAGGACCACTATTACCCCTTTTTGTATTTGTATTTCTCATGAGACACACTAGTTTTGGTATTGTCTAAGGCCCTACATGTTTGTATATGTTGCCTTGACAAAACCCTCGATGGTATGTTTGTGATGTCCGACATCATGCATTCCCTCATTATAATAATAGTTATTCATATTCCATGTGATTTTTGGATTATTATAATATCCATGTTATTACATATATATATTCAATTATATTATTTTCTTTTATTATAGCTATATTATGTTAAATATTATGTTTAAATGTGTTTTGATTCCATTATACTCATTTCTTGAATGTTTATGCTTATTGATTCATAATAAATTTCAATGTATGCGTACCCTTACTACGCATCTGAGATCAACCATTTATTTTGTTTTATTTTTTCTATTATTACAATATGTATATTATAATTCCTATATAGGGTAAATATAATAGTGTAGGGGTGTTTCCAATTGTGTTACTATATTTTATTTTATTTCAATTTGTCTTTTAATATTTATTTAGGTAACTTTTTTTCCAAAACTATTTAAATATATTGTTTTTTGGGATGTGATCAAATATACATAGTAAAAATGTAACAATGTAACCATGAAATCTATGATACTAGGGTTGGGGTCTTTAAATTTTAGAGCACATGTTGTGTGCTTAGGATTGACTACCACACATAGGTTTCATCTAAATCATGCTCATAGGGTAAATCAAGAGTAGATTATTAAAAACTCAATGAATATTGTTAGAATCCAATGTTATTTAAAAGGGTCTTATTCCATTATATTTCTTGGGAAATCATAGTTCTAAAATGTTTTCTTCCTTCTTACCAAGGAGATCTATGACAATAGTAACTCTCTAAAATTTGAATTAAATACATTTCTATTTAATTATGCTCTGATTTCATTTGGAAAACATAAATTACACTCAACATTGATATTAATGGATGGTCTCCAATATGGGATGACTATGTGGTAGAGGCGATGATGACATGTATTCTAGGATATCATGAAATAGATTAAGAGTGGTTGGTTGAAACCTTGTTAAAGTGGAAGGTTGTAATGGCCTTGATCCCCAACTATTAAGAGTGTTGTCAAATTTGGGAACTGTTGACCATGAGAATAGAGAGAGAATTTAATCTATATTATACATTTTATCATATTAATTAAATAATTATATTAAATATAGTGATTCCACAATCTATAAATATTGAAATGATTAGTTTCTTAAACAAGAAAACATTTCATGAAATAGGTCACTATTTGAGGTTCAATATGTTCTGAAAAAACAACTCACACTTTGGTTTCCTTATTTCATTCTCCAAAATTAGCATGTCATTAAATTTTATGGGGTGGGGGATATATTTATTTATAAGTAAAATATTCTGAAAATGGGGCTAAAATGTGATTTAAAAAATTTCCTTGGGGTAAATGTATTCCCTATGTGTTTTCATTTTTGTAAAACTATAAATATATACATTTCCAACAAGTTATGAAAAATTAATTTTTTAATATTTTCTTTCCATTATACCCATGGATATTAATTTAATCTTACTAAATAAAAATTGAATAAATATAAACAGTAATTAATCTAATGAAAGTGAAATATAATATAAATTACAAAAACATGTTCAGTAATTATCACATCAAAATTCTAAAGAGTTAAATTATAGATAAAAATCATCACATTTTTCATTATTAATGTCATTAATTTCCCTTTTTTATTTCGTTATTAAAAATATAATTTTTTTCATTTTCTTAAATAAATTCTTGTTTGAAGTTCATAATTATTCATTCATTTTTATTTTAGGAATATTCAACAATGATACACATTTATTATATAGATATAGGAATTAATTAAATTAAGGTATAAGACCAGAATGTTTTACAAAGTTGTTAAAGAATTGAGGGATCCTGTTTAATCGGAAGATTAAATAGTTAAATGGGTCTTTAAAATATGATCTTCAAATTGTTCCCAAATACATTATTTTTTTGTTTGTAGTGGAACCATGTGAGAAAAGTTAATATTATGATAATAATTGAATGATTGTGTGATATATGGATTCCAATAATCGAAATATGATTATTCTACACAAATTTACCACTACACTGGAGGGATTAAGTTTATAATGATGATAATATAAAATTATGGCTTTTGGAAAAAATATTCTTGTGAAATCTTATCTCAATTATAGACTCAAATTAATACTTTTATAATCATTACCTTTTTTTAAGATCCAATGTCGAAGATAATGGATACTTTTTCAGCTATGGTTGTCAGAATGACTGGAGGTCTCTAATTTGGTCATGAAAGATTTTTCATCAATTTTAGTGATCCATTCTACAATAATGCTTATGTATTTTAATTAATTTCATTGGATTTGAAAATTAACAGGTGTTCAAACTGTTTTAAATGAAATAAAACTTATATTGTTTGATGTGTGGGATAATAATTGAATTTTGGTTCGTGCTTATCATTCATTGATTCATAAGTGGATTTATTCATATTTTTGAAATTTAAAGTTCTAATGATTATTCATTCAAGACAAATTTTCTGTGAATTGTAAGTATGGTGGTTATTTTTTTTATATTTTATTATAAGCTCATGAAAATAGTAATAATTTTCATTCATGTTACCATTTTTTAGTTTGTTGTATAACTATATTTTTTGATTAATTATTTCAATTATTATTAATTATGTAGTTTTTAATGTAATTTATGGAATAAATATAATTTTTTTGAATAAGGATGTAAATTTTTTCTCTATTTAACTCAGGTTTTTGTTTTCCAAGAAAGGAGTTTCATTCAAAATTTCATGTCCACTCTATATGGTAATTTATATTACTATTATGGTGGGAACTTAGGTATCTTTGTTAAGATATATTAGTATTGTTATTTTAAAACCATAGTTGATCCTTGTAACCAAATAAGAATTCCCAACATAATACGAGATTATTTTTAGATTTATATAATAACCATAACAAGTTGAGTAACATACCACACATGGGGTCTACTTTAGTGAGCTGCTGAAGTTTATGTCATGTAATGTTTCTACTAAAAAAAGATATTAAGAAAAAATGATGTTTAATTGAGGTTAGTAATGAATATAAGTTAAATTTAAATGAATTTGACTTTTATGATTATTTTAGTAAGAGGGGCCTTGTTCACATGACTATTAGTTCACTAAGATTCAAGATAAAGAATAATAAAAAGACCCATTAAATTTTATGATGTGAGATTAATGTGAAGATTCTACTCTAGGGAATATTTTTTAACCCTTAAAAACACTTTTTTATTTTTTATTTGGAATTTTTCTCATTCTATCTAACTTATGAATTCTTTGCGTGAGAAATTTTTTTAGTCAAAAATGGAGACGATGAAGTTTAAAAATTAATTATCCATTTTAGTCTATTCTAATAGTTTTCACTCAAATGGAATTTTTTGGAAGATACATTATGAGAATTAATTCATTACAATCATTATTTTATCAACAAATCAATGTTTTTTTAATTTTGAATTAATAAATATGGTTATTCATTTTAATTAATTTATTAAATCATTCTATGATATTAAAATCCATATTATTTAAACTATTATATAATTTATAATGGATTTGTTTTAATTTTTATGTGTGTGGTGGGTGTAAGCATCTTATAATGTTTGTGAAATAAATTTGAAAACTTATTTTAAATATTCTATTCCAAATATTTATTTATTTCAACAAATATTATCCATTGAATCATTATGTTATTTAAACTTTTAATAAGTTAATATTCTCTTATAGGAGAAATTAGTAACTCACTATTATTGTTATGAATTATTGTAAACATAAAATAGTGTAAATGTGTTGATTATGACTGTAAGTTAAACATTGAGTGAAATATAGTAATAATAACCCATTTAGACCATGAAAATTATATTGTCATTATAACTGATATTGTTCTACCAACTGTATCATTATATTATAAAATTATTGATTCATATTATACATCATTTCATAATATTTCAGTGTTTATAAATAGAAAACAATATTGAATTTTTCCTAACAATGAATGAAATTATAAACTGAATAATATGATTTTTAGTTTATCCTTATTAAGATAAATAATTAAAGGATACTATCAATGCATTCATAGGGGGTATAAAATAGATTTATTGGGTATCATGATAATATCAAATTCAAAATAGAATTTTTTTCATGGAGGTTTCCCTGATCTTCACACATTTATGAAAATTAAGCTTCTTCTTTTCTTAGATTGTAAATTTTCACCACAAAAAATATGTTTTTAATATTAATTTTTAATCAATAGTTATTCAATAACATCAATAACACAACCTAGTTAGTATGATTTTACATTAAAACGTAAAATTATTGATATTTATTATTAAAAAACTACTAAATTTCAGAGTAATTTTAGGAAAAATAGTAAATAGAATGAGACTACACATTTTAATTGTACTGTTAGAGTAGAAAATAAAGAAAATAGACCTAAAATAAATTTTATTTATATATTTATTTTTTCAATGGTTCTAGAAATTTTTATGGCTCTCCTATTCTAATACGCTTAGCCTTAGATTTCTAAAGATATTTTAACATTCTGGATCCCACTTTTGTGTCTTGTTTTAGGACACAAATTTCTTTGGTTTTGACATATGATATGTTAATCCTCGATTCTGGGGGGTTTTGAGGGCATGTTATTGTTGGTCTTCACAATAAGTGATATTTTATAATTCAATTTCTTCCATTGATGGATATTATATGTGATCAATCTAGTTATATATGATCCTGAAATTGAATCAATATATTTATTTATTTAGTGGTCATATGAATTCTGTATGAAATGGGATGATTCTACTACAACACTATGGGTATGTTTCCCTAATCTTCTGCTAGCCTTCCAAAATCAATATATTATTTAGTTTTAAGGAAATATTTTTGGATGGTTCTTATGTTCAAATATATGAAAATAATTAGTATGTAATAAAATTTTCCCTCACACATTTTTTGAAGTCGATGTCTCTCATAAGCCAATGGGGTTGTTTTAGATCAAATTTGGGTAGAGTTTCATTTAAAACATCTTGTTGTTTTCGGTTCCTAGATATATTACTACATTTGATATAGGTGTATGTTCCAAAAATATCAAACTTGTCATTGATATTGTAAATAGGGTCATATAGGAACTATATAGAAAAATAAAAAGTTATATATAACTAGGAATTTTATTGGAACAAAAATTGAAAAAGAGGGTAGTTGATCATGTTCCATCTAATTCTTTCTAGAATGAATCAAGAATCCAGAAATCCAAAATAATGGTTGTTAAATAGTTTACCCACTTGGGGATTGAAATTATTGAACCCAAGACTGTAGTTAAATTCACATTATTGAATGTTGGAACTGAGGAGGTGAGTGCTGCTACTCTCTATGAACAAAACCCCATCATTAGGAAAGGTGACCCTTATTAAGGGGCTGTGAGTTCTGGAACTATAAATACTCTGATAGTGGTAATGAAATTGAAAAATTAGGGAGGTTTAATGGGTATTAAGGGAAATATGAATAATATTCACAGTATTAATGGAATGATGGATGTTTCGAAGGGTCCAAATAAAGAACATGTTTAATAATTTTAAACACGAGAAATTGTTTTGAAGGTTTTGGGGAAGGGATGATTCTGGAACAAGGTGAGTATGTTTGGGTCAATATCCCTAGTGAAGGGATATGAAGTTCTAGAGATGAATACACCATTGAGTTTTATGAAATAATTTCAGGAGATAGCGTATATGTATGAAATGAAATATGTCTTCATATCCTGATATAGAGCAAGAGGATAAGGGAAACATGGACGTAGAGAGGTGCATTCTGATCAAGGGGAAGAAAGAAAAAGGGTTGAAAAATTATTCTTATCTTCCCAAACTAATGGTGATAAGATCTTTCTTGAAATTGAGGTCCAAGAAGATAGTATATGTCTCCAACATAATAGAGAAGGAATCTAATTGTGTAGCTTCCAATGATTTAGACCACATCTATGAGATGTCGATACAAGTTAAAAAAATAATTATTATTGCAATTGGATCAATAAGATGGATCTCATTACAACTCGTTGATTAAACTATTGGAATAAAAATTCATAGGAGTATATTTAATTGAGGGAATGATGGGTTATTGGTTATAAGATCTTTTTGTGGATGACACAGATAAAAAGTTCTATGTTATCCGATGGAAATTATATTGGGATAATTTATTGAATTGTCTAATTATTGATTTTAGTGGTTCAACTATTTATCTTGGTTCATGATTCTTTTGTGGTTGACCTTTTGGTTTCAAACATTGATCCAATATTTTTTTCAAAAATGATAAGATGTTAATTTTATGTCCTCCATAAAAATATTATATTTAATGGGATATATAGAAACAAAAAATATAAAAACACAAAATAAATTTCACCAGTTCTATGGAATAATGAAATCATCAGGTTATAATGAAAATCAATTAAAAACTAGATTTTATAATTTTTTGATAGAGGAGCTAGGGAGTGTTTGTACATTTACCAATCAACACTAAAGTGAAATTAATATGACCTTAGGAATTTTTAAGGAAAATATTCCTTAATTATATGGGAACATTAATTTGTAATGTTATTTATGGTAATTAAAACACCCTAATAGAAAAAATGAATTAATAATGTATGTTTTTACGATATTTTTCAAAAAAATCACAGTGTTTTGATTTATGAAATTCATAATAAAATTTAATATATTTCATGGTTTAGAGTAAATATTTAGTATTTGGAATCAGAATTTGATTAATGGGGATTAATAAACTCATAAATATGCTTTTTTTAATATGGATTCATTTTCAAGAGGTACATGGGGTGAATGAGTGAATGTTGTAGTGGGGTTGAGATGAGAAAATGAATGATTTTAGCTACAGGATGCTCGACATGCCATGATTTTTAAGCATGAAACCATGAAGATATATAAGAAATGTCACGACCCGCCCTCGGGGTCCGTGCCGTGACTACCCCAAGCCCGCCTTCCATAGGCCAGGGGCTGGCGACTAGCACCAAGGCGTAATTCCCGGTAAAAAGGGAAGGCATTGCCTTTGTAAAGTAAAGAAACACCACAGTGTAAGCAAGCGGAAAGTAAACACTAAGTAAAAACAGAGTACAACTGAAGTGCGGAAAAGTAAATGGGCCAGTATACAAACCCAAACTGAAAGTAAAGTACAACTCGAAAGGGAAAACATCAACTGTAAGTAAAAGCCGCTACACTGAGCTGTCCACTGGAGATCCCACCTGAAGGATGGGTACAGATAGCTCCACTACTCCACGGGTCCCACCGTCCGCTCTGAGTACGTCCCGCCCAGTGGTCCACCTTCAGGTACCGTCCTGCTCTGCAAGCCTCAGCCAAGATCAACGTTGTCCGTCGTCTGCAACCAACACAACGTAGTGCAGGCATAGCCCGTGCAGGGGTGAGTATAAGCTACTCAGTAGGGACCCCGAGACCCCTGAAGGTCTCCCGAAATCCACAAAGGATAAACCACAAATAAAGGTACAATCACGAAGTAACAACCGACACTGCTTAGGTATATGCCAATATATATACCTAAGTCATCAATTTCAAATACGCTCCAACCTCCGAGCCCAAGTACAACTCTGTCCACACAGGAAAGTAAACGTATTCCACACAGGAAAGTAAAACGTAATCCACACAGGATAGCACAACACAATCCACACAGGAAAGCAACAGGATTCAGCTCACACAGATATACATCTTCAAAGGACGATAAAGATGATCTCTGATCCATCTAAGTCGTCGGACCCACGAAGGATCGATAGGTAACTAACCCCCGCAAAAGATCCACACAGGATCAGGCCCACATAGGACCTGTAGGCGGTGGTTCACACAGGACCGCTGAGCGCAAAGACCCACACAGGATCAGACCCACACAGGATCGGGCTCACACCGGACCTGTAGCACTGATCCACGTAGGATCGCTGAGTGCTGTAGTCGTCGTCGTCGAATCCACACAGGATCTCTGTACTGTCGTCGTCGCAGTCACAGTAGCAGTAGCAGTAGCAGTAGTAGTCACAGTCGCAGCCAGCACTAGGGTTCCCGCACACAGCAAGATCGTTCGGAGGGTCCGCTCCACGAGCTGAGAGTCTGATACATCAATTGTCACAAAGTCCAGAGTTGATGTATCCAAAAGTTCCGTATCGTCAACAGGAACTGAACGCAACAGACGGCGCGTCGATCGGACGCCCGGACTGAGAGTTATTGGCCTTTTCGTCCCAAGGGCCCAGTTTGTTTCTAAGGCAAAACCAACCCGACCGTACTCCACATGCGTCCAAGCCTCGGGCGGAGTATGCCAAAAGATCCGTCTCACTAAGAGGAATTCAACGAAACAGACGGCGCGTCAATCGGACGCCCGGTCTGTTAATTATAGGCCTTTCCGTCTCACACCCACCCTGGGAAACTTCCCAGGAGGTCACCCATCCTGATCACTACTCTAGGCCAAGCACGCTTAACTACGGAGTTTTAACCACGTAGGCTCCCGAAAAGGAAGGTGCACCTTGAGTATAGTATATCGAAACGACCGTCTCGATCCAAGGATCGCGTTGCCGCTGACGGCGCGTCGTTCGGAGGCCCGAAGCTGATGTTATGAGCATTTGAACGAAATAGATTCGAAAATGGGGGGTCCGGGTCCGGGCCGACCCGGGTCCGACCCGGCCCGGCCGGCGGCGCGGCGCGGCGCGACGGCGCGGTCCGGCACGGCGGCATGGCCCGGCCGGCGGCGGCATGACCTGGGCGCCGCTCGGGTGCCACGCGCGGGGGCCATGGCCCCCACCCCTCTTCGCTGGCGGCGCGGCTGAAAGCCGCGCCTTTGGTGAAACCGGCCCCCCCTCGTGGGGGCCTGCCTTTGAGAAAAACGGGGGGGCCGCCTGCCCCCCTTTATGAAACCGGCCCCTCCTTAATAATGGGGGGGGGGCAATTAACCTGGCCGGGGGAATTCAATTCCCCCGGCCTTTCTCCTTCCGGCCGGCCCACCTGGCCGGCCGGTTTTTCTTCAATGGGACCGGCAAACCGGTCCCCTTTCCGGCTTCCGACGCCGGTGGCCCGGCGAGCCGCCGGTCCTCTCGTCCCGCCGCGGCCCGGAACCGGCCGCGGTGTTCGTCGTCCGGCGCGGTGCGACGACACCGCACCCCTCTGCCACGGCCCCGCTCCGGCCGCGGTGCCTTCGGTTTTCTTCGACGCGGCGCGACGACGTCGCGTTCATGAGGATCCTTCCACGGCGCGGCGCGACGACACCACGTAATGCAACCGTGCGAATTCCCGCGTGGTGCGACGACACCACGCCATCTCGTCATCCACAAGAAAATAATAATAATCACAAACAGAGGGGGGATTCGGCCGTGTTTGTGCGGTCCGACCCCCTCTCGTTAGATGATAACTCTTAAATAATCATCCACAAGACTATCATGCTAGAACCAAGAACGAGAGTAAATAAATAATCAACAACAACCCCTACCTCTGTTTCAAGTACGATGATTGTCAATGACCCGCGGAAGGCAAGCGTCATGGAGGTCGGGCGTCGCGGTAATCGTTCGTCAATTCCGTTGACGAAGAGGTACGTCCGAAGAGGTACGTCGTTGGTGAATCTTCGTAAGCCGACGAAGGAAGTCCGAGGAGGAATCGGCGTTCCCTTTCATTGACACGGAAGGCGTCGTCGATCTTCGGAACAACCGGCTACGAAGAAGAGAGGAGCGGCATTCTTCGTCGGAGCTCGAAGGTTCTTCGTGTTCTTCATCAATGTTGAAGAAGAAGAAGGAGTTCCCAAATCCTCTCAAGAAGGCTAGAGAAATCTAACCAAATAAAATAAGCTAGAGTCTTATTTTATTCACACACTTAACAAAATGAATTTCAAAGGTTTGAAATTCAAACAATTCAACTCCATTAATTAACAAAGTTGTCATGTCATTAAAAGAGGAGTTTAAGGGAGTTAAAAAGGAGAAGAAGAAGTGTCATGCTTCGGGTGGGCCCCACTACACTTAATCCTCCCAAGGGAGGTTAAGTGGTTGTGGGTTCCACCACTAACTCCCTTTGGGAGAAGTTAACCATAAGTTAAAATAAAAATTTGTAATCCACAATTTTTATTTAACTTATTCTAAACTACCAAAAACTAACTCTCAACCCGAAATAAACGCTACCTCGGAAAAGGTATCCTTAAGAGAATATCGGCGCTGCGAGTTCATCGGTGTCCTCAGAATTCAATTTCGAGCACTGGGTCAAATGTTAGAAATTCTTGATCGTTCGTTCATTGAACATACCCGAGCCAAACTTCGGAAATTGATTCCGGGCACTCCGGGCCTCGGAATCAGGTGCCGTCAGAAACCGCGCTCTTGTAAAATTCCAAAGAAAATTAACAAAAAATTTCCCTTGAATTTTACGGGTCTTTACATTACTCCCACCTCAGGGTTTTACGTCCCCGTAAAGATACATCAAAAACTAGGGAAACAAATGAGGGTACTGAGCACGCATCTGAGCCTCCCGCTCCCATGTGCTCTCCTGGAGGTTCCTGTGCTGCCATATGATGCGCACAAGAGGAATCGATCGCCCACGTTGGACCCACTCCTGTCGATCCTCTATCTCCACCGGGACCTCCGTAAAAGTCGTCCCATTGTCAACGTCAAGTTCCCCATGGTCAATGATGTGCGTTGGGTCGTGCACATATCTCCTCAGCTGAGACACGTGGAAGACGTCGTGCACCCGGTGCAACTGAGGTGGTAGAGTTAGGCGATAAGCCACCTCGCCAACCCTGCTGAGGACCTGGAAGGGTCCGATGAAACGCGAAGATAACTTGCCGCCTCGGCCAAATCTCCGAATACCACGTTGAGATGAGACCCGCAAGAAGACGTGGTCTCCATCCCCGAACTCTAGTGGCCTCCGCCTCCTGTCAGCATATGACTTCTTCCGGTTCTGTTCTGTCCTCATCCGCTCTTGGATGACCTGGACCTTCTCTGTCGTGGCCTGGACCATCTCCGGTCCCACAAGTGCTGATTCCCCAGGGTCTGTCCAGCACAAAGGAGATCTACAGGGTCGGTCATACAACGCCTCATAAGGTTCCATCCCGATGGTGGAGTGGTAGCTGTTGTTGTACGCAAACTCCACCAAGGGTAGGTGGTCCTCCCAGCTACGACCAAAGTCGAGGACACATGCGCGGAGCATGTCCTCGAGAGTCTGAATGGTCCTCTCCGTCTGACCATCCGTCTGAGGGTGAAAGGCTGTGCTCAGACGTAGCTGCGTCCCGAACACCTCCTGCAACCCCTTCCAAAGTCGGGAAGTAAAGCGAGCATCTCGATCGGAGATGATAGATGATGGCACACCGTGGAGCCGCACAATCTCTTGAACGTAGGGACGTCCCAAGCTCTCCACTGAGCCCTGCTCTCTGATGGGTAAGAAGTGTGCCGACTTGGTGAGTCGGTCAACAATCACCCAGATGGAGTCTTGACCTCTGGAAGTGCGTGGAAGTCCAGTCACGAAGTCCATAGATATGCCTTCCCACTTCCACTCCGGAACCTCCAAGGGCTGTACCAAGCCTGCTGGTACCTGATGCTCTGCCTTCACCTGTTGGCAGGTGAGGCATCGAGAAACGAACTCTGCTACAGCCTTCTTCATGCCCGGCCACCAGTGCTGTCTTCTGAGATCCTGGTACATCTTCGCCACTCCAGGATGTACCGCCAAAGGAGAAGTGTAAAACTCTCTCAGCACCTCCTTCTCGCAAAGCGACTGGTACCATGGTACGTCCTCTGAAAAGGATGTCGTGCTCTGCTCCAAGGGAGAAACCATCAGGTGTCTGTCCCGAGGATATCTGTGCACGCTGTGTCTCATAGTCAGTGTCCTCACGCTATGCCTCTCTGACCCGCTGCAGTAGTGGAGGGGTGACTGTGAGAGACTGGAGGAAGGCTGCTCCATCTCTATCCACGAAGGATATCTGCAAATAGGCTAGCTGCTTCGTCGCCTCCTCAAGTAGCTGAATGCCCGTCCTCCTGCTGAGGGCATTGGCTACTACGTTCCCTTTCCCAAGAGTATAGACTATCTCAAAGTCATAGTCCTGGAGGAACTCGAGCCATCACCACTGTCTCAGGTTCAGGTCCTTCTGCGAGAAGATATACCTGAGACTCTGATGATCGGAAAAGACTGTAAAGCGCTCGCCCATCAGATAGTGTCGCCATGTCTTCAGAGCGAAGACCACTGCTGCTAACTCCAGGTCATGGGGAGCGTAGTTCTTCTCATGCGGCCTCAACTAACGTGATCATAGGCGACCACGGCCCGCTCCTGCATCAGAACACATCCGAGTCCGGTCCCTGATGCATCACAGTAGACTATGTACCCTACTCCCTCCTCAGGCAACCTCAAGATAGGTGCGCTGGTCAACATCTGTCTCAGCTCCTGGAAGCTCTGCTGACAACTGTCTGACCACACGAAGGGTTTCCCTTTCCTCCTTAACGTACGGAAAAGCTTCAAAGATTTCTCCTTTGCCGAAAAGTGAAATCCGGTCTCATCCCCTGGATGGACCACGTTCCTTGCCTAATATAGTCAATCCCGTCATGATTAGTTAATTCATGGCATGGATGACGTCGTAAGGCCTCGACGCTGCTACCAAGAGATCCAACCATTACTCTCGCCTCCAAGGGTTGAGTCACACTGTCGGCATCAGTGTGTGGTCACTGGGTTTCCTCCAGTAAGAATCTCGCAAGTGAGGGGCAAGTCAACAGTTTTTAACCGACACCTCTGAGTAAAAACAAACTAAAGACAAGAAAACAAAAGTCACCAAGGCAAGTGTCTTTTATTACTTCAACTTAAAGTACAAGGACACAAAGCAACTCAAACTACGAAGCTAGAGGCATTATGGGCAAAGGCCTCTATGCCTGGAGCTAGTCCCGCACTAGTCCACCCGCTTCCGGAGCTCCATGATCGTAAGCTTCAGCTGCCTGAAGCTGTGCTCTCCCCTGAGGCTGGGGTGGACCTCCTGGTGGTGGTGGTGGTAGAGCCTCAAAACGTCACCCACCACCTGCTGCTCGGCCAGCTCCTCTGCCTCGTTCGCCTCCTCCCTGCGGACCGCCACGGTCGAACCTCTACCTCTACCTAGGTGGTTCCTCAACCGTCTGCTACTCCTCGGCACGGCGGGTCGGGCAGTCACGAGCCATGTGGCCTTGCCCACCGCACGAGTAGCACTGACTGCCTCTCGAAAGACTGGCTCCTCGCTGTGTGCCCCGCACTGCTGAGCCAGTGTCCTGAGGTCGTCTGCCTGAGGGTCTGGTCTGTCTGGACCCCTGAGTCATCCGTCGACTGCCAGCCGCAGAAGATTCTGCCACGTGCCGCCCTGCGGTGGGTCTCAGCGCTAGTGTAGACTCAGCAAGGAATCTCTCGATCAAAAGGGCTCGCTCCAGTACTCCTGTCTGAGTCGGTATGCTGAGGGAGATCAGTGATTCCCTGATCTCGTGTCTCAAACCCTGATCGAAGGTCCGGGCCCGGAAGAATGGGTCCCGTACCATGTCGGTCGAGTAGCGCGAGAGATCAGTAAATCTCACCGAGTACTGAGTGACTGTCATGCTGCCCTGCCGCAGCTGAAGAAGCTCCTAGATACGCACCGCACGAAGGGTGGATGGGACGAACTCCGAGCGGAAGAGGCTCTCAAAGTCCGTCCAAAGTAGAGATGTCTCATCGTGCACCTGGAGCATCAAGATCCACCATCGTCCTGCTGCTGCGTGTAGTAGGCTCGCAGCGAGGATCACCATGAGGTCTGTTGGTGTCCTCACTAGCCTAAACACACGTACCACTGCCTCCAGCCAGTCCTCTGCTGCCTGGGGATCCATCTCCCCGCGAAACCTGGGTGGTCGCTGGCACTGAAACTCATGCAGTGCGCCAAGGCAACGTGCGTCGTCAACGGCTGGTGCTGGAAGCATCGGTGGCTCGGCGGGTAGAGCTACCGCCAGTGCCACTACTGACAAAGGGCCCTGCACCGAGGCCTCGTCGCTCGGTGGGCTGTCGTCACACTCGACTCTCGGAACCCTAGCTGGCTGCCGTCGTGGGGCCATCCTGAAAGGAATCAGGTGCGCCACAGTCAAACAGTATACCTGGTGAGCTGACACAAAGAAATCACAAAGAAAACTTTGAAACACACACGCAATCAGTGTTTACGTGCATTAAGTCGGAAATCAGAAGTCAGGGTCCTGGTGTACGGATACGTCAGCCGCCGCACCAACACTGGACTCCCTGGACTGATAACCACACTTAATACATTAAACATTATTGCTTCACATAGAAAAGATCAGAGTTCACGGTAGAACTGAACTCCTCTGATACCAATTTGTCACGACCCGCCCTCGGGGTCCGTGCCGTGACTACCCCAAGCCCGCCTTCCATAGGCCAGGGGCTGGCGACTAGCACCAAGGCGTAATTCCCGGTAAAAAGGGAAGGCATTGCCTTTGTAAAGTAAACAAACACCACAGAGTAAGCAAGCGGAAAGTAAACACTAAGTAAAAACAGAGTACAACTGAAGTGCGGAAAAGTAAATGGGCTAGTATACAAACCCAAACTGAAAGTAAAGTACAACTCGAAAGGGAAAACAACAACTGTAAGTAAAAGCCGCTACACTGAGCTGTCCAGTAGAGATCCCACCTGAAGGATGGGTACAGATAGCTCCACTGCTCCACGGGTCCCACCGTCCGCTCTGAGTACGTCCCGCCCAGTGGTCCACCTCCAGGTACCGTCCTGCTCTGCAAGCCTCAGCCACGATCAACGCTGTCCGTCGTCTGCAACCAACACAACGTAGTCCGGCATAGCCCGTGCAGGGGTGAGTATAAGCTACTCAGTAGGGACCCCGAGACCCCTGAAGGTCTCCCGAAATCCACAAAGGATAAACCACAAAGAAAGGCACAATCACGAAGTAACAACCGACACAGCTTAGGTATATGCCCATACATATACCTAAGTCATCAATTTCAAATACGCTCCAACCTCCGAGCCCAAGTACAACTCAGTCCACACAGGAAAGTAAACGTATTCCACTCAGGAAAGTAAAACGTAATCCACACAGGATAGCATAACACAATACACACAGGAAAGCAACAGGATTCAGCTCACACAGATATACTTCTTCAAAGGACGATAAAGATGATCTCTGATCCATCTAAGTCGTCGGACCCACGAAGGATCGATAGGTAACTAACCCCCGCAAAAGACCCAAGCAGGATTGGGCCCACATAGGACCTGTAGGCGCTGGTTCACACAGGACCGCTGAGCGCAAAGACCCACACTGGATCGGACCCACACATGACATGTAGCACTGATCCACGTAGGATCACTGAGTGCTGTAGTCGTCGTCGTTGAATCCACACAGGATCTCTGTACTGTCGTCGTCGCAGTCACAGTAGCAGTAGTAGTAGCAGTAGTAGTCACAGTCGCAGCCAGCACTAGGGTTCCCGCACACAACAAGCTCGTTCGGAGGGTCCGCTCCACGAGCTGAGAGGCTGATACATCAATTGTCACAAAGTCCAGGGTTGATGTATCCAAAAGTTCTGTATCGTCAACAGGAACTCAACGCAACAGACGGCGCGTCGATCGGACGCCCGGTCTGAGAGTTATTGGCCTTTTCGTCCCGGGGGCCCGGTTGGTTTCTAAGGCAAAACCAACCCGACCGTACTCCACAGGCGTCCAATCCTCGGGCGGAGTATGCCAAAAGATCCGTCTCACTAAGAGGAATTCAACGAAACAGACAGCGTGTCAATTGGACGCCCGGTCTGTTAATTATTGGCATTTCCGTCTCACACCCACCCTGGAAAACTTCCCAGGAGGTCACCCATCCTGATCACTACTCTAGGCCAAGCACGCTTAACTACGGAGTTTTAACCACGTAGGCTCCCGAAAAGGAAGGTGCACCTTGAGTATAGTATACCGAAACGACCGTCTCGATCCAAGGATCGCGTTGCCGCTGATGGCGCGTCGTTCGGAGGCCCGAAGCTCAAGTTATGAGCATTTGAACGAAATCGATTCGAAAACGGGGGGTCCGGGTCCGGGCCGACCCGGCCCGACCCCCGCCCTGGGTCGGCCCGAACCGGGTCGACCCGACCCGGGTCCGACCCGGCCCGGCCGGCGGCGCGGCGCGGCGCGACGGCGCGGTCCGGCACGGCGGCGCGGTCCGGCACGGCGGCGCGGCCCGGCCGGCGGCGGCACGACCTGGGCGCCGCTCGGGTGCCACGCGCGGGGGGCATGGCCCCCGTCCCTCTTCGCTGGCGGCGCGGCTGAAAGCCACACCTTTGGTGAAACTGGCCCCCCCCCGTGGGGGCCTTCCTTTAAGAAAAACGGGGGGGGGGGGGCGCCTGCCCCCCTTTAAGAAACCGGCCCCTCCTTAATGATGGGGGGGGGGAAATTAACCTGGCCGGGGAAATTCAATTCCCCCGGTCTTTCTCCTTCCGGCCGGCCCACCTGGCTGGCCGGTTTTTCTTCAATGGGACCGGCAAACCGGTCCCCTTTCCGGCTTCCGACGCCGGTGGCCCGGCGAGCAGCCGGTCCTCTCGTCCCGCCGCGGCCCGGAACCGGCCGCGGTGTTCGTCGTCCGGCGCGGTGCGACGGCACCGCACCCCTCCGCCACGGCCCCGCTCCAGCCGCGGCGCCTTCGGTTTTCTTCGACGCGGCGCGACGGCGTCGCGTTCATGATGATCCTTCCACGGCGCGGCGCGACGGCACCGCGCAATGCAACCGTGCGAATTCCCGCGTGGTGCGACGACACCACGCCATCTCGTCATCCACAAGAAAATAATAATAATAATCACAAACAGAGGGGGTATTCGGCCGTGTTTGTGCGGTCCGACCCCCTATCGTTAGATGATAACTCTTAAATAATCATCCACAAGACTATCATGCTAGAACCAAGAACGAGAGTAAATAAATAATCAAAAACAACCCCTACCTCGGTTTCAAGTACGATGATTGTCAATGACCCGCGGAAGGCAAGCGTCGCGGAGGTCGGGCGTCGCGGTAATCGTTCGTCAATTCCGTTGACGAAGAGGTACGTCCGAAGAGGTACGTCGTTGGTGAATCTTCGTAAGCCGACGAAGGAAGCCCGAGGAGGAAGCGGCATTCCCTTTCATTGACACGGAAGGCGTCGTCGATCTTCGGAACAACCGGCTACGAAGAAGAGAGGAGCGGCATTCTTCATCGGAGCTCGAAGGTTCTTCACGTTCTTCGTCAAAGTTGAAGAAGAAGAAGGAGTTCCCAAATCCTCTCAAGAAGGCTAGAGAAATCTAACCAAATAAAATAAGCTAGAGTCTTATTTTATTCACACACTTAACAAAATGAATTTCAAAGGTTTGAAATTCAAACAATTCAACTCCATTAATTAACAAAGTTGTCATGTCATTAAAAGAGGAGTTTAAGGGAGTTAAAAAGGAGAAGAAGAAGAGTCATGCTTCGGGTGGGCCCCACTACACTTAATCCTCCCAAGGGAGGTTAAGTGGTTGTGGGTTCCACCACTAACTCCCTTTGGGAGAAGTTAACCATAAGTTAAAATAAAAATTTGTAATCCACAATTTTTATTTAACTTATTCTAAACTCCCAAAAACTAACTCTCAACCCGAAATAAACGCAACCTCGGAAAAGGTCTCCTTAAGAGAATATCGGCGCTGCGAGTTCATCGGTGTCCTCAGAATTCAATTCTGAGCACCGGGTCAAAAGTTAGAAATTCCCGCTCGTTCGTTCATTGAACGTACCCGAGCCAAACTTCGGAAATTGATTCCGGGCACTCCGGGCCTCGGAATGAGGTGCCGTCAGAAACCGCGCTCTTTTAAAATTCCAAAGAAAATTAACAAAAAATTTTCCTTGAATTTTACGGGTCTTTACATTACTCCCACCTCAGGGATTTACGTCCCCGTAAAGATACATCAAAAACTAGGGAAAAAAATGTGGGTACTGAGCACGCATCTGAGCCTCCCGCTCCCATGTGCTCTCCTGGAGGTTCCCGTGCTGCCATCTGATGCGCACAAGAGGAATCGATCGCCCACGTTGGACCCGCTCCTGTCGATCATCTATCTCCACCGGGACCTCCGTAAAAGTCGTCCCATTGTCAACGTCAAGTTCCCCATGGTCAATGATGTGCGTCGGGTCGTGCACGTATCTCCTTAGCTGAGACACGTGGAAGACGTCGTGCACCCGGTGCAACTGAGGTGGTAGAGGCAGGCGATAAGCCACCTCGCCAACCCTGCTGAGGACACGGAAGGGTCCGATGAAGTGCGGAGATAACTTGCCGCCTCGGCCAAATCTCCGAATACCACGTTGAGGTGAGACCCGCAAGAAGACGTGGTCTCCATCCCCGAACTCTAGTGGCCTCCGCCTCCTGTTAGCGTATGACTTCTGCCGGCTCTGTGCTGTCCTCATCCGCTCTTGGATGACCTGGACCTTCTCTGTCGTGGCCTGGACCATCTCCGGTCCCACAAGTGCTGATTCCCCAGGGTCTGTCCAGCACAAAGGAGATCTACAAGGTAGGCCGTACAACGCCTCATAAGGTGCCATCCCGATGGTGGAGTGGTAGCTATTGTTGTACGCAAACTCCACCAAGGGTAGGTGGTCCTCCCAGCTACGACCAAAGTCGAGGACACATGCGCGGAGCATGTCCTCGAGAGTCTGAATGGTCCTCTCTGTCTGACCATCCGTCTGAGGGTGAAAGGCTGTGCTCAGACGTAGCTACGTCCCGAACACCTCCTGCAACCCCTTCCAAAGTCAGGAAGTAAAGCGAGCATCTCGATCGGAGATGATAGATGATGGAACACCGTGGAGCCGCACAATCTCTTGAACGTAGAGACGTCCCAAGCTCTCCACTGAGCCCTTTTCTCTGATGGGTAAGAAGTGGGCCGACTTGTTGAGTCGGTCAACAATCACCCAGATGGAGTCATGACCTCTGGAAGTGCGTGGAAGTCCAGTCACGAAGTCCGTAGATATGCCGTCCCACTTCCACTCTGGAACCTCCAAGGGCTGTACCAAGCCTGCTGGTACCTGATGCTCTTCCTTCACCTGTTGGCAGGTGAGGCATCGAGAAACGAACTCTGCTACAGCCTTCTTCATGCCCGGCCACCAGTGCTATCGTCTGAGATCCTAGTACATCTTCGCCACTCCAGGATGTACCGCCAAAGGAGAAGTGTAAAACTCTCTCAGCACCTCCTTCTCGCAAAGCGACTGGTACCATGGTACGTCCTCTGAAAAGGATGTCGTGCTCTGATCCAAGGGAGAAACCATCAGGTGTCTGTCCCGAGGATATCTGTGCACGCCGTGTCTCACAGTCAGTGTCCTCACGCTGTGCCTCTCTGACCCGCTGTAGTAGTGGAGGGGTGACTGTGAGAGACTGGAGGAAGGCTACTCCATCTCTATCGATGAAGGATATCTGCAAAGAGGCTAGCTGCTCCGTCGCCTCCTCTAGTAGCTGAATGCCCATCCTCCTGCTGAGGGCATGGGCTACTACGTTCCCTTTCCCAAGAGTATAGACTATCTCAAAGTCATAGTCCTGGAGGAACTCGAGCCATCGCCGCTGTCTCAGGTTCAGGTCCTTCTGCGAGAAGATATACCTGAGACTCTGATGATCGGAAAAGACTGTAAAGTGCTCGCCCATCAGATAGTGTCGCCATTTCTTCAGAGCGAAGACCACTGCTGCTAACTCCAGGTCATGGGTAGCGTAGTTCTGCTCATGCGGCCTCAACTGACGTGATCATAGGCGACCACGACCCGCTCCTGCATCAGAAAACATCCGAGTCCGGTCCCTGATGCATCGCAGTAGACTACGTACCCTACTCCCTCCTCAGGAAACCTCAAGATAGGTGCGCTGGTCAACCTCTGTCTCAGCTCCTGGAAGCTCTGCTGACAACTGTCTGACCACACGAAGGGTTTCCCATTCCTCCTTAACGTACGGAAAAGCTGCAAAGATTTCTCCTTTGCCGAAAAGTGAAATCCGGTCTCATCCCCTGGATGAACCACATTCATTGCCTAATACAGTCAATCTCGTCATGATTAGTTAATTCATGGCATGGATGACGTCGTAAGGCCTCGACGCTGCTACCAAGATATCCAACTGTTACTCTCGCCTCCAAGGGTTGAGTCACACTGTCGGCATCAGTGTGTGGTCACTGGGTTTCCTCCAGTAAGAATCTCGCAAGTGAGGGTCAAGTCAACAGTTTTTAACCGACACCTCTTAGTAAAAACAAACTAAAGACAAGAAAACAAAAGTCACCAAGGCAAGTGTCTTTTATTACTTCAACTTAAAGTACAAGGACACAAAGCAACTCAAACTACGAAGCTAGAGGCATTATGGGCAAAGGACTCTATGCCTGGAGCTAGTCCCGCACTAGTCCACCCGCTTCCAGAGCTCCATGATCGTAAGCTTCAGCTGCCTGAAGCTGTGCTCTCCCTTGAGGCCGGGGTGGACCTCCTGGTGGTGGTGGTGGTAGAGCCTCAAAACGTCACCCACCACCTGCTGCTCGGCCAGCTCCTCTGCCTCGTCCGCCTCCTCCCTGCGGACCACCACGGTCGAACCTCTGCCTCTGCCTAGGTGGTTCCTCAACCATCTTCTGCTCCTCGGCACGGCGGGTCGGGCAGTCACGAGCCATGTGGCCTTGCCCGCTGTACGAGTAGCACTGGCCGCCTCTCGAAAGACTGGCTCCTCGCTGTGTGCCCCGCACTGCTGAGCCAGTGTCCTGAGGTCGTCTGCCTGAGGGTCTGGTCTGTCTGGACCCCTGAGTCATCCGTCGACTGCCAGCCGCAGAAGATTCTGCCACGTGCCGCCCTGCGGTGGGTCTCGGCGCTGGTTTAGACTCAGCAAGGAATCTCTCGATCAAAAGGGCTCGCTACAGTACTCCTGTCTGAGTCGGTATGCTGAGGGAGATCAGCGATGCCCTGATCTCGTGTCTGAAACCCTGCTCGAAGGTCCGAGCCCGGAAGAATGGGTCCCGTACCATGTCGGTCGAGTAGCGCGAGAGATCAGTAAATCTCGCCGAGTACTGAGCGACCGTCATGCTGCCCTGCCACAGCTGAAGAAGCTCCTAGATACGCACCGCACGAAGGGTGGATGGGACGAACTCCGAGCGGAAGAGGCTCTTAAAGTCCGTCCAAAGTAGAGATGCCTCATCGTGCACCTGGAGCATCAAGCTCCACCATCGTCCTGCTGCTGCGTGTAGTAGGCTCGCAGCGAGGATCACCATGAGGTCTGCTGGTGTCCTCACTAGCATAAACACACGTACCACTACCTCCAGCCAGTCCTCTACTGCCTGGGGTTCCATCTCCCCGCGAAACCTGGGTGGTCGCTGGCGCTGAAACTCATGCAGTGCGCCAAGGCGACGTGTGTCGTCAGTGGCTGGTGCTGGAAGCATCGGTGGCTCGGCGGGTAGAGCTACTGCCGGTGCCACTGCTGACAAAGGGCCCTGCACCGAGGCCTCGTCGCTCGGTGGGCTGTCGTCACACTCGACTCTCGGAACCCTAGCTGGCTGTCGTCGTGGGGCCATCCTGAAAGGAAACAGGTGCGCCAGAGTCAAACAATATACCTGGTGAGCTGACACAAAGAAATCAGAAAGAAAACTTTGAAACACACACGCAATCAATGTTTCCGTGCATTAAGTCGGAAATCAGAATTCAGGGTCCTCGTGTACGGATACGTCGGCCACCGCACCAACACTGGACTCCCTGGACTGATAACCACACTCAATACATTAAACATTATTGCTTCACATAGAAAAGATCAGAGTTCACAGTAGAACCGAACTCCTATGATACCAATTTGTCACGACCCGCCCTCGGGGTCCGTGCCGTGACTACCCCAAGCCCGCCTTCCATAGGCCAGGGGCTGGCGACTAGCACCAAGACGTAATTTCCGGTAAAAAGGGAAGGCATTGCCTTTGTAATGTAAACAAACACCACAGAGTAAGAAAGGGGAAAGTAAACACTAAGTAAAAACAGAGTACAACTGAAGTGCGGAAAAGTAAATGGGCCAGTATACAAACCCGAACTGAAAGTAAAGTACAAATCGAAAGGGAAAACAACAACTGTAAGTAAAAGCCACTACACTGAGCTGTCCACTGGATATCCCACCTGAAGGATGGGTACAGATAGCTCCACTGATCCACGGGTCCCACCGTCCGCTCTGAGTACGTCCCGCCCAGTGGTCCACCTCCAGGTACCGTCCTGCTCTGCAACCCTCAGCCAAGATCAACGCTGTCCGTCGTCTGCAACCAACACAACGTAGTGCAGGCATAGCCCGTGCAGGGGTGAGTATAAGCTACTCAGTAGGGACCCCGAGACCCCTGATGGTCTCCCGAAATCCACAAAGGATAAACCACAAAGAAAGGTACAATCACGAAGTAACAACCGACACTGCTTAGGTATATGCCCATACATATACCTAAGTCATCAATTTCAAATACACTCCAACCTCCGAGCCCAAGTACAACTCAGTCCACACAGGAAAGTAAACGTATTCCACACAGGAAAGTAAAACGTAATCCACACAGGATAGCACAACACAATCCACACAGGAAAGCAACAGGATTCAGCTCACACAGATATACTTCTTTAAAGGACGATAAAGATGATCTTTGATCCATCTAAGTCGTCGGACCCACGAAGGATCGATAGGTAACTAACCCCCGCAAAAGACCCACACAGGATCGGGCCCACATAGGACCTGTAGGCGCTGGTTCACACAGGACCGCTGAGCGCAAAGACCCACACAGGATCGGACCCACACAGGATCGGGCCCACACAGGACCTGTAGCACTGATCCACGTAGGATCGCTGAGTGCTGTAGTCTTCGTCATCGAATCCACACTGGATCTCTGTACTGTCGTCGTCGCAGTCACAGTAGCAGTAGCAGTAGCAGTAGTAGTCACAGTCGCAGCCAGCACTAGGGTTCCCGCACACAGCAAGCTCGTTCGGAGGGTCCGCTGCACGAGCTGAGAGGCTGATACATCAATTGTCTCAAAGTCCAGAGTTGATGTATCCAAAAGTTCCGTATCGTCAACAGGAACTCAACGCAACAGACGGCGCGTCGATCGGGCGCCCGGTCTGAGAGTTATTGGCCTTTTCGTCCCAGGGGCCCGGTTGGTTTCTAAGTCAAAACCAACCCGACCGTACTCCACATGAGTCCAAACCTTGGGTGGAGTATGCCAAAAGATCAGTCTCACTAAGAGGAATTCAACGAAACAGACGGCGCGTCAATCGGACGTCCGGTCTGTTAATTATTGGCCTTTCCGTCTCACACCCACCCTGGAAAACTTCCCAGGAGGTCACCCATCCTGATCACTACTCTAGGCCAAGCACGCTTTACTATGGAGTTTTAACCACGTAGGCTCCCGAAAAGGAAGGTGCACCTTGAGTATAGTATACCGAAACGACCGTCTCGATCCAAGGATCGCGTTGCCGCTGACGGCGCGTCGTTTGGAGGCCCTAAGCTCAAGTTATGAGCATTTGAACGAAATCTATTTTAAAATGGGGGGTCCGGGTCCGGGCCGACCCGGCCCGACCCCCGCCCTGGGTCGGTCCGAACCGGGTCGACCCGACCCGGGTCCGACCCGGCCCGGCCGGCGGCGCGGCGTGGCGCGACGGCGCGGTCCGGAACAGCTGCGCGGCACGGCCGGCGGCGGCACGGCCTGGGCGCCGCTCGGGTGCCACGCGCGTGGGGCATGGCCCCCGCCCCTCTTCGCTGGCGGCGCGGCTGAAAGCCGCACCTTTGGTGAAACCGGCCCCCCCTCGTGGGGGCCTGCCTTTGAGAAAAACGAGGGGGCCGCCTGCCCCCTTTATGAAACCGGCCCCTCATTAATAATGGGGGGGGCAATTAACCTGGCCAGGGGAATTCAATTCCCCCGGTCTTTCTCCTTCCGGCCGGCCCACCTGGCCGGCCGGTTTTTCTTCAATGGAACCGGCAAACCGGTCCCCTTTCCGGCTTCCGACGCCGGTGGCCCGGCGAGCCGCCGGTCCTCTCGTCCCGCCGCGGCCCGGAACCGGCCGCGGTGTTCGTCGTCCGGCGAGGTGCGACGGCACCGCACCCCTCTGCCACGGCCCCGCTCCGGCTGCGGCACCTTCGGTTTTCTTCGACTCGGCGCGACGGCGTCGCGTTCATGATGATCCTTCCACGGCGCGGCGCGACGACACCGCGCAATGCAACCGTGCGAATTCCCGCGTGGTGTGACGACACCACGCCATCTCGTCATCCACAAGAAAATAATAATAATCACAAACAGAGGGGGGATTCGGCCGTGTTTGTGCGGTCCGACCCCCTCTCGTTAGATGATGACTCTTAAATAATCATCCACAAGACTATCTTGCTAGAACCAAGAACGAGAGTAAATAAATAATCAACAACAACCCCTACCTCGGTTTCAAGTACGATGATTGTCAATGACCCGCGGAAAGCAAGCGTCGTGGAGGTCGGGCGTCGCGGTAATCGTTCGTCAATTTCGTTGACAAAGAGGTACGTCCGAAGAGGTATGTTGTTGGTGAATCTTCGTAAGCCGACGAAGGAAGTCCGAGGAGGAAGCGGCGTTCCCTTTCATTGACACGGAAGGCGTCGTCGATCTTCGGAACAACCGGCTACGAAGAAGAGAGGAGCGGCATTCTTCGTCGGAGCTCGAAGGTTCTTCGTGTTCTTCGTCAAAGTTGATGAAGAACAAGGAGTTCCCAAATCCTCTCAAGAAGGCTAGAGAAATCTAACCAAATAAAATAAGCTAGAGTCTTATTTTATTCACACACTTAACAAAATGAATTTCAAAGGTTTGAAATTCAAACAATTCAACTCCATTAATTAACAAAGTTGTCATGTCATTAAAAGAGGTGTTTAAGGGAGTTAAAAAGGAGAAGAAGAAGAGTCATTCTTCGGGTGGGCCCCACTACACTTAATCCTCCCAAGGGAGGTTAAGTGGTTGTGGGTTCCACCACTAACTCCCTTTGGGAGAAGTTAACCATAAGTTAAAATAAAAATTTGTAATCCACAATTTTTATTTAACTTATTCTAAACTCCCAAAAACTAACTCTCAACCCGAAATAAACGCAACCTTGGAAAAGGTCTCCTTAAGAGAATATCGGCGCTGCGAGATCATCGGTGTCCTCAGAATTCAATTCCGAGCACCAGGTCAAAAGTTAGAAATTCCCGCTCGTTCGTTCATTGAACGTACCCGAGCCAAACTTCGGAAATTGATTCCGGGCACTCCGGGCCTCAGAATCAGGTGCCGTCAAAAACTGCGCTCTTGTAAAATTACAAAGAAAATTAAAAAAAATTACCCTTGAATTTTACTAGTCTTTACAAGAAAGGTCTAGCACTATAATATTTTGGAGGGATTCAGAATAATGGGTGCCTACATGGATGTTTCCAATGGGGAGTACCCTTACAAGTAGGGTCGACGACTCTGATGAGTGGGGTTAAGGACCATTTTATTTTATATTTTTTTCATTTTGAAAACTGGGGTATACTACAAACATTAGGTCACATAATGATGGACTACCGTGATAGATATTACATGGTAGGGTGTGAAATGTCTTCATTATGATATGTATCATTAGGATCTACACTAAATATAATATGGATGAAATATTTTGAAGACCTAGTCCTCACATTGACATGGGTTATTTCATTGTCTCCTATATGAGATTCTTTACTGCCGTTATATGTCACCATATTATAGTGGTGGTAATAGGTATTAGACCCTATACGTTGGTGGTTGTGGGTCCATAAACTAGTAGGGACATGCTATGAACCAACACATATGCTATTTTTACATGGTCAGACCAGTCATTTTGGGGTCGAACCCCTTTTAGATAAGAAAAATCAAAGGGTGTGGGGGAAATATGTTTTGGGAGAATCTATTCTGTTAATCAATATATCAATTCCAAATTCTAAGATGTGTTTTAAGGAATTGTTTTAAATTTTTTTGATAAATTTTTCCATCCTATTTCTTCCTTTATTTATTTCCCTTTTAGAGCTCTGATTTTTAATGATATAGTATAGGTTTTAGAAGGTGATTACATGAAATCATGGAAGAATTTGGTAGGGATTGTGGATATATGTTATATTTTCTCTATATAGTATCTTTAGATGATGAACATGTAACTTGGATCAATGTTTTGTTATATGAATGTCAATTAGTGAGTTATTAATGGAAGATCATCCATTTATTCATTAAATGGTTCCCTAAGAGAGAATTATGTGATTGGACTACTGATCACAACGATACAATAAGACGTTTTTAAGGTGTTAACATGATGTTTCTCAAGGTTTAAGTGAGTGGACAATTTGTAGTGTGTTTTTGTATGTTTAATTTTTTTGAATGATATTTAATTATCAATTTCAAACTAATAATTTTAATTATTTATGATACAAAGTATTGAGGTTGAAGACCAGATATGATAAATTATTATAAGAGATATCGAAAATATTATGTAACTAATGAGATTTATTACACCATATTTTCCTAAATTAGTTAGTTTGTCCAAGAAAATATCCTATAATTTTATGCCTTATGTGCTGTTGAATGTTGAATGTGGCTTCACAATTTATGTGTTATCATACTTAAATTAAAAAATGAATTAATTCCATTAAACACTTATGAATAGAATGGATATATCATTACCATAATAGACCCATGAACATTGGCCTCACACCCTTTCAATAAATGTCTAGGGTCATGATGATACATTTATCACATAAGATATGAGTACTATAAAAGTTTGAAAATACCAAAATTTAGATATAACAGGACATAAGATGGGATCCCTTTATCCTCTACAGTTTTGGGGAAGTTATATATTGGGACTACTAGCATAAATATAGGACACAAGGACATTTTTTATTCCTCATTATCATTGGACTAGTTAACTAGATAGAAGGGGGAGCATTCATCCTGCACTAGTAAGTTAGTTCTTGGGTAGTTGTTCCCTAGGCGAGAGTATGTATTTTTTGGGTGTTAGAAAACCAATGTATGTTATTATGGAAGATGTTATTTAGGATTTATCTAAAATGTGATGCTAGTATGGTATTTCCTTGGGGTAAATAATTCCATGATGTAATTATTAAAGTGATGAGGGATGTTATTTTCTCAAAGAAACTAGGTTTGTACCAATGGTTGAGAGTGATGTTGGAGATTTCTTGATGAATGTGTGGATAATGGTTTGTTATAGGGGACCATAGTGGGTGACTTGGTCATATGATAACCCCAAAGATGGTATTTTAGAGAGGTAGGAATGGTTATCAACTGGTGTGGATATAACAGTGAGAATGAGTTTAGTTCATAAGTGGGAAACCATGGAAATTTATGATGGGTTCAGGTGAGTGTCCAATCACTATGAGGAAATTTCATGAGGGGTGGTAAGGTGTGGAAATTTACCCACTAGGGTGTTCATGAAATATAATGGCCCTTGGAGAGAGTATTCCGCCATATGAATTTGATATATGAATATAGGGATGAGTGTAAATATTAAATTGAATTATTAATGAAATGTCATATAATTTTAGTGTGGGTAGTAGATATTCCCCCATGTTCCTAATAATATGATATATTATTACAATTTATTGAGTGAGTGTACCTCCAAGTGCCTAATGATATGCTGTATGATTCAAATGAGGGTAGGAGGGATGATCATAGGTTATTATTGATGTGATATATGTTTCTTGTGTGGAGAGATAATATACCCCAAGGTTCATGATGATATAATATACTAATTACAGGGTAATTCTTTATCCCATAGATGATGTGTTGGCTACCGATTCTTAGGAAGGGAATGATTCCTCTTAGATGGGATTTTTTCAACTGATTCCATGGTGTGTCACCATTACCCCAGATATGTATACATTATGCTCAGAGACATATTATATTGAAATAGGAAGGTATTATATTCTAATAGAGGTTGTCTGGTAAGACTTAGACCCCCGAGGGAATGTTATCGTAAAATTTTAATGTAGGATATTGTTCCCCTCAATGGTTATTTGACATTCTTTGAGATGTCCAACCCTAGACGAAGAAGCTATGGATGATCCCTTATGCCACCTTAGAGAAAACATTTATTTTAATATACATCAACCCATTTTTAACATTATTTTCATGTCACATATTCCAATACTTTAGAGTATGGTTATTTTAGGAACATTATTATTGGTGGCCAGCTATAACTTATGCACACCCTACTCAGGTGGCCCTAAATTAGTAGTACCTAAGTGAACCTCATGATTTCTTGTTAAAGTAGTGACGATGACTAATATTTCATAGTTTAGTTGGATTGATTTTACTGAGATTCATTTTTAGGATTTAATATAGTGTTATGTTCTTATAATCAGATTATTACTTTTTTATTTGTTTATGAATTTGGACCATTGAATGATCATTTTCGATGTGTGGTCATATGATATTATTTCTTTTGATATAACTTGGTTCTATTTTATTTTCAAGATCATCTGAATATTAGTTTTTTATGTTTTTTTGGTCATTGTATGATTTCTATACTATTTTATCACTATGATATTATGATATATTCACCCTAAGGAAACACTTCAGAACCATGCTTCTTGTCATCAATCATAGGAGTACATGGATGTGTACCATGGGTCTCATAGTATATTAATAAAAAAATGATTGAGTATTCTCAGGACATGGCACTTCATAGTGGTATCATAGTGTCTTTTTTTATTTGACTTTTTATTTGTTATATGGTATACTAGAAAGAGTAATGTGTAAAATATTATGACAATTATTGTAACGGTGAGTCAAGAAAACATTTTTTGTGAAAATACTATGTTACCATTGGTTTTTTATTATTGGGGTTTTATGTTTCTATTGAGATATTCATTAACCCTTGATATATATATTTTATATTTTTATTATTTTTTATATTAGATCATGTTGGAAATAGATTTATATACATAAATCATATTTCTATTGTAATATTTAACTGAAATTGATATCCTTGTGTGTGATTGATTTCCCTAGAAATAGAGGGTTCATCCCTTAATGAGTCAACAAAAATAAATATCATTCCTTCATATATAACATGTTGGTGAAATTATACTAAGTTAAACCATGATAATTTTTTCTAATATCTAATCAATTGCCCCACATGTCAAATTTATCTAATGATGAAAATACATTCCCTCTTTTATTGGTTTGTAGAATAAACCTTAGTGAGTCAACATAGTCGTTATATTCATTATTCATGGTCCACTTGTGGGTGATTATGATGTTTTTTATTATATATATAGCCAATAACAACATATATTTTGTTTTCCCATATAGATTATTGGTCAAATTGTAATAAATTTAACCACATTATTGCTTCCTTAATGGATTTGAATCATCATATGAAAATGTAATTAAATTCACATAGATGTAACCTAGTCCCCAAGATGATGGATCATTATTAGTATCTTGAGTGAGGATGGATACATGAGTGTGAAAATCTCACTTAGAATGCAGTGCTCGATACATATTTGTAAAAATTCCAATGTTGGTTTATTAACCAACATGTTTCCTTTAGGATGTTGATAAACATTTGAGGCATCAAAAAGGCATGTGAGATTCCATGGAATTTCATGATGTATAGTGCTTTGTGTGATTTGGTATACATTTTGGGTTTTGAGGGAAATATTAGTTTGATACCATGATTAACATTGTGTTTTGGAAGGAGTAATCAGTTGGATCCCTCTGTTATTTATTTTGGATTTGATTTCTAATGATATAGTTGATCAGGATCCTAGATTATTGGATCTAGAATGAGTAAAGATTAACTATAAGCTTCTAGTTTTAGAATGATGTCACAGTGGAAGGTGATCATTTGGTAGGTATTGTCATGAGTGAGGGGCATTGGACCTAGTAGGAACGAGGAACTAAGGTTCTTATGGATTGAGTAAAACAATATGATGTGGTGTGGGTTTAGTGGTCTACATTTTAGAGTCTTGGATTACTGATATGGGAATAATGGGATCATGATTCTGGCTATGTGATCAAGTTGTATGGGAAAATTTACCAATTTCATTCATATGATATCGATATGGATAGTGGGGAAGAACGTATGAGAGGGTTAATCTGAGATCGATATACCTAGATAGTGTATAGTGAGTATTATCATTTATTTCTAAGAATTCCTTCAATCTAAACAAGGAATTGGAATTGTTGATAGAATTTTTTTCAATGTTATGAGTAATAATGTTAGTGATTTGAGATGTAAAATAATGGAGTGATGATTCTAGATGTATTAGATGATCTTATTTTTTACAATTATTTTAACCACATTCTTAACACTTTTTCTAAGAATGTAATTGGTCTGTAATATGATGGTGGATGTAAGATCACCCCTTAGAGAAATATATATGTACATATGAGACATGTATACGAGATAATAAAAAGTCATCATGAGGCCATGTTTTGAAAAAGTATAGAACATAAAAAGAATAATTAAAATTAATCGGTAAGAAAATGTAAAAATAATTTATTAATGTGTATTTGTAACTAATATTTTTAGTTTTAGTTGGTATTGTGAAATTATAATAGGGATTGTTTTTAATAATGGGAAATCATTTTTTCATGTTATTCTACTAGAAGATGTTCAACCTAAATATGAGGTAGTGATGAGAGCTTTAATGACTGAACCATCATAACCGTTTAATATAAAATTATGATGATTCTCTTTTGATATTTCATTTGAAGAAACATAATAATGATTTAAAAATCAATTATTATTCAAAATGATTTTATTGGATGAAGGAAGTATAATTATAAGACCAATAATGGAGGTGTCTATAAGAAAAATGAAAATTACAAGGAATAATATGTAAATATAGAAATTCTAATAACATCCAATTATTTTATTTGAGGAATTGTAAAACAAAAAAAAACCATATAAAAATATATAAGAAAAATATTATTTATGTAAATATCAATTATCAGATGAATATTTGGAACAAAAAACATACAATAATGTGGGTTTGAATATATATTTCATATATGTATTTATTAAGTGAAAGAATGAAGGATTTTTTAGTGGAAAATGTTATGTTAATACTAATGATCCATAGGTTTTAATATTTAAACATTATGATATTCATTATTCTATTTAATATGATTCTGAATACTATAAAATCTAAGGAAGTCTAAATGAACAAGAATAACGAGTGTGGAAGCTAAATTTTTGAGTAATATCTTATCAAATAAACTATTTTATGGTTTGAGGATGATATTAATTGAAGTTTAGGTGATAAAAAGATATGATTTTTAGTATTCGCAATGAAATTAGTCAATGATTTAATCAATATTTTGAGAAACACAATTTTAACACTGAATGATTAGGATATTTTTATGTTCAAGTTTGAAGATCTATAATATTTGAATATATGTTCCATTTTTTCTTAATTTATATATAAAATGTAGAAATGGGGGCTGATGAAATAGATATTAAAGGACCAAAAGATTATATATTGTTTTTTCATATCATTTATGTGAATTCAAGCTGAAGGTGATGATGTTGATAAGTGCTTTAAGAATCAAAATCATGAATACTGAATTCATGATTCTAGATGATATTTTTTACTGAACTAAAGGGAATTGATTCCATGTTTTATAAACACATTTATGAGGTTATCATTTGTTATTATCTATTTTTTAAATAATTTGAAAGAAGCTTGAAGACTATGAAAAATAAAGAACATAGAGACATAATTTACTAAATCCAAGTTTTCTAAAAAATGTGAAAATTAATCTAGAACTCAATGTTATCAAATTTTAGAGTCGATATAATAGAAATACTAGAATAAATGTTCTAAAATATAAATGATGTTAAATAATAAGAGATGATATTCTATAGAAATTTTGTGTGGGGGACAAGAATAATAAATTGTGAAACATTTCAGCATTTTGAAATCGAGTAGCTGTGTCCTAAAAAGTGATTCTCAGAAAAATATATTTTTCTAATCACATATTTCTACAAAAATATTTTTAATGAATTCAAGGGAATAGAGGAATATCATATTTATTTCTGAATAATAATAAATATAACTTAATTTTTTATAATCATTTTTTTTCATTTATAAAGAGTCCGTATAAAAACCAATAAGGAGATTATAGTTCATATCAATTGATAAAAGGGTATTTTCAAGAGATACCTTATTGTATTAAATCTTTTCATAGAGTGAATATTTATGTATTTTGAGATTAAAAGAATAAACAAATATTTAGAAATCTACATTGCTAATGAAACATGTTTTAACTTTTGAGCCATAAGTTTATATTTATTACTACTACATATTCTAATGAGTCATATATAATGTTGATATGATTAAATCTCTAACAAGTAATAATTTTAACTCAATGTTAAAAGAAATTAGAATAAAAAAACACTAATTTAACCCCCCTTATTAGTGGTATAACATTACTATGAAATTCATTTGTTTTTAGAACAACCCAAGTTCCCTCTAAAATATTCTTACATTATTCGAAATAGAAAATCTAATTTAATTATAAATAGGAGGTATGCCATTGTTTTATGGAAACAATTAACACGGATGGAGGAATATGATGACACAAAACTGTATTTTTGTTAACTATAGGGTAGTTGATGCTACTACAATATAATTTAAACTGTTCTAGAATTATTCACCAAATAAATTTGATAATACTATAATATTAAAGGATAACTATTAGTGGGGAATTACATTAATATGTACTTATATTAAAACTTATACATGAATATGATGGTTATCAATATTGAAAATTTAAACATTGAGTAAATTTATAGCAAATTATTTATAAATGTGGTAGAAAATAAAGAAAAGATTTATATTTTTTTAACTAAATTTGATGATATGTGGATGGAAGATGAAGAGGAAATTTATGAATACTTCAAAATACTGAGTTTTATTTTTAGAAACATCATCAGATTCAGAGATAATTTTATAGATTCAAATATTATCAAAATGATGATTATAAACATCCTTCACAGGTATAATCCTAATGCATTTTCATTAGTAGATAGAGATGATTTAACTTTTGATGAACTACATGACATATTAATTACTTATGATTCATGGAAATAATTTACATTTTGAAATAATATGACGGGGAATTTGTCATTGGAATCTTCGAGGAATCTCAAAATCTCTAAACTAGAATATGAGATCTTGATGGATTTCAAAATATTTAAGGGAAGTGTGATGATTATAAGATAATTATGGAACATATCACAATGAACTTATAAATTTTAATGAAAATTAAAAAGGGAATCTCCCACCTAAATTTTTTTTACTATGGAGGAATTTGGAACATTGAAATAAAATATCAATAGAAATATAATTATGATTACGTGGATATTGAGTAAGAAGAAAACCATCATAGTAATAAATTTGGATAAAATTAAAATTAATTCAATAAATTATATAAATGGAATAAAATGTTCATTATAATGTAAATTTAAAAAAATGTTAAGAAAGATAAGTAATACATGAATAGATTTAGTCATTTAGAAGATTAATTTCACAAAATATTTCAAACAATTTCGGCTCATGTTCTATCATCATAGGTCGTTGAGAAAGAACACCCAAAAAATCAATTGAAATATACTCCTACTAAAAATTAAATTAAATATCTATTTAATAAACTAAATATAAATGATTTTGGGTTGATAAATAAATTTTACAATCATAAAAAACATTAGAAGATAATTTTGTATTTTTGAAAGACTATTCTGCATGCTAGAGGATATCAGAAGCTGTAAGTATCACCAAACCTAGAGATTTTATTCCTAAACCAAATTTATATTATTATAGAAGATAAATTTTCTAAGGCTGTTGTTTTTATGAATAATAGTTGGTCACAATTTTTATAGATGATGGACCAACATGTCAATCACTTGTAGTAGGAATGAATTAAAGGGAATAAACATTATAATAACAAAAAAGTTTCAGAAGATAAAGAATAGTTTTTGTAAGGCTAAATTATTTGTTGAAAGTTATTCAAATATGTTTCCTCATCATAAGATTGATATTGTAGAATTGAATAACAAACGTTGTTACCAAATAGGTCACTATATAGAAGAGTTCACTATTACTCTTCTAGGATGGGTTCATTAGGTCAGAAAGTATAAAACAATTGGGAAATTAAAGATACAAGAAAAAATATATTTAAATTTTTACGTGCTTAAAATAATATAGAAATAGTATTCTATGGATTATATATAGAACCTATTTTTCACATCTGAAATGTGACATTAAAGTGATGGAAAATCTATTTTTATTGGGAATGTTTATTAATTAATATTTATAAGAATTATTATATCTAAATAAGGGTAAAAGTTTTATTTCTAGTATGTTCCACTGTTTGAAGGCATTAGGAAGACCTCAATAAGAGTTATGTAAGATCGAAATAATGATGTAGATGCTCAATATACAAGAGGTGGGGGGGGGGGGGGGTGAATTGTACACATTAAAATTTTTGTTAAATAAGGAATGATCTATGTTTAACAAAGTTAAAATAAGGAAATTCACAACACCTATAATCACCAATGAAAGATTGGAAAAAAGAATGAAGTTAAAAACTTCTAGTTCCATGGACTTGCTTAAATATGGAAAGTGATTCTGAAAACAGGTTCTGGTAATATGGATCCGTAAATTGAATCTTAATCAAAGTTTATAATATGATATTTTACCTTATAGAGTATCGAATCTAAATTTATCAGAGTACAAGTGTAAGTAAATATAAGAAGATAAAACTTTCCTTACAATACAAAAAGCAGCAGAAAAACAAGTAGTAAAACGACAAGTAACAAGATATAAATTGTTTTACCCAAAGATAAGCGTATCCAAAAACCTTGGATAAAGGTCCCTTGATTTATACTTTCAAGAAAGTCTGTCTTAACCACACCAGGGTAAGACCTCAATACAATGACCGATGTCTATGTCTTGCTATCCCTGCAAGTCCTCAACTTCAAGGTAGTTGGAACCTCTGTCTTCCTCAGCAAGGAATCCCTTGAACTTTAAGGAAGTCTGCACCTATATCTTCCTATCCCCGGAAGCCCTCAACTTCAAGGTAGTTGTAACCTCTGTCTTCCTATCCCCGGAAGCCCTCAAATGTAATCACCAACATTCAGAGTCACACGAAGCAATCTGAACGAGCAGTTCAGTATGCACAAGCCATGAAAAGCTTCTCTCTCTAGAAATCACCTTAACAGCATGTGGTCTCTAGAGTGATCAACTTGTTCAAGTGTTATGATCTCTTTCAAATGAGATCCTAATTATAGGCTCAGTTGGAATGGTTAGCTCCCTCATCCAATGATCATATTTTCATTAAATTTCAGAGGGTCCTATATACGTGTAACTCAACCAATGGTTAGTTTGAAACAGAATGGAAAACATTATTTTATAACAAAACATGTGTAACTGAAATCAAGACATAATTTTATAATTAAGTGAGTGTAAGAATAAGAAAAACAAAAGTTTGGAATGTAAGAAAATAAAAGTTCAGAGTCTAACCAAAAAGGGATTTGGAGTCTATAATAATGAGATATTCGGATTCTGTTTTATAGGAATTCGGAACATGAATTCTGTAGAAATCTAGAGTCTGAATTTTTAAGAAAATTCGGTGTCTGGTTTCACTAGAGTTCAGAATCTAAACTTACATAATATGGAGTCAAACTCATAAAAATTCGGAGTTGAACTCATAAAAGTTCAGAGTCGAACTAGTAAAAGTTCGGAGTCAAACATTGTTAGAGTTTGTATCCAGAATTCGGAATGGAACTATATGAGAGTTCGTATAAATAATTCAGAATGGAACATTATAATAGTTCATATCCATAATTCGGAGTTGAACTTTGTTAGAGTTCGTATGCAAAATTCGAAATGGAACTCCAATACAGTTTATATCCAGAATTCAGAGTGGAACTTCATTTCAGTTCACATCTAGAATTTAGAGTGGAACTTTATTAAAGTTCACATCCATAATTCATATCCAAAATTAAAATGCTTCATATCATAGAATTTTATGATTCTGAGGTTTTGGGTATGAATCTGATTTTTACACTTAAGAAAAATATTGATATGTAAACAAAAATCTAAGTTAGGGTAAAATTCATTATGGAGGGAAATTTTCCATATAGAAGTAAAACATAGATTTGCTTATGTAGAAGGTGTTTGTGATTTTAAAAACAAGAAAGAATGGAAACGTCATAAGGAAAACCTTATTGACTCAACAATCTACCCCTTTTTGGAAAGCAAAAACATCCTTATAAAAAAGAATATAAGGATTTCAAAAAATTTCATTAGACTTTGAAATTTCAAATTAGCTCCCTTTGATCATGGATGATAGTGAATACAACTAACTCCCCCATAGGCATTGAAACTATTAGGATTGTATTCTGAATTTTCGAAGTGGAGTTTTCATTATCATGGGAATGAAAAACTTTTTAATGAGAAACAACCCCTTACTTTAAGGATATTTCACTTTGAAAATTTTCCTTCTCCATTTTAAATTTTCCTTTCTCCCCTTTTGAGTAATTATTTTTCCTTCTCCCCCTTTGTGATTTTCGAAAATAATTTAAGAGAATAGAAAAGAAATAGAGAACCTGAAACATTAGTATAAAACAATACAAGATACAACGAAGCAAACATTTCATTAGAGTCGAGAAGTTTTTTACAAGGAAAGACAAATGCAAGAAAAGATCGGAGTGATTTTATCTATCTTCCTTTTCCTTTGGGATTATCTTCTTCAACAAGGTTTTCAGTTTCTTCAAATCTCCCTGATCCTCTTCAGCTTGCCTCTCCAAAGCTTTTATCTTTTCATCTTGAGCTTTCAAAGCTTCTTCCAGAGCCTTCATGGAATCTTCCTACATCTTCACTAACTGATCTTGCTTTACAAGTATTTTCTCAAGCTCAATCCGAAGATCTCTATCCCTTATAAAATTTTGATCAAGAGAGTTATCATTATCATTCAGTTCCTTCACTTGTTGACTCTGAGAATTTTTCTCAATGATCATCTCATCATAAAGATTTTTAATCTTTTTATTCTCGGTGTGAAAGTAATCTTATACCTCATTCTGAAAGCGATCAAAGTCAGCCATGTCTTCTTCAATTTTCATAGACCACAAAGTTATTTTGCTGCATGACTTCTTGTGTATATCATAATTGATAAGGAATTTTGTATGGTCAGCCTCAATCATTATACGCATATCCATCACCATAGATAAGGATTCTAACTTCTGATTCAAACTATGTTGCAACATCAGCCATCTGGAGTCAATAGTGGGAAATATAGGAATGGTTTCCACCAGTTTTTTCAATGATTCAACAACAAAGTCATGACCAAGTGCTTATGACTCCGAATCAGATATTTTTTTTTGAGATTCCACCACCTCAACCTGCACTAGTTTTCTTCTAGAAGAACCACCAACCTCTTTCTTCTTCATGACATCTTTTATTGGTGTATCCATGAGAACTTTCTTACCTTTATCTATTTTCAGAATGGGTTGTTCATCTGGAGATTCCTCACTCTCTGATTGTTGAACAATTTTGTCTTTATAAATTTTATCCTTCTCTATTCCTTATTCAAGATAATTCTTATCATAACATTCTTTCTCATTAGATAACTAATTTTCCTCTTCCTAAACCTCATCTGCCTTATCATCTTTCTCAACTCCCTTTCTCGGAGTGACTAATTTTTCAGATTTATCCTTTTCTTGATAATCTTCTACTTGTTTTATTAGGTCATCAAGATCATCACTTCCTTCTTCTTCTTATTTTTCCTCTACTCTCTCAACACCTTCCTCTTCTATTCTTTTAACAACTTCTTTTCTTTTGGATGTTTCCGGAGTGGAGTATTTCTTCCCAGGGGTCTCAGGTAATGGTTCAGTAAGGAAAGTTTCCAGAACCAGAATCTTCTCAGAAGATATTTCAGTTTCTTTTAAAAGAGATTGAACAACTTCAGCTTTAGACATCTTCTCTTTTCATTTTCTTCCCTGTTGCTTTCTTTTCTAACTCATCAACAACTCTCTCTTTTAAGGATTTAGCCTATGCAGGGTCCAATCCGAACTGTGGATCGACTTATTTTCCCCTCTCTTTGTCTTCCCTACACTTAGTAGCCACTTCATCTGGGTATATTTTTTGTTTTTTCGGCTTTGGTGGTGCAGATTGTGTTTCCTTATATTTGGGGGCTTTGTCTTCAGCTACCACTTCCTTAAGCTTCCTCTTTTTAGTATCATTCTTCACTAGCTCAGATATTTAACTTTTTCCGGAATGGTCTTAGCCTCTTCCTCTGGTAAAGGATATAATTCTCTGGATTCATTAGAAAAAACCATGATAATCCTCTTTAATCTATCATCACTTACAAGAATTACCTTGCGATTTCTTTTCTTGGAAGTGCAAGAAACTTTGAAATAATCAAGACATCTGATGATAAGTTTAGAAATCATGACCGAATACTTTTTGATCTGAGCTTTCAGATTAACTTCTTTGATATTCATAACTATAATCAAAACATGCCTCATCATATTTATCTTCCTTAGATTTACCAAAAAATCTAGGATGTAAATGTCACTATTTTTCAGATTAACCTTATCGCCCCTTCTTGGTACGAGAAAACCTTGTACCCACAGCTATAGAATCCGATTATTCGGAGTGAGATGAGAAATCATAGGAGTCTTCGAATCTTAAGGTCCAAGATATTTCAATTCCTTAACTCTGTTGAAACTTCCCTACTAATCTGGAAGCTTATGTGGAAAAAACTCAGCTTTACCTTCATACATGAAACCCATCAAACTTGTAGCCTTGGTGTAGGATAATTTGTATGTCTTCCCATAAGACATGAAAGAAAAGAAATCTCCACCATCTTCCTCAAGGAAGGAAACAGACTCGTAGAACTTAATGAGTAACTCTGTATAAACTGGATATTGTTTCTTTGGCTTTGTTAGGAGAACATCCTCCTAGCAATTCAATTTCATATTCTTAGTTATTAGAGAATTATAATTATAGAAAATGGGATGCACTAACCTCTCCCTATAAACTAACCATTTTGAGATTGGTTTTGAGGTAGACATATCTTGATATGTGGCTTCAATAGACATTCGGAATGGAGAGTTCTGGAAGATTCGGAACATGTTTCATAAAGATCGGAATGGTCTTTAAGAATAGATTCAAAGCTTTGAGAAGTGAAATCTTTGAATAACCGATGCGGGATGACCTTCAGGGGTCCCCTTTATAAAGGCGTTGAGAAGACGGTTCAGTTTACATGGTTGATCCAATGGTTGAGATACATTAAGATTTTATCTAACGGTTGAGATACAAAACATAAGGAAAACTTGACTCCGATCCTTTGAGGTTTTTTTAAGAAAACCAATCAGATTTAAGAAAAACAAGAATCTAAGAAATTTTAAAACTCATAGGAAAATACCAGCAAGAAAACTATGATTACGAGAACTTATGTAAGGAAATCATACCTTTCGGATTGTCCAGGAAGTTTGTTCATAATTGGTAATATTATTCTTGAGGAAAATTTAACTAAGAAAAGCTCACTACGAAAAACATCATTACGAAAAATTCCAATAATGAAAATTTCATTACAAAAGTTTCAGTATGAAAATTTCATTATGAAAATTTCAGTTCTGAAAATCTCCATTCTGAAAATTTCAGTTACGGAAATTTTCATTACGAGAAATTTTAGTTCCAAAAATTTTTATTACGAAAAATTTCGGTTCTGGAAATTTTCATTATGAAAATTTCAGTTCTAGAAATTTTCATTATGAAAATTCTAGTTCCAGAAATTTTGAAAAACTCGTTACAAAAAATTTAGTAACAAAATTTTGAATGACTAACTAAGAAAATTTTGATTACAAAAGCATGAAGAAAAACTATGAATGTTTAGATTACAAAAGCTTGAAAAAAAAACTATGAAAATTTTGATTACAAAGGCTTGGAAAGAAAACTAATTTTTTTATGCTATCAATAAAATGTATTCACCAGATGAAAATGAGTTTATTACTATTAAGATATTGTTATAACAAAATGTTAATAAATGATGATTACCTTACGGTTATCATTCCTAACTTCTGATTAATGTATTCAAATTTATTAGAGGGTAATGAAATTTTGAAAATGTCAGCAATTTGATCTTGTGTTCCGATAAATTGCAGAATGATATCACTTTTAAGTCTATGATCCCTTATAAAGTGATGCCTAATATCTATGTGATTTGCATGAAAGTGATGTGCAGGGTTTTTACTAAGGGAAATGGCACTTGTGTTATCACACAAAATTTGAGTCTTAGTAAAACTCAAGCCATAATATGTGAGTGTGGGTTGCATCCACAACACTTGAGCACAACAACTTCCAGCTGCTACATATTCATCTTCAGGAGTGGAGAGTTCTACTGAGTGTTTCTTCTTGCAGGACCATGAAACTAATGAATTTCCTATGAAATGACAAGTTCTGGATGTACTCTTTCTATCCATTCTACGTCCACCAAAGTCAGCATCTGAAATGATTTTTAAGATAAAATCATTTCCAGAGGTATAAAATAATCCTAGATCCATGGTTCCCTTTATGTAGTGAAAAATTATTTTCTCTACCTTTAAATGAGATTCCTTAGGATTGGATTGATATCTTGCACATAAGCATACAGAAAACATTAAGTCGGGTTGACTAGCTGTCAAGTAATGTAGGCTTCCTATCATACCTCTAAAAGATGTTTGATCTACTGGTTTCCCAGCTTCATCAAGATCAAGTGTGTTTGAGGTACCAATGGGAGTTCTAATTCTTTTAGTTATTTCAAATCCATTGTTTTTAAGAAGATCTTTAATATACTTATGTTGGGATTCGTAGATTCCTTCTGGTTTTTGAGAAATTTGAAAACCAAGGAAAAATGCTAAGTCACCCATCATTATCATTTCGAACACAAATTTCATTAGATCCAAAAAATAATCAGTTAATTATTTCTAAGGTGAACCAAATATAATGTCATCAACATAAATTTGAACAATCAAAACAATTTTCTTAAGTTTCTTTATAAAAAGGGTTGGATCTACATTTCCTTTAACATACTTATTTTGAAGAAAAAATCTTGTAAGTCTATCATACCAAGCTCGTGGGGCTTGTTTAAGGACATAAAAAGCTTTGGTAAGTCTAAAAACATAATTAGGATGTTTTGTATCTTCAAATCCAGAAGGTTGTTCAACAAAAAAATCCTCTTGAACAAAACTGTTAAGAAAAGGACATTTCACATCCATTTGAATAAGTATAAAATTAAAGAATGCTACAAAGTCTAGTAAGATATGAATAGATTCAAGTCTATCTACTGGATCATAGGTTTCTTCATAGTCTATTCCCTCTTATTGATTATAGCCCTTAGCAACTAATCTGGATTTATTTATCTCTATGACTCCATTTTCATCACACTTATTTCTAAAGACCCATTTTACTCCAATAACAGAAGTTTCCTTAGGTCTTTCAACCAAGGTCTAGACTTTGTTCCTTTCGAATTCATTTAGCTCATCCTGCATGGCTTTGATCCAATCATCATCACCAAAAGCTTAATCAATGATTTTTGGTTCTAATTGGGAAAGAAATTCAAGATATTCTACTTAATTCTTGAAGGAACATCTAGTCATTACAGGTTTATTTACATCACCAATGACTCTATCACTAGGATGATTCTTTAGAAACATCTGATTCGGGTTTTGTAAAACCTATTCTTGAACATAGGGTAGAAAGTCTTCTGGGTTAAATGTTTCATAAATATCTTCTTGAACATTTTCATTATCAGAAGGATCATCTATCGAAGAATGATAATCAGTTTTTGAAAACACATCTGAAGATGTAGGTTGGGATGGTTTAAAAAAAGGGTAAGATTCATCAAATTTTACGTGCACTATTTCTTCAATAGTACATGTGTATTTAATGAAAAATCTATAAGCCTTAGAAGTTGTGGAGTAGCCTATGAAAATTCCTTCATCAGATTTTGGTGTGATTTTGTGTATATTTTCTTTAGTATTCAGGATGAATGCCTTGAAACAAAAAACATTGAGTTAGGAAAGTCTTGGTTTTCTACCATTCCATAACTCATAAGGAGTTTTATTAAGAAAAGGTCTAATAAAAAATTGATTTATAGTATAACAAACAATACTTACAACTTCAGCCCAAAAATGTCTATGTATAGAATATTCACCCAATTTGGTTCTAGTTATCTCTTGAAGAATTATATTTATTCTTTTAACTACACCATTTTGTTGAGGGGTTCTAGGTGTTGAAAAGTTGTGAGTTATAACTTTTCTAATACAAAATGATTCAAAATCAGAATTTTGAAATTCTCCTCCATGATCACCATGAATAGTTTTTAGTGGAAGGTTTTTCTCATTTTTTACTTGGGCTCTCAAACTTTTGCAATAAGAAAAGATTCAAACTTCTTTGCTAGAAAATAGAGCCATGTAAATCTATTGTAATCATCAACTAGAACAAACACATAATATTTGTCTCCAATGCTTCCAGTTTGTATTAGACTGAAAAGATCCATGTGCACCAACTGTAATTCATCAGTTGTTGAGACATCACCGATTGATTTAAAACTAGATTTATATTGTTTTCTATGTTGAAAATGATCACAGACTTTAGAAGAATCAAATCTAAGATCTGGTAGATCCTTAACTAAACCATTCTTAGAATGTTTTCATAAGTTTATAAGGTTACAATGACCTATCCTTCTATCCCATAACCAAGAGTGATCTTCCATTACACTAAGGAAAGGTAAGTCTTGGTCCCTAAGGTTTTCTACGTTCAATGTGTAAACATTATCTTACCTATGTGCAGAAAGAATAAAATATTCCATGGAATTGTGTACTAAGAACTTATCATTCCTAAAATTCACAAGGTATCCTTTATCAGATAATTGACTTATTCTAATGAGGTTATGCTTAAGAACCAAAAAAAACAAAACATTTGAAATCAAAGTTTTACCAAGAAGAACAATATTACCAATGCCAATAATTTCTCCCTGAGCATTATCTACGAAAGATACTTTTCCTCATTTCTTCTTGATAATCTTTTTGAAATAGTTTTGTTACCAATTATTTGTTGTTGGTACTTCCTTTATATTCTTGAAAATGAGAAACAATCTAGGTTTTCAGAATCCAGATTTCGTGGATCTGAGATTTTCAGATAACAAAATTTTGGGTATCCAAATTTTTTTAGAGAAATATTCTTTATGAAACCCAAGATATTGATCTTTTTTCAATGAAATTTTTTTCTTACAATTCCCACCACCTTGACACTTAGTGAAAAAAGTGTCTCTAGAAGGAACAAAATAGTTGTTTTTGAAAACTAGTTTTTGGTGAGTATAACCCAATCTAGTAGTGTTTCCATGAGGTTTAATTTGAGAATACATCTTGTCAAAAATTTTCTTTCCTAGAAGTCAATTTTGCAAGAAGTTTCTTTAGAGAAAAAATTTCAGATTTTAGTCTCATGACCCAATTCCTATCCTCAGGTATCATTTCCTTAGATTTAGATTTTTCCTAAAAAAATTTCATCTTTAAAATAGCATTCTTAAGATCTTTAGAAAGGTATTCCTTATCAGAATTTTCTTTCTCAAGGTCTTTAGAATGTTTTTTAAAAGCTCTTCTTTATCTTTAAGATCTGAATAAAGATAAAAAATCTCTTTTATAAGAACTTCATCCCTAGTATTTTCCTTGTCTAATTTCTTATAAATTTTAGAATTTTTTTCTTCAAGTATCATGGAAAATCTAGATATTTCTTCATATAAAGGTTCTTAATTTTTTGAGGATGAAGTATCTTCAATAGAATTACTATTTTTGGAATAGTAATTCTTATCAAGAGATAAATTTGTTAAAGCCTGGGCAGAGTGTTACTTGGACATAAGACATTTATGTGGAAAAGAAGTATTAGAAATTAATACCATATTTTTCTGAGCCGATGAATCATATTATGATGATTCACTTTCTGAAGAGTCTCCACAGTTAGCACTCCAAGTAGTATTAGCTTTCAGACTTTTCTTAGCTATGTATTTGTTGAACTTCTTCCTATTCCTATCAGAATGCCTCTCTTTTCTTTCTTTCTTTTTAAGCATAGGGAAATCAGGTTGTATGTGTCCTCTTATCTTGAATTCATAACATGTGACCTCTGAATCTTTCTTATCTTTCCATTAATTTTTATTATACATGGATTGGAAATTTCTTTGACCAGCTATCTTGTTCATTCTTCGAGCAAGATTTTCTAATTCGTTTTCTGAGACATCACTCTCACGAGATTCGGATTGGATTGTAACCTTCTTAGACATGGATCTAGTTACTCTCTCAAGAGTCTTAGCTTTCATGTGATTTGATGTTGTAGTAAAAGCAATAGTACCATTCCCATTCTTCTTTTTGATTTTTTCAGCATCTCTCTTCATCCTTGTTTCACGTTGAAGAATAGTTTCAAATAATTCATCAAGAGAAATTTGAGTAACCATCCTATTCTCATCAATAGATTTCCTATTTAATTCCCACTCATTGGGAATAATATCAATAAGCTTGTCAAACATAGCTTCATCATACAGACCTTTCTCTCCCATAGATTGTAAGCTGTTCACGATAGTCATAAATCGTTGTTTCACTTGGCTTAATGGTTCTCCATAAGGAAAATTAAAACGATGATACTCAGCTCTGAACATATCTCTTCTAGTCTCTATGACTTTGGATATACCAAAATGAGTAACTTCAAGTTTCTTCCATATACAGTTTGCTGTTTCACATGAAGAAATTTGGCTATATATGTTCCTAGTCATTGAACATAGTAGAGTATTACATACCTTATAGTTTAATTGATAATCATGCTTATCTTTGTTGGTGAAAGCAATAACTTCCTTATCAGTAATTTCATAACCTCCAGTAAGCATAACAAAGTTATCTACCCCAGTTTTGATAACAAAAGTCTTCATTCGATCTCTCTAATATTCATATTCATCGCCATAAAAAATTGGTGGACTTGTACGATTTAGGTTGTCGATGGAACTAACATTTAAACCTTCCATCCTAAAGAGAATCTTTCTACACAAAAAAATTGTTAATAACAAAAGTTCAGATTCATGAAAAATATTCTAGAGAATGGAAACTATAGAATAATGAAACAAAAACTGAGCAAGAAAAATATATATGTTAGTATAAGTATTTAAGAAACCCCCTATGATACCAAATGTAAGATTGGTATAGAGTATGAGGTTTCTAACCTTGGATACCAGTTGTAGGATCGAAATAACGATGTAGACGCTCAATATACAAGAGGGGGTGAATTGTAAAATTTAAAAATTTCCATAAATAAGAAAAGATCCAAATTTAACAAGGTTAAACTAAGAAAATTCAAAACACCTCTAATAAGCAATGAATGATTGAGAAAAAGTATGAAGTTACAAACATCTAATTCTAAGAACCTTCTTAAATCTAGAAAGTGATTTCGAAAACAGGTTCCTGAAATATGGATCCAGAAATTGAAACTTAATCAATGTTTACAATATGAGATTCTACCTTATAGCATATAGAATCTAAATTAATCAGAGTACAAGTGTAAAGAAATATAATAAGATTATACTTTCCTTACAATATGAAAAGCAGCAGAAAAACAAGTAGTAAAACTTCAAGTAACAAGATATAAATCTATTAACCCAAAGAGAAGGATATCCAACAACCTTGGATAAAGGTCCCTCGATTTATGCTTTCAAGAAAGTATGTCTTACCCACACTAGGGTAAGCCCTTGATACGATGATCAGAGTCTCTGTCTTGCAATCACCGCAAGCCCTCAACTTCAAGGTAGTTGGAACCTCTGTCTTCCTCAGCAAGGAAGCCCTCGAAATTCAAGGAAGTTGGCACCTTTGTCTTCTTATCCAAGGAAGCCCTCACCTTCAAGGTAGTTGGAACCTCAATCTTCCAATCCCCGGAAGCCCTCAAATGTAATCACCAACATTCAGAGTCGCATGAAGAAATCTAAATGAGCATTTCAGTATGCACAAGGCATGAAAATATTATCTATCTAGAAATCACCATAACAGCGTGTGGTGTCTAGAGTGATCAACTTGTTCAAGTGTCATGAGCTCTTTTAAATGAGATCCTATTTATAGGCTCGGTTTGAACGATCAGATTCCTCCTCCATTGGTCATATTTTCAATAAATTTCGGAGGGTCCTGTACACATGTAACTTAACCAACGGTTAGATAGAAAAGGAATGGATGACATCATTTTATAAAAAAACATGTCTTAGTGAAAGCATGTCATCATTTTATAATGAAGCGAGTGTAAGAATAAGAAAAACTATAGTTCAGAATGTAAGAAAATAAAAGATTGTAGTCTAACCAAAAAGGAATTAAGAGTCTATAATAATGAGATATTCGGATTCTATTTTATAGGAATTCGGAACATGAATTCTATAGAAATCCGGAGTCTGAATTTCTATGAAAATTCGGTGTCTGATTTCACCAGAGTTTAGAATCTGAACTTACAGAATTCAGAGTCGAACTCATAAAAGTACAGAGTCAAACTCATAAATGTTTGGAGTTGAACTAGTAAAATATCGGAGTCGAACTAGTAAATGTTCATAGTCGAACACATAAAAGTTTGGAGTCGAACTTTGTTAGAGTTCGTATCCAGAATTCAGAATGGAACGATATGAGAGTTCGTATCCAGAATTCGGAATGGAAATTTATAAGAGTTCGTATCCAGAATTCGGAGTTAAACTTTGTCAGAGTTCATATCCGGAATTTGGAATGGAACTTAATTACTGTTCATATCCAGAATTCAGAGTGGAACTTCATTTCAGATCACATCCAAAATTCGAGTGGGACTTCATTACAGTTCACATCCAGAATTCGGATCCTAAAACAAAATTCTTCATATCTTAGCATTATATGATTCTGAGTTTTTGGGTATTAATCCGATTTTTACAATTAAGAAAAATATTGATATGTATAAGGTAATCTATGTTAGGGTAAAATTACTTAAGGAGGGAAATTTTCCTTATAGAAGTATAACATAGATTTTCTTATGTAAAATATGTTTGTGATTTTCAAAATAAGAAGGAATGGAAAAGTCAAAAATAAAACCTTATTGACTCAACATGTTATTAATATATTTAATTATTGGAATGAAGTTATATTTTATAAAGAATCATGTATCATTTGATGATAAAAACATTTGAGAACAATCATAAGAGGAGATAGATCTTGTGGTAATTTTTCCTTAATTTAGGAAATTATTAATTTTTTTATAAGAGTGATGTAGATGAATATATGTTTAGTAATAAAAAAATTTCTAGATAAAATTTAATTATAATTCCTATATAATTTCCAGAGATATATTATGCACTAATGAAAATAATTGAAGATATAATTTTGAGACATTACACAAGGGAATGATGGTTATTGGATGTTACATAAGAGTAGATATTCAGTCCACTAGACCACATGATTTTATATATTCATATTTGTGTGGAATAATGATACATCAATTAAAAAGAGTGATTTTAACTTTATCAATTCTATTAATTAGTTTTCTCTAATTACTAATGTAATATTTAATAATTGGAAATTTAATGACATGAATAAATTTTCAATATTCGAAAGAGAAGCTAATGTACAGGTTGGAGATAAATTTTAATGATAAAAATAGATAATAGAACAGACTTCAGAAGTAATTCATTTGAGTCTTACTAAAAAAACATGTAATTTAAATCATTTTTAATTCCATTACACTATTTAGATAAATGGTGGTTCTGAATGAAAAAATAAAATATTCAACTATATGGGAAGAAATATTCTTGTTAAAAACAAACATGAAATGTTCTATGGATGATATATTGTAATTAAAATTGTGAGTATTAAGAAAAATTGATACAATACTAACAAATGAATCATTTTGAATTGATCTATAAAATTAATCACATCATATAACATTGCACAATGTTCTTTTCCATGCATAATAAAGATAAAAATCATATTTTGATCATTATGATAAAAAAATAAGGCAAAGGGGTATTCATGGGATATAAAAACTACATGGGGATATACAAATTCTAGAATAAATTACTAAAGAAAATTATAGATTTTTTTTATGTGTGTGTCCTTGAAAATTTTCTCTAATTAATATCTATATGTAAATGTGTTTTTGATGAAACAATAACATATAAGTCATTAAATTATGAAAACATCAGAGAAAAGAAATATGTCCCTGATCCTATTTTTTTTGTAAATAGCGACAATTTTTGTGATTATATTTATATTAGGGAATGTAAAAATTTTTATATGGTATGAAAATTGGTTGTATTGGAAAGTACTATTGAAAAATAGGATTCTCCAATGAAATTGGGAAGAAATTTGAGTCTTGAAAACATAATGATGCTTTTCTCACAGGCTGAGCTTAAAACAGTTTTAGATAGTCTTTATCATATGGGGTGGATATATGTAATGGATGATGAGTTGGATTATATTGAGAAAAATAACATTTGAGATATTTTTCATATACCATATGGAAATACATTACTTGGAAATAAAATGGTGTTAAGAAATAAACTCAATGAGAAGGGATGATCTCAAATAATGACGATATATTAGTATAAGAGGGTGATAATCAATGGAAAGTGTTTATTTTCTAGAATTATTCTCTTCAATTGATGTATATTTATCCAATTTCATATTATTGGGTGTCAAAACAGTAATAAATTTTATAGTACATAGGATGCGTAAAAAAGAGGGCTTTATAAATGGAGATATTAAAAATTAAATTTTCTTTCAGAAACCTAGAGGATTAATTTTTGATAATTATTGAACTATAATATGTATGTTCATGAAATCATTTTTTTGGTTGAATAAGACCCTCATAGTGCAAAAATAAAAATAATATTTTTTAGAGAAAGATTTTATTTTTCAAAAGAAAATTATTATAATGAAAAATATACGAATGAAGTGAGAAGATGTACCATATTTTCCATCATTTATGTTGATGATATAATTTTTAGTGAGGGGTAATGTCAATGATTTTATATTTTTGAAAAACAGAATATGGATTTTTTATTTCATTTCTTGAAGATATTTATTTTCCTTTGAAATTACATATTAAAAAATGAAGTTGTATCTTCCTATTATATTTGCGGTATGTTAAGAAATTATTAATGAAATTTCTCATTGAATTTTCAAAGTATATGAACACGTCCATTATAGTTGTGTGAAATATAGAAATGATAAATTGGGTAAAGTGGTAATTAAAAGTACAACCTTTTGTTAATTAGAAAAGTTACATATATTATTGAATCAAGGAAATTTATTTTTTTTAGAATTATATTTATGTGTTTTATATTTGAGTGATCTAAAGTATTCATACATGATTGGTACAAGATGAATTCATAGGTATTTCAATGGGACATCAAATTATATATTGATATTTTAATGAAGTGGATAAATGAAGTTACTCAAGTTTAGTAATTGTGAAAAGGATATGGATTAAAAGGATCTAAAACTAGTATTTAGATGTGATTTTTTCTTTTGAGATAATTTTGGTGAGATGTCATTGTACCAAAAAATGTTTAGTCACTTTATGTATAATAGAATAAATATATGATTCTTCTACTCATGAATGTGATCATATTATGTATATTACAGTTAAATTATAGGGTTAGAAGGTCATATTCAACAAAACCAAAAGACTACATATAATACTAAGAGTTTTATTTATATTTCTAAAAATATATAGAAACCTTCAATGTCCAAACATATTGATATTAAATATAATTTCATCATGGAAAAATTAGTTATTATAGATGTCATATTAGATCATATGTCAACAAAGATAATATTTTTCTTATATTAAAAATATATATTCAAAGGAAATTATTTAATGAATTAAGGCTGAAAATATATGTTTATCCTTATGTTTTGGATTTACCCCCAATATATATTAAATTTTGTTATTAAATAGAGAGGAATGGTGCATAAATTAGTAATTTATCAATTATGAATATATTTTTTTGGTCACAATAAAAAGAGAGAGAAATTTTAATTGATCATATTTAGGTGGAGAAAATAAAAATTATAGGCATAATATTTATTTTCACTAAGGGATCATAATCTCTAAGGAAAATATTTATCTAGGAGTGTGATTTTAGGGCCTTCTATTTTTTAAATCTTAGGTCATGCTTACATGTTGAAACGTGAATGGTGTTTTTTATTAATAATACATATATAAGTGGATTAAATAACTCATAGATCATAATTATTGAAAGTAATTTGTTTTTTGATAAATATATGATAATTTTTTTGGTTATTAATTTCCAGATAGATGAATTTTTAAGTATGAGGTGATATAATTCTTGACATATGATTTGAAAATGTTTTGAATAATTTTTCGTAAAATATAATACATCCATTGAAATAATATTGGATTATAGGATTTTCAAGTCAATGCTATGATTTTAAGTGATATTTAATATCTATTACCAATTCCATAGCCCCACTATTTTTTTTAAAATTTATTATGGAGAAAATTTAAGAGTTATTTATTCAATAACAAGATTTACTTAGACTATAATTATTAGTTTTCACAAGGAAAATATCATTTTTTTGAGTTGTGTATAAAATGAATGTAATTATATAAAATTTATTTATGAAAAAAACATTCATTCAATATTTGAGGCATCCATGAGTATAGTAAATACCAAAAATTCAGATTATCTGAGAAGAAATTTTCAAGTGATGATATATTGATATTTAAATTGATTAAATATAAAATTATTTTGATAAATACTATGCTTTATGTTTTTTTTTGAATTTATGAAGTTACTAGAATCCGACATCTAATCCGAATGTAATTTAGAAGACAAAGAAAAATCTTGTAGAATCATAGGTTAAGACAACTAATGATGATAAATATAAGTTATTTCTATCAATAATTATCAAATGGGTAAAAATTATTGATATTTATAAGAATAACTATTCTTTATGTAATAGTCTTATGTGGGGTGAAGATTACATAGGGTATGTAACATCATCATGGTTTACAAGAAAAAAAATCCACATATGAATGTATTGAGTAAAAGAATCAATTATATATTAAATATATAAATATATAAGAGATATGTAAAGATCCAAAGTCTACAAAATTTTTGGATAAAGAGTTTATTGAGTCCCGTTGAATAGAAATTGAGGCTTGTGGGAGGTGAGGAATTTCAAGAAAACAAGAAATGAATAGCACATGAAGATTTGAAATGGATTAAATTATAACACATACCATTAAATGGTATAAATATAACCACAATAAAATATGAGGTGATCAAAATAAAACATCGTCAATATTTTTTCTATATATAGTTAGAGTTTGAACCATGAGTTTCAGAAATATGAGTTAAAAATGGTAGGGGAAGAAATATTTTTAGTTCTTTTTAAAAGATCCAAATATATAACACCTATGTTCTTTATTATTGTTATGTGTAAAGGGTAATGGTAGTTATGAGTTTTATAAAAAAATTATGATTGAAATATTTCTCAAGGAATTATAATATAATTTATTTTAATTCAATTTTATGGTGATGGTGTTGAAAAGTGGTTTAAAGTTCAATATATCAAATATTGTATTCATTATTTAAGCTATGATTTGTGGAATATGTGTAGGCCATAGATGTTGAAATTCATAGTGGATTTAATGATAGTATGGTTAAATATAATCTAATTAATTGAATGTGGTTGAAAGAGAATTAATGTTTGGATAATATACTTAACTTGGAGATTTATTTTATCAAAGTATTATAAATACTATAATGAAAAAACATTATTTAAAAAATGATACTATTAATATTGAGAGTATAATTAAAATAAATATAGACCTATAATTTACAAAATATCTTTGTTTTTAATGAATTGGAAAATATATTCCATGATAGTTCGATGTGATAAATGATGGGTATAAATTATTAAAAATATATCGTCATTGAGAAGGATGCAAGTAGAGTTTTGGTAACTGATGTTTCAGGCTAAGAGTTTCCAAAATTATAATTATGAGAAAAATATATTTTCATGGAATTCAAATTCTTATGAAAATATTATATTTTTCTCTAAAGAAGTTGAAGGATAAAGAGAACTTTTTAATCTAATTTTTTTAATTATAATAAGTGAAATTTACTATAAAATTCAACAGGGTGATTTTTGTCTTTATCATAACCTTTAAATAGGTTTTCTTAGATATCATTTTGTATTTAATTATAATATACAGTGATATTATATATATCTTAATGAAAATTAATGTAAGTAAAAGTCAGTACCGACATTGCGACAAAACCATATAAAAACCTACAATCTGTGGGCACAAAATTAATATAATTTCATAATGTTAAGGTAGAGATAAAAGTATGGGAGGAAAAAAACCCCAAAAATTATTATGGATCATTTCTTGTAAATACCATGATCACAATAGCCCAGATCTCATGCCTTAATTTATTAAATTGTCATAATAAACTTGGTATTCACATCCCGAAATACTGAGAAGTTTATTATATTTTGAAATTTATATACAATCATATGTATTAAATTACCACTTTAAATGAAATAAAACATAGTAACTTTATTTGGAACATCCATAAACTTCTAGATTACCCATGCAGGTTATTCATAACATACATCATCACATCATGGGAAAAATTAATCATAATAAAGGGGTGATCCATGATTCTTATTAGGGGTAAAAAAATTAATCATAAGCAATAATATACAAAAATAATAATTCTAGGTGAATTTGTAATAACACATTACATTTAAACAAAAACATTAACATAATATGTAATGAATAAAAGCCGATTAAAATAATTCCATATAAATAATTATGAGGGAATAAAATTTAAAAATGGATATTATACTAGTATAATAATCTTATTGATGATCAATTACTAATATCATAATTATGGAATGAAAAATTATGGATATCTAAAGCATACAGTCAAAGAATTACCAAGACATCTGCAAATAAATGGGTAAGGACTATGCCAAATCCAAATCTATTTTACCTCATAAGACCTACCCATATTTATAGAGGCTATAGTGGGGCCCACATTTTAATTAATAAATCTAATTAATTCCCTATATGAAGGGGTGAATCATAAATAGTATATAAATAACTTTCTCCAATTAGTAAACAGAATAAATAACCATCTTATGTATTATAGTGAATGAATTCAAGATATCACATACATAGTCCAACTTATCCTACCATTTAATAGTATATGGTTGATTATATGATAAAATATCAGTTATAAATAATCATAACACTAAACTGAGTTTATTGAAATATATGAAACATACATAATAAAATCATCATGGAATTCGTGGGAGAAATTCAAATTTTACTTTACAAAGAAGTGTTTTTTTGGAAAATTATTGGTTTTTATCATAAAATCATTTTATAACCATGTATATCCCACAAAATAGGAGTTTGGTGCAATGAAAGTTTTTTGAGGCATAAAATTTGTTCAATTGATATGAGCACATGTAAATTTTTTTATTAATAAACATTTGAAATAGGAAAATTTAGTTCAGTTAAAGTGAAAATATAAAGGATTCTTTATTGAAGTCAAGGAATACTTGTTTACATAGAACTAGAAAAGAGATACGATAATTTTTAATGATAAAATGGGTGGTTTTATAAAAATATTTATGTCTTAAAATAATTATTGGAGCATAAATGAAAATGGGAATAAAATTTGGGACGTACCCTTTCATTGGGCATATTATCGGGAGAAATTGAAATGGAATCATTATAAAAGAAGTATTTACCCAAAAAAGAAATAAAAATTGTGAGAGGAAAATATATATAGAATATAGACCCTTAATATAAGAGGATTAAATAATAATAATTATGAATTACAATGATTTAAAGAGAGAGAAAGTGTATCCTGAAAGAAAATAGAAGTTCTGGAAGAAACCCTAACCATATGTCTGAAAGTTTTTTGCAGTTTTACTTACTATATAGGATAATGAAAATAGATTTATTAATAATTTAATTATGAAAAAAATAATAATTTATTTGTTTATTATAATATTATTAAGTTCATTTATGGCCTTCTTGATGTGTTATAATATTAAATTTCATCATTTAGGTGTGTTTTTTTCCTTGGTTTTCAGGATTGGTTCACTTATATACACGTAAGAAAGATCATGTGTAATGTAAAATAGTTATCCATAATTGAAATAAAATGTATCTAATGAAATTTCATGGTATTTAATGTAATTATATATATATATTCAAAATATGTGGAAAATTCTTAAAATAAATCATTAATGATAACCATTTAGATCTTTTGGCATTTTTTCGATCATAACAATCTTGTTTGGACTTATGAATTATTATTATGTAAATATTCTAGTTCCAGAACATTTAAAATGTTTTATTACATATATTATTTCATTTTGTACCCATAAGAAATATTTTATGACTATACTTGGTCAAGTAATTGAAGAAGGAAAACTTGTCGTCCATGAGGGCCGTAAATCTGAACCTTATGAAAGATGTTTTCATTTTTAGAATAAAGGATGAAGATAAACTGATTGATGGAGGATATACCACTATCATAATAAAAATTTCATATATAAAAAATACTATAATGGTAAATAAATTTTGGATAGAGGAAGTAAGTAAAGGGTACAAAAAGAGAAAATATCAAAAGAAAATTAAAAGAACGATATAGTATTTTACCTCTTGAATTCCTATCCTTAAAAACCTCCTTAAGAAACATTGAATTTTCATTTTTGTGATACCAAAAAGACTAGGATGTTAGATGTTTTTTGGGAGTGGTATTTAGAAGAAATTTGACATGCATAAAGGCGCTGTAGTTGTGAGGAGAAGAGTTGGTGAGGGGTGGTATATATAGTGTAGGAGAGGGATTTTTATTAGAATATTCATTAGTTTATTATATTAGATCATGAATATAACTTTATTTAATAGTATCACTAAATATATTAAAATAATAAGTTAAGTATCATATCATGGGCTTATATCATCCATACATCATTTATGACTCAATTAATCATATATTTGTTAAATAAAGTAAATCATCGTGATTCACCCTTCATAAAAAATATCTAATTAATAAAAAACTTAAAAATACACCCTAAACATTTTTGATGTGTGGAATTTAAAATAGAACTCCATTTTTTGAAAATAATATTATAAATATGAGAAATATAATTTTTAAATGACGTCATCCTTTACTAAAAAAATAATGATTTAATATTAAAATGGATTTTATGGCACATTAAAAACTCAATTATGGTCTTATAAAATTATATTTTATTCATAAGTATATAAGATATTAATTTATGATTCTATTTCATGAAAATAAATTATTTATTAAATCATTCTATTAATAATAATATTATAAATAAAAATTTATTTTTCATAAAAAATTGAACACTTAACATGTCATTTTTAAAATATTTATTTACTTATTACATGATATAAGTATATTATATTTTCATTAATAAGGCACCAAAATTTTATATACACTTTTATAGTTTATGTTTCTATTATATGTTTTCATATACTATTCTTAATGGACACATTACTATTCAATATGTCTTATATGATAGTATATTATGGTTTTAAACATGGTTTTCATTAAGGAATAAACTATAAAAGAAATTAAATTTTAAAATATACATACCATAAAATATTAGTGTGTTGCATTCTCACATCATTAAAAAAAGTGTTCATCCACGAAATTTTCATAATGTCACCTCATATAAGGATTTGGGTAGTTCTTAATCATAAATATTTCTAGTTCCCGCATCGCCTCTGGATACGTAATCAGTATTTTTCCACTTCATATTATCCCACAAGAACATTTCCTTAAAATATTAATTCATATTTTTGATAGTAGGTTTTATAGAGGAATTTGTGCTATAGGTATCATCCCATAAATCCATTTTTTGCTAGGGTATAATCCACATCCCAAAATACAGAAATCCATCCTGACACACAAGGTTTAGAAAATTCTCATGATTCAAACCAATAATTTTTATTTGTAAATTATCATCACCAGACCATAAAATTTTAATGTTTCAAAAAATTATGGTTGGTCAACTAATTTAAAATTTTATGATCTTAATCCTTCCATGATAAATCCCATATAAATATTTTGTTGATCCATGGACACAAGATCCTTGTCAATCTTCATTTTGTTTAAAACACTAGGATTTTTCCTTATCAATGAATATTCTAACTTATTCTCATTTCCTAGGTGGTAGTGTATTGAAAAATAATAATCCATTAGTAGCTAAATCCATCTTAATTGCCTAATATTTATTTCATTATATGGGAATACATATTTCATACTCTTTTAATCTGTATATAAATCATATATTTCAACATAGAGGTATTTTATTCATATCTTCTTATAAAATTTTACATCCCATAACTCAGTATCATTAGTAAAATAGTTTTGTTCATGATTTTTTAATAGCCTTCATGAATATGAAACAACCTTATCATTCATCATAAGGAAAAATCAACACTCTTTCTTTGATTCATCACTATTAATCACAAATCCACAATTTACCCAAGATAGATTCAAGATTAGATATTTCAAGAACATCATCTTCAATTATCTAATTATTTTTTTAAATTTGTTTCCAAATAAAATCAACCCATTCATGAGTAATCCTGGTTAACATGTTATATAACAGCGAAACATTCTAAATGAAATGCTGATAGTAACATTATAATCTAATGAAACTAGGTACCTCAATTATTTTCATTAGTGTAGTCCATTCCTGAAAAACATTTTTTTTTGTAAAATATAAAATGAGACTCCCTTCAAATAGGTAGTATTTCCATGGAAATAAAATGTTTTATGCCATAATTCACACTTTCTATAAATCCCATAGAACATTTTTCTTCTATGGGTCTTCGGAATAATATGAAAGTGGTTCTTAAAGTCCTTGTAAATTTCATAATATATTAAGGTATAAATAATAATTAGAAAGAAAATATTCAATATATTTCTTGAACACCATATTCATTAAGTCCATAAAAACATAGGGTTTAATAGTTAATTCAAATTGAACTACTATTGAATCTCAATGTTCATAACTAGTTCAGAGTTCTACCATTGTAATATATTCTTTCCTCACATGAAATTTATGATATCTAGATCAATGTTTTATATTTATAAAATACACAGCTCAATCATTTTGGAAATATAAATAATAAATGGGAGGCATATGATAATTTTTCTTTATTATAATAGCATTGATATCTATATAGTCATTATACAACCCCATGGATCCATATATCTTCTTAAAAAAGAGAACATGGCCTCCCCATGGAGAAACACTAGGGTGAATAAATCCATTATCACCCAAATCCTTTATTTTTTATTCATCTATACTAATTCCACATAGACTATTATTTATTTAGTCTTTGATATGGGCCATTCATTAGGGATTAAATCTATAGAAAAGTCAAATTTCTACTCTAAAGGATGTCTATCCTATGGAAATACTTTAATGTATTCATGTACTATAGGTATTTCCTCAATTTGACGATTTATTTCCTTTTCTATAGATGATTTTTTCTCTTTATCCATAATAATTTAATTTAGAAGATATATTGGAGGTGGATCTAGATATGAATTAGATGATGAAGTATCCATTATAAAGATGAGAAATTCCCTAACATTATTAAAAAATCATAATTCCATACTCATCAAAAATAATTTTTTCATTATATTTAGAAGGATAGTCCTTACCTAGGATTATATCAAAATAAAACAGGGCTATATTGATAAAATCACAAATTAGAACAATTTTATGTGTCATAATAGGAACAACGTTACATATATTTTTTGCAAAAATGTTTTCACTATTAGTTTTTACTAAAAACTACATTTTTTAGGTGAAATGGAAATATTTAATTGTTAATGAAAACTAGGAAGATATAAAGTAATTATATGATATAGAATCATATAAATATTTAGATAAATCGGTTAAGATGAAAAATTTACCTTCCAGCAGGTCATTTGGAACTTCAACCTTAGTAGTTGTGATTGTACAAGCTTTTCCATGAACCCATGACCTTTTCTAAGAACTGTTTCATAAAAGCTTTGGATAATCATTTTCATAGTGTTCCATCTCCATACAATTGTACATTAGTCATAGAAATCATCTTTTTATCCCTTTATATCCTGAGACGTGTGGCCTATTTCACCAGTCCTTTAGAAAACACATTTTCCATTTAAGAAGGCACGTGGTTGTTTCCTTCCACAAGTATCGTACATTGATAAATTCCATATTTTATTATTAACATTTTACATTGTTTTCTCTGCCAACATATTTTTATATCATTTTCCCATAAATTCATAAGGCATGGAGAATTATTTCTCTATCTTGATATCACATGAGAATATATCATTGTATTATGAGAAATTTTAGGAGACTAGTTTCCTTCAGAGGAATGGTCTTAACCAATCGAATAATCGATCAATATATCTCATTTGATTACATATGTAATACATAACATGAATTACTAAAAATGTAATTTTGGTTTTATAGTGGGAAATGTCTTCCTTCTCTTTTTGTATCAGACATAATAATTGTCGCTCCATATCAACTCACGATTCTTTAGGGAAATATTTTTATAAGAAAATTTCCTTAAAATCCTTCCATTCTGGATTTAAAATTTATTCTTCCTCAAATTTTTTAAATCAATGACCACATTTGATTAGATTTTCATAGGAGATGAAACACATCCATGATATCCTTCTCCCATTCATTACTTCCTAAAGAGATAACTATCTTATCTACGGATTCTAACCATTTCTCATCTTAAAATGGATCTAAAGCCGCATTGAATGATGGAGATTGTTGTTACATATAGAGGTATAACATTGTTCCACCATGATGTGGATCATGATTCTATTTATGGGTAAGGATATTTTTCATAACCTCATTCATAAATCACAATATAGCTATATGTTTCTCATAACGAGTTGATTCTCCTGCTCCAACCTCATTCTCTTTTATTGGAGGTAAATCCCTTAATAAAATATAATCATTGATATAGTTTCCATTACATCCACTAAGAACCATTTATAAACAATTTCACACACTAAATTTTATTAATAAATAAAATTAATAGTTTAATTCCTCTAATACATAAAATAAATTGAAAATTTTATACATATCTAATCTCATAATCATAAACATGGGTTCTTTGGGAACATGTTTACTTTTAAATCATTCTTAATAGTTATTATGGAAATTGAGAATTATCTTATGTTTATCACTTGGGAGTATTAAAGCAGGTACACAATAAATCTCGTTATCATGTTTCATGTTTTAATGGGTTAGGTTCAATACAGCTTGTCAGAGTCGTTACATGTATATCAAATTTTAGGCATATCCATTCCCATTTATTTTATCTATATATAGATTTATTTATTTGGAAAATCCATATAATCAAGAGTTTATCAAAATAGTTGGATGTTCTTATATGGTTATTCTAAACATCTGTCATAGGATTATATTCCCTAATCCTTGTTTCCAAAATCATGATTCCTAGTTATCAACTAAAATTCTTCTGATATGAAAGATAAATACCGCAACCCTAGTAGCCTAGAGCTGGGGCCATACAGTATTGCATTGGTATAATAAACAAGGAAGGAACATCCAGAAAGAATAAATAGTTTGTTATATTTAGAAAACAAGACACATACATATGTTTTACATTACGAATTGATATGAAATACCTCATAGTAAATTAATTGTAAACATCCATAAACTCTGTGATTTTCTAGAAATTTCATTAATAATATACATCTTCAAATCATGGGGACAAATAAAATAAAAGAAAGGGGTGATCCTAGATTCTTACTAAGGTTAAATAATAAAATAGAAGTAAATATATACATAAACAATAAGTAAAGGTGAATGTCTAACAACACATGTAATTATAACATAATCATGAACATAATATGGAAGGAATTAATGATGATAAAATTAATTCCATATAAATAATCATAAGAGAATAAAACTTAACAGTGAATTTTATAATAGTCAAATAATAAAATGGATAATGAATTAACAATATCATATTTAGGGAATTGATATTTTTTTACATAAAAAAAAATTTTAAGGGCTTTTCAAGACATCTAAATATATATGGTTAAGGACTAACCAAATCCATATCAGTTTTGGCAAATGAGAGCTACTGATGCATCGAGGGGATATAGAGGGACCAACCAAAAAAATATTTATTCTAATTAATTCCTCATTTGAATGGGGTGAACGATATATATATATATATATATATATATATATAATGTTAACCCATCATTAAACATAATCACTAACCATTCTGTGTAATATGGTGAATTGTAACCACATTTACCATCCTTAATCAAACTGTTCCAAACCCATTTAATAAAATATGGTAGATGATATCATAGTATATCAATTAAAATTAAGAAAACTATTTAATTGAGGGTGTCTAAATAGATGGAAATATATATATATATAATCACCAAGGAATTATTGAGAGAAATAATATTTTTTACTTTACAAAGAAGATTTATTATCGAAAATCATTTGTATTTGTCATAAAGTAATATTATAAAAGAATAATAACCAAGAAAAGAAAATTTAAGTAAAATTAAATTATGTTTTAGGTATATATAATGTCCAGCTATAATGGAAACTTTTAATTTTTTATGAATCTTTATAAATGGTGCACTTTAGTGTGGTTTACGAGAAAATATAAAATGGTATTTAAAGAAGACAATGCATAATTAATTATATAGATCCATAAAAGAGATAATAATTTTTTAGTGAAATAAATCGATTTTTTAGAATAATATTGGAGTCTTAAAATATATTATGTATTACACTTCAAAATTGGTATGAAATTAGGAATTAATATTTCATCGAGCATTATTATAAGGAGGAATTGAAAAGGGAACAATATAAAAAATGAATTTCCTCATTAAATAAAGAATAATTGAGAAAGATAAATATCATTAGAACATAAAAACATAGTATTATTACTAAATAATAATTATTAATTACATTTTTGTTAAGATATGGAATGTGTATCCCGAATGAAAATAGAGTTTCGTGAGGAAACCATTACCAGATGTCTGAAGGTGTTCTACAATTGTGCTTAATGACTTGGATAATGAAATTTGAATCAATAATAATTTAATTCAGAACCTATTAATAATTTATTTCAATAATTATAATTTTATTATGTTCATTTATGGACTTTTTGATGAGTTTGATGATTCAATTTCATTGTTCGAATGTGTTCATTTCCATGGTCTTAATGATTGGTTCACTTGTATACATGAAATTAAGATCATGTGAAATGGGAAATAGTTATCCATAATTGAAATTATAAGCTATTAATGAACATCATTGATATTTAATGGTATTGTATATAATTTTCGTCAAAAATATGAGGATTATTCAATAGATAATTTGTTAAAGATAATCGCTTATATTATTTTGCTGTTTTCAACCATCAGGGAATAGTTTTTTCTTATGAAATAATATTATATATACATAATGGTTATAAAATATTAAATAAGTATTATAACATATTTTAATGTATTTTTTACCCAAAAATTGGTTTTATAATCAACCTTGATGGAATAATTTAAAAACAAAAACTCATCATCCATGAGGGCAGTAAATTACCACCTCACATAAGATATTATCATTTTTTGAATAAATAATGGAAGTTAAAATAATTTACGAACTACATCGCATTATCAAAATAAAACTATAGTATATATAATACAAGTTATTTTTTATGCATTTTTTGATAGAATGGGTAATGAAAAATTGGAAAAGAAAAAAATTAAAGAGAATTAAAAAATTAAATGGGATTTCCCACCATGAATTACTCGCATTTAGAACCTCCATTACAAATATTGAAATGGTATTTTAATGATAAAATGAACACCATAATTTTGGGAGAGTTTTGAAAGACGAATTTTGTATAAATTGATGACGTTTAATGGTTTTAGAGCTGTGAGGAGAAGAGGTGATATTTATAGTATAGAAGGGGTATTTTTTGATTATTTTATCAATTAGGTTATTATTTTTGATTAAGTCTATCAAGTGTTTGAAAATAATTTTTAAATATATTAAAATAATAAATGATAGTTATAGAATATGGGATTACATTAAAAATACATAATCTATTACTCAATAATTCATGTAGTTGCTAAATCCCTTAAATTGCCATATTTCACTATTAAACAAAAATTAAACTATTTTTGAAAAATCCTAAAAAATTAACCCTAACCAGATTTTGATGTTTAGAAATAAAAAATGATATAAATTTTATGAATTAAATTTTATATATATTAAAAATATACTTTCAAAATAAATTAATCATTTACTCAAGAATTATAGATTTTAAAATTATAATGCATTTTAGTAAATTTAAAAAGTTAATTAAGGTCTCATAAAATTGAATTTAATCATAATAAAAAAATATTTATTTTTGAATATATTTACTGAGAAGACTTTTTCTATTATGTTATTTTCTTAATTATTAAATTGTAGTTAAAAATTTTGGTTTTTCAGAAATATTAAAATTAAATTTATCAATTTTGAAACATTTATTTAAATATTCTATGATATAAATATATTCTATTTTCATTTCTAAGATTCCTAAATTCTATCTACAATTTCATATGTGATGTTACTATTCTTTTGTTCATATAATATTCCAAATGGTCACATTACTATTTTTATTGTTATATTTAATACTATATTGCAGTTTTACACTCAGTGTTATGTGAAACAAAAATAATTGATGATTTTATATTTTAAAAGAGTCATAGCATATCAAATAAGGTTGTTTCATTTATGGATTTAATATACTATAAAATAATACCAACAATTAACTACCCTTTATAGGATATAACATTCTTTTTCACTTTAACCATGATGCATGAGTGAATGTGAGCACATGCTATGTGTGGTACCTATTTTATTTGATGATAGGGAATTGGATCTTGTGTAGGCCCACTGAGAATTTTTTGGGTTTTGGAATCTAGGAAGAATTGATAATAGTGTGGTTAAAAATACCCACTATGTCATTTACTAATCAAAGTAGAGTCATGGGACTTTATTGTGAATTAGTTTATTGATAAACCATTGAGAAAGGATAACATGATGATTCTATGATATTTTTATGAGAATGGTGGATCATGGTTGAGACGATTTTGGAAAGCTCCCCTCTAAGTTAAGATGAGGCATCTGAAGTATATAAGAGTATTGGGGTATAAATAAATATTGTTTTTTTACTTTATGTGTATTTCACTAGATGGAAAGAGCACGAATATGAAAAAGTTACTAATTTGTGATTTTGGAATGTATCAGAAATTATACATGAGGAGAAATGTAGTTGATTTTATATAATGGGGAGCGCAACATTTTCTATTTTATTTTTGGTTCTTTTTTAGAAGAAAATTTTATGGATGATGAGGATGAATTTTCTGATGACCCATGAACAGAAAGTGATTAGTGATTAAGGATGGTATATGGATTTGAGAGGGAACAACATGTCAAAACATTACATATAGTAATAGACATAGCATGGGTTGTGAGACTCAGTTTTCAATTTAAAGGCTGATAATAATGATGCTTATATGGTGGAGGAATCGTATTGGTTGCAGATATATGAATCTAGTGTTTTTATATTCATGAATTAGGAGAAACCCGTTGGTGGGAATTTTAGATTTCACAAGGGACCCGTGTGTAGTATGATCCTATTTTATTTTATTTTTTGGTTAGTAGACGATTATAAATTCATATTTGGCTTTGTATAAAGGATGAGTTTGTAATGGAAACATGATGGAGTTCATGTGATTTGAGAGTGTTTTGAGTCATAGATTCAATTTTTCTCTTGGTTAAAGTGTAATGGATTTTTCCAATAGGAAGAGACAGGACCACTAAAATACACTTTTTGTTGGGTTTGTACTTTTGTGTGGGTGTTTGGATGACATAATGATTCTCTTGTTGATTAAGTCATACTAATTCAGTTATCTGACGACAAGATAGTGGATGAAGTACAAAATGTTTTTGAGAGCATGGTCAAAGGATAAACTACATTTTCTTCAACGTGACAGGGTGTGTTGAGGAATGAAACAACATGATCATATTGATGGACCACTAGGGATGCGTTTTCGATAGATGATTCCCTGGGGGCCTCATTATAAGTAATTATCCTTTGTAACAGGTGTATTATAGTGGGGAGAACTAAAATATTATAGATGGATTTGCTTATATAAATTTTTTGTGTTTATATAAAAGGGTGTGATTAAGTTTCATCTTAGTGTTGTCGATAAGGTTGTGGGGGGACCATTTTTTTAAATAGTAAAACATATTGTATGTAGATGTGTCATGGAATCTCATTGAATATATGAGTGTATAATGTGGTATGTTTGTGGTTAATTTTGGAAAATGTTAGTATAGGATTAATTGTTGGTGGAATAATGATTCCTAATGGGTATAAGAATTCATATGGAGGGGATGATTTTGAAAACCGATATGTTAAATGGTTGTGAAATTTAGATGGAATAGGAATACCCCCCATAAGGGACTTTATAAGAATATTTAATCAAACTAGGATTTTTATATCTAGAACATTACCTGAAGAAGTATTTTTATTCCAATTATACTCTGATAGGTTTTAGAGTTCTTTAGTGAATATTATTGTGGTTTTGGGATATGAAATTTTCTTATTCTTTATGTTTTAATCTCATTACACTATGAAAAAAGATAGTTTCATGATGATGAGGGCTATAAAGGGACTATCACACTACAAAAGGGGAATGGTAACACAATGATTAGTGAATACATGGATTTTTGGATAAGGGGAAGACCCTTCCACATATGTTTTTTGACACATTTTCTTGGGGTTAGAAAACATTAATATTTTTTATAAAGGAAGTTCGGTTGTGTTTTGAATTCCTCCCATGGGTGATGTGTGATGGTTGGGAGGAAAGAGGTCATGTCATGTGATAGATCAAGGGGTTCTATTCCATGCGGAATAGGGAGACCACACCATGAAGTCCAAAGCCTCTCCTATAAAAGGGTAATCTCTTTTTGACCCATTTTAGATTCAATATGATTGATATTTGTAGGAGTTTAGAAAACATTATCTAGGTATTGGCCACACAATGTCCCAGTAGGGTCACAATGCAAGTGAACACCGAAGGCAATTTTCAAAACTAGGTTAGAACCATCAATTTGGGGTTATTCAACATTGGTTGTAGGTAAAAAAAGGGGCCTATCATGTTCTATATCCATTCATCCACACTCTCATTCATCACTATTTTGAATCCCCTTGGAAAGAGTGTTTGTAGTAAAAATCCCAATGAAATTTTATGTTTTGGTTCCATACCCCTTCTATCATTTATAATTTCCCTTTAAAACTATATATTCTGGATGAATCGTGCAAGGAGTTTTGAAATTAATCCCACCATAACATGGTGGAATCCAGTGGGGGTAATGCTTATTTTTCTCATCATGGATATAGGGTTTTCCAAAATGATAATCCCATATTGTTTCTTTCATTTTTATTAGAGGTATGTTTCCTGTGGGGTTTTCTAGTGTTTTTAACCACATTATCATGGAATTGGGGCCTAATTGGATGTATTTTGATAATGTTTTTTTATTATTGAGATATATGATATAGTAAAAGGTGTGTCTATATTGTATTTCTGAAAGATAATATGAGAATATTCTACCTAGTGATATTGTCAAAAATCGTACATTATTAAATGAAATTGAATACTTAATTCTGAATTTTTATGATTATTTATTTTGAATATTATGTCTAGATAAATGATATTTATTGAAGTTAAGAGAATATATGTGACATAAAAACACGTAGTTAGATATTGAGATTGATTAAAGGTATTTAATTTGAATAAACTAGTTGGTACCTAAACATCCCTATAATGTATATGAATTTTGAGATGTTTCCTATGATATACAGTTTTTCCTCTTATGTGTGGTTTACTTAAAATTTAAAAATAATTTTTTAACATAAAAATATTATGGATTTAATGAATGTTTTATGGTCCACGATGGACCCTTCAAAAAATACATCATTCATCAGCTACTGATGGTCGATGGATTAATCATAAATTACATTAATGAGATACACATACCCAATAACGGTGTAAAAATGAATGAGGTATAAGGTCCTTCAGATTGGGTGTCTTTATCTTCTCTAGGCTTGGGAGAGTGATATATTACAAAAATTTCCCATGAATAGAGTAGTTTCATTTGGTATAGGAGAAAAGAAAAAATAATATGCCTTATATAATTTGGGCTAGTTAAATAGAGAGTGCAATGGGAATTTAACACACATTTGTTATTTAATACACATGTATAAAATGAGCTATACTATGGGAATATTAGGGGTGGTTAAACATACCTAGTTTCTTTTAAAAGTTATAAATGATTTAATACATCCCGTTAGAGTGATGAAATTATAATAATTACGATGAAGCTAATTAGGGAAGGATTCTATTATGGATGTGTTTTGGATCATTCCTCCCTATTGTTGATGAATTTTAGCACATAGGTTGGGAATTAGGTAGGCCAGACGAGGCATGGTATCAAGAATATGAAGTGTCCCAGGTGTCCTCAGTGTGTTACCAAGTCTTATTATGACCCTAGAGAGGGTAGTCCAAAAAGGTACGTCTGGTTATATCACAGTGCATCTGAAGTACTTACGATAGGGTGCGTTCATGAGTGGATAACCAATTGAATGTGTGACTGGTTTGAGAACGTGGTCAACCCTTGTGAGGTTGATGCATGATTATTTGTATGTGGTTGATTCCTCCCCCAAATGCATGCATTCGGTATGAGGTCATATAGAGAGATTATTCCCCATGGATTTTATGATATATGATTCCATAGAGTGGAGAAGGTATTCTCTTGGGTGCCTGATGATATAATATATGATTCTGGGTTAGGGAGTGAGTATTCCCCCTAGTTCCTGATAATGTTAAATTTGTTTACATGATGGAAATAATGTATTAACCAGACATCCAAATGAAATGATGTATGTTTCCAAGGCAGGGAGGGAGTAAGCCACTGAGATCATGAATAATATGATATAATAATACTTGGGAATGTCCCCACTCCCCAAATGATGCGTTGACTATTTTTTCCATTGTAGATAGTTTATACCCATAGATTAAATTGTTTCTAATAATTCCATAGTGAGGCACTATCCCCCCTGAAGTATATGACCTATGCTTTGAGACATCAATCACTAGTCAAAACAAGTAAGGTATTCTACAATATTTCTAAGGGAAATACTACATTTTACTAGGTTATGTTTTCAATAGATTTTTGGATTGTAAATGGTTCCCCTTGATGGTTGGGTGACATTCTTAGAGACCTCCATCACCAGCTAACTCACTTATAGTTGATACAAGGAGTAGCCATATAACCAAGGAACTGATGATTATTTTTTAATTTAATCATTCACATGGTTATAATTATAATCATATCACTTCTCCGTACACAATAATTTTTTGTTATTTTAGTGACAACATTAGTGGTGTACTTTTGTGTTTTACTCACACCCTACTCTGGTAGGCCTGACACATTTCAATCATATAAGACCACCTGTATATACGTTTAATAAAGTAAAAATTCCAATATCTTTTTTTAATGATGCATGGATTGGACGGATTTCCAAAATAATAATCAATGATGGTAGTAGTTCATTATCTATACATTATTTCCTTTTTGATTATTTTTAAATATGATATTCCAGATGGATGATTTTTTTGGGATGTGTGTATTATTTTGAATAAATTTTATATTATATATCATGGTTATATTTTACTATTCTATTTACTTTTTTTACATTATAAATGATTTTTTAATTATTTTATTATTTAATTATGTTGTATCATTATGATATGAATGTATAGTCTCTCCGTGGAAACACCATAGACCGTCACTACTAGTCGGAAACCTCTAGCATGAGAGGAGGTAAGCTTGAGGTCCTATAACACACTATGTGGGACACTAGTGAGTGTTTTTAGTCTAAGGTATTATTGATTTTATTTCAGTTACACCAAGACAATATTATTGTGTAGTTGTTTATTAAATATTTTTAGGATGGACTAGTACATACTAATAAAATCAGAGGATATTCCATTTTAAAGGGTGGTTTAGTAGAAAAACCACATATGCAACTGGGATTCTCATTGAGAGTACATTTGGAATACTCAACATTTTTCAACATGGGAGATATTTCCATGAAATAATGACATTAATAGCTTAAAAACCATTCAAAAAATAAATTTATAATCTGTAAATTAATTTATGTTACCCACATGGTGACATAAATGATGTTTTTTACTGACTCACCTATGTTGACATAATCAAAATCTAATTTTCTACTATAAATTAATTTTGGAATTTGTGATTGAATAAGACACTTCTATAACCAATGCACCCAAAAATTAAAATTCATTAGAATTTTTAAATGACGTTATTCTAGGGATGTGTTATATCTAAATATGTGTCTAAAACCCTTTTAATATGAACGTGGTTACAACTAGGATTAAAATGACAAGAAATACTTGTTTATATATATTAATGGACAATTTATATTTCTATAAATTCAATCAAAAAATCAAAACATGGGTTATTCCAAGAGAAATATAATTCCTATCTTCCTAAAAATTTCTAGAAATATCATGAACCAGACACCCAGTCTTATAATAATATCCATCCTATAATATGATCACAAAACCAAAATCAAATCAGGATGAAATGTTTTAATAATATTTTTTGACACCAAAAGTAAAGACTTAACTTGGTAAATAAGAAACTGATGTTAGTGCCTTAATTCATAAAGAAATTATAGAATACCATAACAACTTGATATTAATATAAGTGGAAATGATAATGTAAGGGCTATAGATATTAGGAATGGTACATAATTCAATATTCCATTCCATATGTCTTTTAATTTTTATCTTTTTTAATATTCTTCAACACCCATATTCTTATATTTAGATCCATTATAAGAGATATGAATAGTTATTGAAACTATTAATCATATTTATCCATTATATAGATGGAAATCAATTGAAATTTAGTTTTTTCAACTTAAGAGAAACAATATAGAATTTATAATATTATTATGACATGGTGATTGTAAAAATAATGAAAAAATGAAAAAACAATACCCAAATAACCACTACCATATCATCAAGGTAGTCCCATGAAGACTTAAATTGTGTTAATATAGATGGATTAACATATTTTAAAAAAATATAAAAAATTTCATGCTAACATTTACTGTCTATATAACATGAAAAAACCACAAATATATTATGTTTTTAAATTAAACGTATCCCTTAAATAGAAATTATAAGAGTTGAAATAAATCAAATCTTGGGATGAATGTGGTTTAAAAAATATACCATTTTTCCTTCAATAGAAATTGAATCTAAGAAAATATAATTCTATGGATAATAGGAGAAATTTTATATTAAAATGCTAATTTGGTTTTAGGAGATTTAGTAATATGATTTCATAAATAGTATACTCCAAACAACAGCTGGAAGAATAGATGCATACTAGTATTTTGATCAATATGAACAATAATTAAAATTTCTACACCCACTGATGTAGTTTAGAGTATACTATTATGATTAAAATATGTTTTTTTCATTTTAATGATTTTATGATTATGGATGACATAATTTGTATATATAAGCCACTAAATTTAGATAGTACATTTTTAAGTACTATATATGCAATTGTAAATACTCCCCAAAATTTCGATGAAATTTTTTCACACTTATATATTTTGGATTATTAATTATTGAGTAGTGAATTACTCATATCACCAATTCTATATGATTAACTTGTTTTCAACTTATTTATACATAAATATTATAATATTTGAGTAACAATTAAATATTTTCGAAAGTGAGTTTCTTCCTTATACTAAAGATTCATTTCATAACTATGATTTTCTAACTTGTGATAGGGACATTTTGAATAATTTTTTTATGTAAATCCTCATTGAATGATAATTTTTATGTTTCTTACATTAAAACTTTTAAGAATTATATATGTAATTAACCTGTAGAATATTTACATAGAGATAATTAAAATTCATTCATTTAAATAACTTTATATATTATCTATAAATAATGAAAATGATGTATATAATTCATATTTAGATTTCTATAGAGACTATGAATAGTTTCCTGAATATTACACTTGTAGACAACATGATGATGATTTTTTTTTAAAAATTATCAATAAAAATTATGATTGTTTTGACATTGTTTTAAGATTATAATTTTGAGGCATAGATTTAATAATAATGCATTTCCATGTGATTATGTCCCAAAAAACCATTATTCTAAATCCCATACCCTAGAATACTAAATTTTACCCCTTATAGGACAATAAAAAACACTATATTATCATATCTAAATGTCTATATATATAATACGAATATCTTATTTTGGAGATAATTAATGAAAACTAAAAAAATGTTATACCAACGTTGACCTTCTTTTAATTTTCCCGTCAAATTGTATATATAAAATTTTATTCGTAGAATTATCTAAAAATTTCATGAAGTGTCAATGTAAAAAAAATTATACTATATTAAATTTTTTTAATATGTACGTAATAAAATTTAGTGGATAATAATATAATAATTCTATTTTATGACAACCAATCACACTACCTAATTTAAACAGTATAAAAAATTATGGTTTCATAGTGATAAAAAATAATCCTAGAGGGATTTTTTCATTATTCATCCCTAATAAATTGTCATTCTGTATTAACTATTGGAAGTTTTATGTTGTTTCTTGGAATACCTAATTATATAATCCCATTCTGAAAAAATCATTGAGTTTTATTTTAGATAGTTGAAGTATTATTCCTTTAATGTATTAAGTGTATACATTTAGATCCATATTGGACTTCAATAAGAGGAAAATGATAATTTTTCATATCCTTTTAGTAAAATTGAATATAAAATAATTCCCTTTATAATATTTAATTCTAAAAAATCATTTAGATGTGTATGCTTTGTATCAATTATATTTTTTTATTGATGTGTATTTATGATTTTCAGAGATGAATATAATAATATTGGTCAATATTTTTATGGTTGTATATCTAGTCTAAGTTTTATCCAAAAAAACATTACGAACAAGATACTTGATAATATATTTTAAAATTTCTACTTTATTATTTAGAAATGTATTGTATCTGGACTTGTCAGGTCTAAATATTGAATGTTGGTTGATAAGTCTAATATGGTTACTATATCCCCTCTTTATTTTCGAAGGATAAAAAATTGTGTAAGATGTTTCCCTAATGATTATATATTTTATATGATATCCATCGTTGATTTTCCAAATATAACCATTCTGTTTCTTAGAATACTCTCTTTGGGTAATGATGTTTCTTTGAGATGTACTATAAGGATTCATTTAGAGAGAGAAAATATAATTTAATTTACCATCTATTATATATACACCTATATGGGGTATTCTATTTTATTTGATGAATGTTTCCTTATATATTTTTTCTGAGGTATATATTTATTCAAAGAGTTGAAATTAAATCTCATGTCATATAGTATAGTTCTAAAACAATATATTGTTTTGATGTTAATTTAAAAATTTCTATCAATGTATAGATTTCCATTATATTTTATTTATAATAATTTTTCAATTTTTTGTTTGGATAAATGTTAATAGTGTTCGGTAATAGTGACCCAAGATTAAAATACGTGGATATTACCTCATTTTAGTTGAATATTCTGTACTTTAACAAAAATGTATCTTATGGACATAACAGCTTAGTGTCTTTGGAAATTTTGAAACAAAATATTATATCCTAGTGAAAGATCATAAAAATATCCCACAAAGATCACCAAATTTCATACTTATTCCTAAAACAATTTATCATAACCTATGGGAGTGGATCATAAGAAAGGGGTGAGATCATTTGCTCGGAAATGGTAAATAAAGGAAATGAGTAAGCATAACATGAAAAAAATGTTATGGAACATGGGAATGACATTTAAATATCATACCCTTAATATTATAGATCATAATAAAGATTATATGTTCGTAAGACATGAATCATAAGGATATAAAGAACATAATACATTAAACCAAAACATAGGAATAAATCCTAGAATTGTGGGAAACACATAAGAATATAATTTTAATTCCATAGTAGACAAGGAATATTAACCAATACCATATTAGCAGTATGGGTTCACTCCCTATACCATCTTTGTAGTCATGGTTCACTCCTCATACCATCTTGGTAGTCATGGTTCAATATTATGTCCATCTTTATAGTCAAGGTTTACTCCCAATACAATCTTAGTCTATCTCTTGAGATATAAATCTTTACAAAATTTATTATAGAGAGATATAGGTCCCACAAATCTCACAATATAATAATACATACATGTCCCAAAAAATCACAAAAAATTATATTTTATCCCTCAAAATGAAATGGGTATCATAAAAATGAAATCATAACATAACCTATGAAAAAAGATACGGGTTCCATAAAAATTTCATCAGAAGAATAACCCAAGAAATAGAATCATATTTCATAAACATATAACCTATGAAAGAAATAATATTTCACAAACACATAATCCAAGAAAGAGAAATGGATTTCATATATATACAATCCAGGAAAGATTAACTGGTTTCAAAAATACCTCTATATTAAGAATAATCCATAAATATAAATAATATTAATGGAACCTTTAGATATTTTCTTGTAAAGGCACAAATAACAATATCAAGTCTTCTTAGATATAAAATAATATTGAAATATACACTAAAAAAATCACTTGAGGAAAATATCCTTTCTTATTTGAAAAAAAGAATTTTTAATACATCACACCATATAAATATAATTTTCATAGAAAATACCATGAAAAAAAATAAAGAGGACATGAAATCATATGAAAAATATTTTTCTTGAAAACGTATAATATAATAATGAAATAATTTTTAAAAACATCTTCCTTGAAAACATATAAAATATTATTTAAAATGATTTAAAAACCATTTCTATTGAAAATAGTTTTGAAATATTATAAGTAGTGTAAGGAAAACGTATGAAAACCAATTGTTTGATAATACTTTGAAAACATATAAACATATCATGAAATCATTTTGAAAATAATTTCATTAAAAATAACTTTTAGAAATTATAAATAAATATTGGAAATCTTTCAAAAACCATTTATTTGAAAATATTTTTAAAACATATAATGAAATATTTATAACATTTTAAATAATTATTTAAAATCATAAAAAATGATGAAATTATTTTTTAATGAATCCCACTTAAAATATAATATTTATCCAAAATATTAATAATAATTTTTATAAAAATAATTAATTACACTATAATATTGTATATGGATCTTTAAGGGAACGTCAGACATGAAGGTGGGTAAATCCATACATGTCAGACATTCCTTTTATACCAAAAAACGGTAGAAGAGTTCCTTGATAAGAAAAATAGAATATTTAATTTTAATAATACATTAGTTTAAAAGAAAAAACATGGTTAAAAATTATCAATAACATAATAGGATAATAGTGAATCATTTTTTAAAACACTTTTATAAATCATGATTTTGAAAACATAGATTTCTGAAAAAAGAGAGGGAAAAGTCAGGATTTATTATAAACTATTTATTAACTATATTATGTACTAAATAGTATAAAATGATAGAAATACAAGAATGAATCCATTCTAAACATAGTTTAATTTATTTTCATGGGCTATAAATCATAATATTTCATCAAAGGATATATAAACATAAACAATATCGAAATGAGATGAGATTGTTTCAGTAAACTCTTAGCACTTTGTAATATGGATCTATAATAAAAATGTAAGAAACATAAATTACATGAAGTATAAAATTCCATGAAAATAATGAGATTCATGATATATAATTTAAAATTCATTATACACACAACATGATAAAATATAGGTGCATAACATGGCATGTTCCATAAAAAAAATAAGACAAATATACTTTACTGATTTTTTTTCTTTTGCAACATAAATCTCACGATATAAAATAATAAAATTCATATGTAGACACCCATAAAGTTAATTATAATAATGATATAATACATCCATGTTCAGTATAAACACCACACAAATGGAATGGGTAGTGAATAAATTATGTATCTCACATAAATTAAAAGTTATATGAAACACTCTTACCTTGTGTATGGACTCTTGTCCTAGTCATTCAAACCACCGCTATAATAAATATGAATTTATTATAAATATTTTACAGAAGTATATTATTATATCCAATTTGATATATGTTTTTATTACGACCTTATATTATGCACTTTTTAACAATATTATGTTATGGTTTCACTTTAGGTAATAATCTCTTTATTCATGGCATGTGTCTTATTTTGTTATATCTTTGGCCCTTATACTTATATAATGATTTAATAAATTATAAAAAATGATATAAATATCATTCTTATACAGATTATTTTTTAATAATATATTTATTATATAATTATGAAATGGAATAAACCATTCATATAGACGGTAGGCCACAGATAACCATGAATACTATTTCAATTCAATTATTCTGTTGAAAGAAAGAATGTAAAATAAAAATATGTATATATATTTAAAATTATATAATTGTTATCTTTTCATTATTATATCAAATATATTATATATATTTATAAAAATCATCCTTAATACAATCCATGTAGTGTTTGAATGAATCATATATGTTTGAGGGGGTTGTAGTCCACACATCCCCAAACAAAATTAGCATATTTACAAAACAATGGGAAGTAAAAAATATATATGTTTTGTAAAAATTAATAAACTAGATTTAATAAATTATAAATATAATATATTAAATATATAAACAAATTTTCAATCATAATTCCTACTATGAGAGGCAGTAATAGAAAAATGAACATTCATTGTTTAGTGAGGTGATAGTTCACTATACATATAAATAATATGTTTTTTACCCATTAGATAGTGGTGTGTATAAGTTCGTGTATAATAACTATAATTATGAAATCCTAGTATATTTAGGATACCAGATGTTTTATAAAAAAATTGAATAAAGAAAGTGTAAGGGGTGTAGAATAAAAATAAAAGAAAGGATCTTGACAGAAGATGTTACCTCTTAATCAGGTTACTCTATTTGGTCAATACTAAAAGTCTTCCTTGGATAGGTTTCTGCCCTAGGAGAGGATTCTAAGAGTAAAAGAGGTATTTTGAGAATTGGATTAGGTAGTGCTCAGATAAATCTAAGGGGCCTGATTGGTGTGAAGAAGAGGGAGATGTGATGGCCTTTTATACGGAAAGAAAAGGACTCAGTTGGAATTTTGGAAACCAATTTGGTTGTACACATGTTCTCACCTAAAAAAAATACATAAAAAACCAAAACAAAATAAATAATGGTTGATTTATGACTGAAATATGTACATAAAATTGGTTATGTACAATTCTCAAGGTCATTTGGCACTTGAGATTATGCTTTAGTTCTTAATTATACTCAATTTATCCAAAATCTCTATGACTAATTTTAATAACTTTTAATAATATTTTTGGTAAAGAATTAACATGATATAATTAGACTATAACTATAATACTAATAAATAATTTTTTTATATTTTTAAAAATTTAATTCACTAAAGCTTTGAAATCAAGAATAATGATAATCACGCAGACGGGACAAAAATAATGGGTTTTTAAAGTAGAAAAATGTTGAAAAGTTTGCTATGTTTTTATATTCAATTTCAAAGTGAAATTTTTTAAAATGAAAGAAATTTAATTAATACATGTATAGTTGATCCAATGTGACCTTAAAATAATGTTAAATTTTATTTTAACATTAATAATTCTATAATTGAAAATGTAGTCATTTATAATAATGCAATATTTTCCACTATTCATAAAAAAAATGAAGTCTCTCAACAAAATTCAAAAAATCAACTCCAATCTAATTTCAGAATTATAAATTTATAAATGAAGTTTAGTTTATAAAATTAAATTTCTCTTGATGTATAAAATTAATTTTTTTCCTTCAAATAAGGACATGAAAAGTAGTTCATTCGAGAATATATTATTTTTAAACATATAATGACTGGAGAAAAAATAATATATTTCATTAAAAATATGTTTTTTACAAAAGATTATTTTAAAAAATTTGTAAATTAGTTATTAAAATTCATATTACTATGTTTTAACTTATATTTTATATCTAACTCATTTCAGTAATGATTATAATAAAATTATTCTTCATAGGAACATGTTGTTCCATGTAATGTGCACCATATAGGTGTTTTTGGTAGTGTATGACAAATCAATGTTGCATGAAGTACAAGAAAAGTTAGTATTGCGTGTCATGCAATCCAATTTTGTGAAGTGTGAAGTAAATTATTGACTTTCTATTCCAATATATATATATATATAGCTATTTCCAATGTCAAATGAAATGAAAAATATAAAAAAGATAACTTATTTAAAAAATATATATTTCAAAAAATATTTAGGGTGTTACATTCTACCCCCCTTAAAATTAAAATTTCCCTCTAAATTTGTTTAGGTTATCAATGATATAATACATTAATGTTTGTTTAATATAAAAATACATCATAAAAAAATAAGAAAACATGCTTTAGAAATGGAAAGTATGAACCATTTTGATTATCCAATGTAATATATTATTCTGTTTCCACATAGGAAATCCAAGGTTCAGAGTTTTGATTTGACATGGAAGTAAACATAAATATTTATAGTTGTGATTGAGGCCATCAATCACAATTAATTGAATTATGAAAAAAATTTGAGGTCATGAAAGTCATTAATTTTTTATTATTTATAAGGACAACGGCTGAAAAAAAAATTAACGTATTAGGACCATTTTTTATCATTATCTTATATTTGAGTAATTATTTTATTATCCCTGAATATAATGAAATATTCTTACTATATATAATTATATTAAAAAATTTAGTTCTTTAGTTGTACTTTTATCTATTCATAATTCATGAAACAAATTAAGAAATGGATGTCCATAAAATAACATTGATGCCTGTTGTGAAAACATACTTTTTTGTGAAGATCATAAGGCCCATAAAATTATGAAAGTTTCAAAATTTATCTCTAAATGTTATTCAAAATCAATATGAAAAAATTAATATTTAAACATAAAAAAGAAACGCATCTATTTCATCATAAATAATTTTTCATAAAAAAAATTCACATAACAAGGACAACACATAGGATAGTGTAAGGCATGAAACCCTCATCATCCTTCAGTAATGGGATCAAGACCCACATCCTTTCCAGACAAGATTTTGTTTCACCTGACACACATGATTTTAATTTTGAAAACCAGACTAATATATCTTCGAAAATAGGAAGGACATTATTGGAAGAAGGATAATCAATAAAAATAATTTTTTACAAGGTTTTCAATACAATATCAATATATAATAATTCCTCTTGTGTTTTAAATAATATTTTCTTGAATGGATAACCTTATAACCACTCTTAATGATTAAAATGAAAAACATTATAATTTAATCCATGAAATAATATTAACATTGATCCCCTTATATCACAACATAGCTATTGGTTGACACATAAGAAACATGATAATACCATCATGGTAAGTTCTCTTAGAAAATTGTAGTAACTTGAATGAGAATAAATCCTTTTGGAAGACCTGCATACTTCCCTATTCCACATATTACTAGATATATTCTATAAATATTGAAATCTAGGAACATCTTCGATGATATAATGTACTGTTATTTAAAAATCCATTAATGAGTTCCAAGGTAATCACAACTATCCAATTTACTTATCCATATCCAAAATTTCATTATCCAAAACATCAATATCATAAAATTAGGAACATATTTAGGGTTATCTTTCCCCGCATTTTCTATGGACATCTCCCTTCTATTAAATAACCTTTCTACCATTTTATCCATTCAACATATTCTTGTAAATTATAATAAAAAAAATAAACTAGATTATCCTCATATATTTCACCATTCATAATACATGAATCCAAATATATAAATTCATCAATTACATCATCCTGAAGACAATAGCATGGACACCTCATCATATTTCATAACACCACATTCCAATCATAATTCATCTATAGTCTCTTCGTCATTGGAAATGTAACCATTACTAACACCGCCTTTCGAATTCTATTTCGGTGGCTACCTCTTGGGAAATTATGTTTCATAATGACAATATATTCCTCAATTAAAACAAATAACCTTCGATGGAGTCTTAAGTAGGTTAATATTATTGTATATTTTGACAACTGAACTCTTCATTTTCCAATAAAAGTCACTTTCTTTGTGTCTTATTTTCTATATTTAAAACATCTTCTTCCTCCACTAAAACATTCAATAAGTGATTCTTTCATTATTCTTCACAAAAATAAAAACACATTTTCTTTCATCCATGTATTAAATTACCTAAACTCTTAGCGAACTAATTCTTTCTATTCCTTAGGGAGTCCGAGAATTGGTTAAGGTACTTGTTGTTAGTCATGTTTTGTGAAAAATGGTTAGGAAAAATAACAAAATGTTTTACAACAGTGATCATCCCACTTGACCTCTCATTAAAAAACTTTCCATCACCTTCAACATTTATCCATTTCCCCCGGGTTCCCACAACCAACTAAAACCAGAAGCATAGTCCAAGAATTACTTTTCAAAGAAGTAAACCATATATTCAGGAAAATAATTACTTCTTTGATGTATACATCATGACACCTTCCTAAATATATGGCCCCCTAGGTTATTCATATCCAAATTGTATTTAAATCCTTCATGATATTTTGTGATGTGTTTTTCTAATTCAGATTTCATATCCCTCCAAGAGTGTCAAACTAGGAGTGCATAATGGATTGTTGTCGGGTACCAGATTACCCTGAGTCTGTACCGGAAGATCTCCTAGGTGTTGTTACCCCTAGGTACATATATTCCATAGCTACATCTAGATGTATTTTCCAGAAATTCATTTATTTATAATAAATTACACACTCTATCCATTACCAAAATTACAGTACATTTCCATAAATGTTACATTATCCTTATACATACCCATAGAGACATTACCAAACATTGTAATAACACAATGTTTTTCAATGGAAATTTACAGCTTAAAAATTATGTCATATAATCACATGAAATTACAAAAATATGAACTTCAAAGTTCTATGTGTCCTTTAAACATAAGTTTTTCACTTTTGTGATTTGAATTTCAAAAATCTGACATACACACCTTGGATCAGTAAGTTATATAGAGTCTAATATGGCCATGTTAATTTTTGGTGAATATTAAAATAACCTTATGAATTGTGACATACCCTTTTGAATAGTAACCATGCCTATTATAGTATATAAATAAGATTGAAGTGGGAATACTATATACCCATATCTTGGAAATAAAAAAATAAATGTTTTAAAATTGTTATTTTTTTGAGTAAATTGTGATTTTAATTAAATATTAGATAAATCATATTTAGAAAACTATTTTTGAAAAATGTATTACATTTTTTTGATTCTACACTTCAAAAAATGGTTATGGAGAATTGTTTATATATTTTTTGAAATATTTGAATTTTTGATGAATAGTAAAATATGGTAATTTGTTATATGGATACATTATAAGCTAAATAGACTATTCCTCTCATCATGGATGATGTCACCACCCATGGTTAGATTTTACATGACCCATTTACTATTTTGTGTCATATAAGTGTCACTACTACTGGTCTTGAGGGAAATTAATAAACTAATGATTAAAAAATTGTGAAAACCCTCCTCTCCTCCACTATAACCACACCCATCACCCCCTATTCTCTCCACTCATCTCAAGCCTTGCGCCTTGACAGTATTCCACCAAAATATCCGCCCAAGATCATTCCCCACGTCCAACAACCCCAAGTCTCTTCAAAATACCAAATCCTCTCCTATTAAGAGGCTCTCGAATGGGTTAATCCTGGGAGGTAAACTCCTCTATCCAATTATTTTATTTATGTTGTGTTCTTTTATTTTATTGTTTCTTTCCTCTCATCCATTCAACCAAATGGTATGATAACAAAAATAAAATAAATATAATTGAATGATATTATAATAATGGTATTGTTTATTATCCTATCTCCTTTCAGCATCTTTTATTTTGAAGAAATGGAAACACTGTTTGAGATATATTAATTTATCACTATCAAGAATGGGGGTTTTCAATTTCCATTACTATCATCAATAAATGTCATTAAACCGATTTCATGGTGTATCTAGAACATAATATATGTATTATTCATCATTTTTGGTTATACAATCCTTTTTTTACACATGGTTTTTGTTGATAAAACAAAATGTATTATTTATGGTAAAAAACATCCAATTACATTAAAAGGATTCCACTAAAATTTTGAATAATATTTCAAATTAACTTCATGTAAACAAATTATGTTTTCAAACATATAAACTTATTAATATTAACCAATAATATATATCTTCAATTCTGGACAACCACCTTCATCATACATGTTTATCCGAACATGAACCGGTCATTAAAACCAAGGAAGCAAACCGATACGAACAAGGAAATTTAACATTATAAACAATCTAAAAGGTATTTAATGAAATGAAAAATATTATAATAAATATTTAACATATATAAGAGGTTCCATAAATATTAATTAGTAGATATAATTTGTTTATTCATTTCATTAATAACAAGTGGAGAAACCATGTTCTCTCTCATGAGTCCCTCTTATGTGTAATCCCTAATGATGGGGTATGATTTCACACATCCCTCATACATACCTCATTATGTATAAGTGATAAGAACTCATGTTCTCTCTCATGAGTCCTTATTTTGTACACCAGATACCATGCGTATAATCCGCAAGGAATTCTACCCGAACCGCCTTTATTACATCGGGTTGCTCTATCTTTATTTTAACCCAAATGAAGTTGTATTTTCTTTTTATGTAAAGAATATAAATATTGTTTATATGATCTAAACTCATGATTCATGATCAATCCCTCATTCTATTTCTGGGTATACATGATTTTATGTGATTCCCTCTTCAATACATCCCACCAAACAAACTATTTTGAAGCAAATATCCCAAAATTTTACCCAATTTCAAGTTCACTCTATCTTATGTTTTAAGCCACCATTGTATTTATAAAATCAGTATTTTTATTATTAAAAACTCCTTGGTTCACTTAGGGTTTTATGTAAAATAGTATTCCCTTTTCTATTTTAAACTCTATTTAGTGTTTCCCTTGAAAAAACACTAAACGTTTTTAATGCTAAAAATTTCTTAAATAATATTCTTACATGTTTCACTACTGTTTCACATCACCTAACATGATATATGACTATTTAACCTTATTAACTTCCATGTATGTTTTAATTCATTTCTCTCATGGATAATTTTTTGATACTCCCATTCATTATGCTTTATGTCATGAATGTTACATCCGTTTCCCTCCATGGGTTACCTTATGTTTATGTATGATTCATTATTTATGATTATGTTTGTGTAAATAATATTCATCAACATGTTAAATGGGTGTTCCCAGATAGTGCTGTAATGCATTGTGTAAAGTTATGTCTCATGAGATGTTATCTGTGATGGTCTTGGTGGTTAGTCTTGGCTTGTGCTACTGTGCGAAATGATCTTGGCGGTAATCATTAACTCATACTAGAGTCTTGTTTTATGTTTGTTACACATTTCTATGATTCCAGGTTTTTATTACTACATTTTTATATGTTATGATTCCTTATGTAACATTAATTTTTATTTCATTATGGTGTGTTTTCTAACGGATGTGATAAGGGTTTGTTTATATTCTCATTCCCTTACTGGATTTTAACTCATTCCATTGCTCATGTTATCCCCAGGTTATCCAATGAAGATGTATGAGTACAATAGAAGTTAGGGGATCTTTATAATGAATTAATAAAAAATGTTTTATTTAGTTCAATTTTTTAGTTTTATGTTCCTAGTCTTCCAAGACACTAGACTTCACGATCCATGGATTGTACTCTGATGTATAATTATGCTTAAAATCTTGTAATGTTATATGTAAAAGGATTGGGTCTCTATAGTTGGTATCAAATGATGATCTTGTTATTTTTAGAGATTAATAATAGATAACTTTAGTACAAAAATTATGGATTGGGTGAAGTATAAGAAAACACCCCAATGATTTGGTTGGTATAAATTAAGTGGTTTATTACGAAAATACATCCCTATCTAGATACCAACAGGTAGAGGCGGCTCTGGAACAGATTTATATATGAGTGAAATTTCAGGAAAGGATTTTTGGGCTCATCCTACGGTATCCTGTACCTAAAAGTGGGCCTTACTGCACTCTTGGTATTAACACTCCCAGGGGATATTCATTGGTAAATTCACGAGATTTGTACAAAACATTATTAAGGGAATAAAAAAATATCAAAAGAATATAAGAAAGGATATATATCGAGGATAAACTAGATTTAAAACTATGGAATCAAATGTTAGGATATGCTTCTCCTTTATATTTTTATCCCTTTATGTTCAAAATTTTCCATTAGTTATGTTCAATAACTATGCATTCAAGGCCTCTAATTGTACATTGTTTTTCATAGTTAATGGTAGGAAATAAAAGAACATGTTCCAACAACCAATGTGATAGACAATTTGAATATTTCCCAAATGATATACCTTATATGATGGTATCTAGTCCACAAAACATCAATATAGTACTTTCTTAGCTTTCTCAAGTTATGAATAATAACTTAAGCTATGTGGAACACCCTCCACCTCCAAGGAATGACCATGTTTGCTTATAATCATTCATGCGGAGAAGGAATCCATTTTTAGTGGACCATTTAATACGCTCCTCGTGGAATTGTGGATTGACTAAATTTAAAAGATATTCTCTGTCCTCCAGTGCATAGTAGAAGAGAATGTTGTACTTGTGGTTAATAGTTTTGATGGGGAAGCTAATCATTGGTTGAAACTGATCGAGAGTAAAATATATCAAGATGAAATCAATTCCATTGATTTGGAGGAATTCAAAAGAATGTTTTTCAATAAATATTTTCCTCAAAACCTCCATATCATGATGGAAAGAGTGTTCCCTGGTCTCAAGAAGAAGTAAGATGAGTCCATCGGGGTGTATGAAGAAAACTTTACAAGTCTTTCAAGGTACGCCTCAGGATTTTTTAGGAACACCGAAATCATGGGGGATCGATTATCTTGAAGGCGAAAGATGAGTCCAAGGATGGTGTTGGTTATCTGAGACTTCGACAGTTATGAGGAGATTGTCTATTGAGCCCTCAATGTGGGAATGAGATATTGGAGACTCTCAGTGGTCTCGTGGAATTGGTGACATGATGTAGAAAATGAAGATAATAATGTGTGGGTCAAAAAACAAATCCCATGAGGGAGAGAAACCTGAATATCCCATTTTTAAATGTTTTGGGAAGAAGCATTTTGGGGACTATCTAAAAGGAACTAAGAATTTCATCAAATGAGGAAGGATGGGGCGTTTGGTTAAGAACTGTCGGAGGGATATGAAAAATCCTATTAATGTGGCAGAAGAAAAGAAGGTTCAGATAAACTCTCAGTTATTGGTGCAGTGTTACAACTACATGGAGCATGGACATTATAGGAACTATTTTCCTAATTTGAGGGATATCATAGGCAATCAATAACATTAACCAAGGAAACATGAATGGGATTATTCTATCACTACTGCTGAGGTGGATCTAGACAACGATGCAGTGAAAGGTACAATAATTATACATTCAAGAATAGAAAACATACTATTTGAATCTAGTTCTGCAAAGTCTTTACATATCCATTTTTTGTATTTTTAAAAGAAATTTTTTGGAATGTGGTAACCTCAGAGATGAACATAGATTTCAAAATTCAAAACATAAATAGTGACAAATTAAAACTTAAAACACAAAAAGGGTGCAGGATGCCATGAAAATCACCAAGGCCAGAGACTGATATCCCGGTCAACGCCATGTCCTAGTCGTCCACTCCAAATTCCATCACATCCACATTGACGCACCACCCATTAGAAAAAATGGAAAATTTAATAGTTTCAAATTTAAAACTACAAACAGAAACCATCATTACCACCTTGGTTGATGAGTCGCCTCACGTCTCGCACCCTAACCCCAATTGTACAACACAACCACACCAGAGCGCCGGAGAAATCCACCCATTGGAATCCAATGTCGCCACCAAAGACAATCCAAACAGAACACCACAGAATAACAAAACCATATCCAAAGATTCTTCACAACCATAACGAGTGCATTTCAAACAAAAAACCAAAAAAGCACCATCTTCACCATCTCCCATAACCACAGAAAATCGAAAAAAAAACGGTCACCAGGAACCTAACCATTAATAGGAAAAAAACAACATCACTGAGAACTATGGCCTCCTGAAATACCAGCTGCTACTCGAACTCACCTCTGAAGATACCTTGATCACCAACATGAAAAACCGACCCGGGGAAGAGTGTTGGAATCTAGTGCAAGAGCATAGTAGGAGGAGACGCTGTCAACCAGGAATTCAATAACCATGAACTTCTATTGTTGTCAAGAATGAAACCCCTGAAAAAACCTGAAACTTGAAGAGACCAAATATCAATGAGAACTAGAAAAGACCACCAGAGAATAGAACGACTTAAATTGCAACCAGTGAGAAGCCTAAAACCGTACAGAAGAAGAGTTCCAACATGAATCCAGACTCCTATAAAACTGATGAGCTCTCAACCAAAACATCCCAAACCTCCCACGAGAGCCACTATATCAGACCGATATGGAGTCTAGTACAGTAGATATGGGAGAAAAAGCAAAGATTGAGACGAACAATGGATCAGAAGAAAGACATGATCACAGAGAGGAAGAAAACCCAACCTGGGAGGATGGAAAAAGAGTGGAGGAGATCATCAAAGGTCAAGTAAGTGCCACGATTCACGAAGATATTGGCCTTGTGGAGAAAACAGGTCACCGTGGGAGAGAAACGCATCCCAGGAGGATAAACAAGGATGCAGATCCAAAGCTATAAATGAGACAAAGAGGAAAGCAGCATCGACAGAACGAAAGAAGAGAGAAAAGGCCCGAAGAGGATGCTCCATCGATTGGGAAATTATTGTGCTCATGGTTTATAAATCCTCCCTAGTTAACATTGGTGTACTAATACTCCTTGGAAATCTCATCATAATTCCTTTAGTGGGGTTCGATGCTATCTTGGGTTGGATTATGTATATTTATTCAAAGACAACATCAACTATTTGGAATGTAATGACAATCTTCCCATCCCGAAGAATCCTTTTATTCATTACAAGTGTAGGGAGGGAAATGAATCTCCTTTAGAAATTTTTTCACAAGTGTGGATATTAATTACTTATGATCAAGCATTTCTAGATAAAATGATTGGGACAATGGAGAGAATAATGCTTGAGGACATTCCCATCATGAGGGATTACATTGATGTATTCCGTGAAGAGTTTCATGGTCTTCCTCCTAACCAAGAGATTGATTTCTCAATTGAACATATTCCAAGATCTCTACCTATATCAAAGAAACCTTAAAAAATGTCCACTGTAGAGATAGGGGAGTTGAAGAAGTAGTTACAGGAGAATTTGGAGAAGGTTTTTATATGCCAGAGTGCTTCACCGTGGGGTGCGCTAGCCCTCTTCATCAAGGAAAATGATGGATCAATGCACCTCTTCATTTATTATCATGAGCTCAATAAAATCACAATAAAGAAAAATTATCCCACCACATATTATTGACTTGTTTGATCAGCATCGCGGGGAAAATTATTTCTTTATGGTGGACCTTAGGTCGAGATATCACCAATTAAAGGTGAAAAAGGAAGATATTCCCAAGACTTCCTTTTGAATTAGTTATGGAAATCACGAGTTCATAGTGATGCTTTGGGACACACTAATTTTCCATAAATTTTCATGGATTTAATGAATTGAGTATTTAGAGATTACCTCAATATTTTTTTGTTAGTCGTTATTAATGAAATTCTGATATACTCCAAGAGCAAGGAGGAACATGAGATGAAATTGAGTACAGTGTTAAAGACATTTAGAAGAGATAAGATGCATGAAAAGTAAAGAAAATGTGGGATATAGATTGTGGAAGTATCATTATTGGGGAATGTTATCACAAGAAAAGGGATATCTGTAGACTCTACCAAGAAAAAGGCAATTGAAGAGTGGACCTGACCAAAATTGGTAAAAAAATATCCAAAGATTTCTGGGTCTAATAAGGTATTATCAACAATTTTTGAAAAACTTTTCACAATTTTCAAACCCAATGACCAAGCTGACATGGAATGGAGAAAAGTTTGACTTGAATCAGTGTAAATCCTCAAACCAAGTTACCTAGAGTCGGTGCATTATTACATAACATTGGCATGATCACAAGTAAATCATGTCTTGAAAGACTGATTAGTTTAGTATTATTGGAAACAAGATTCATACGTAAGTTATAATTTACAACATGAAATGAAATACATCACAAATTTGTTCTGTTAGAAACATCCAAGCCTCCTAGATTAGGCCTGGAAGTCACCCATAACAGACTTCTTAATATACTATGAAAAAATACATAAGAAAGGGGTGAGCTCAAATGCTCAGTAAGGGTAAGAAATACAATGGAAGACAACATAAATATTAACCACGGTGAATAATTGAAACCACATGCATTTAGCAATAATAAACATCAATACTTTTATGGAATGAATATGAGAAGATTAAATAATGCCATAATAAAACATAATCATGGGTATTCTACAAGTCCAATGACCACATGAACCATCAATATTATTTTCATAATGAGGGAATGTATAATGCCAGGCATTCTGTAACATTTTTTCAAGGCATTATCCACGACGTCTAAAAATGATTAAGGCCTCGACCAAAACCTTATATCAAAATGGGAAAGGCCTCGACCAATTCTATGTCTAGTTGTCTCATAAGACCTACCGATGCATTAAGGAGCTATAGCAGGCTCCACCCGTCACTTACTAAGTCCAATACATTCCTCATATTAATAGGCTGAAATATAACATAAATATTCATATTAAAACTTGCATACGAAATGTCAATACTTTAACAATAAACCATGAATGGTAAAAAATATCACATCCATAGTCAAACATATCACAAAACCTTCAATACAATATGGACTTTTTTTATAACAACAAATAAACTTAAAATAAACTTAAAATCCATCAAAGAATGTTGACATAGATGAAATCAAAAACTTTTTTTTAGAGAAATATCTCTTTCTATTTTGAAATAATTTAAGAGTTTCAAAATTATAAACAACAAATTTATTTTGAAAATAATCTTATAATCTTGTAGGGGAAGCTTCGACGATGTTTTAATAGGGGAAAATAGCCACACCCTCCGTAGAAGATAAAAAAACATTCTTACCTTAATTTTGTTGAAAAGGTCATAAAGTACCTTGTTTGGAAAACAAAGCAAACATTCATTTCAAAACATACAAGGTAAAATAAGAGTATAAATTTCATTACCCCATTGTCCAGTAAAAAATGTTTTGAAATACATTTTTAAGAAATAAGGATGTGGATGATAAAGAGGTCCCAGTAGATACTTACATAAAAACAACCTCAGATAATAAAGGGATTGTGGAATTAACCTTTACCTTGTACTTTTCCTTGGTCTAGGGTTGGTTAAACTCCTATATAATGGTGAAATAATTGTTATTAAATTATACAAAAATCATATACATTTATATGATATCATATATGATCTTTTAACATTGCTTTGTTAATAATATCTTTGTATTATCTTCGTTTCGGGTGTTAATGGATTTGTTTTCCTTTATATTCTTTGTTATGTGAGTCAAATTTGTTATGGATGGGATAAATTTTATTCATATATAGAATTATATCAAGTCTACAAACATTATTTTTAGTTATCAAATTAAAATTAGTCTTGAATGGATACGATGAGGAATGAATCTCATTGCGTTCGTAGAGACGGTAATCCGTACTTACGCACGAACGAAAATATCATTATTTTGATATTAAAATAATATATAATTGGATAGTATATCTTATATAAATAATCATTATAATTTTATATTTATTATTTACATAAATTACACGTAATTATTATTCCCATGCAAATAGTAATGTATTGAATAACAATTACACCACGACGTGGAGATGGTAAGCCGTATGTACACACGTATGGTGACATGTAATTCAATGGATGGATAGAATAATGAACATGGTTATACCATATTTATAACAACATTGAAGTATATGGAAGATAGTGGAGTGATTATTTTTTAATGGAAACAACAAATAAAGAGGAAGTGGAAGAAGAAAGGAATGTAAAAGAGTTGATGAACGATTTACCTCTTCTTCGGGTTCTTCCTTTTGATTTGACCAAAAGGGCTCCATAGGTTGGATTTATGACTAATGTAAGACCTCTATTATTATGGGAGGATAGTTGGGAAGGTATTTGGGTAGGGGTTGGCTGAGCCAAATGTCTTTGAAGGTGTGAAATAGAGAGAAGGGGGACTGCTCTTTTATAAGAGGGGTGAGGGGAACCTTAGGAAATGCTAGAAATATTATTTTATAACAAAATAATTTTCGGTTTATAATGAATCCAAAGTGGATTATATATAATATAAGGAGTGTATGGGTCGAAAAACACTCAAAAAATATGTTTTAAATAGGTTTGGGTCACAATATTAACCTTATATTTTTTATTTAACTATTAGTTAAATAGTTTGACATTTACCATGTATCATTGTATTTTTATATTATATGGTTAATAAACATACTGTATACTTCCAAGCGAACCTCAAGTGGTTAATTAAAAATACAAATATTATTATATAAGTCTTTTGGCTGGATCATAGATTTTTACGAATATAATATCAATTAATAATATAATATTTGTTTTAAAAACTCTTTTATGTCAATTTTGACACTATTTGGTATTTTGTATTTTCTAAAATCATAACATCATTACTAAATCGAAACCAATTCATATAACCAACAATAATATGTTATATTAACCTATTAAATTATTGGAATTCATAAAATATCTCAAATTACAATTATTTGGATATTTATAATGTCAATTAGTTTAATCTTTCATTAGTTAGGTAATTTCATCATCATCATTGTGTCATAAAAAAATAAAATTATTTAATGTCTAAGAATTATAAATAAAATACCATTATTTAGGAAATATTTTTATTTTTCTAATTAATATTTATTGTCGAATTTATCTTATGTGTAACCCTATATTAAAAAATTTTAGTTATTAAACATTGATTTTAACTATTTTAACTCTTCTTTGAATTAAATAATTATAAATGTCCTAATATTATCCTAGTGGACCTAAAGGATCATATTTTATTCCTATGATTATTTTTTGTTGAATTAAACTTATCCAATAGAATTAGAACATGTGTTATGGTAATAATAATATCATTTTTACCCTAAATTACCCAACTAACTTTTAACCGTGGTAAAAAAAGTAAAAAGTTATTATTCACCAAAAATTATTTTCATCTTATTAAACAAAATTTTACTTACTCATATCGACCATGTATGTTATATTTTTGAAATTCAATTCAGAGAAGCTGTAAAATTATGTTTTATGGAAATTTGCATATGCTCCTAGGAGGTGGGTAAAAGACTGTAAAAAGTTTGATAAAATTTTAGTATATCTAAAATTACTATAAAGTAAGTCCAATTAATTAAATTTAACTTATATAGGTATTATGTACCTATTTTTACCTAAAATAAATTTAAATAAAATATATAATTATTTAAATAAAAAGTCATTTTTAAACAATAACTCAGTGTTTTTCACCATTCATCAAAAAATTTGAAAGATTTCAGAAAAAAATGAAAAATTCACCCTAAGATAATATTGATATACCGAATTAAAAAATGAATTATATTTTACCAATTTAAATTCAAAGAAGTTTAATTAATTAATTTAAAATTAATTTCCATTGTCAAAACCAAAATACGTATTTTAAAGAAATAATAACTATCAAAAGATTGACAGTTGTTTATGTCCAATTTTAAAGTGAAATTACTTACAATGACCATAATTGTATTAAATGATAAAAATATAATCTTATTATACTTCCAAACTATTAATATTTATAATTAAACACTATAAATTATTTTGATTAAAAAAGTTGTTTTCAGTTGAAATATACTATTTTTCACTATTCACCCAAAAATGAAAGTTATCAGAAAAACACAAAAAATTTATTAAAAAGAAATTATATTGTCCTGATTCTAATGAAGAAGTTTATTTATTCAAATTGAATATATAAAAGCATAAAATATTGGATTTAAAAAGGTCTCTCCATTAAAAGGCGGTAAAATTTCATTTTTTGAAATAGAATTTTTTTATCTGAAAAAATGGATTTGTTCTTACATTATGTACAAGAAACTCACAATATTAATTCTCAAATTATAAGGATTATATAATGTTCAAAATTAATTTAATAATATTTATTACCACTTTTGTACAGCTAGTTTTGAAAGTCATGGTGCGCTTGAACTCAGTGTTATAAGTTATTGCATTACTTTGAAGAAATAACGTACTATGAAATCTAGGGTTGTTACACTCAAGAATGTGAAGACTGTTTCAAAGAGTTGAAATTAAGGCTTATCACTACACCAGTACCCACACTCCCAATATGTGGAGAACTTTTTGGGGTGTACAATGAGGCTTCAAAGAAGGACTTAGGTTGTGTGCTGATGAAAAAATATAATGTTATAGATTATTACCCATGGTAGGTTAACAAACATGTTCACAGTTATCCTACACTTGATTTGGAGTAGGAGACAATGATATTTGCATTGAAAATATGGTGGCATTATCTCTATGGGGAGAAGTGTGAGATATATAGTTACCGAAAGAGTCTCAAATATAAATTTACACAGATGTTCTTAATATATGCTATTGAAGATAAATAGAGATCATCAAGGATAATGACTTCAAAATCCACTACCATACCGGTAAGGAAAACAAGGGGGATGATTCTCTATATAGAAAGGATCATGCTTCTTTATCAATGATGAGAATTGAAAAGGAACTGTTCATCATAGATTTGCAGAGTATGGACTTGGGAATCATTAAGGGAGGAACATCATTAATCCTCTATCAAATGATTTATCAACCATCCCTCGTAGAGAAAATAATGGACTCTCCTAGAAAATATGTAGAAATTATTAAAAGGGTGGAAGCTACCAGAAATGGTAAATCCTCAATGTTCATGATTGATGTAGAAAGAGTTATTAGATTTGGGTCACGATTTTCGGTACCATCTTATCCAAGGATAATGAATAAGATTTTGAATGAACCACATAGATTGACCCTCTCTATACTCATAGGGATCAAAATGATGTATCAAGATATCTGAGAAAACATTTGGTGGGATAATATAAAAAGGTAGATTCCTGAATATACATCAAAGTGCCTAGTATGTCATCAAGTTGAGGCTGAGAGGAAAAAGTATGAGGGGAATATAAAGCCACTCCCCATACCAGCATGGAAGTGGGAGAAAATAACTATGGACATTGTCACTGGACATCCAAGGACATCTAGAGGAAACCATGCTATATGGGTCATTGTGGTTTTTTTAAGAAGACATCTCACATTAACGTATTTCGAGAGGAATTTCCATTGGATAAACTTGGATGGATTTCCATCAATGACGTGGTAAGTCTGCATGGAGTACAACTATCTATTGTATCCGATTATGATCTATGATTCACCTCAATATTCTGGAAAAGTCTCCACTATGACTTATGCACTAAATTGAACTTCAGTACGACATATCATCCTCAAAATGATGTCCAATATGAGAGGACTATTTAGACAGTTAAAGATATGTTGAGTGCATGTTAGATGGACTTATAAGGAGGATGAGACCAACATCTTCCATTGCTTGAATTCTTATGCAACATCAGTTTCCACATGAGCATCTTAATGGCACCAAATAAGGAACCTTATGGGAAAAAGGTGCAGAACACTGGCGTGTGGGGATGAAGTCAGCGAGAGTAAGCTGATAGGACCTGAAATTATTGATGAAATGTTGTAGAAGGTGAAAACCATTCAGCAGCATATCAAGGTAGCCCAAATTTGATAGAAGAGTTATATTGACAACCGTCGGTGAGAACTTGATTTTAAAGTTGGAGTCATGGTATTTCTTTGCATATCTCTATGGAAGAATTTCATGAGGTTTGGGAAGAAAGAGAAGATAAGTCCTAAATACATCGGCCTCTCCGAGATCCTTGATCAAGTTGGAGCTGTGGCCTATCGACTAACACTTACACCTGTATTGTCCAAAGTACATGATGTATTTCATATATCCCTCTTAAGGAAGTACATACCATATCCTTCACATGTACTCTTTTCATAGGTGGTTCTATTGGAGGATGATCTTTCTTATGAGGAGCAACTAATGAATATCTTGGACCATAGATATAAAGTTCTATGTAACAAGACTACTCACATTGTCAAGGTACTATCGTAGAACTATAAGTACGAAGAGGAAACATTGAATTAGAGGAGGCAATGAAGGAAACAAACCTGCATATATTTATGGACTAGATTGTAAAAAGAAATTTTGAGGACAAAAATTCATAAGGGGGAATTCTGTAATGAACAAAATTTTTTCAATGGAAATTTACTTCTTATAATTATGTAATATAATCATATGAAATAAAGAAAATAATACACCAGTAAGTGCTCTGTGACATTTAAACATAATTTTTTCACTTCTATGATTTGAATTTCAAAAATATGACATACACAATAGCGATCAATATGTTATTTGGAGTCTAATAAGTCCAACATAATTTTTGGCGAATAGTAACATTTCCCGATGAATAGTAATGTTACCCTTATGAATAGTGACATACTATAATGAATAGTAAACTTAAATGTGATAGTATATAAATAGGATTCAAGTGGGATTATGATATACCTATATCTTGGAATAAAAAAATAAAAGTTTTAAAATTATTATTATTATAGTAAATTTTGATTTTAATTAAATATTAATTTAATAATATTTAGAATTTTTTTTTGAAAAAAGTATTTCTTATTTGGATTCTACACGTTGATAAACGGTTAGGTGAATTATTTATATTTTTCGGAAATACTTGATTTTTTGATTAATAGTAAAATACAATAATTTACCGTATATATACATTATATGCTAAAGAGTGTATTCTTAGCACCATGGATGATGTCACCACCCTTGGTTTGAATTCAAATGACCCATTTATTATTTTTGGTCATAGATTAATCACTATTTCTGGTCTTGATGGAAATTAATAAACTAATTATTAAAAAATTATGAAAACCCTTCTCTCCCTCATAACTACCCCCCTCACTCCATATTTTATCCACTCTTCTCAAGCCCTGTTTCATGAAAATTTAAGCCAAAATCCCTTCCAAATAACCTTTTACCACATCCAAAATCCCCTAGACTCTTAAAAATACCAAATGTTCTCTTCCTAAGAGTCTCTCAATAGAGTTTAAATCAAGAGATAAATTCATCATTTCGAATATTTTACTTCTTTTTGGTTCTTTTATTTTCATATTGCTTTCCTCACCTCAATTCACCCAAATGTTATGATAAATAAAGTAACATTCATGTAATGGAATGGTATTATGATAATTGGATAATTCATTATCTTCTCTCTATTCCCCATTTTTATTTAAAAGAAGTGTAAACACTGTTCAAGATGTGTTAATTTAACACAATCAAGGAAATTCAGTTATCAATTTCAATTAAAATATTCAATTATGGTCATGAAAGCACATTCATGTTTTAACTAGACCATTATATATGTATTATTCCTCATTAATGTTTCTAGAATCCTTTTGTAAACATTTTGTTTATAAAAAAATATGTGTTCTTTGTGGTAAAAAACCACCAATTAACCCAATAAAATGTCACTAATGTTTTTTATAATGGTTCAACATGAATAGAAGAATAGAAATTACTTTTTCAACCATATAAACATCTGTATGTTCAATAATAAAATATAACTTCATTTATGGACAACCACCATCATCATACATTTTTATCTGAACGTGGACCGATCATTATAACAAAGGAAGAAAAAAGACGCAGACAATGGAATTGAACATTATAACGAACCAAAAGGACTCAAATGAACTTTAAAAGGTTATAATAAATATTTTATACATAGAAGAGGTTATGGAATTATTAATTAATAAACTTAATTTTCTTATTTGGGTTATTAATAACAAGTAGAGAACACCAACGAACTTAAAGTAATGGATCCTCTCCCTTTTAATTTTATTCAAGACTATCCTCCATGTTATGCCATTTTATATGTAATCCCTAATAATGGGAGATGATTTAAATCCTAAAAAATACACCCCTCCTAATTTATAAGTTATGAGAGAACCTATTTTCTCTTTTTAATCCCAAGTACACCCAATATCATATAAATAATCCTTAAGAAATTCTACTAGAACTGTCTTTTTTCGGCCAGGTTCTCTATCTTTCATTTTACCAAAATGAAGTTGCGTATTATTTTTATGTAAAATTATAAATTCTGGTTATATTTCATAAAATCGTGTTTCAAGATCCATCCCTCATTCCCTTTCAGAAATATACGTGCTTTTATGTGATTCCCTCCTCGATACTTCCTGGTAAGAAAACTCGTTTTAATAGAACTTCTAAAATTTTTACCCAATTTCTTGTGCACATTATAATCTGTTTTAAGCCTACATTGTCTTTATTAAATGAGTATTTTTATTATTTTAACCTCGTTGGTTCACATCTGGTTTTAAATAAATGAATTTTTCCTTTTTTATTTTAAAATATTTGTAATGTTTTCCTTAAAACACCACTAAAATGTTTTATTGCATTGATTTTCCTTAATAATCTTCTAACATGTTGTCACTTCGGTTTTACATAACATACCATGCTATGTTAATATATTACCTAATTAATGTCCATGTAATTTTTATTTCCCTTCTCTCATGGACACTTTTATGATACTTCGATTCATTACCCATTATGTCATAAATGTGATACTCATTTCTATCCATGGGTTCCCATAAGATTATTTATGATTGATTATGTATAATTATTTTTGTGGAAATAATATTCATGACCATGTTAATATGGGTTTAAAAATATAGTTCCCCAATGAATTGTTTAAAGTTATGTCTCATGAGATGTTATGTGAGACAATCATAGCAGTTATCCTTGGCGTGTCCTACGTTGGGAAACAATCTTGGTAGTTAACCTTGACTCGTACTAAAGTCATGTTTTAATTTTCATCCACATTTCAATGATTCCATATTTATATGAATCCATGTTTATTTATTATTATTCCTTATCTTACATGCCTTTTTATTTATTTATGTCATTTTTTCTATCCCATGATCAAAGGATTTGTTTTTATTCTCATTCCTTTATTGGGATTTTTTCTCATCCCTTTGTTCATGTAATCACTATGTTATCCCATGATGATGTGTGAGCACAATGGAATTTAGGGGATAATTATGAATAATAAATAAATAAATATTTAATTTAGTTCCATATTTTATGTTTTATGTGCCTATAATTCCAAGACACAAGACTTCATGATCCATGGCTTGTACTCTGATGTATAATTATGCTTAAACTCATGTAATGTTATATGTAAAATGCTAGGGTATCTATAGAAATGTCCTTAGAAATATTCCTTGTAATATCACAAATTTTATAATTCTTGTTTCCTATGGTTGACTAAACCTATCCTTTTATACCATTTATACTGTCCCAGGCTTAACAGACAAGGATATTACATCTTTTTATAAGAGTATTCAGTAAATCAAAAAAGTACATTCCTCTGAACCGTAACAGATTAAGGTCATTAGAATCAAGGAAAAAAAATTTCTATCCTGGTGAATTATCATCAACATCTATCATGAATATCTATATAATTTTCAATTCTACATAAAACCATTCTTTATAACTAGGGGAATTGTAACATAAGAATTGGGTTTGCTGAGACAATCATTAAGGACAAATAAAGGAATTGAATAAGAATAACATGAACAAAAGGTTGTGAAACATGAGCACAAAATTTTATGATCATAACCTACACATTAAAGATCATAATAATTAATTTTAGTTCATAAGAAAAGAATTTTAAGGAAAGAAAAAAAGATAAGTGATGAAATTATAACATAGGAATACATCATGGGATTGTAGAAAAAACATATTCATATAATATGATTTCCATTGTTTCCAAGGAATCACTCCCAAGACCACCTATGTTCTATGGGTTTAATCCACATTCCATTATAGTTGTCATGGTTCACTCCCATATCCATATTAGTATCTTGATATCACTCATCATAATAACTGGGTAGTCATTATTCACTCTCATGGCCATCTTAGTAGTCATGGTTTACTTCTAAGACCATCTTAGTATATATCATGAGATATAAATATTATCCTAATGCATTAGAGATAAATATAAGTCCCAACCATCAAAATATGAAATCATACATATCTATGCTGTAACATCATAAAAAATTATATAATAACCCACAAAACAAATGTGTATTATAAACATGAAATCATATCATAACATCTAGGAAAAGAAAACTGGTTTCATAATCATTTTTTTGAGAAGAATAACCCATGAATAAGAAACATATTTCACAAATTTAGGACCTTTGAATGGGGAATGGATTTCATAATCATATAACCAATGAATGAGAAATAGATTTCATAAACATATAACCCATTAAATAGAAACGTATTTCACAAACATATAACCCATGAAATAGAAAAAAATTTCATAAGCATATACCATATGAAATAAAAACAAATTTCATGAACATATAACCCATAAAAGATAAATGGGCTTCAGAAAGACCATAATATTTAGGAAAACCCATTTAGTGAAATAATATAAATGTAACGTTTCTATCATTTCAAACAATGGAATGAGTAAAATAAACAGATTCCATCTTAGATGGAATTAATTTTAAATATATATAAAAAATGTTCCTTGAGGAAAATATCATTTCTTCTTTGAAAAAAGTTTTTAATACATAACATAATTTGAAAAAAATAAATTCTTAGAAAATTCCTTGGTTACATTTAAAGATTAATTGAAATTATTTTGATAAACTATTTCCTTGAAAACATATAAGAGAATGAATGAAATATTTTTAGAAACTTTTCCCTTGAAGGCATATAAAATAAGGTTCAAAAAAGTTTAAAAATATTTTTCCTTAAAAACATTTTAAATAAATTATAATGATTTATTCAAAATGATTTCAAAACCATTTCATTGAAAATACATTTTCAACAAAAATGATAAAACTGGAAACTTTTTAAAACCAATTTATTTTAGAATAACATTTAAAACTTATAAATAATTCTTAAAAACATGTTGGAAAACATTTTTTTAAAGTACTATGAGAACATAAAAAAGAATGATTTAAAACGTTTTAAATACATATTTAAAAACATAAAAAATATGAAAACAATTTTCATGGAAATAAATTAAAAAAATAATGAATATCTAGAATATTTGGAAAATATGTTATTAAAAAAACATTAACTTTTAAATTGCATAAAAGAATATTCACGAGAATTTGGGTCCAAATGATGGGTAAATCCGTACATGTCGAAGATTTCATTTGTATTGAAAAGGTTAGAAAAGTTCCTCAATTCAGACAAATATAATAGGATTCATTTCTATAAACCATTTTCATTTTAAATGTAAAGCATGGGTAAACATTTCTTTCAAACTCATAGGATAATAGTAAAAAAATTCATAAAACACCTTTAGAAATTACAGTTTTAAAAGAACACATATTTTTGACTGAAGAGAGGGTGTTGTTGGGATTTTATAAAAACAATTTCTTAACTATCATATATTAAAAAAAAATTAAAAAATGTTTCCAATACAATATTAAATAATTACAAATGTGATTAGAATAAATTTTAATGATATAGAAATAATAATATTTCATTAAAGGAGGTATAAACATAAACAAACTCAAAAAGTCATCATATTATTTCAATAAGCTCTTACCACATGGTAACATTAAACCACACTCCCCATGGAATAAAATGAAATAAAATGATGATTAAAATATCATGAAAATAATTAGATTAATGACATAACATTTTATAGGTATTATATTCACATCATAAAAAAATATAGGTGCAAAACCTGGCATTCGTCTCAATGAATGAAAAATATAAAAACGATTGTAATGACCTAGGTATTTATAGAATAAATTTTTTTATTTATTTTAATAATTATGAATAATATTTTAATTTTATGTTAAAGGGGATGCTTTGACGGATATCATACTTTGAGCACAACAGCATATTTCTCTGAAATCTTACATTGTACACACCATATAGTTATAACAAAAAATTATATAATAAAATTATTATTTTAAATGGTAGATAAGGTATAGCCATTGTATTGGTGGGAAAAAGAAAAAATAACTAAAATATTATTACACGTGTTTGTTAAATGTTTATACATTTATCCAATAAAAGATAGAGGTTTAAAATGTGAATGAATCCAATTTAAAGCACAATCACTCTAATACTCTTTAAAAGGTTGATTTACCCCCTTTTGATGGAAAACAATTTTAAAATATAATTTTTTACATTATTATTTTTTATTTGACAAAATAAAATTTTTCTTAAAAAGTGGGACATCAAAATTTAAATTGCGTATATTTTTGGTATCTTTCTTATAAAGATCATTTTTTATGAATAGTGAAAATACTTTATTTTAATTTAAAACTACCATTTAATCTAATTTCTTTATATATTTAGATTATTATTTTTATTAGTTTTAGAGTTTAATTGGACTATATTTTTATTATTTAATATAATTTTGGTCATTCAAAGTAATTTCACGTTTAAATTGAACATTAAAATGTGTCAGTATTTTGATAGTTATTATCTCATAAAAACATTATTTTGGTTTTAACAACGACAAATGATTTTAAATTAATTTCTGAAGCATCTGTGTTTTGAATTTGTAAAAATTAATTCCACATTTTGAATTATGAGTTCTAATTTTTGTAAGTAGTTATTTTTTATTTTTATTCATTATAAATATTTATTTAAGTAAATATTCTATTTACCATGGTTAAAGGGTAGATTTGGTAAATAATGGTGAAACAAAATATTATAATAATATTAAATTAACCATACACTTCTCTTAACCCTATTGGATGAGATATATCTGACCAAGGGAATCCTTGGGTCGATTTTGGGACCCCATGGAGCTATTTGGGAGTAATAATTACACTTTATATTAATTAATTTAATGTAAACACAAAAGTAACAAAAAGCTATATCTTTTAGTAAAAAAAATTTTATATGAGGTTATATAAGTGATATCTTAGACTATAAATATTAATTTTAAATAATAAAATATTTTCTGCATCATGATATTTTATTTAAATGTTTCATAAATTAATTAAATGAACATAATTACGACACAATGGTGATGAAGTAATTGCTTCATTAATAAAGGATTAAAATAAAGGATATTATAAATTTTAAAATAAATTTATATTAAACCTCTTTATGAAATGAAATAGTTTTATTGATTATTATGACTTGTTATCTTTAAAATAATTTAGGTTTTTTGAAATAATTATGTTAGTTTGGATTTTTTAAAAAGTCATGTTATGAATAGTATTTTATTAAATTATAAAATAGTCCTAAAAATTTAAATTATTCGAAAAGAACCATGTGATGTTAAAAATGAATTAATTATCCATTTTAGGCCTCTTTTCATTCTTTGTAAATATGTTAACCATATAGTACGCATATATAAGAGAATGTGGTAACAGTTAAATAAGTTAACAAAGTGTTAAATAAAAATGACAAGGGTTATAAATATATCCAAAAACTTTAAAATTCTTATTGGATGCTTTTATTTTGACTTATATGTACCATATAATCTAATTTAATAATTTTTTTGACATTTTTGAAACCAAAAATCATTTTATAAAAAAATAATATTTTCAAACATTCCAAAAGAGACCATGCTCTCTCTTATAAAAGGCCACCACCTCTAACCCATTACTCACACCACTCAAGCCCCTTGTATCATCCAAAACCTGATCTGTGAGGGTTCCAACATCCCTATATTTCTCTAAGAAGCTTTCTTATAGGTAGCGGGAAATTCAAGAAAGCCTTTTGGTTCAAACAATGGGAGTTACCCTATTTAAAGGTAACGTATTCTCTCAAGTTCTTTTCTGTTGTTTTCCTTCTCCAAACCCAAACAATATATTTATTCTATTCTTTTAATACAACACTAGTATCCTAAATATAATAGGTTTTTTTATGAGAATTATTCGAACTAAAATTCCACACACCTCCTTCTAATGGATATGAACATACTGTTTCTATGGACGACGAACTAATACCTCACGAAACGATGAGTGTTCAATCCTCTCCTACCACCCCTCATGGTGGCCATTATGATGGGAATATATTTATATGTCATATATATATATATTATATTTATATTGTATCTACTATTCAATATTTTTATCATTTATAGCATACCATTATGGTTTCCATAAAGGGTAAATACGATAATTTCATTTGAGGAAGTGCAGAATACTACACCCTCAGAGAGACATCACCCTCTCATGTCATAAGTTAAACATAAAAAGGATGGAGTTAATTAAATTATTTATAATATAATACTATAATTATAATATACCTATATATAATTATTATTTCATTATGTTAAATATTAAATTTAAATGAAAATAGCGTTTATCCGTACGTACGACTTACCGTCTCCATGAAAAATGCATTTATTTTCATATATAAAGATGTTATGTACTGTTATAAATTAATATATATACTTGATATATATGATATATATGATATCTAAATCAGGAATATCATTATGTATATAAGTTAATTTTTACCACATGTACAACTTGCAATTATAAGAATTTCATTTTTGAAACAAGTACCAAATACTGACAAAAGAACCGTAATTAACTTAAATGATTATGTAATGATTATAACATGGAAATAATTGATATAAAAGTAACAATAAAATTTAAAAAGGTTTTGAAACATGATGTAATTAATTTTTTTTAATTATTCTTGTGATTAAAGAACAAACGAGTCAAGTCGGACACATGGTAAGGGAATTTTTTAACCCAATTTCCATTCTTTGGGTTAATCTTCTAATTCTTGATTATATTGTTCTATGAATATGTGTGAATGACCATTGATTATTTTACAAATAATATCTACTTAAATTAGGTGTATTTATATTTTTCATGCATAATTATTTCATTGGTATATCCTTAATGTAATGATATGATCATTGTAGGGGAACTTCTTAACAAAATTTCCATTCTATGGGTTAAACATCTACTTCTAGATTATGTGGTGCTATGAATATGTGTGAATGACCTATGATTGTTTTACATGTAATATCCAATTATATTTGGTTTATTTATGTTTTTGCACATAATTATGTCATTAATTTATCCTTAAAGTCATGATATGATCATTGTAAGGTACATCGTCTCAATGTCCTTTAATTGAGGAATATTTTGAGTTATACACGACTTTCATATATACGGTGTAAAAACCACTTTTACTTTTCATTTCATTCAAAAGGAATATTTTTCTATGTAACATTTTTCTAAATGAAAAAGGAAATGTTTCTTTTTTCAACATATGCGCTGACAACGACCATTCTGGAACTGCTAGTATTATTTGATATTTGGATCTCTTAACAAGTCGTAATGTTTTAAGAAGTAAAATAAATACCATACACTTTTTTACATATTTTGGTATTGAAATTTTTTTTGATAATGGATTTATTATATAAATATATTTAAATGATATATTTTGATTGCAATGTGAAAATTTTATCTTTGATTTATGTCTGTTTTATGTGTTGTGAAAATGCTCCGATTCTTAGGAATTGTTTCTGTATACGGATGGTTCAGTGATAAACCTAGGGTGGGTGAGCCCGAGATAGCTCTCTAATGCATTGGGTAATGTGACCTAGGTAAATGTTTATGTTTCTTCATAAGATATTTAGGGAATATATATTGATTGGTATTCAAGATGTGACTCCCTATATAGCTGTGAAAGTTATAATATAAGAATGATATGGATTCCACTAGTTACCTTTATGATTTATTATTTCCATGTTTTATTCATAAAACCTATGATTTTGTGTTGTCAGTTAAAGATTGAAGTGTATGATTTCATTGATTTGTATGTATTGAAGGAATAATGTTTTCTTTTATTATTTTATAACCCTTACTGAGATTTTTATAAACATCCCATGTTTTTAAAGGTTTTCACAGGGCTTGAAGATTAATAGGGTCACAGATGGGATCAAGGAAAATCCATGTTGTCTAAAACATGGAACTAGACATGTTTATTTTTTCAGAGTTATTATTTAATGTAAATATAGAAATTGAGTAGAAGTGTCTAGTTTGTAATTTTTGAAATGTAATGTAATAGTTATTCCCTAATTCTCTTAAACACTAAACCAAAAAATATCATTAATGTGAATTCTTGACTTAACACAAGATTATGTATTATTTAAGGCTGGGGCCTTATAAAGATACAATAATGATTTTGTATCATTTGAAACATAAATACCATGAAAGAAAGATCACAAAATAGATATGTAAATACACATAAATTTATGTATAATAATATCTGAATACATCCATGGGATGTATACAGACCACACATAAGGAATCAGTGGTGAATAAAGTATGTATCTTAAAGAAATTAAAATTTAGATGAAACTCCCTTACCTTGTGTCTTGACTCTCATCGTACTCATTCAAACCACCTGTTTAATGAATATAAATCTATTATAAATTTTTTATATATAATCTAATGAAACATATTATTATATCTAATACCTTATGTGGTTTTATTAAGACCTTATATTACCCTATTTTTAACAATCTAATGTTTATGTTTCAATTCGGGCAATATTCACGTTATTCCTTGAATCTACCTTAATTTGTTTTATGTTTGGTCATTATACTTATATAAAAAATTTCTATAATTAAATATTTGATATAAATACTATATATATATACATTACATATTCATTATAATAATCTACAAAACATATAGGTATGAAATACAATACCCCATTCTAGGAGATGGTAGGCCATATGTAATCATGAATGCTATTTCTGTTTATTTTTTGTGTTGAAAGAAAGAATTTGAAAGACATAAATGTATATATATATATCATTTTGAAATTAGAATCATTATATAATATATATCATTTATATTATGTATATTAACTAGAACTATCCATAATACAATCCATGTAGTGTATGAGTGAATTTTATCTCTTAGAGGGCGGTAGTCCACACTTCCTCAAACAAAATTATCATATTAACACAAAATGGAACATCAAACGATATGAATTTTAAAAATGAATAAATATTATAAATAAATAATAAATATAATATATTAAAGATATAAAAAAAATTCCATTATAATGTGTACCATGAGAGGTGGTAAAGGGAGAATGAAAAATTATCACTTATTGAGGCGGTAGTTTGTCAAACACATAAATTGTATGTTCGTTACCCATTAGTTGGATGTGTGTGTATGTGTAGGTAGAACACTTCTCAAAAACAATTCCTATTATATAGAGGATACTATTGTTTTTATAAATGAATAGTATAAAGATAATGTAGGGTGGAGAAAGAAAATAAAATAATGGAGCTAGAGAGAAGGTGTTTCATGTTAATCAGGTAACTCCTTTTGGTTTGTTCCAAAATGTTTCCTTGGACAGATTTCTTCCCAAGAAGAGGATTCTATGAATAAGGTATTGAATTTTTGATATTTATTGGTTATATATTGGCATATCCTATTTTTTTTGGGTGTGAAGAAGAGGGAGAGTTGTTGTCCTTTTATAAAAAAGAAAACATACTCACTTGGAAGATTTTAAAACATGTAAGGTGGACACATTTTCTCATGTAAAAAAGTCATAAAAAATCGATAATTAAAGTTTTATAGATGAAGAACATCCATAAAATGAATGTTGGAAAAGAGGATAGGTCTTTTGTCCTCCTATGATCAATGTTTAGTCCCAATTTAAACATAATATGACCATAATAGTTGTGTTTAATTTAAAGAATTATTTATATAATTTTGGTATAAAAAATTCACATGATATAATTAGTCTATAAATTTTATATGAATTAAAATGGATAATATAATTTTTTTTAATTCAATTCATATAATCTGAAAAATTAACATTAATGATAATCCTGCATATATGATGAAATAGAGTGTTTTTATAGTAGAATAATGTTCAATGGTTTGTTATGTTTTTATATTCAAATTCAACGTGAAATTGATAATAATGACTGTGATTGTGTTAATAGATGAATAATTTATCTAATTTGACCATAAATAATATAAAGTATAATTTTACAATAATAATTATATAAATTAAAATGAATTTATTAACTAAAACAATGTATTTACCAATATTAATATAAAACGATGTTTCTAAAAATATCACAAAAAATCACCATAATATTATTGTGGACTTATAAATTAAAAAATTAATTTTATTTTATAAATTTCAATTTCTATATGTGTTTAAAATAATTTTTTTGTTATTTATATAAGGACATGAAAACTAGTTCATTTGAGAAAGTAGTATTTTTCTAAAATATAAAGACTTTAAATAAATTATATTTTTCATTATAAATATTGTTTTTTATATAAGACCAGTATAAAAATATTTTAAATTTTGTTATTAATATTCATATTACTCTGTTTAATTTTCTAGATTTTAACTAACTGGTTTAAATAATTATAATAATAAAATGAAGATTCATAGAAACTTGGTAATGTGTATAGCATATTCCAAGTTGGTGTTACATGCCGCAGAAGACAAGTTAGTGTCGTGTGTAGCGAAATCAAATTCATGGTTTCATTTTGAAAAATCCATGTTGGTTCTAGGTGAAAGGAATGTTTTACACAGTGTTTTAGTGTATATATATTTATATATAATAATATTTCTAGTGTCATGTCAAATGAAAAATATCAAAAATATAATTTAATTTGAAACAATATCTGAAAAATTATTGGGGTGTTACATCAAAAATAATTCTTGCATTATATATATCAAGAGGAAAATGACCAAGGATATGTAATTAGAGTTTACTATTATAGAAAGTTTATGAGGAAAAATAAAATATGAGGGGTTTTAAACACTCATTTTCTTATTATTTCGGCAGAATATGTACTGTTTGTGGACAATAATCACAAATAAAATTAAATTTTGATCAATTAAAGTAATTTAGTACATTTAATTTAATATAAACGATTACAAATGACGAGAAATTTTTTAACAAACCAAATACACATATTCTCCTACATTATAATATTTTAAATTGAATTGAATTTTTCAATATTTTAATCGATCAATAAGTTATTTTGGATATCCTGATTTTATTTATAGATATTCTAATATTGTTGTCAATTTTTTTTCAAATTCATGAATAATTAATCATAACAATAGTAAATCAATCCTAGAACCCACTATTAAAAAATTCATGAACATCCCTTGTCAACTCTTAAACTTGGCACTTAAGTCTCCACGATGCGAGTCCCAAAGGGCTTTCTTGATCCCCACAAGATGGAATCTAGTTTCTGAGAATTTATAAAATACAATTAGGAATGATTTCTCCCAAATATGTAAAATATATCATGAGTAATAGTTCTATCTACAATCCCAGATAGTGCATCCCTACATAGGAAATCGATGAAAAAAATAAATAAACAATTTTCAAATTGAGATAAAATCCGAATTGGGATAATCTAAGATAATAATGAAAATAATATTAAAATAGTGACTACTAAAAAGGTCCATATAAAAAAAATGACTGGTGAATTTTTTGATTAACAACTAGTCTAAAATAAAATTAAAAAAATTTATTAGACACAATCTCTTCCCAACCCATGCTTACTAAATATCCTTAATCATGATTTAATCCAGGATTTTTTGAATGGAAGAATCATATTGACCAAAATCTTCCAATAAAATTGAATATAATCCTACAAAAGTAACTAGTTTCCACAAACATTGAGTGGTATAAGTAGGGTTCTAAGTATAACACCATTTCATTGGAGAAGAGTTTATTCCTTTCATATCTGAAAAGTTCTAGAAATTATAGTTTTAAAAAATATATTTTAAAAATGATTTTATAATGAATTAGGGAAAAAATCAAAAAAATTATAATTTTTTTTCTAAAAACACATTTATTATTGAGAAAAATTACCATTTCTTTGTTAATAACAGGTTTGATATTTTCATATAAAATGTATGTCTAAACAACTTTTATATATTTCAATGTAAATAAATCAACATACCAAAAAACCCAACCACAAAAAATGGTACTAGGAAAAGTAAATTGAAAATAAATAAATCATAATCAATATAGTGATAGAACAAATTCATGCAGTGATGAATAATACTTAATATGAAGAATTAGTTTATACTATCCATTAATCAGATAATGATAAATAATATATAGAATGTTTAAATAATAATAATAGAAAAAAATTATCATAATAATGTATATTATTAATTATATCTAGATAATGTATGTATAGTATTAGGAATCTCATAAAGATCTAGTGATAAAATAAAATACAAAAATTTGAGGGACAATTTTGTTGTCTACTGATGCGTCCTTAGTAAATAACCCTTTGGATTTCTCTACCTAGCCTCATTTGTGACAATCAATATGTAGGGATAATAAAACATAATTAGGGGATACCAGTTAGTGTTTAAAAATGGAAAGAATAATTAGCATCAGTCACTCTCACACTAAGACATTTTGGATCCCCGTAAAAATAACTGAATGAGATGATGAAAATTTTAACATATATAAATTACAAATCAAACATATCACTATCACATTCCTCTTTCCACCTTCTTACACACTCTAATGTGAATCTCCTTTTAATAAACATAATATATATAAAAAATAATATCAAATCCTAAATCAAATATAAATGTAAAATTTGGGGATTAGTATAGTAGTAAAGATTATTTTTTGAAAAATATTTTAATATATGGTTCCAATAAGGAAGTAGGTTTTGCAATAGTTAGATTATTTGTAAAATCATTTTAAAAACATTTCAGAAAATAAATATTACTAAATATCCCCACTTTCACCATTTCTAATGGGCTCAAATTATAACTTAAATACAAACAAATAAAATACCAATGAAAGCCTTTTTAAACCCAATTATCACATTGAAACTTCTTTGAATCATGAGAAACCAATCATTAACATAATTCATACTACATATAAAATAAAAAATCAATAAATATTATAGAATACCATATATTATAATGTAGACATACATCACAGAATAATATCACAATATTTCCATATTCAAAATCATCAAATTCTATAAATAATAAATTTATAATAATATAAAACCTCAATATTCTTATAAAAATACAAAAAATTAATCAATAAAATCAAATAAAAATGTTATTTATCAATGTTACTACGATTATAAATTTTATTGAAAACAAATTCCATATAATTTGATTTCTTGAAAGCCCATAATAATTAATATCTAAAAATTAAATCATTAAAAAATAAAAAAAAAATACTTCCTTGATATTTCTCAATAAATCTATAATTTTGACAATTAGGATAAATTTCCTAAAAATAGATTTAGAAAAAATTCATGAAATGTAGGATTTTCCAAAAATTTAAAAGAATCCAAGAACCAACCTAGGAAAAGTTTTAATGTTATAAAATCTTTACAAAAAATAGACGAGGGACAAATATGGAATCCAAAATAAATTTAGATAAAAATTATATAGTTTAGAAAAACATTATACCCATGGGTTTGACCAAGACAACCCTATGGGTAGAGGAATAATAAGGGGAAAAAATAAAGGATGATGAAATAAAATATGGGTTTCCATAAAACAAATCACATGGATATAAGAATTTTGGTAACAGAATCTAAGGGGGTAGCAAGGGGGTCACACGTGGGGATTCCATGGGTTGTTATTGTAAAAATATAAGGAAAATAAGTTTTGAGGTGGATTAAAAATTACCAAGGTAGTATAGGTAATTTGAAATATTAATAATTTGGGTAACAAGAATTTCTTGACAACAATATTTACAAAATGTTTAACCAACCATGAGGAGAGAGCTACAATGAGAAGGGGAATTCAAACAATTTAGTCACATGGTTTGGAAAATAGATATCAATCAATGAAATCAAAGAGTTAATATACTACAGACAAATAGAAAATAATGTCACATAGTTTTCACTAACCATTCAGGAAGCATGAGATATGAAAAAGTTTAAGATTTTTAATAATTTCAAGGGGAAAATACATTGAAATAAAAAATTTGGACAACAGTAAATAAATTATCAAATTCAAATATTAAAGTGAGTCTATGATGTGACAATTCTACCCAATATTGAACTTGTCCATTGTTTCCAAAAATTTGGTAGACAATAATTCATAGAATATAAGAGGATCGTAATGAGAGGATAAAATGGATTTTGGATAACACAATATCTAAACTGAACTAGGGAAAATAAAACATATGAAAATCAAGACAATATTTAAGATCAGTAATGATAATGAAAGGACTCAAACAATATTATAAGCCACATATTCAGTACAAAATATAATATTGAAATAAAATTTGAATATAAAAAAGAAAATAACATTAATAGGTCTCAAAAAAATAGAGGTTTCCAATTTACATTGTGGATCAAACATTTCTGGAATTTTGAAAGAAAACACCCCAAATAAATATGCATCTCTATATGTTAGGGAACACTAGATCTATATATAAACATACTATTCCATATACAATTAATTTGAATAAATATATGTCTCCCAAAAATAGCATAAGCTTTTGAATATTCCAATTTACAAAGTCATAGTCTATGTTATTTGGAGAGTCTAAAATATTCGGTGCTAATAAGTGTAGTACCTCAAAAAATCTCCAAATATATACCATTGAAATATGAGAATAATATAGGTTATTATTTAGTCAATGTTAAAACCTATAATGATTCTTATGGTGACCTTATCAAAAAATCATAATTATTATTTTGGAGTCTTGAAAATGAGGGTATATAGTTACAAAGATGAGAATAATAATAAAATTCAAGATATTTCTTCCTTACTAGTGTCATACTAATAGAATAATGTTATTCTCCAAAGTCATCAGGATTTTTCACACTAGGATGATTTTATTCACTTCTTTCAAGACATTAACTCTCCACTAATATCTATGTAAATATGGTTTTCATCCCAGTTGGGTTGTCCCTTAGAGATCAAATCCACCATATTTTTCTTATTGAACAGATTTTCCAGTTATAATAGATCAAAGAACAGAACAATATATTTTCATTCTGCTTAGACTTTAATAAATAAATGAACATTTAATGAGTTCATGAATATATACACCTAGGATAAAGTAAGTTATTCTTTAAATTGTGTGACACACTCCATCACTATCTAATATCCTTACTCATTACTCATTATATATGTCACCATATTTACTATCACATTATTATGAAATATCTAGAAAATTACTGTGTTTTTAATGAATATGAACACCATACTACATTGAAGACGAAGTGTAACTATTGAATTTTATCATTCTGGACAAGAACTTTTAAATTTGTAATTAATGGTTTTCATTCAAGTTATTCAAGACCTTTAAATTGATTATAGACTACATAAATCATATCTGTCTACTATATATCCTCTTTAGGTCATTGATAATTGTAGAATATGGGTGAACAATAATAAGAGGTCGGGTCTTCCTCTATACCCATAGTTTCAATAGGTTTAACAATTGAAATAACTACATTTGTTCTCTAAGACACACTAGATTTAGGAATATTCAATTATATAAAATTTCTATATTCCTTTAGGACTTTCTAGGATGCATCATTTATGTGATAAAATAAAACATTAGAGTCAATCATGAATTTTAAACTCTAAATCAAATTAATTAAATTGACACAATGTAGTAATATTTTTAACAATATTTAGTGGAATAACTTCGTAATATAAAATCTATATAAACATATTTAAATACATATAAAAATCATAACAATTTACCCAAAAATCATTTTAAACCATACCTTCATTGATTAATTAATTATGAAATAATTAACATGAAATATAAATTAAAATCATCATATAATAAATATTTACTAATCTATCAATAATTTGGATTATATTTTGAATCAAAATTTTATCTACCAAATAAAAACAAAATACAAATGAATAAAATAAAATTATCCTAAAACTCATTTGTAAGTCATCATAATTGTTATCACACATGTACTTAAATAAGACCATAATAAAAACAGAATAAAACATTATTAATTGGAAAGGGGAGTATTAGTTTTTAAAATTTTCTATACACATTTTAATAGAACATTAACTAACCATATTAATTTCATTAATATCCTTATAGAAACTAAAACACAGGCTCCTAAATGTTTGTTAAACATTTTAAGGAAACCATTTATCTCTATTAATTAAATAATTATCTCCCTATGACATATAAAAAACTTCAAATAACTCATATAAGTTCCATATAACTATAAAAGAATTACATTTTAGTTAAGATACACAATAAATACATGAATAAATAATGATATTCAAGACTCATAACCAGTTATACAATTGTAACATTGGATTCAGAACGGGAGTTGGTGATCAAAGACCTAATCATAAAATAATACCAATGTTTATATGATCCATCCTCCCAAATACTAGTATCACAATATATCAATTGTTCTCAAATACCTTTTTTTCATAAACCACCCCTCAACTTCCTCTTGAGCTAGCCCATGGAAATGAATGATGGGCATTCTTCCTCTATATGGGTTAAAAAATAGTGATTTGAATTTAAATCATACTCATGGGAATTATTCTTCCAAAATTAATATCATACAATAAGAATTGGTATTCTATTATGAAACAAATATGGCGTGTCCATAAATTGGTTATCTAAGAGAAAAATAAAATTTTTCAACTATAGGAAAAAATGAATTAGGATAAAAATATTAAAATATAAAAACAAAAGGATAACATGGAAAATTTGAACAATGTCCAATGAAAACCAAAATTTAAAAAAAATTACTAAAAACAATATCTTTTTGACATATGGTGTCTTCCTATCATCATACATGTCCTACTAAATTTCCATCCTAAAATAATAATTCCATATAGATAAATATTTCTAAAAAACCAAATGAAAACCTGAAAAAATTACTCTTGTTTAATAACATTTCTTTGAATTAATTTTTAAAATATCGAATAATTTATAACAATTCCTTTTAAATAAATTTTCATTATTTGATAGATTTCTTTACATGAAACCCTGGTTCAAAATGAACCAAGATATGTTTTTGAATTTATAACATAGATGTTTTGTTTAATAGAATGATTAACCATATTATATATATATGTTGTGTACAAATAAATTTTATTGATTAATTCCAAATAAATATTGATTAAATATTTAATTAACTAATAAAATGATTAAAATCCCTTTTTTCTGAGGAAATGTATTTATTAGGTATTTTAAATTTTAATATAAAAAATATATTAAGAAATATTTTAGAATTAATTTAATTATTTTTCTCAATAATTTAGGTTTAGTCATTCATATATTTGTTATTTAATGGTTTTGAATGGAGATAAAACCATATGAAGGTAAAAGGAGTTATTTTTTATAGAAATTGTTTTTTCATGAGAAATAAGTTTTTAAAATCATACATTTAATAATGAATTGTACATTAACTATTTCAAAAAAAATATCTTAGATTATATTAAATAAAATATTATTACATAAATCTATTAGGTTTTACATGGAATGCAATGAAATTTTGACCAATTTTATGCCTAATAAAGTATTTTTTATTCTAAAAAGGTTTTCATTTCTCTTTGCATAGATATTAGAAAATTAATTTATATAATTATAGAAATTGAATTTGAAAAGCCGGATTAAAATTTTTAATTAAAAATTTACCAATTTTGTGTTAATTCCACTTTCAATTTTATGACTGTGAATAGTAAAAAGAGTAAAAATATTGTTACCCCAATTAGTGTCAGAACAAGTTTACCCAGGGATAAACTGAGAGATAAGGGTACATGTTCCAAATAAACAAGAAGAAATAATATTTCATAAGTTGTTTAAACCATATCTTAACATATACTATAATTATAGGACATTGTTTGTGTATATTCATAAGATTGTTACCATTTATTATTGAAATATTTTAGGTAATTATATGTGCGTCCCACCCATTACATATAAAAGAGAACCTCTCATTGGCCCGCATTAAAAAAAGTTTAAACATAGAGATATATATATATATAAATAATCAAATAACATACTATATGATTTATATTTTTTCTCAAGATTATGTTCTTACCCAAATTCCAACATAATAATTCTTAATGTTTTAGCGAAAGGAGGTCTCTCAAAAAAGAAGAAATTTTCTTACCCAACCCTTTCAAAGTGTATTTATTCCAATAATTCATCTATATATATTTAATAAATAATAAAACAATAACTCATGTATTATAAATATATTTATATATTTTTATTATTGTTGTAATACCATTTTACATCTCCTATCCACCAAATGAGAAACAAAATAATTCATCAAGTGGACATGTGGACTACCACCTCCACATTGTGATGAGATTCATTTCACTGACCCAAATTTCATTGTTAGTTATTATGAGGTATTTAATGTTTATATTTGATATTTATGAAAACAATATTCTCCTTTACATTGAATATATTATCTAAATTCTTACATTTTCATTTATTGATAATGATAATATATCTCATGTATAGGTGTGGACTACTGCCTCCATGAAATGATTAGACTTTCTTTCATCATAGATTTATATTAATGAGTATAAAATATTATATAATGTATAAATATGATACATATTTCATGATTTATATTCTACATATTATTTAACACTGAAGATTTTTTAAGGACTATCACTTTAGAACTGAAATGTATATGAAAAACGAAGCTGTTAACACCCAAAACAATGTTCATAAGTAGTATTTAGTAATTTAAGATAAGATATACTATGTAAATGATGTATTTTGTTATAAATATGAATATTATTATTTTATATAAGTAAAATAAATTGATTATTACTATCATAGATGATAAAATCACATATAATGAAATTATGGCCTTAGGATATTGTTTACCTTATTTTTTTTGTTTCCATGAGTAATATGAAATATTCACCAAATTATTACATCATGTTGTGTATATACTGCATGATAGATATTTTATATCATGAGTTAATTTTTATTCATGGTTATTATAGATTCATTTCTTGTCATTTCTTTTATTGGGTTATGATTAAAATGTTACCATAGCGGAAACAAAATATTATCCAAACTCACTTTTTAATAGGAATTCTTTTGAATAAAATTGTTGTTAATGAAATTATTTGATATATGTCTAAAAAAACTAATTAATTTATTTTACCTAGGAGATATCTAAGAATTAAAATTTATTACTTTCAGTTTCCTCTCTCTGTCTACTAAAATGTGGGAAGAAATGTTTTCAAGGAAAGATGAATCATTTTTATATTCAGTCAACAATAATTTTCTTCAATATTATTCATTTCATTAAAATATTTTTATGAATGTTTTTACTATTCTATAATTATTTTTTAATGTGATTTTTATCTATATTTTATATTCTATATATGTTATTTAATATAAATTTTTTATTATTTTATAAATGAGAAACTTCTTACCAATGTTTTTAAATGAATCATTACTATGAAGAATAATAGAAAAATGAATTTTACCACCATAAGGACTAATATTTACATTGAATTTTTATTCACATGTTTATATTTTTTATTTAGGAGAAAACATTTTAAAAAATATTTTGGTTTTTTATATTTTAATTCCATAATTTGAAAATTGAAATTTTATTTTCCTCAGAAATGTTTTAGAGATCTTATAAAGTTTTTTCATCTATAAAAACATTTTTTTGATGCTACTTATGATTTACTAGGGATATGACAAAATTTTAGCATATTAATTATATCACGTGAAAGTTATTCTCTATGATGATGGAATTTTTATTGAACCAATATTCATTTCCATGGGTTATGTTATGATATTGGGGAATATTTATAAATATATTATGATTATGTGATGGGTGAGTCCAATAAATAATACATTTAAATTAGTAATATCTAATATTTATGTGCTGAAAGGGTAAATGAGAGTTTATCAAATACCCAAATCTTTTCTCTAGGGAGGTTATACCATTCCAAAAAGAATGTATATAGGAGTTTATCACAATCCTAAAGAAGGAACACATCTGGTTATCCCAAAACTAAAATGTGATGAATGTCAGGGAAAATATGCATAAAAAATCATTTCTATGATAATGATTATTTTAAACTTAATAATCTAATCTCTATGTATTATTCTTTATGATATAATATTAGGACCCATGATCTATGATTCTTCTATGATTCATGTCTTATGAACTCCTAAAGACTTATTCTAGAATTACAATCTATATATTGCTAGGAATTATTATCAAATGTTAATGTCATATTCCCATACCCATGTTCTTATGTGATTATTACCAATTTTCATTGAATAATATATCATATTTTTACCCTTACGGATAATTTTTTCTCATCCTTTTTTATTTTTCCTTTCCTTACGTTATAAAAAATAGATTTAAGTTGGGATTTTCATAAAAATGTAATATATGAGATAAACATTGTGGGAGATGAGGAAGATCTCTCATAAAATAAGATAATTACTTATCTAGTATCAAATTATATGAAACCTTTATGGTTTTATGTGAATTTTTTATTTTGATTTGATTTTTGTATTAATCTATGAGGTTTTAGTATTTATGGATGTATTGATCATGTCACCTCATTTAATACTAGAGAAAGGTTTATATAATGCCCTAACCTCATTTACCCATAGTCGGTACATTATTACATTACATTGGCTTGATACAAGGAATCATGTCCCAAATGACTGATCAGTCTTGTAGCCTTCGAAGTATTAGATTCACTCATAAGTTTTACATTACATCATGAAATAAAAAAAAATCTATAAAATTGTGTCCCCATTTTAACACACTTATATCCTTAGACTATCCCTGCAGGTAAACAATAAAATACTTATTCACGTTCGGGGAAAAATAAAACATAGAAAGCGGTTAGCTCAGATTCTTAGTAAGGGTAACAATATAGCAGAAATTTTCCTAAATAAGCATAAAAATTTAGGGAAATGTATTAGACTAAAACAAAATCCTTTTAAACTTAAACTTAAGCATAATATAGAGAAGATAAAAAAAAATAATTCCATTTACTTATTCACAGGGATATTATACTAGTCGAATAATCACATGCAATATCAATAGCCACTTTCAAAATGATGGAATGCATAATGTAGACTTCATAACCACATAGTCAGGGCCTTGTGCCCAGAGTACAAATAATATTTTTTCAGGGCCTTGTGACAAGACACTATTTTGTCTCATGATACATACTGATGAAAACGAGGAGCTATAGCGGGGTCCACCCATACCTTACTATGTCCACTGCATTCCTCATATTAAAAGGTTTTAACATAACCTAAACATTCATATTAAAACTAGCATATGAAATTTCAATAGTTTATCCATAAACCATTAATGGAATAAGAATAACAAATCAATAGTAAAACATATCACAAAACCTTCAATACAGTATGGTAGAGTTGTATCATAATAAATCGACATCAAATATGCTAAATTCTTTTCAAAAGGATATTGACATAGATGAAATCAAAACTTTTTTTAGAGAAATATGTCTTTCTATTTTGAAATAATTTAAAAGTAATATAATTGTAATAGAAAAAATTTATTTTGAAAAAATTATTATAATCTTTTAAGGGAATCTTCGATGGTGTTATAACATCAGAAAATAGCCGCACTAGCCGTATAAGATAAAAAAACTTTTTTACCTTAATTTTGTCAAAATGGTCATAAAGTAAATTGTTTGGAAAATGATAAAAATATACCTATAAAAACATATATGGTCAAATAAGGATATAAATGATGTTATACAATTTTCTAGTAAATATTAAAAAATAAATTAAATATATTTTTTAATAAAACATGGATATAGTTGATAAAGAGGTCCTAGTAGATACTTTTGTAAAAATAACCTCGAATAATAAAGAGATTGTTAAATTACCCCTTACCTTTTACTTTTCCTTGGTCGAGGGTACGTTAAACTCATGTATAATAGTTAAATAATTGTTATTATATTATAAAAAAACTATATATATATATATATATGATATCATATACGATCCTCTAATATAACTTTGTTAATAATATTTTAGTAATATAATCGTTTCAGGTGTTAACTGGTCCGTTTTATTTTATATGATCGGTTACATAAGACATGTTTGTTATGGATAGGATGTATTTTAATCCTATAAAGAATGATATTATGTTTTTTGAAATTATTTATAATCATAAAATTAATATTATTCTTGAATGATTACGATGGGGAATGAATCTCATTGCATTCGTGGAGACGGTAATCTGTACGTACGCACGAGTGAAAATATCATTATTTTCCTGGTGAAATCATTTGTAATTGGATGTTATCTCATATATAGAGATTAATTAACATGTTATATTTATTATTTAGTTCAGTTATAATTATTATTATACCCATCTAAATAATGAATTGTTTGAATAAGAAACTACACCATAACGTGGAGACGGTATGCCGTACGTACACACGTATGGTGACTTTGTCATTCATATGATCAATAGAATAATGAATATGGTGGTACCATTTTAATAACATCACAATATATATAATATAATGGAGTTATTATTTTATATTGTAAATAACAAAGAAAGAGGATGTTGACAATGAAATGTACTTGAAAGAGGTGATGAAATATTTACCTCTTCTTCGGGTTCTTCCTTTTAATTTGATCAAAAGGGATCTATAGGTAATATTTCATACCAAAGGATGTAATCTAATATGAAGAGAGGATATTTGGGAGGATATTTAGTTAGGGTTTGGCCAAGAAAAATCGCTTTAGAGGTGTGAAATTAAGAGATGGGAATTACCCTTTTATAAGAGAGGTGAGGGTCACTTTATGAAAAGTTTGAAATATTATTTTATAATAAAATCATTTTCAATTTTAATGGATCCAAAATGATTTATATAGTGTATGAGGTGGGTATGGGTCAAAAACCTCTCAACCAATAGGGTTTAGATATTTTTAGTTTACTATATTAACATAATCTTTTAGATTAAACTCTTAGTTAAATAGTTTCACATTTACCATGTCTCTTTTTATTTTTATATTATATGGTTAATAAACATACTAAAAAAATCCAAGGGAACCCCATGTGGTTAATTATTAACATATATAACTTTATCTAAATCAATTTTCCGAACCATCTATTTTTTGGAATAATATATCAATTAATAATATAGTATTTGTCTTAAAAACTCAATTATGTCAATTTTGAAACTATTTACTATATGGTTTTTGTGAAAATCATAACTGCATTATTACTTCAGAAAAATTATTTAATAACTACTAAAATTTCATATTAACCGATAAAATTAGTCTAATTCATCAATACTCTCAATTTACATTTATTTGGATATTTATAATATCAATTAATTTAATCATTCATTAATAAGGTAATTATTGCATCATAATTGTGTCAGAAATAAATTAAAATATTTTAATGTATAAAATTATAAATAAAGAACAATTATATAAGATATATTTTTATCTTTCTAGTGAATATTTATAGTAGAATATATCTTATGTATAAATCAATATTAAAAATGTTTTAGTTATTGAACATTGATTTTAACTCTTTTAACTCCTCTTCAAATAAAATAATAATAAATGTCATAATCTAATACAAGTGGAACCAAGAGGATTATATTTTATTCCTAATTATTTTAGGCTTATTTATACTTATACAATAGAATTAAGACCTATATTAGGGTAATTATGATATAATTTTTCCCTTTAACTGCACTATTTACGTTTAACTGTGGTAAATAGAAGTGAGAAGTTACAATTCACCAAAAATTATTGTAATATTGTTGAACCATATTTTAATTACTGATGTTAACCATGTCTCTCATATTTTTGAAATTCCACTCACCAATGTTTTAAAATCATGTTTTATGAAAATTTGCAAATGCTCCTAGGAGGTGGGTAAAAGACGGGAAAAAGTTTAATAAAATTTGTATACATCAAAACTTATTATTTAATGACTCCAATGAATTAATTAAACATATATAGGAATTATATATGTATTTTTACATAATATATAATTAAAAAAATAAACAATTATTTAAATAAATAGTCTGTTTTAACCAATAATGCAGTGTTTTTAACTTTTCATCCAAAATTGAATGTTTTTGTAAAAATACCAAAAATTCTCCCTAAGATAATTTTGATATTATGAATTCAAAAATGAAGTGAATATTGAAAAATAAAATTTAAAAAATTTCAAAAAGTTGTAATTACTATTCATAACAGCTAGTTTGATTGGTCGCAGTGTGTTATAATTTCGAAGTTGTGTACAATGCAAGCTATTGTATTATTCAAAGGGAAACGTACCGTGGAAGATTGGGGAGGTACATTCTTCCCTCATTCAAATAATTTCATCCTCAAAATCTTTATAATACTACTACAAAAAATATTCAGGTGGTTTTTTATCATAAGTTCCTCTAGTTCCCACATTGCCTCTTCCATCTTATGGTTTCTCTGTAGAACTTTTTCCAGAAGAGTTGTCCGGTTTCTTAGCACTTGTTCTCTTATATCAAGAATCTTGATAGGCTCTTCACAATAAGATAAAAATGTTTGTTCTTAAATTTATTTATATGTGAGTACATGCATTGGGTAAAGCATGTATTTTCTCAATAGTGATACATGGAACAAATCCTGAACATTGGAGAGACTTAGAGGCATTGCCAAATGATAAGCTACAACTCCAATTCATTATAGAATTTCGAATGGAGTATTGTACCTGAGACTCAATTTACCCTTCTTAACGAAATGTATAACACCCTTCCATGGAGATACATTCAAAAAAACACGATTACCTATATTAAATTCCAAATCATTTTTTCAGTTATCGGCATAGCTCTTTTTCCTACTTTGAGATTCTTTGATGTTGGTTTGGATAACCTTATCATTTTCCATTGTTTCCTCAAAAAGTTCTGGGCCTATGAGTTTTCTTTCACCAATATCATCGCAATAAGTTGTTGTGAGACATCTCTTTCCGTATAATGATTCATATAGTGCCATATAAATACTTGAATAAGAGATATAGTTATACGAAAATTCTTCCAGAGGTAAATATTGATCCCACGAACCTTGAATGTAAAGTGATAAAGATATAAACATATCTTCTAAGGTTTTAATAGTCCGTTCTGATTTTCCATCAGTTTGAGGGTGGTAGGTAGTGCACAAACGAAGTTCAGTACCCAGGGCCTTATGAAGACTTTTCCAGAATCTTGATGTAAAATGAGTGTCATTATTAGAAACAATCGATAGGGGTACCCCATGGATTCTTACAAATTCATTAATATATAGTCTTTCTAGATGTTCAAGTGTTAAATCTTCTCTTATAGAAATAAAATGTGCTAACTTGGTAAGATGATCAAAAATGACCCATATTGCATCATTCCTTCAAGGAGTATTTGGCGGCCCCATGACAAAATACCTCATAATATTATCCTATTTCCACTCAGGTATGGGGAGAGGTTTCATGACTCTTCTAGACTGTTGCCTTCCAACTTTCACTTGTTGAAAAACCATACATCTTGACCCAAAATCAGTAATCTCCCTCTTCGTGTTGTCCCACCAAAAATTTTCCATAAAATCCCTAAACATCTTGGTGATCCTAGGGTGTATAGAGAATTTAGAGCTATGAGAATCATCCCACATTTCCATTTTTAGATCAGGTACGTTAGGAACACAAACTCTCTTCCAAAATTTCAAAATTCCATCCTCATATACGAAGTAACTCAATCTTCCACCATTCACAGCTTTAATCTTTTTTTAAAACTCCTCATCATCAGTCTGAGAACTTTTTATTCTTTCTAGTAAAGATGGTGTGGCAAAAATTTGAAAACAAATTTATGTTTCATCTTCCATGGTTATTCCCATATCCATCATTACTAGATCAATAAAAATAGGATCCTTTTCAACTCTCATCCTATTCAAAACTCCACGATCCTTTCTACTCAAAGCTCATGCCACCTTATATGCCTTCTCCATGTGGTAGTGTATAGTGAAATCATAATCATTGAGTAGTTCAATCCATCACCTTTTCATCAAGTTGAGTTCTTTTTGTGAGAAAATATACATCAAACTCTTGTGATCAATATAAATCTAACATTTTTCACCATAGAGAGAGTGTCTCCATATTTTTAGAGCAAATATTATTGCTTCTAACTCAAGATCATGGGTAGGATAGTTTTTCTCTTGAATTTTTAGCTTTCGTGATGCATAGAAAATAACTCTATCATTTTGGATAAGGACACAACCAAGTCCTTTATTGGAAGCATCACAATAAATAAGAAACCCATTGTTCCCTGATGGTTGAGTCAAGATAGGAGAATTGACTAATCTCCTATTTAAATCATCAAAAAACAATTCACACTGTTTTGTCTAGGAAAATTTAACCACTTTATGTGTGATCTTGGTTAATGGGCTAGCCTGCTGGGCAAAATTCTAGACAAAACGTCGATAATAACATGCTAAACCAATAAAATTGTGTACCTCAATTATACTTTTCGGTGATGGACATTCTTGGATTTCCTTATTCTTTGAAGGATTAGGAGATATTCCATCCTTGGAGATAATATGGACATGAAAATTAATATCTTGAAACTATAATTCACACATGCAAAACATTCCATATATATTATTTATTTTAAGAGTCTTTAGAATACTGTGCAAGTGACTTTAAGGGTCTTTTTATATATTGAAGTACAACATGATATCATCAATAATACCACTACAATGTCATCCAAATATTACTTGGAAACTCTATTCATTAGATCCATGAAGATAGAGGGTTCTTTAGTCAATCCAAAATGCATTACAGTAAACTCATAATGTCCATACCTGGTTCGAAATGCTGTTTTTGGAATGTCTTCCTTATTCACACACAACTGATGATATCCAGATTGAAGGTCAATATTTGAAAAACATTTAGCTCCATTAAGTTGGTTGAATAGATCATCAATATGCGGTAGGGGATACTTTTTATTTATTGTTATAGCATTGATTTCCCAATAATCAACGCACAACCTCATAGATTCATCTTTCTTCATAACAAAAAGGACTGGGGCTCCCCATGGAGAAACACATGGGTGAATAAATTCCTTGTTACACAATTCATCTAGTTGTTTTTTTCTACTAATTCCACAGTTTCCATTCTATACGGAGTATTCGATATTGGTCTTGAACCGGGAATTAAATCAATGGAAACCTGAATTTCTCGTTCTTGAGGATATCCAGGTAAATACTTTGGAAATACTTCAACATATTATTGCACAATAGGTACGTCCTCTATTCGAACATTATTTTACTCACACATAATTATTTCAATCTCTTCCACCCTAATAATTAAATTTTTTAGAGCTACTGGCGGTGGGTCTAGAAAAGAATTAGATGGTGACATTTCTACTCTAAAGATAAGGTACTCTTTATCATCAGTGAGAATTGTAACCTCATTCTTCTCACAATAATTTTTTCATCATGGTCCAAAAGCCAATCCATACCAAGGATTATATCAAATTCAATCATGGGTTTTCCGATAAGATCAACAAATAATGAACATTTTTTCACACTAATGGGAACTGATTCATAAAAAATTGTTCTAATGATACTTACCTTTTGAGTATTGACTAAAAAATCGCTAGTTATATCAAATTGGAAATATCTATTTTTTTTAGCTGTCTAGGAAGATATGAAACAATTTGATGATCCAGAACCAAATAATGCATTGGCTAAACTTGTGGAAACAATTAAATTACCTTCCACCATGTCTTTCAGAGGTTCATCCTCCATAGTAGTGATTTCATAAGCATGGCCTAGCTCCCTTGGCCTTTTCTGAGGTAAGTTACCTTGGGTCTTAGAACATTCATTTTAATAATTCCCCCTTTATCTACAATTATAGCATTCCACATTGTCAGCCTATTCCTTTCCCTTACAATCATGAGATTGGTGGCCTTTTTCACCAAACTTGTAACAAACTCTCATTACTTTCAGGCAAGTACTTCGCTATTTCTTCTCAAATTTACCATAGGATGGATTTTCAACTTTTCCCTTATTCCCCTTATTTTCATTTCCAAAGTGTTATACAGATCCTTTCTTCTCATAATTTTCATTAATTTCGTAAGACATAGAGAATTATTTTTTTGTCTTGATAGATCATGAGACAATATCTTTGTATGATAAGAAGGATTATGAGACTAATGCTCACTAGAGAAATGGTTTTAACCTATCAATGAATCAATAAATATTACTCCTTGGGATATGTATATAATGTACAACATGCCTTGACAACCTTGTAAATTTATCCTCATACTTTGCAACATTCTCATCCTCCTTTTTCCACAGACACATAAATTGTCTTTTCATATCCTCTTGATGGTCACGAGGAGAGTATTTTTCTAAGAAAATATCTTTAACTTCCCTCCATTAAATTTTTATACATATTCATCTTTATTTCTGTTTTTAATTAGTGACCACCATTGATCTTCATCTCCTGCGAGGCAATAAATTTCCATGAAATCTTTTTCCCTTTCATTACTCCCCAAATCACGAAATATTTTCTCTAAGGAACTTATCCATTCCTAATCTACTAATGGATTTGTACTCCCATTTAATGTTGGTGGTTTTTCCCCATGATGCGATCTAACATTGATATTCCATGTTGTGGATTAGGGTGCTCCATACGGGAAAGGTTATTATTCACAACCTGAGTGATTTGTCCCAGTATGGTGATAAGCTGATCAACAACAGTTCTATCACCAGCACTACTATAATTATCTTGAGTAGGAGGGAAATAACTACATGGATTACATGTGTTGATATGGTTTTTATTCCTTCTACTAGGCACAATTTCTAAACAATGGCATATTGTATATTAGTTTATGAATCACAATACAAAATTACGAACATGTAATACCCTTAACATATATTGAAGAGTTTATGCATATAATCCATAATCATAAATATATTTTCATTGAGGAGGTATATACTAATAAACCCTTCATAATGGCTTGTAAATAAAATGATAATTATCCTTATCATATCCCTCCAGAGTGTGGTAACCAAGAGGGCAACAAGGCCCATTGTCGTGCACCACTTCTCGTTCGACTCAATCTCAATGTGGTGTTTTCGGGTTTCTACCCTAGGAATATCTATGACAGAGCCACCTCTACCTTCTCATATCTAAATAGGGATGTATTGATTGGAAAACTCACAAAATCTATATAGTACCAAAATTCATGGAAGTTCTTCTATAGAATTACTCAAAGTATATCTTAGGGTAGTGTTCTCTAATCAGAGTTTTTCTAAATCTAGTTTACAAGGACTTTACTAAACTTTCTCTGATACTAACTATAACACCCTAACCCCAGATACCCATATTAAGTGCATTATTAAATAATAATGGCATGATACAAGGAATCATGTCCTAAAAGACCGATTAGTTTTGTATCCTTGGAAGTAATAGATACATTTATAACTTTTACATTACCCCGGGAAATAAATACATCAACAACATTTTTTCCTTTTTTAACACACTTATATCCTTAAAAGTTCCCTGTAGGCCAACCATAAAATACTTCTTCACATTTTGTGAAAAAATAAAACATTGAAAGGGGTGAGATCAAATTCCCAGTAAGTAAGGATAACTATATATGGGAAGAATTCATAAATAATCATAAACATTTAAGGAAATGTATTAGAATATAACAAAAGCCTTTTAAACATAATATTAAGCATAATATGGCAAAGTTAAAATCAAATAATTCCATTTAATTATTCACATGGATATTCTACTAGTTGAATAATCTCATGAAATATCAATAGCCACTTTCATAATGATGGAATGCATAATTCCAGACTTCATAACCACATAGTCAAGACCTTATGCCACAACTAAACATAATATTTTGCCATGACTTTGTTCCAAGACAATAGTTTGTCTAATGAGACCTACCGATTCATTGAGAATCTATAGCGGGCTCCACCTGCCACTTACTATGTCCAATGTATTCCTCATATGAAAAGGTTTAAACATATCATAATTTTTTTTATTAAAACCACCATACAAAAGGTCAATAATTTATCCATAAACAAGGAATGCTATAATTATAACACATCCACCGTCAAACAGATCACAAAACCATCAATGCAATATGGAATATTTGTTTCATAATAAATCAACTTCAAACAAGCTTAATGTCCATCAAAAGGATGTTGAAATAGATGAAATCAAAACTTGTTTAGAGAAATATCTATTTATATTTTTAAATCATTTAAAAGTCAACTACATATAAAATAATATATTTATTTATAAAATATTCTTATAATATTGTAAGGGATGCTTCGATGATGTTATAATGGATGAAAATGACCACACTCACCATATAAGTTAAAAAACACTCTTACCTTAATTTTGTCAAAATGGTCATAAAGTACCTTATTTGGAAAATGATAGAAAGATTCCTTTCAAAACATAAAAGGTTAAATAAGGGTATAAATGACTTTAAACCATTTTATAGTATATAGTATGAATTTTTTAAAATACATTTTATAGAAATCACAGATATAGCTGATAATGAGGTCCCAGTAGATACTTAAGTAAAAACAACCTTGGATAATAAAGAGATTGTGACATTAACCCTTACCATGTACTTTTCATTGGTCGTGGGTACATTATCCTCTTGTATAATATTAATATCATTGTTATTAAATTATATAAAAAGTATATACATAAATATGATATCATATATGATCATCTAATATCGCCTTGTTAAAAATATATTTGTAATATCATCATTTCGGGTGTTAACTGATCTGTTTTCTTTCATATACTCGGTTACGTAAGCCATGTTTGTTATGGAAATGATTTATTTTATACATATACTAAATGATATTATGTTCTTAGACATTATATTTAATCATTAAATTAAAATTATTCTGGAATTATTATTATGGGGAATGGATCTCACCGCATTCGTGGAGATTGTCATCTGTACGTATGCACAAGCCATAATATAATTATATTGATAATGAAATCCTTTTTAATTCAATGGTATATCATATATAAAGAATAATTAACCTGTTATATTTATTAATAAATCAGTTATACTCATTATTATACCCATCCAAATAATGAAGTGTTTTAATAACAAACTACACGACGACGTGGAGACAGTAAGCCGTATGTATGCACCTATGGTGAATTTTTCAATATATGATGGATACAATAATAAATATGGTTGTACCATTTTAACAAAATCATATTATTTAGAAGATAAAATAGTTATTATTTTATAATGGAAACTACAATGAAAGTGGAAGATGAAGAATAAATGAAAATGAAAGAGGTGATGAAATATTTACCTCTTCTTCGGATTCTTTCTTTTGTTTTGATGAAAAGGTCTCCTTGAGATAGCTTTGTAACCAAATGAAGGCCTATAGTATAAAGGGAGGAGATTTGATAGGTTATTTGAGCAGTGGTTGGCCGAGACAAATGGATTTGGAGGTGTGAAATTAAGATAAGGGGAAGTACCCTTTTATAAGAAGGTGAGGGTCACTTTAGGAAAATCTTGAAGACTTATTTTACAATAAAATCATTTTCGGTTTCTAATGGGTCCAAAATGATTTATTTTGAGGATAATGTGGGTATGGGTGGAAAAACAATCATCCAATAGGTTTTATATTGGTTTATGTCACTATATTAACCTTATATTTTATATTTTTCTCTTAGTTAAATAGTTTGACATTTAACATGTCTATTTGTATTTTTATATTTTATGGTTAATAAACATACTATAATATTTCAAGAAAACTCCAAGAGATTTATTATTAATATATATAAACTTATCTATGTCCTTTGGAAGAAACGTTTATTTTTATGAATATTATATAAATTAATAATATAATATTTGTTTTAAAAACTCAATTATGTCAATTTTGACACGGTTTAGTATTTTGTTTTTGTAAAAATAATTACAACATTATTACATCGAAAAAAAATTATTTAACCAACCCTAAAATGTCATATTATCCTATAAAATTAATATAATTCATCAAAAGTCTAAAAATAAATTTATTTGGATATTTATAATATCAATTTTTTAATAATTCATTAATAAGGTAATTACCGTGTCATAATTATGTCATAAATAAATTAAATTATATTTTGTTTAGAAATTATAAATAAAATAAAATTATGTAGGAAATATTTTTATATTTTTAATTAATATTTATAGTCTAATTTAACTTATGTACAACTCCACATTAAAAATAGTTCTGTTATTAAACATTGAATTTAACTCTTTTAACTCGACTTTAAATAAAATAATAATAAATTTTTCGAATCTAATCCTAGTGGAAAAAAGATGATCATATTTTATTCCTAAGGTTTTTTGACCAAATTATACATATACAATAGAATTAATACATGTGTTAGGGATATTATGATATCATTTTTACCCTTAATTACCCTATTTACTTTTAACTGTGGTAAATAAAATCAAAAGTTACTATTCACAAAAAATTATTTTCATCTTATTGAACAACATTTTACTTACTGATATTAACCGTGTCTCTCAGATTTTTTAAATTAAACTCACATATGTGGTGAAATTCTTTTTTAGGCAAATTTTAAAATGCTCCTAGGTGGTGGGTAAAAGACGGTAAAACGTTTTTTAAATTTTTTATATATATAACGTTATTATAAAATGAGTCCAATGAATTAAATTGAAATTATATATGTATTATGTATCTATTTTGAAATAAAATAAAATATAACATAATAAATAATTAGTTTAATAAAAAGTCAGTTTTAACCAATAACGCGATGTTTTTTCACTATTCATCAAATATTGAATGTTTCCAGAATAACACCAAAAATACACCCTAAGAAAATTTTTATATTCCTAATTCAAAAATGAAGTTCATTTTGAAAAATATAATTTATTAAATTTCAAAATATGGGTATTACTATTCATAACGATTTAGTTTGATTGGTAGCAGTTTGATAGAATCTCGAAGTTGCGTAAAATGTAAGTTATTTCATTATTAAAAGGGAAACATACTATGGAAGCGTGGGTTATTAAAGCTTAATTGTCATTAGATATATGGATCCGAAAATTATAGTGAGAGCCCTTTGGAAGAGAAAATTATTAGGATATAAACTTAGGTAATAGTGAATAAAAGAGTGTGGTTTTCCGATAAGATATATCATTTTTGTAAATATGAATATGGATGCAGCTATGAAAAATATGAACTTTTGTGTAACAACATTGAAAGGGGTAGATTGAGTATTATTTCTATTTTAACCAATTCAAGATGAGTAAGATTAATACTCCACACTTTTCTAGAAACTCATTTGTGAAATGATTGGTTTAATTAAAATTTTCATTGTGAATTATTGTGAATGATTTTGGAAGATAATGAACATAGGTGACCTAAGTGAAACCATAGGTGTCATATATTTAAAACAAGGTATCATTATTTAGAAATCATGTGATTTATTTTTTTATTGAACCTTGATTTGAAACTATTATTATTATTTATTAATATATTATATTTTTTTAATAAATTTATATAATAATGATTTATTATGTTAATGTTGAATTGGATATACAAGGAAATTAATTTTTTTCTCAAAAAACTAATTTTTATGAGGGCAAGAGTGAAAAATGTTTTTGATCATCACATAATAATTTCACCTGATATGAATCATGTTGAAATTTAAAACAAGAAAAATGACGGAACAATGTATTATTTAGTCCTTCCTGATGTAAAACCCAAATCCTTTTGAGAGTTTTACTCATCCACTAATTTCTGAGTAATGATTCATTAACAGAGAAAAATATTTTACATTCCCCAAGACTCAGGCTGTGAAAAAATATTTTTGGATCTTTATCATTTGGAAGGACAAGGAGATCAATGGTAGGATATTATTAAATCCTAAAATAATAGGAATAAGTTTAATACATGGAGAAGTATTACCTTAAGAGGTTATTTTTCAATATGAAAATTCCCTATATTATTTGTATGAAAATTTATATGGAATTACATGAGGAAAAGTAAAAAGATAAGGAATCAAATCATACATTTGAGAATATTTTAACAATAATTGTGATGCTTGGTTATTATATTATCATTAAATCATAATGAATGTATCTTTGATTCAGTAGTCTCTTAAAAAGAAGCCTCCAAAGAATGTTTTTCATAATATACAATGGTAGTTGTGATGAAATTATTACATATACTCTCAATGTTGAAATGGATATATGAGTCAGAGATAAATCTCATTGTTTTGATAAGAAAAGATTGTTTAAATTTCAATGAAATTATAATAATAAATAAAATGAAAGGAATAATTTGAATCTTACTATATAAAACAAGTGTGGTATTAAACATGGAATTAATTTTCATAAGGGGACTATTACATTTTTTATGTGTGGAAATTATGATCATTAAAAAATTTAATGTTGATGTAAATGCCTGAAGTTATCTAATTATATGAATATATTGAAAGCTATTGAGAATGAACCACCAACACTATAATATTTCATATTAAAGGGTTATCTATATTATTCTACATAGTTCATGAATCCATGGGTAATTAATGATAATATATATTAGAAAATTCTTAATCCTTGAGATCAGGAAAAATATCATGTGACCACTATTGCTGACGTGGGTTATAATAATGACGTGGTGGAAGGTAGACCTTCCAAACAGTAATTCCCTGAACCAAGATTCTTGGAGCCGGTGCATTCCTAAAATATATTTGAATGATTATAAGGAATCACATTATGAAGGATTGATAAGTTTAATAGTTTGGGGAAATAGATTACATATAAGAAAATTTCAATACAATTTAATAAATAAAATTCAACATAGATACTCTTTTAAGAAATTCCAATATTCTCCAAGAATATCCCAACATATCAATCATAATACACACATTGGAATCATTGGAATATGAAACATAAGAATTTGGTGAGCTCAGATTCTCAAAAAAGTCTAAACAACTTAGGAAAATCTATTTTAAATAATCTTAGAAATTTAAGACAAAGAATAAAACTATATACCAAGGCTCTTGAAAATAATCTTGAGCATAAAAGTTTAAGAATAAATCAAATTATTCAATTTAAACATTCACTTGGATATTCTCATAGTTGAATAGTTACATTTAATATCATTAAATAATCTCCTAATGAGGGAATGAATAATATTGAACATCATAAACTAATTGTCAAGGCCTCGTTCCATTATCATACATAAGTGGGCAAGACATTAGAAAAAACCCACTCCAGATTGACTCAAATGAACTACCGATGCATTGAGGTACACTAATTAACTAGTCCCCAACCCATAAGGATGTCATTATGTGGTCCCCAACCCATCAATTACTAAGTCAAATGCATTACTCATATGGAAAGAGTGTATCATAACCAATATAAATATTTATATTAATACTAGTATACAATGTGCTAATACATTAATCATAATTGATGAATGTTATCAAAATAGAATGTCCTCATTCAAACATATCATATGCCCTTGAATACTATTTGTAAGATTGAATCATAATAAATCAACCTCAATTAAATGTACAATTTAATAAAATATGTTGACATAGATGAAAATAATATAATAAGATATATAAAACTATTTGAAAGAAATATACCTTTTTTACTTTTAAAAAGTTGTGAAATTATAAAAGAACACATTTCTTTTAAATATGAAATTGTATTATTCTATGGGAAGCTTCAAAACATTAAGGAATTATGATAGAGGAAATAGCCACTCGCACAATATAAGTTAAAATCAAGTCTTTTATTAATTTTTCAAAAACATTAAGAAGCACCTCACTTAGTCAATGAATAAATGATTCATTTAATTTTTTTATAAAAATTCAAACATGTGAAAATTTATATTTAATCAATTGTTGATAATATTTTGAATTTTTTTAAGAAAAATAGACAAGGATGATAAATTTTTCCCAACATATACTTAATTATAAAAACTTCACATAATAATTTGATTGAAAAATTAACCCTTAAATAAAACATTAAAAGATTTATTTTGAAAACATTTTATCAAACATCAAAATAGAAGAAACAGTTATTTTATAATCCTTTTATATCCATATAAATAGTTATGTAAAATAATATAAAGAATATTGAAATGGGTAAATGATTAATTCTTTAATCATTTAAAGTGTCCCATACCACAATGAACATTTAAATGATAAGCCTGATATTATCAAATGAATAATTTAATATCATGAAGATGAATTTATTCATGATAAGAAATATAATAGGGGTAGTACGTACACCACAAAGAAGAAAAAGACGGTGTACATGGCTTATATCTTATAAAAATTTAATGGGAGACAGAAATTCCCATACTTTGGGTCTGATACTCTCCATACATGTAAAAAATACCATATATTGGTTTTAACCATATAATTAACATATAGAAGAATCATAATAATATTTATTATATCATATATGATTCTTTTATAACATTATATTACCCATTTATAAAAACATTCCATGTTAAAGAAACAGTTCGTGTAATAATTTCATTGTATGTTATATGTGTTTTGACTTGTTATTCTTTATCATGTTATTTAGATCATGATTTACTTACATACAGAATGTAAAAAAAGATTTAAATATCATATATATTCAGTATATAAATATATATAATATATAGATATAGGTAATAAAATATACCATTCATGGAGACAGTAGGTCATACGTACGGATGTACATTGTTTCCAATTTCCTATCATATTTTTTAAAAGAAATTGAATGAAATATATATATACATATATTATAGTAGCATTATTATGTTATATATATTTTACATATTCATTATATATGTTTTTAATCATTTTCGAATGGTTAACGTGGATAATTCCACATTATTCATATCAAAATAATATATATATGAAAAATGGTTTACACCATAGAGTGGGGATGCTATGTCATATATATAGAGACATAGTGATATAGTTTTCTATTAGATCAGTATAAAGAGAAATGTGGTCGTACCATAATAAAAAATATACATAAGAATATATGGGGTTCATTATTTATTATTTTAGTGTGGATAACAATTAAGAAAATGAATTTGAAGAAGAAAAGAACATTGAAAGTGTTCATAAAACAATTACCAATTCTTTGAGTGTCTCATTTTTATTTTTAAAAAGGGACTTTGTAGGTTAGATTTATTCCAAAATCATGGATTATAGGATAAATTATGGGATTTTGGGAATAGAGATGGGTAATTTTTTTCCGAACATAATGGATTTATATGTGTGAATAAAAGAGAAGGAGAGGTTCCCTTTTATAATAGATGGGAGGGGCACATTGGGAAACCCCAAAAGTTTTAATTTAATATAAAATGATTTTTTATTTGAAATAAATGAAAATTGAGTTATTTAGATGAAAAGATGTTAATGAATCTAATGAATGTCAACAAATTATTTTATAAAAGTTATGGTCATGAAATAAAACATATATTTTGGGTTTAATAGGTACTTAAATAGTTCAACTCTTACCACGTCTATATGTATTTTTATATTATAGGGTTAATATAGTTACTATAAAATGAGAAACTAACCCCAGTTGGGAAATTTATGAAATCTATGACATTATTATTGTTATTTGGATGAATTATATATTTTTATGAATAACAAAACAATTAATATAATATTATTTATTTTAAAAAACCATTTGTGTCCATTTTTATTCCACTAAATATTTTCATTTCTAAAAATATTATAAAAACATGATAATTTCAGAACATTACATCCAATATGTCAAACAATGTCTATTTTATTAATAAAATTCTCATATGTCATTGAAGATTCCAAAAAATATTTATTTTAATATTTTTAATAACATTTATTTGATATCTAAATTAATTAAACAATTAATTCATATTTATTATACAATCCATAAATTAAGATATTTATTCTCTAAAAATTATAAATAAATTATCATAATGAATATTTATTTATTATATTTAAAATTAATAATTATCGTTGAATTTAATTTATATATAACCCCAAAGTAAAAATGAATTAGTTATTAAAATTTAAATATAGAATTTTTATCTCATTGTTATATAAAATATAATAAATGTCCTAATCTAAAAAACGTGGCATAAAAAGGATCATATTTATTAATTAATGTTTATTTCAGTCCAAAAACACTTATCCAATGATTTTTGACTAGTTTTAGGATAATTTTATAATATTATAATAGTTTTTACCAGCAATTTGCTTATATACCTTTAACCATGGTAAATAAAATTCAAAAGTTACTATTTACAATTTTTTTTATCTCTAATAGAATAAATTTTTGATATAGATTATAATAATGTTTTATTATTTTTCAAAATTCAATTAACAAAAGTTGTAAAAATCCATTTAATTCTAATCCTATAGATGTGGCCAGAAAGTGGGTAACAGAGATGTTTAAAAGTTCAAAACAATTTATATCAAATTCTATTATAAAAAGGATTCCATAAACCTATATTTGTGTAATATTTATTTTATTTATCTATTGTAACTATAAAATCAACATATATAAAAATAATTTTTTCAATGAAAAAATTGGGTTTTAACAATAATGAAGCATTTTAAATACTTATAAAAAATTAATACTTGTTAAAATAATAACAAATAATCACCCCACGATAATTTTGATATTATGAATTCACAAATGAAGTATACATTACCATATTATATTTTTAAAAGTTTCTAAAGTTTATTTTATTATTTTCAAAAAATTCAATAAAAATTAGTCTTTTTAAGAAAAAAGTATATATAAACATATAACTATTTTAATAAAAAATATAGATTTCATAATGAATATGATTTATTTTTCAGAAAAAACTTTAAATAAAATTTTAAATTTATTTATTACTATTAATATTATAATATTTAATGGATATTTTATAAATATGTCATTTAAATAATTATAATATTAACATATTGTTTCACAGAATCTCCATCTTGCATGTAATGCAAGCCAAGTCATTGTTGCGTGAAATTTATTCTATTGAATTTCTTTAAAGGATATAATAATATGAAATATTAAGGTGTTAAATTTTTCCTACCTTCAATATATTTTATAACATCAATTTTAAATTGGATTTGGAAAAATAAAGATTTATACTAGAAAATACCATTGTCGAAACCCACATCAGAAATAAGGTTAATAAATTGTATAATTTAAAATAAATAAAGAGAATTACAAAATATACGAGAGATAAAACATAAAATGGTTCTATATAGGATAAAATGGATATAAAATAAAAATATAACCATCATGTTCTTATGGATAGTGATAGGGAACATGATTAAGAGAATGTTAATAGTAACAAAGATCTAAATATACGATGATCTAACAGACCATTTGATTCATTGGAAGAAGTATTGGGATATCATTTTTGGATTCAAAATCGTTTCCCTAGAGGTTAGGAATTAATTTTCTTTATATACTAATAATAGAAGGAATAATAATTACATGACTTGTATAGTTCCTTCCTTTATCTAATTTCTACAAAAAACACATTTTTCTTTATAAAAGAATATAAAATTCAAAAACATAATATTTATCTAAATATTATAGGGTTCCAAAAATTAACTTATAATTCATCATTAAAAATATTGACATAATGAAAAAAATTATATACTAACTAAAAAATCACAGATGCTATTGGTTGGTGACGCACCCATATCGCACTTCAGTTGCAGGTTTATCTCTCCCGGGCTTGCCAGAAACGACAGGTTGTTGCCCAACCTAGAGGATTACTTTTTCATAAAACTATATTGTTATAAAATTATCTAAAAAACCTTAATAAATAATTTTACCATTAAAAATAATATAAAATGTAAACATTAATCAATTCCAATGATTATAATTTTACAAAACACGTTTATCCAAACTCATAGTCTATTTAATTTATATGGAAGGTCACCAAATTTCATAAATCAACATATAATAATGCAGAACCATTTTTTCCACATACCAAACCCATGAATTCCTTCATCATGTATTTTATTAATACATGGTAATAACCTGAATTAGTATAAAGCTATATTGAATATGTTCGTGATGAAAAATTTGTTACATAAAGCAAAGAATATATGATATACTCCTTGAATCTAAAGTTGTTGTAAACTCTAACAATGGTGGACTAAAAAAACCTTTAATCAGTTCCATGTTAGTAAATTATATCAAATATAATTTACTCAAAACAATTATATTCTTATTCCAAAATTATTATCTCTGTATAAGAAACATATTAAGGGTTATATTATCCTCAACCATATATTTTTTAAAATGCTTAACTTTATACTAAGTCAATTTTTTGTACCATACAATCTCAAATACTTAATGAAATAGTAATTCTATATAATCCATATATATTATAGAATTATTAAAAGTAGTATAATACAAATAAAATTTTAAAATGACAAAATTCTTGAATATTCAAATTAATCATTCCACTTCATATGTGGATGTTTCATAAATTGATCATCAACAAATAGAACTATTTTGAGTATATACCTTTGATTCATAAGACAATAATTTTAGTAGTTTCCCATCTTCGAACATTGGAAAAATTTAATCTTGAGTTTTTTTCTTTCCCTTGAAATAATGATCATGATGTCCTTTCTCACCACACTTGAAGCATAATCATTTTCATTTTTTGTAGGCATGAGGGTGCTTCCATCCAAAATTATCACATGTGGGAAAATACTTCTTTCCCTTTTTCCCTTTATACACCTTTTGACATTCCATCCTCTTCTTTTATTTAATTCCCCTCAATCCATAAGACTTTTATAAATATTTACTCATATTGTTACCACATGATATTATGACCTCATATGATGATAATACTTTGGAGACTATATATATTTTATATGTTGGATTATGTCCATGAAAGACTTTATCCTTATGAATCTATGGATCATGTGCATTAGTGGAGTTCTTATTCCTTATTCTAGGATCCATTTCTAAACAATTTCATAAATTAGATTAAATCACAAAATAATTTATAATCTAAAAACTAGTGCAACACTAATCATAAATTGAAAATTTTATACATTGATAATATCATGATCGTAAACATGGTTTCTTTTGGGACATATTTACTTTTAAATCCATCATAATGTTTAGAAAACTTAATAGGAATTATCCTTATAATATACCCTAGGAGTGTCAAACAAGGAGCGTATTAAGGCTGTTTTTATGTACCAGGTTACCCTGAGTGTGTCCTGGAACACCTTGCTGGAGTTTTAACCCTTTTGGTACATCTATAACAGAACTAAATCGACCTATAGTATCCATATTAGGATGTATTTTTTAGGGAAACCTATATAATCACTATATTACCAAATTACAAGATATTCTTTTGTACTTATCGACAATGTCTATATTAGTGTTATATTCCCTAATTTACAATTTCAAAATCTGGATTCAAATGTTTCTACTATAATTTTTTCTAATACCAACTATAATTTCCTGACCCCAAATGCCGAGATCCGGTGCATTATTTAAATACATTGGAATTATTACAAGGGATCACATCCCAAAGGGTCGATTAGATTAGCAGTCTTGGAAAATAGATTACATACATGAAATTTTCATTATAATTCAAAACATAAAGTAAAAAATAGACAATTCTCTGAGGACACCATTATTATCATATATTAACCACGCATATCAGTCATAATACACATCTTCGAATAAAAGGAAAATAAAACATAAGAAATAGGTGAGCTCAGATGCTCATTAAATGTAAAAATTCACATGTATATTCTACTTGTCGAATAATAACATGTAATATTAATAAAAAATATCATAATGAGGGAATTCATAATATGGAAATCATTACCACACTGTCAAGGCTCCATTATAAGAAAATTAATAAGTGGGTAAAATGTTAGTCAAAACCCAAACTAGTTTGTCTCATGAGAACTATCAGTACATCCAGGGGATTTCATTAAGAGGTCCCCAACCCATAGGGTTTTTATTAGGTGGTCCCCAACCTATTAAATACTAATTCCAATTCATTCCTCATATCAAATTGGTGAAACATAACTAAAATAAACATTCATATTAAATCTAGCTTATGTAATGTTATTACTATGACCATAAAAAGTGATTACTATCAAAATAGCACATCTACAATCTAACATATAATTAAAATTTCAACAAATCTTGGAATGTTGTATCATAATAAATCAACCTCAATTTAATACAAAATTCAACAAGGGATGTTAACATAGATGAAAAAAATATAATAAAATCATTAAAACTGGATGAGAGAAATAACCCTTTATTACTTAAAAAATGTTTTACAATTATAAAATAAAAAAGTATTTTTAAAAAAACCATGTATGTTTTAAGGGAGCTTCAAAATGTTAAGGCATCATGATGATAGAAATACCCACTCTCACTAATAAATTAATAAAATATTCTTTCTTGAATTGGTCAAAAAGGTAATAAATCACCTCATTTGTAAAAAATGTAAAGATTCTATTCAATTTTTTTATTAAAAGTCAAACATGGGTAAAACTAACTTTAATCAATTATTCATAATTTTTTAGAATACATTTTTATGAAACATGGACATGGATGATAAATGTGTGCTAAAATATAATTACATAAAAACATCCTCATGTAATGAGATTGAGAAATTAAAACTTACATAAAAACATAAAATATTTATTTTGAAAACATTTGGATGATATTCAGAATAGATACAAAACTCCCATTATAATCCTTTTACATCCATATAAATAGTTATGTAATATATTATTATGAATATTGAAATGGACAAAGGATTAATTCTTAAAACATTCAAAGTGTCCCATACCACTTTCATCATTTAAATCCTAAGCATGATTTCTTTAGATGAATCAATAAATACCATAAAGATAAATGTATTAATGATATGAATTAATATAGGGGAAGTTCGTGTTAGGTCGAAATATACAAATATACACAAGAGGGGTGGGGTGAATTTTTCATTTTAAACCTTTTTCAAAAGCATTTAGAATTCTGGCTTTTGATGTCGACTGATGATTATGTTGTTAATTAGTATTTATCTTCTCTATGAAATTATGAGAAGTAGATACAAATAGAAATATAAAACACGTATTATTATAGTGTTTTGGGTAATAAATATCACCCAGTACACTCCACCAATTATACTCTCTATGAGTTACGTGAATTTCACTTATGAGGTCCTCATATCATAAGACCGATCCACAACTGAGTAGAGACAAGTGACACCTTTATAAACAAGACTAAAAACAAAGTATCCTGGTTCTATAATAGAGAACCAACAAAACAAAACTTAGATAGAAAAAATGGTACTCCACCACAACTGAGTAACAATAGTTGGAACACACAATAAAATGATATTGATTAAAAAATGTTATAATTGAACTTCAACGTTGAAACAACAAATGATGGTAGATGGATCTTCTTCGTAACAAAAATGAATAGTAGGAGTATATATATAGAAAATAATAAATTTTTAATACATATATCTTCATTATTGCCTCTTCTATTGAAAAATAGAGTCTGATTGATTATTTTAGTAGATCTGAAAAATAACATCATAAGAATGATCATTCAATCATGAATATGTGTTTTAAAATATGACTCAGTATATATATTCTTCTCTAAATCATGTGAACATAAATATAGAATGAATACACCAATAGAATAAGAAAATTAGAGAGTGTTTCTTTCAACTCCCTATCGATTAAAAAGTCTTGATAAATCGTAAGAATTAAAATTCTTGAGACAACTCAGAGTAGTCATATATTTCCATAAAAATAGGAGAGAATTTTTATACATAATATGATTTTTTGAATAAATCATAATAATCTTAGAATCATTCGATAAATGACCTTTAAATCACCATGATATTCTGTAAAGACCTTACAAAGCAACTCAAATAAAAATGTAACTTCATATCCTTAATGATGGAAATTCAAACATAAGGTTCCTTCATAAAAATAAAAAATAAAAAATGTAGGGTTCAACTACTTAGCATTAAACCCCTGAACAAAATGTTGAGAATTTAAGGTTGATCACAAATTTAAGGTTGATGATCCATATGTTTTCTTCTTTACCATAAGGTTCTATACTTACGTAGGGTACTTTAACAATACTTTTTCCCTTTTTGAAACGTACGGTATCATCCAAATGTATGGTTCTCTATCCTTAGGTTTATGTCAATGTAGGGTTGATTGAACATATGCGATGATCATTACACATAAGGATTAATACAATCATAGGGTTTGTTCCTTACATTATGTTCACCAATGTACATTAAGAATAGTTTTCTAGAATATTTTTAAGAACTATTCAAACACATTGACGGATAATTCACGAGAATAATAATCATGATTATATTTCCGAAATAATGAATATAAAAATATTAGTTTCCCAAAAAAAATTTAATGTAATATCATTAGTAAAAAAGGGTATTTGTGAGCATCAAAATCAATAATATTTAGAGAGTATTGGGGAGAAAATTTATTCCAAACAGTAAGTAAACAACACACTATAAAAATGTGGTGAATATGGAATATATATCACAAAAATTAAATGTGAGATAAAAAGTCCCTTAACTTAGGTCCGATACACTATGTACATGTATAAAACTCCATAATAATGGTTTTAAACAAATTATTTACTTCTACTAGAATAATAATAATATTTATTATATCATATATGATTCATTAATGGAATTATATTATAAGTTTATTTAAAATTTCCATGTTAAAGAAACTTTTCATATAATAATTGCTCATATTTCCATACATGTTTTGAATTGTTATTCATTATCGTGTTATTCATTTAATTATTTACTTATTTTTGTAATTTGAAACATGATTTATATATCTTATATATTAATTATATAAATATATATTGTAGATAGATATATGGAAGGGAACACACCATTCATGGAGATGGTAGGTGATACGTATGCATGAAAATTGTATCCATTTTCATTTCTTATTGAATGGAAGAAAGTAAATGACATATATGTATATGTATATTATTAAAGTATAATTATTATGTAATATATTTTATTCATTCATTATATTTATTTTTATAATAATTTGTTAATGGTTAACGTGGAGATTGAATCTTGTCACATTGGGGAAATGGTAGGTCGTATATACGCATGAGAGATTATATCATTCCATTAATGGTTAAATGGTGTTGAATTGGATGGTATATTAATAATAAATATTAATTATAATGTGATATTAATTATGTATACAATTTTTATTCATCACTATATCCATTAATATAATGTAAATATGAAAAATAGTTTACAATACAACGTAGATACAGTAAGTCGTATGCACACACACATAGTGATATTGGTTTTTGAAGGATGGGTATAAGGAGGAATATTGTTTTACCATTACAAGAAAAACATATCAGAATATATTAGACTCTAGATTAATTATTTTAGTATAAAAAAACTTAGTAAGAGAAAGTATAAGAAGGAACGAACTTTGAAAGAGTTGGTAAAAATATTACCTCTTCATCGAGTGCTACTTTTGATTTTCACAAAAGAACTCCATAGGGAGGATTTATGACCAAATTATGGCCTCTAAGATTAATTAAGGGATGTTTGGAGGGGAAATTGGTAGTTTTTTTCAGATATATATGGATTTATAGTTGTGAATAAAATAGAAAGATATGTGACCGTTTATAAGAGAGGGGAGGGGAATTTTTGGAAACTCAAAAACCATTAATTGAATATAAATATATTTTCTAGGTTAAATATATCCAATGTAAGTTATATTTAATATAATGTGGTTATGTTTATAAATACTCTCATACAATGATTTTTGGTGATTTTTAGGTCATAAAATTAACCTCATATTTTTTGTTTAACCAGTAGTTAAACAGTTTTACTCTTAACTTATCTACTTGTATTTTTATACTACTGGGTAAATACAGATACAATAAAATAAAAAAATAACCCCAATTGTAATATTTATGACATATTGACATTTTCATTGAAAATTGGATGAATTATTGATTTATATAATTTTTTTTATGATTTAATAAAATATTATTTATTTTATTGAATCCTTTTTGCCAATTTTGATTCTACTCATTATTTTCATTTCTAAAAATATCATACAAACATGATAACATCAAAAAAATACTTAATATATGCCACTAAAATGTCTAAATTATTTTTAAAATTATTTTATGACATTAACTATGTCATATTATATTTATTTTAATATTATTAATAACATTTATTTGATACCTCAATTAATTAAACAATTACAACATCATTATTATATAATCCTTTAATTAATTTATTTCTTATCTAAAATTTAAAAATAAAATATTAACATGAATTTACATTTTTCTAAAAGGAATAATTATAGTTGAATTTATCTTATTCATAATCATATATTAAGAATTATTTATTATTAAAATTTGTATATGAAAATTTTAACTCTTCACTAAATAAAATATAATAAATGTAAAAATCTAATACAATTGGATTAAAAAGGATAATACTTTCGAGAAAAGGTCAATTTAGGTCAAACAACACTTATCACATGAAAATATGACATATGTTAGGGAATATTATATTATTAAAATATTATTTTTACCTTTAATTACCTTATTTATCTATAACAATGGTAAATAAAATTCATATGGTACTATTAAATAAAAATAATTTTAACTATATTAGAAAACATTTATCATATTTATTACACCCATGTATTTCTATTTTGAAAATTCAATTCACAGAAGCTATAATATTGTGTTTAATACTAATCCAATGTATGTGGTAAGAAGGATATTAAAAGAAACGTTCAAAAGTTCATTAAATTTTATTTTCTAATTACACTATAAAAATGATTCTAATAACATAAATTTGGTTAAAAAGTGTATTATTTATCTGTTATGACATTAAAATCTACATAAATTAAAATCATTATTTAAAGAATAATGTTTTTTAACAATAATGTAGTATTTTTCACATTTCATCAACAATTTAGACTCTTCAGAAAAAATAAAAAACTTCACCCTAAGATAATTTTGATATTCTGAATTAAAAAATTATGTCTATAATAAAATAATTAACTTCTATCAATTTTTAAAATTAATTTTAATTTTATACACAAAATACAAAAAAAATTATTTCCTTTATGAAAATTCTATTTCAAAAAATATAACTATTTTACCAAAACATACATTTTCTTACAAATATGTTTAATTTATGTGAAAGCATTATAAAAAACATGTAAAAATTATTTATTATTACTATTATTATTATATTTAATGAATACATTGTTAATATATAATTCAAATAATTATAATACTAATTTGTTGTTTCACAAAAACTCAATCTTGCATGTAATGCAAACTCCGTTAGTGCTATGTGAAATTTGAGCTACTGAATTTCATTAAAAAGATAACGTACTATAAATTATTTGGGATTTACAAATACACAATAGAACTGATATTGTCTAATTTATTTATAGTTATATAAAATATTTTATTTTTGATGAATTTTATTTTTGTATCACATTTCCACCTGAAGGAATACATGCTGAATTAGAAAAGAAAATATTTAAAAGCATAAAGACCACATCAAATGTCCATTATTATCCTATAATTGTTGTTTTTGATAATTCACTCTTTAAAAATATTTCTACTCTCCCTCTAGTTGATTTATTTTTAATTTGTAAAAAGTCATTTATCTATATGTCTATATATATATATATCCCATATCAATTTCGAAGGAATGGAATTCACATTTCATATCCGGAATGGACATGTGATTAGGTTTTGGTGAGAGTATGTATACATGCTTCCAATGAAAATTACATCTATTCTATGGGTCTTTATTCCTTTTAATAAGTAGTACTTATTTAAAATGGGTTGAGATAAACTAAATAATGATGATATTCATATTTTATTTTTGTTTGATGACCTATATCCTAAAGAGTTTCCTTGTCATCTACGAAATCATGATTTTATTTTCTGAATCGAAATCATAAATGGAGCTATGAGTATTTAAAATAATCCTTAAAGAACAATCCTAATTGAATTGATATAATTGAATATGAAACACCAAGAGAATCTTTCAAAGGGATTATTTAAGCCTACTTCATAACTACTTATTTAATATGTTATTTTTTTAAATAAATATGGATCAATGATACAATGCATTGGTTATCTAGAAAATAACCAGATCAAAAACAAGAATAAGTATCCTTTACCCTATATTAATGATTTATTTGACCAATTTTAAAGATTTTAATAATTTTCACAATATTGGACCTCATAATAGATTTGATTTTATTAGGGATAAAGATAACGACACATATAATAAAACATTCTGTATGAGGTATGGACATTATGAATTTATAAGTATTCCATTTAGTCTTACTAATGTCACCATTATCATCATGGATTTAATGAATATTGTCTTTATGGATAAGCAACCTAAATTTATGATATCATTTAGTGATGATATTTTAATTTAATCCAAGGGGAAGTAAGAGCATTAAGATGAATTGAGAATTGTGTTAATGACCAAGGTGAAGGAGAAATTAGATTCTAATTTCATCATGTGTGAATTATTATTATAGAAATTATCATATTTTTAGAAATGTGATCATTTGGAAGGGAACATCAATAGACCCTTCAACGATAAAAGTCATTGAACATTATCCCAAACAAACCACATTGATGGATATTTTTAGTTTTCTTGGATCTAATAGATATAATCGATTACTTATGAATAATTTCTTATATATTTATAATTTGCTAACCAGGTTAACACACAAATTAGTCATGTTTATTTAGACTGATAATTTTAAGTCTCTTTAAAGAGGATGGTTAGCGCACCTATACTCACACTACCCTATATTAGAAATGGGTTTTGATCAATAGTTATGAATCTATTAATGGGTAGGATATTTTCTTATTGAAAATAAAATGATATAACATATTCCTCTCATCAAATAATGTTTATTGAAAAAGTTTCTGACTCAGGATTTAGATTTTGTCATGGAAATTTTTTAATTGAATATATGGAGGTATTATATATATGGTGAAATTAGTTGTGCATATAATGATCATAATGTCTTGAAGTATATATTCTAAAAAATTATATTAATATGAACCAAAGTAGATGGTTGGAATTGACTAAATATTATGACTTATCAATATATTTCCACCTCAGGAAAGTGATCTAGGTTGTTTATGCTTTGAGTACAAATGATCATTATAGTTTATATATGATAAAGATCACAAAATATACCATATTTATGGATTTCAAAACTATAAACCTTTAAATATTAAAGGAATCTTATAAATATTATATTTCTCAAATAAATATTCAGTCAACTATCAATGTGAAGTTTAAATAACTACAACTAAGAGATGTAGAGAAAAATTATTGTTTATAAATGTATTAGAGTTCAAATTTTATTGGGATAGAAATATAATGTTTAAAAATTGGGTATGTCTCCCTATTATACCATAATTGGAGTGTAATATTTTAGATGAATCTCATAGATCATCATTCTTGATTCATCCTAGAATTATGAATATGTAAAGATGACTTAATGATATTTTTTTGGCTGGATAACTAAAGAGAGATGTTATAGAGTTTTTATAATTCTGGTTAGTATTGAAATAAACTAATTATTAGTGGAAAAGTCTAATGGTATGTTAATAAAATTACCCTTAATAGAATCAAAATGAGAAATGATATCTTTGGACATAATCATAGGACTCAAAAATACTTATAAAAGATATAATTGTATTTGGGTGGTAGGTGATCACCTTATAAAGTCTGAATATTTGTATCCAATTATGGAAACTATAACTATTGATTATATTTCCAAAATATACATTATGGAAGTGTTAAGGGTATAAGGATGGCCAAATTTCATTATATCTAGTCGATGCGTGAGTATTATCATGATGTTCTGGATAGTTATTCAATATGCACTACATTCAGAGTTATATTTTACTAGAACATATCATCCTAATATGTATTGTAAATTTTATATATCCACTCATACCATGGAGGATTTGTTTGATCATATTTTGAATATTACTATGGTTTTTGGGATCAACTTCTTCCACTTATTTAATTTTATTATAAAAATAACTATCACTCAAGTATTCATATAGATTATTATGAATCCCTCTACAGAAGGTAGTGTAAAATTCAAAAATTATATAGTGTATTTGGAGAACAGAATATATTGGTAATTGAACTATTAGATGAAATGGTAGAGAAGTCTCAATCATTTCAGTAACACAACAAGGAATAAGAGAGTCAACAAAGGAGTTATACCAAAAATCATCACCAAGATCTGGAATTCAATGATTGTGAGAAGTAATTATTCTAATTTTTTCATTGAAGAATGTAATGGTATTTCAAAGGATTGGAATGTGGAATAATTGGTATATTTGACATTTTAATATTCTTCATTGAGTAGGGATGGTTGAAAATCACTTGTAACATCCACTAAACATCTCTCATGTTCATGATTTGGTCTATGTATATCCCTTGTGGAAATACATACAAGATATTACTATATGATAACCATATAGGTTGAAATTATAATATATATAATTTCATATAATGGAAAATTAGTGATGATTTTGGATCATTATTATAATTCTCTTGAAAATAATATTACTCACCTATTTAATATTCATTGGAGGAATCCAAAATTTGAGGATGTTATGTTTGAACTCGATTATATTAGGAGGCATAACTATCCTCAATAATTTACATTAGAGTGATGGAATTTTAAATATAATATTAATTTTAATTGGGTTAGACTGTTACATCTTGAGATATTATATGTCTTCCATGCTAATAAACATTATGTGTTAGATATATTTACTAACACACAACCATGATTCTAAATGAATATTCTATATAATGACTTTTATAACCAATTTTTTTCGATTGGAGAGTATTTATATAATTCACCATATTACGAAATATATAGATATATTTTTTTAATTTAAAATGTAATTTTTAATGACTAATAAATCATCATTACAGTTTTAACAAAGTAATTTCACTATTAAAACTCTTTTTTTGTGATGAAATATATTTCTCTATGTATTTTTAATTTTAATAAAAATAAATATATTGATCACTATTTAAAATTATTTTAATGATTTTAATTGAAAATTTATCATTATTCAATGAAATATTAGATTTATAATGGTTGGAATTATGATAAGATAAATTGATTGTAAAACTAGTTATTTCTTCGAAATAATTTTTCTGTTAGAAATGTGTTTTTAACATAAATAATTAAGTAAATCATTATCATGAAAATTATTTTTTGGAAATGTTTAGAAACTATATTCAATAAAATACTTACACATTCATATAATATTTTTTCTAAGCATGGAATGAAATTATCATTAATATATACTTTAAAATGCATATATTATTGTGGAAGATTATTTTCATTGTGCATTGTGAATTTATTTTGAAATTTATTTCTCAAATTTATAAAAATTTATTTTTATGAAATATATTCCTTACATTAAGTAATCATTTATAAATTTAATATTTGGTCCAAATTTATTTTTTTCATAATGAATATTAGTAAAAGTAGAAAATTTGTTATCGTGGTTTAGGTTAAAACAGGTTTACCGGGGGACGAACTAGGAGATAAAGGAAAATGATCCACATAAGAGTATATAAAAATTATTTTAAGAATAATTTTCAACCATTTATTATCTTATATTTTAATTCATGTATTTTTTATGGGTTTCATATAAATTTACCATATATTAATGAAATATTTAATGTACCTTTATGTCGTTCTGAACCTCACTTATAAAATAGTACCTCTTCTTCTCCCTTAATTAAACAAATTAAGACTTATATATTAAAATTTTCCAATATAAAATCCATTCTATATTCCTTTATTTTGTTCTTGAGAATATTTTATTACCTAAATTATATACTGAAAAGTCATAAGTTATATGAAAAAGGTGGTCTCTCAAATAAGTTCTAATCATCATACATGACTCTTTAAAAATTTATTTCATAATATAATTATTATTACTATATTTAATAAAACATAAATTAATGAAAATGGTATCATTATTATAATGAGGTATTATTATGAATATGGGATAATTATTTTCCACCTCCTTTAAAATAATTGGGAAATGAAATCATTTCTCATTAATACGTGTTGATTAACGTCTCCATGTTATGAATTGATTCATTTTACATAACCAACATTCATTATTGTTAATTAGGTGTATCTAATTTTTATATTTTATATTTATGAAACAATTATTATTTTTAAATTATAATATAATATATATATTATTATCCCCACATATATTGAAAATATAATTTCACTCATGCATATGTTGAACGACCACCTCCACAATGTGAAGGGATTGATTTTTCATAACCAATTTAAAAAAGTGTATATAATGATAAAATATTATACATATTATATTTCTAATATTATAGATATGATTTGTCTATTTCCAATTTTTATGGACCATTACATCCAAAATGAAACATCCATTAAATACTAAGTAGTTAACACCCAAAATGGTGATGATAGTGAAAGATTTTTAATGAATGATTGATAATATGTTATATGAAACCCATATATGATTTTCTAAAAATTACTATGGTTTTTGTAAATATCAATAAAAATCATAAATATTCCATATCAAATGTTAAAATCAAATTTAAATCCATTCATACCTAAGGTAATGGTTCCTCATATCACTTTTTTCAACGATACATAATCTATTTTCATAACTGGTTTCCATAACGTCATGTATAAAATTTCGATTTTAGATTTTATGTCATGAATAAATTAAAAATTATTCAATTTATATATATTTTTCAATTTAAATCCCCCATGATAAATATCATTCAAAAGTTACAAATGAAGTATGTGTTTTATTAAATAATATCAATTTTTAATATGATTATTTGTTATGAAATTTTTTATGGGGAAACTATTTAACCCATTTAAAAATGTTATTTTATATCTCGTTGAAATTTATTTCTTGAAATTATATTTTATCAATTCATTTTCCGATTTCCATATACTAAAAATTAGGAATGATTTTTTTAAGGTAAAAATGTTTTTTAGTCTCTTTATATAAGAATCGTTTTCTTCTATATCTATATTTTCATTAAATTGTTTTCATGAATGTTTTTTAAAATTTTCAATGATTAATTAAATTACTTTTTTTATTTACTTTTATTTCTATAAAAGGTTTCAAAACAATTTTAATTATTTATAACTAAATAACTTCTTACAAATTCTTTAAACATAATCATTTTTTTGTAGTACATCACACAAAGAAGTATTCATATTGTCTTGAATACCCTGTTAATTAAAAATCCAATTGAAAATTATCTTGGTTTTTTTAAATGATTTTATTTCAAAATATTTTGGAAATTTTCAGATTCTTATTATATGATTTTAAAAGTTAGAGGGTTTTTAACTCATGAACCACTCTAATAATCTTTTAAATATTTTTTCATAATTGTGAATATCCTCTGATGGTTATTGTGATTTTATAGGGATGTGATACAATGTTACAATTTTAATTATTTCCCTGAATAGTTACTGAAATATGTTGATTAACTCTTGATGAATAACATTTTTTCACAGGTTATTCTATAATGAAATGATAAATTATTTCATAATATTATGTAATTTATTTAAATGTGTTTATGATTATGTGATGGGTGGGTCTATTAATGAAATCTAATAAATTGGGAAATGTTTAATGCTTATGATCTCAAAGAGTTTAGGTAAGGTTATCCTTATCCCAAAATAGGCTACATGGGAGGTTATCCAAATCCTAAAATTGTAAATACGACAAGTTATACCAACCCCGAAGAGGATATATGGGTGGTTATACAAAATCTAACATGCATCGAATATCTTAATGGATAGCCTTGTAAAATAATTTCTATAAATTTGACTATTCCAAAACTATTTTTAAAATATACATGTAATTTTATTTTTCATATGTTATAATACCATGGACCTTTATCTTCAATTCCTCTTTTATTGAAGTCTTATTATCTCTTAAAGCCTTATTCAATGATTTTTATCATTGATTTTTTGGGTATGATTTTCAAATGTTAGGATTATATTCGTATACACTAATGTTGAAATTATGCTTAAATGTCACCATTGACTGATATCTTCCAGGTTAATCCTTGTTGATCATTCAGAAACACATTTACTTATATTTTATTCAATAGGTTATGATTAATGGTTTCAAGTAGTGTATTAATATGATGTATAATATGTGAAAAGAAAATCATGGGAAATGTTATTTATCTATCATACAATAATATGATTATATATCTAGAATCCAAAGAAACCAAAATATTATATTTATATAGAATGCATTATTAGGAGGAGTTTTTAATATTCAAATAAAATTATTAAATATTTATTCCTGTAATGTACAGGTCACCTCAGGAAGGTTGTGAAATAAAAACCTAGTTTAATTTTTTCAAAGCATGTAAGAATTTCTTATTTCAATACATTCTAGAAATTATATTTTGAAAAATATAATTAGAAATTATTATTTATAATTACTTCTGAAAATAAACTAAAATATTTTTCAAAATAAAAATTAGAAACCAAATTATTCTTAAAAATTAAATATATATTTCCATTTTAAACCCTTTTTAAAATTTATTCTCCAAAACCATCTCCATATCAATTTTATAAAATGGTATAGATAGAACCAAACTTACCTATATAAAACATTAAAAACATAAATTCAATTAAGAAACATGACACATAAATCGGAAAGTAAATAAATAGTGGTCTAACCAATCATAAAAAAACGTAAATCATCAATGAATGGTCACAAAAATCGAGAATAAATGTAAAAACATAAAATTAAAGGTGATAAATGACACAAAACTTGTTGGAATACTAATAAAATATTAATGCTAAATAAAGGGCATGTATAACAATATATATGTCTGTGAAAGGTATATAAAATCATTCAAAACTCCCCATCATTGAGTCATATAATCCTAGACCAACATAAGTGGACCTGTCTAATAGACTATAGTTGCATAACAAGATATGAAAAAAATTTCTAGCTCCATTAAGGCACATTTTTTGGAACAACATTAGTAGAAGACACAATTAGGAGAATCTAGTCAACGCATAATCACAACTATTATAAAAACCATCCATCAATCTCTCACTATGAAACTGATGATACCTGTGACGACAATGACCCATAGTGAGGAAACATAGTATGGTTAACTAAGAAACATAATATATTGAAACACCTACCCAAGTCAGGTATATTTTTTGAATCCTTAAAATATAAATGTGGAAGGTCCTATTATGGAATACAAACAAGATACACCTAAAAAACATGGGTTAAATAAAAACAAACCCCTAGGGTTAAGCCAAAAATACCCCAATCAAATAGCTAGTAGTGTAAATAAGTTCAAAGGATGAAAAAATAGAAATAATTATATATCCTAAATAAATAACTTTGAAAAAAGAATAAAGGGATCAAAATCCAAGAGCATGAAATGATAGGTTGTTCTTGGTTTTAACCATTGATGGTTTCATATGAATATGAGTTAAATAATTATTGATGGGGCTTTAAATTGACAAGAGTGATTTTGGATATTTAATAGTTTAAAAATCTTGGTGCTTTTCATGTTTTGGATTCTTAGATGAACAAACTATGTTCAAACTATATAAATTATTCTTGAATCATAAAGAGGATTTCTACAATTTGTATTTACCACATAATGACATAAAATTTCATATTGTATTATTGTTATATAAATAATATGTTAGTAGATTCTTATTGTTTGGAAATAAACTAAAAGGGGTAGCTTCATATTATAAAAAAATTATTATGAAATTATAATATGACTAAAACCACTATTAAATAAATATATATATATATATAGTAATCAATTAAAAATGTTAACATTTTTAGGATATATAATTAATAATAAAAAATATTTTTTTCTAAAATTACTATTTAAAGTGTAAATAAATTAAATAGAAGGAATCTAGATGAATATTATAATAATATACGACATTATAATAGGTAATATAATACGATTACATTATTTTAATTATAATATAGTGTAGAACAATATCTAGAATACTCAATATTCAGAAATTAATTTTATAATAAATTAGGATTACCTATATATTTAATTTACTTTTAATAAAATCATTTAAAATTTTTTGAATTTTATTAGAAATAATTTTCTCCAAATTTTTATGTATATTGTTAGAAATATCTTGTTATTTGTTTTGTGATTTTTGTCAAAAATTTGGGTTTTATGTCAATTGAGAAAAATACCGTTTTTACAAAGAGAATGACATTTATGAAATTATTATTATATAATTACGTATCATATAATTCATTAACCCTTTTATAGAGAACATATTTATTTTATAAAAAACGTTATAAATTTAAAATATCGTCGTCTAACCTATATTATTTTATATTTTACAATTCCAATTACCATTTCAATAAAGTTTTTATCCATAAACTATTTTTTAAAATTTAAAATTAATTTTCATCACATATAAAGAGTGAATATAAATAAAATTATATTTTACTTTTAAAATTTTGTTAATTTTTTAAAAATAACATTCATTCTATTTATTTGCGTAATAAATGAATCACTTAGGTAAAACATGGTATGAAAACAAAAGTAAAAATGAGAAAAATAATAAATCTAGGGTAGAGGGATTGAAACGTGTTAAAAGGCATGTTTTGTATTGTTTTTTGGAGATAATATAAACATTTTTTCAACCTCAAAATCTATTATAGTCAAATTTTAGATCCACGTGACCTATTGGACATGTTCTCTATTTTTTTAGTTGATGTATTTACAAAAAAACATTATTATCACAACTTATAAAATAGTCCTCTAACCTCCCCTTAAATACCACTCTAAATATTTTGTTCAATTCATAAAATATTCTCCATTTTCTTCCATGATATAAACTGTTATTTTTTTTAAGCTTTGAGTACCAAAAAATTAGACGAATACCTTCCTTTACTTGGAATCCTCTAAGAGAAACTCAATGTTCCCAATTTATGTTTTCTCATCTGAGCAATATATTTTCCATGTAAACATGCTTTTAAAATTTACATTTCACACTATTATATAAATATATTTGTATTTATTATATATTAAATGTTTTTAATTTAATTAATAAAAATTATCCTTCTCTCTCCATCAATATTATAAAAATGACAATGCTAGTTGTGGATATATGCTGACTACTATCTCCCTAACATGACATGTTTTGTTTTCCAACACCACCATATAGGGATTATATCATTAATTAATTTAATATATAAGTAATATATTTAAATCATCTTTTAGGTTTTATGAATTATTAACCATGTGAATGATTTCCCTTATACTATGCGATACAAAATCCTCATCCATATGTACATAGATAGTATCACCATTATTTTATAGTGTATCCCATTATATATTACCACCATTATGACTAGATATGAACTATAATTGATGATAAAATAAGATATATTTTTGTATTAAATATCATGTATAATTTTCATGATTGATAATTAAAAAATTAGGGATCATTAATTGGTGATAAATCAATATTGATAAAGAAACCCAAACCTATTCATCACCATTATCTTATTCATGAAATGATAAAAAAATATCAGAGAATCACATTTGAAACTCATTGTTCATTAAAAAATATCAATTTTAGTAACTTTGATAATGTAGTTATGATGAAATTTATATCAAATCAAGGGTAATCAAATTGAAATCACAAATAATGCATAGATTTTATAATGTTACTAAACCTTAATACTCAAAAGAGATGAGAAATAACTAATATATTAACAATAATTGATAAAAAATTTATAAAAGGATAATTTTTATGAATAATGTTATTAAGTGGTGTATTAATATTGTTATGTTTTTTATATCTGGTTGGATCTTTTTTTACTAAATGAAAATACATGTATGGGTTTTAATCGAAATATATATTTCTTCCTAAGCCGTAATCTCTTATTCAATTATGATTTTTCAAGATCGATATTTTTAACCTATTATGATGAATGTTTAATTTAAATATTAATTTCATGGAAAATAAAATTTTTATTCCAAAAACTCTTTATTGGTATATCAATTATTTCATTAAAATTTTGATTTGGTCAAAAATATTTCCCATCTAATTTTATATATTTTTCCAATATCCATATGTTTACATAATTTCAATTTTTTCATTTCACTGATGGAAACATAAATTATTATTTTTTTATCTTAAATTATCCTCAAACCCCCCCTTTATAAATTTTAAAATATAGTTTTTAACATTTTAATTTAAGGGTTTTCAATATTTTCATTTTGAAATATTTTATGGGATTTTTTTAGCATTATCATATATTCTAGCATTATTTTTCACATTTTGACATATGATTTGATTCTTAAAATTATTTCATCATTTTAAAATTTTTGAAGTAATTTTTTATATATTTTTCTATTAATACAGATATTTTTTTTGGTAATTTACTTCAAAATAACATTTTTAATTGATATATTAGGAAAATAAGTTTTAGATAAATCTATTTTTTGTTTTCTACTATATTTTAAAATAATTATCCTCTATCGAAGTAATGGTTTATAAATCACCCTCTATATTCCCTTTGTAAGTATTCTATTCGGTTTATCATTTTGTTGGTGTCAAATGATCATTATTTTTTTGTGTGACATAATTAAATGTTATGAAACCCATTTTCATCACATGATTCATTTGTGAGAAGATGAATGAATTTATTTTTACGTGGAAATCATATGTAATGAATATAAAGGGTGGTGCCCTATATCATTGTAAAATACATTATTTTGGTTTTATATCTCAGGAGATAATGACTAAGGTATTTTAATATTTTCAATTTAGCTGTACTCTAGGGGTTTTGTGTGGGTATTATTATGGTTTTTCTATTATCATAATGTTATGTATAAGAAAAATTATGGTTAAAAATTCTTAAAAGGTTATGAATGTGTATTATTTTAGTTTAGATATGACAATAATGTTTTGTGGATGTATAATTTTTGTTTATAATTCCTTAAAATTTTGTGAGTTGGTATCATTAAGGTTAAGATATTCTCACTAGGTTGGGCATGAGTATATATATGGTTATATTTTACTCATAAGTCTGCATGTGGAGAAATGATTGGTAAATATAAGATCAAAATTATATATTTTAGTATGCATAAGTTTTTCCCAAAACCTTATTTATATTATTATGGTCATTTTATACATTCAATGGATAATTTTATTTAAAATTGTTTCTATAACTATTTGATTCACGCCTTCTACTATGCCAAACCATATTCCATAACTAATTATTTTTGATTTATGTATTTTTTGGGAATTATTTTATTATGTATATTAATTTTAATCATATTATAAATGTATTATAACATAGAATATTTAATTTTAACCACTAATTCATACACTTATTGATAATCACATATCACCCCATTCTTATGTTTTCATCACCCAGGTTATAAAGATGAGTGTAACATATGATAATGATTAAAGGGTTCTAGTGTGGTAAAATTATGGAGAAATGTTCAAAAGTTGATTAAAATATGATACTTCTAAAACTAGTCCTCAAATACACTAAAACATGCATTCGTGGGGTCGGGTGACTATTTATTGAAATATGTAAGGTTAAAATTATGAAAATGGGGTGAAATTGATATTTTTTCTTGGAGTCATCAGTGTTGGTATTAGAGAGGAGTTTAGTTATTTTGTGTTTAGTTTATTAATATTTGAGTGAATAAGATTAGTGAAATTTAGTGAAAACAATAGGTAAAATTCTAGGGGATAATTATATTTATTGGATAACATTCCAAAATTTTGGTAATGTATAGATTTTCGAGTTTTTCTGGTTACAAGATCCCATTTTAGGTACTTCATGTTGATACAGACTCAAGTCCAAATGTACGTAGGGGTAATAACCAAGAAAAGGGTATGTTGGTTTTTATCACAACTATCACTTAGTGCCAATAAAATAATCCAATGTTTTTTGGATCGTAATATTTATGTTTATATATATTTGACGGCACAATACCAGGGGTAAATTTATGTTTACAAACATTGTATTTAAACACTTCAGAAGGAACATATATTAAGAGTTCTTAAACCAATACAATTCACAGTCAGTATGATTTACCATAATATTATTGGATCTAATAGATATGATGTGATCTAATATTATAAGTAATGTAAAACAATTTTATTCTAATTGTATACAATGATATGAGTAATACAAATGAAAAATATTCTACCATACAACGTATATAATCTATTAATACATTATGTTTCAAAAATATTCTAATTGAAATAATTACAAATTAAATGAATATGAAAATAAAGAGGGAACAATAAAATTCCCTTTCTGATACAAAAAGCAGCGGAAAGTAAAAGTATTACCATTCTTTTATCCAAAAGAGATGTGTGTCCTTTCACTTAGGATAAAAGGTATGTCTTTATGCCACCTTGGTAATCCCCCGATATGATGATCATCACAATCACCTTTCTATCCCTGTAAGCCCTCGATTTTATAGGTAATTAGTACCTATGTCTTTAAAAAACATGAATGCCCTCGATACGAAGATTAGTAGCACCATTTTCATATCCTTGGAAGCCCTCGATTTTTATAACTTCATCGGTTTCCCAATGAAAAACCAATTACTTACTAAAATAATATAAACTATGAATAAGCCATTCATGTTTTGTAATTGCAAGCCTTTCAGATGAAGCAAGAGAGAAGTCACAACATCTCTCTCTAGACCATGATTAAATAAAAATATGATCAAAAATTCATATCTTTGTTTCAAATGACCTTTATTTTATAGGCCTCTGGATCCAACCATCATATTTTCTCCAATGATCATATTTCTCCAAAAAACATAGAGGGATTTGGACACCTGGAATTTTAACAGTCATATTACAATAGAAAATATAACACCATTTTTATTAGATTGTAACTAACCCCAGGAAATTGTTCTTGTTTAAAAAATAGATATATAAAAAACATAGCATGAGTACAATGGATATAGAACAAGTGTTTTGATAAAAAGAATAAAATAATGCATGAGATAAAAGTAAAAGATGAGTAAGTATAATATTACATAGTGAAATGTATTGATTTGATGCAAAGTGAGTACGATGAAAAATTTGGGTATGATGAACATAGTTAGTATGGTAGACAGACTCAGTACAATTGACAGAGCCAGTAAGATTTATAGAATCAGTACGATTTGATATAGTCAGTATGATAGACAGAGTCAGTACGATTGAGAGTGTTAATACGACTGACAGAGTCCTTACGACAGACAGAGTCAGTATGATTGACAAAGTCATCATGATTGACATAAAACTATATTAAATGTAAATCTATTTTTTGAAAAGAGTATTGAAATAGTTTGTGACTTCTGAAAACAGAAGGCATAAAATTCAAAAGTTGTTTCGACTTAACAATACCCCCTTGATGGAAATCACAAAATGCAATGTAAACTAGAAATGAAATAATTTTCTCCCCCTAAGTTATATAAACACTTCTGAACAAGAAAATGAATACAACTAAATTCACCTTAGGTATATAAATTTTTAAAGATTGTATTCATAGATATTCCTTGATTTAGGTGTATTATATTTGAGTAAAACATTTTACAATAGTCCCCCTTTGTAAATCTTTTGTCTCTTTTATAAAACATTCTACCCTTTTTTAAAACATTCTCTCCCTTTGTTATTGAAAAAAAGAATGGGAAAATGTCGAGTTACATGCAAAATTTAGTGAAAGAAAATACAAAGTAATGGAATTGAGAGCATACAATTCATTAGATTGTCAAAGGTTTTGAGAATTTGAAAGAACAACCAAGAAAGAATGATATAATAAAAATATCATTTTTCTCATTATTTTTCTTTCTTGATCAACTCATGAAGAATGGCCTTCATATTATCTATCTGTTTCTTGTCATCTATTATAGAATCAGGCTTAGATTTGAGAATATCTTGTTGGTATATAACAATATGATCTTTATTTTTGATAGTTTCTTCTTGCACCCTGATCACTTCTTCAAGAGTATCGATTTTGTTGTGTGTAATCTTATTTTCTTCAGTCAACCAAGTGATTTTTTTCGTTAAAAAAACTATTTAATATTTGAAAGATGATACCTTCATGAATTATAACTATAAAGCATTGAACCTATATTGATATTATTTCACAGAAAAAGAATCAACACCATTAGATTTTGGAAAATTATACAACCTATCGATTATTTCCTTGTTAAGCTTATTTAAAGAAATAGAAAGATCATTTAAAAGTATCCTTATGTCTTTAATTTTTTCCTCATGTTCATTCACTGAGATTTTTGTTTTGTATTACCACTTATTCATCTTCTTTCAAGGATTCTTATGAGAAATATAACTATTACACAAAACTTTTAATTCTGATTCTATTGACATTACTCTCTTTCTAAGCTCTCTCACTAAACCGAATTTATTCCTTTGATTTTTTGTAATAAAATCAAATTTTCCTTAAATTCTAGGAAGTTAAGGAATATTATTTTCAATTATTATCAAAAAATGAACAATTTAATCTCTTTTCTTCAATGAAAATGTGTTATCTGAATCAGTATAATCATAGTATGATTAAATTCATTAGATAAGATATAGTCTTCAGTAAGCTGTTTTCCTTTTCCTTCCACTTTTTCCTTTTTCACCCTTACTACTTATTTTTCATCTCTATATTCTTCAAATTTATCACTGATAATGATTACTTTCACATCATGAGTAATTTGAGCCCCTTTCCTTACTGGAGATGTAATTCTTTCTGAATGGGTTTTTAATGATTGTACCTTTTCTTGATTGGTTTTAGGATTTTTTGTATTCCATCACATTGTTTTTGAGGAGAATATTATTCTCACTTGTTTTTATAACATTAAAGAATCTCCAAAAGGAATTATTCTTCCTCTTCTTCACCTTCCTATTGGTAAGCTGGTCATAAAACTTCTTATAATATTTTTTACCATTTTCTTTCTCTGGAAAAGTCTATATTATTTGTTATTATTGAACTTCTTCTATCAGTTTGGAACTTGATAACTCAACACTTTTTATGATTTTGGAAACATCAAAATCTAGATCTTTTGTTTTCAAAAGAATCTTCTTTTTCTTATTAGCATGAAGATTATCTTCTACCATAGTCTTCTCAGCTTGAGGATCAGTTGGATCACGACCAAATTTAAGATCACAAAATTTCCTTTGTTCTTTCTCCTTTATCCAATTGGATACATACTCTTTAATATATTTGTTTTTCTTCTTCGACATTGTCCAGATTTGGGGATGTGACATTTAAGAACCAAAAACTATTGGAGAAAATTATATTACCATTGGGGAGGAGTAATTTGGTACCTATTCTACATAAACATCTTTAACAAAGAGTTTTGAATATTCATCAAAACAAACATACAATTTCTTCAACGTATTCTTTATTACCCAGTAGCGGTTTAGATAATTTAATTATCCTTACAGAGGAATATTACAATACTTCAAACATTCAAGAATTAATTTATTAGAATAGATGGATACATGATAAGATGAGATTTCATCACACCATTATTCACATTCTTGATAATTTTGAAAATGTAACCCATGAGATTTACATTTCTCATGTTTACAAGATAATCTAACATAAAGATGTCAGATACCTTAAGATATTCTCTATCCCCATTCCTTGGTATAAGAATCCCTTGCATCCAAAGGACAAAAAAACATTTTTCTGGAGTTAAATTAGTTTCTTTTATATTCTCCTTATTTATTAGTAATAATTATTTTCAGCTCTCTCCCAATTAAACATGCCACCATCCTTATGTATCTTATGAGAAGGGAAATTAGATTCACCTTCCATTAAAATGTTAAGGAAATTTACTACTTGTTTTATAGACATTGAATATTTTCTATCATACTCTACAATGTTAATCATCACATTCTTATCAAAAGACACTATATTGTATAATTTTAGAACCGCTTCAACATGAATCGAGTCTTGAGATATAGTATTCTCAGTGAAAAGATATTCCCAGCTTTGGAAAAAATCAATACTCTTAATTGTTAGTGATAACGGTCAAAAAAATATTGAGTAACTATCCTTTCATGAAGAAATAATTATTTTAGAAGTTTTTTAACACATTTCAGTAGGATTGTTGGAAAAAGATTGAGACCTAAAGATGGTTGACAAAAGAAATGATCGTATCGAGTCTTAATGAGGAGAAGTAGGGCTTCGCCGAGAAATCTAAAAAATTAGTGTTGGTTTGAGGAGAGGGTTTATATATTTATATGCGAATTTTGATGACCATTGATCTTATATGGTTGAGATAAAAAATAAAAAATCCAACGGTGTAAAATAAAAAATATGTTATATTATTTTATTTTAATAAAATTAAAATCAAGAAACAATAACACGGGAGAAAGGAAACGCAAAGAGAAAAGAGAATGTACCTATCAAGGATATAACGTATGTTTTTGTTTTCATAGTATCATGAAAATAAATATATAATACAATACTGAAATGAAATAGTTAAAATAATTAAAAGAGACTGTAATCACACATCAACCCAATGATAAAGAATGTGCAAATGAGCAGTTGTTAGACTGATGGAAAATAAAAAAAGTCAAGAAAAAAAAACAAAGTAACTACCATAGGTTTTCATGACAATAGAAAACAGATTCATTACTAAGGATGTTAAACAGATGGAAAACAATTTCGTTACCATTGGATGTCAAGTTGAGGGAAAATAAAGCCTTTACTATAGGTTGTCATGCCGATGGAAAAAAATTGTCACCATAGGTTGTCAGTACAATGGAAAAAATATTGTTACTATAGGTTTTCAAGCCAATATAAAACAATTTCATTACAATAGGTTGTCAACCCGATGGTAAAAAGTGTTGTTACAATAGGTTTTCAAGATGTTGAAAAAAATAATTTCAAAACGATAAAAAACAAAATATTAGAAAAAATGAAACTGAATCACACAAATAAAGATACAGATAAAACAGATATAACTAATCTAATAGTACTAAGATAAAATAAAATAAAATATATGATATAAAATAATATAAAATAGGTAAAACAAAAAAATTCAAATGTTCCCATATTGGAAAAGGAGCGTATTGACGGAAGAAGAATTGTAAAAACAGAAAGTAGATATGAATGATTATTTTAGTTTAATCGTTCCTAGATTAGGTTAAAAAAGTCATATCTATCAGAAGGTAATGGTTTGGTAAAAATATCTGCATGTTTTTCTTGCGTTCTAATGAATTGTCAAATAATATATCTTTTTTTGTGTGATCCCTAAGAAAGTGATGCTTAATATATATGTGTTTTGATTATGAGTGATGTAAAGGGTTTTTAAAAAGAGATACAACACTAGTATTATCACATCGTATTTGGGTTTTGAAAAAACTCATGCCATAGTTAGTGAGTATGTGTTTCATCAACAATACTTGAGCACAACAACATCCAACTGCAACATATTCATCTTCAGCAGTGAAATGGGATATAGTGTATTGTTTCTTGAATGACCCAGAAACTAAAGAATCTCCTAAGAAATGACATGTTCTAGATGTACTCTTTATATCCATCATACAACCACCAAAGTTGGAATCTAAAAAACTTTTCAATACAAAATCATTTTGAGAAGAATAAAAAATTCCTAAATCTAAAGATCCTTTTAAATACCGAAAAATAATTTTCATAGATTCTAAATGAGATTATTTTTGATTTGAATGAAATCTTTCACATAAGCATACCGAAAACATTAAGTCTAGACGACTAGCTGTCAAGTATAACAAACTTCCTATCACGCATCATATTCATTTCAAAGTCATAGATCATTGGATTCACGAAGAAATCAGTTATTTATTACTTAGTAGATCCTAATATAATGACATAAACATGGATTTAAACTATCAAAATAATTTTTTTCCCATTTTTATAAAACTATTTGGATTTATCGTACCCTTTGGATAATTTTTTTGTATAATAAATCCTCTAAGTATATCACACCATGCTCTATGATCATGTTTAAGGCAATTTAAAACTTTGGTAAGTTTAAAAACACGATCAATATGTTTTTAATATACAAAACTAGGAAGTTGTTCTATAAGAACTTCTTATTGTACAAAACCATTAAGAAAAGAACATTTTACATCCATATGAAATTGTTTGAAATTAAAGTATGTTGCAAAGGCTAATAGAATATGAATAGATTCAAGTCTAGCTACCGAAGCATTGGATTCTTAAAATTCTATTTCATCTTGTTGATTATAGACCATAAAAACAAGTCTTTCATTATTTTATACAATGAATCCATTTTCATCACATTTGTTTTTGAATACCCATTTTACTACAATTACAGTTGTTTCTTTTAGTCTTTGTTTAAATTTTCATACTTGATTATTTTCAAATTCATTTAGTTTATCTTGAATTTCATTAATCAAATATTTATCTCCTATGGCCTCACATGGAGTTTTAGGTTAAAATTGAGATAGAAAAGAAAGATGTTCTACATCATTTCTCAAGGAATTTTTTACTTATAGGTTGATTTACATAACTAATTATATTATCACTGAGATTATTTTTAAGAAACAATTTATTTGGGTTTTTTTAAAACATGTTCATCAAAAAAAGATAGAAATTCATCTTGGTTTAATGTTTCAGAAACATTTTCTTTAGTATTCACTTTATCATAAGTTTTTTCAAACGTTAGTTGATATTCAGTTTTTGACCCGTAGATGTCGGTGGGGATTGATTAAAAACAAATGGTCCAGTTTCATCAAATTTAAAATTCACTGTTTCTTTAATAGTACATGAATTTTTGTTGAAAAATCTATAAGCCTTAGAAGTTGTTTAATAACAAAGAAAGATTCCGCCATCAGATTTAGGTGTAAATTTCTTTAAATTTTCTTTTGTATTCAATATGAATATTTTACAGCCAAATATTCTGAATATGGAAACATTTGGGTTTCGACCAATCCACAATTCATAAGGTTTTTTATTAGGAAAAGGTCTAGTTAAAACTTGATTTATAGTATAACATGTAGTACTAACAACTTCATCCCAGAAATGGTTAGAAATTGAGTATTAACTCAACATGGTTCTTGTCATTTCGTGAAGAATATGATTTATTCTCTCAATGACATCATTTTTCTAACGGTTTATTGGAGCAAAAAATTTTGAGTAATAACTTTCTTACTACAAAAAGTCTCAAAATCCAATTTTTGAAATTCACTACCATGATCACTTAGAATAGTTATCAATGGTAGGTTTTTCTCATTTTTAACATTGTCTCTGAATGTTTTGAAATAGTGTAAATATAGTGTAGTCATCAACAAAAAAAATACATAGTATTTTGTTCCAATGCTTCCAGTTTGTGTAGGATAAAAAATATCCATATGCACTAACTGTAATGCATTAATAGTTGAAAAAAATTGTTTTATTTAATACTAGTTTTATGTTTTTTTCCATATTGGTAAAGATAAAAAACATTAGAAGTATCATACTTATGATCTGGTAGATCATTAAAAAGTCTTTTCCTTGAATGTTTGCAATGTTTTCTAAGGTTACAGTGTCCTATCCTTCTATTCCTTAACTAATATTGGTCTTCTACTTCACTTATACAAGGTAAATCTTGGTTCTTAAGGTCTTCTATGTTAATTGTGTATACATTCTCATGCCTATGGTCAGAAATAATGAATTTATCCTTAGAATTTTGAACTAAAAACTTATTATTCCTAAAATTCAAAAGATATCATTCATCACATAATTGAATCACGATAATAAGGTTATACTTAAGACCATTGTAAAAAAAATCATTTGAAATTAAAACCTTACCAAGGAAAAAAAATATTACCTATAACAATAATATTTCCTTTTGAATTGTCTTTAAAGGTAACTATTCCACCATTTGATTCAATAATATTTTCAAAAAAATCATTGTTTCCTGTAATGTGTCAATAAAACCCACTATCCATGTACCAAATATTCTTGTTGGTATATTTCTTATTTTCCTGAAAATGAAAGAATCAGTTTTTTAGAACAAAAACTTTATTGGATCTGAAAATGTTAAATAAAAGAATTTTAAGTATCCAAATTTGTTTTTCAATATGAGCTTTATAAAAACCTAATTAATGAGTTCTATTAAGAGAAAAATTTCTTTCCCAATGTCCACCACATTGAAATTTAGTACAAAATGGGGAACTTTGACAAACAAAATAGTTGTTACTAAAAACCAGTTTAGAATGAGTATACCCAAAACTGGAATGATTCCTTAATGGTATAATTTGAGAATAAATTTTATTAAAATATTTGTTACCTAAGGTAAAATTTTACTAAAACATCCTGAAAGAGAATGTTTCTAAATATAGTGTAATAACAAAATTTTTATCCTTAGATGAATTAGTTTTTGAACTAGAGTTATCCTCTAAAATATTTTCCTCAGAAATTACATTTTCATGATCTTTAGAAATTTCGTTTTTTTCAGAAATAACCTCCTCATGGTTTTTTGAAATAATTTCAAATCATGGTTTTTCTCATCAAGATCCTTTGAAAGGTCTGTTATTTTATTATAAGAACAATTATTATGGAATTTTCCTTGTTAAGATTTTTCTTGAGTTTGGAATATTTATTCTCAAGTAATTTGGAAAATTGGGATACATCTCCAAAAGAAAGTAAATTGTCTTCTACTGAGGATGATTATTGATCTGAAGAGTAAAAATTTTTCGCATTAGGGTAATTAGAATTTAAAGAAACATTTTTATTGGATTAATCATTGTGTACCTTTTCAAAAAATAACAACTTTCAATAGGTAGTCTGACTATAAGTCTACTATTCCATTGACTGGAAGATTCATATTCTAAAGAATCATATAATGAATCACCACCACATGAACTCTAATTGTCATTTTCATTCAAGATATTATTTTTATTTGACTTGGAATACTTTTTATTATTCCTTTCAGAATGTTTTTTCTTCCATTATTTTATTTTTAGTAAAGGATAATCTGGTCTAATATTACCTTCTCTTTTTCATTCATAACATGTGACCTTAGAATATGTCTTTTCTTTTTTATATTTATATTTTGAATTTATATTGAAAGACTTAATTTTCCAAGATCAAGTTCATCCTTCAAGTAGGATTGGCCATCATATAATCTGATTGATCACTATCACATTATTCTGATATCACAACAGCTTTCTTAGCTTTGGATCTAGTCACCATTTCTCGTGTCTTGGATTTAGTTATAGTAAAAGTTACACTCACATTACAATTATTGTCCTTATTAAATTCATTATATTTTTTCATTCTAGTTTCATGCTGAATAAGCACCCCAAATAATTAATCAAGTGTGATTTGATTAACTTTATTGTTTTTATCAATTTCTATCTTCTCCAATGCTATTCATTTGGCATTTTATCAATTATCTTGCCCATATGTTCTTAATCATCAAGTCCTTTGACTACAATATATTGTAGACTATTTAAAAATGTCATAAACCTTTGTTTCACCTAACATACTAGTTCTCCATAAGGAAAAATAACCCCTTGTTATTATGCTCAATGAATTTCTCTTCATGTTTGAATATCTTTTTATGTACCAAAATCTGTGACGTTCTATTTCATTCAGAGACAATTGGATACATCACAAGATGATAGCTGACTATAAATATTCCAGAACATAGAAAAAACCAATGTATTGTATACCATGTAATTTAGTTGATATTCGTGTTTCTCTTGATTGGTGAAAGAACTAACATCTTTGGCAGGGATTTTGTAACCTCTACTAAGCGTAACAAAGTTGTCTTATCCCTTATTAATAACAAATGTATTCATTCATTCACTCTAGTACTCATAATAATTCCCATAAAAAATATATGGTCTAGTCAGATTTATATTGTCAAATGATCCAATATTCATTCATACCATCTAATAAAACAATACTTTTCCACTCCTCATTTTAGTGTAGTTTGTAGTTATAAAAAAAATACATGTAAAAGAAATACAATTATTTGAAAAAAAATAACAAAAATAGTAATAATTAGTGGAAGAAACTTGTGATGCCATTTTTTGGATCATAATATTGATGTGTATATATATTAGATGAATAAATTCAAGAGGGGTTAATTTTAAGTTTAAAAACATTGTATTTTAACACATTATAAAGAACTTATATTAAGAGTTATTAAACTAAGAAAATTCACAATAGATAAAATTCACCACTATTATCTTGGATCTAATATATATGATATGATTTAATACTATAAGTAATACAAAACAATTGTTTTATAGTTGAATACAATGATTAGAGTAATAAAAATGAATATGGTTCTATCATACTCTGTATAGAATATATTAATCTAATATGTTTCAAAAAAATAGTAATTGAAACAATTAAAAAAATGAATTTGAAATAAAAGAGGGAAACATAAAATTTCCTTTGTAATACCATCAATATCAGAAAGTAAAAGTATTGTAATTATTTTTTCTTAAAGAGAAGGGTATCCTTTCACGTAGAAAAAAATGTCTATCTTACCACCCTCGTGGAAAGCCCTCAATAGGGTGACCAACATGTCTGTATTTTTATCCCTGAAAGCCCTCGATTTTATTGGTAATCATTACCTCTATCATTGAAACACTTGAAATCCATCGACATGAAGATCGGTAGAGAAGTTTGCCTATCCCTGGTTGCCCTTGATCATTTCACCTGATTGGTCACACAAACGAAAACAAAAAACTTACTGAAATACATAATTTAAGAATGAGCCATTAACATTTTATAATTCTAATGATTTTGCAAGAAGAAAGGGAGATGTCATAGTGTCTATCTAGAGAACTAGTAAAAGGAACAATTTGATCAAAAAGTTATATCACTATATCAAATGACCTATTATTTATAGGCATTTGGATCCAATGGTCATATTTTCTCCAATGGTCATATTTCTCCAAAAAACTCAGAAGTGCTTGGACACCTAGAATTGTAACGATCATATTTGAATAGACAACAAGACATCATTTTGATTAGTTTATGACTAACACCAAGACAACATTTTTGTTTAAAACAAAAGATATATGAAAAATATAACATGAGTACGATGGACATAGAAAAAGTGTTTTGATAAAAATAATAAAATCACACATCAGATAAAATAAAAACATGAGAACTATTAGTATTACATAGTGAAATGTATTGATATGATGAAAAGTGAGTACAAATCACAATTTGGGTATGGTGGATATAATCAGTACAGTAGAAAAACTCATTTTGATTGATAGAGTCAATACGATTGACAGAGTCAGTACGATTTACAGAGTCACTATGATTTGACATAGTCAGTATGATAGACAGAGTTAGTATGATTGACAGTGTCAGTATGAATGAAAGATTCAGTATGACAGACATATTCAGTATGATTGATAGAATCAATACGATTTACAGAAAACTATATTAAATTTAAATCATTTATTTGAGCATAGTATTAAAAATATTTGTGATTTCCAAAAAAGGACATAAAATTCAAAAGAAGACTTTTGAATTAACTATGTGAACACATATTTGGACACTCTCAAGTGAAATTCATTGGTTAATCATATTCTATTCACAATCCATTAAGATTATTTATCATTAAATGGAATTAGGATAAGAAGTCTGGGATGAACCAACCTAACGACACATTTATTGAATCAAGAGTTATTTTTGTTTAAATAAATGCTAATTTGATTGATTTAAAGAGTAATACATTTAAATATTGAGTTTTCAAGTGAAAATTAATGGTAATTCTTCTACGGTTTCAGTTATTCTTCTTCCATATTAACATATTTAGGTTTTAATAATGTATAAATCATGAAGTAGAAACTACGTTAACATTGCATACAAAGGCTAGTAAAATTAATAATAGAATGATCAACTCAATTGGAGGAGAAATAGATTTCAAAACTTTCTCACAGGGTATCTATAATTTCGTTTAATAACTCGATGCTTTTGATCAATAAAAGACTCCATGAAAGTGGAAACATGATATCAAGTCATTCATGGAAGAAAAAACATTGTAATTAATTAGAACCTTAAATTGAGTAGTTTATGAAAAAAATGGATCATTTAGAGGGATAATATATTTTAAATTCTACAATTCATGGAGAAAGAGAAGGTTATTTTAGCTTTATATCTTTGAGAAGATAGGATTTACCAATGGTGGGTAGTTATTAAGGATAAAATAAAGAAAAAAATTGAATCTATATTATTGATGAAATTTAAATGGTATTACTTATTAAATATTTTTTCCAAACACACCACATGAAAATGAGTGACAATTACTAGATAATAAAATAATGAAGAGGAATTACTGATTACCTATGATGTAATCTTCATATGAGTTACAAGGTACACCCCAACTTTTATTAATGATTATGAGTGTGTGATCAAATAGTTCAATAGAGTCCAAAAATAAAATAATTGATAGAAATTATCTTTAAAGACATTAATCACTATAAAAAAGTTCTTAAATGTGCACCCAAGGTGGAAATGGATGTTAGGTATTCCAAAGAAACAAAGAGAAACATTCAGTCTCAAGGAAATACAGATGAAAAAACTCCTATATAAAGGAATGTTAAACTACCAACACGAGAAAAATGACAAGGGAAGACGCCAAAAACTATCTAATAATGAATAAAATAGTGTTCCAAGTGTGAAAGTATTGTCCATCAATCCCATGATTTTATAGCTTTGATAAAGGGAAAAAAATATAATGGGGGAGAAGAACGACCAATTGTTTAAATGGAATGACATTGGGAATTGTAATGACTTGGAACCGAACCTATGTACAAATTATGATAACAAAAATCATCATATTCTAATAAAAAGTTAAAAATAGAATGCCTATGAAATCACAAAAATTGATGTTGGAGATGAAAAATGAAGATTATGTATACAATCATGACTAACAAAACAATTAAAGTATCATGTTTTTTTCATTTCTTATATAAAAGGTTATATCTAGAAATGTTTAATTATGAGATATTTAATGACCAATAATGAAATCCTATTGGTATGAAATGTATATCTCACGTCTATAATACTTATCCAATTGATGTTCATGCGAATACACATCTAAAAAATTCTATTACATTTCCTTTATTAAAATTTTATATAACATATCTAATTTTTCAATGTAAATTGTATGAATATATCTAGTAATATTTTCATGGATATGAAATGAGAGAACATGTGATTCTGAGGCCCAATGAGCGTGGAAATGATGTTTCAAATATATTAAATATATTAATTCCTTATGTAGGAATGATTTCATGAAAATGTATTATAACTCTCAATTTGGGACATTGATTAGAAATAAGAGGTCACTATTGTGTCAAGGAATCGTTTTTACCATAGGAATGAATTATATTTTTTTGGTGTTCTATGTTTTTGAAAAAGTTATCTCGGGCATAAATAATGAATGAATGAATAAATGAATTTATTTTATTATGTGATAACTTGACCAAATATTCTACTATTAAGACTTGATTATAAACAATTAGCAGGGTTTGAAAAATAATCTAGATTATTGAGAAAGGGCATTAGAGTATGATTTTTGATATCGATGACATATAAAGGATCATTCATTGAAATGAAAATCAAGGATATTGTTAATGAATAAACTTGAGATTCATTATATTTCCATGGTCAGTCCATCCCCAAATACGATTTCTATTTTTTTTAAATTTATTAACATTTTAATTTTACTATTATTAACATGAATCAATCATCTAATGGATTGATTCATGGATCGAGTGTATTTTGTGTTAGGGTAACATATTATCTAATATTTGGGATTTCAATGGTTGATTAATTATGTCCCTTCATTCATAATTTTAATGGAAATAATCAAGGCCAACACAAATATTGTCCAAGATCCATTTCTCATATTTCTATATTTTGAATTTCATCCCTCATTCTTTGCATGTTGATCATAATAAATTACATTGGACAAAAGTTTGAATAATACCTAGTGGCCAAATATTACACACTTGTTTCATGGTGAAAACTATCAATACCATAGATCTGAATTTATACTATTGTTAGTATCATGATATGACAATGTATTAGGACAAGATTATAGTTCTTTTGACATTTTTTTTCATACGGTGACTATGAGATGTGGAAAAATGTTTTCCCATTCTGAATTGGTGGTCAAGTTATGATCATGAAACCGACTGCAAGGCTCGGTCACTCTGATATAGAATCTCACGTGATATTGACAATACAAAAAATTGATAAAATATGTGAAGGATGCTTTGAGAAATAGATATGAGGGATCTGTAAAATCCCAACATTAAAGGGATGTAATCTTGGAATACACCCACAATAGTTCCCTTGCTGCAATGATAGTGTTTCTATGGGGATGAAAGCAATAACTTGTTATTTGACATGTGTCCAACTAATTTTGAAACTTACATTTTCCTCAGAAATTATATTAGTGGATACATGGACACAAGCACAATCTGGTATAAAATATATCCATTTTACATGGGTTGAGCCATGTAATAGGATATAACAAGGTACAAAGACTAACCTACGTAGACAAGGACTTATAGGTTTACATGAGGATAGAGAAGGGAATCATCCCTGATATTCAAATAGACCCGGTGCTAATGTGACAAGTTGTGTACTACCAATACCCACCATTTAATCCTTTAAAGATGAGTTGGAGACCTTTTTCTCCTCATCGTGGACTAGCTTCTTTAAGTGTGTATTCCCCTGGTCTATCACAGTGATGGTATCATATTCCATTAAAACCTAAAAAAGTAATTTAGATCCTCTCTAATGAGTGAGTTTTGATTACATTTTTAGAAATATTTACTAGAGTACAAGATGAGATTAATGTTTTTTCCTAGGAGGTGTTCTAATAATCTGTGTGACCTAACTATACATGGGAATCAATCCACTGCCTTGCAGGTTAATCCAAATTGTGTTTTTTGGAAAACCACATTGAAGTGGCTGTGAACCCTTCTTTTGATCAATACCTTCATACTTATAAATCATATTTAGGATTGTGTGACCCAATGAGAACATTATCTTGAGTGGATGCAATCAGTGTTATCTAGCTCATGGACTTTTTTTCCTAGATGAGTGTTGTATAGAATCATCTAAAAGGAATCCTAATCTAGAAGTATACCTTGAGACAGTGTGTATACTATGATTATATGTAAATGTTCTTATAATGTATTCTATTGATATATACCAATGATGGGTTGGATACTATTATTTTTCTATATGATTAGTGATTTTAGGCTGTCGTACCAGGTTTATTATACTCTCCTTAGAAAGGGTTCGTCTCGCATATGTAGTGTCTTATGTTGGAAAAAATATTCTATGAGCTTCTTGCTATACTATGTGAAAATGATGATAACATTTGGGCTAGTTAATATGTAGATAATATAAGGGGTTCCATTTTACTATAGTCTCATCATTATTTCATTTTATACTTCTTTACTATTTTGGTGGTTTTGATTTTGGTACACATTACTTTACAATATTTTATTATACTCTTTTGTGAGATTAAGATAGGTTAAGGAATTGGACATCAATTGTATATGAAATTTTAGTATTTAATAGTCATGGTGATGTGTGTTCTTATAGTAACCTTCGTGTAAGGCCTCCCATATGAGTGTTATTCCAGAACAATGCTGGTCACCATCCCCTGTCCTATAGAAGTTGGGAATCAGTTAGTCACAATCAGATTTATCAATGGAAATGAGGGCCCTAATGGTTTGGGAAATGATTGTATTTAATTAGGTGAGTTTTCAATATTAAGACAAATGTTTTATAGTTTTTTCAATTAGTGAGATTTTTATGGGTTTTATGGAAACAATGTTAATTATTTGAATTTTATATCTCCGACCAATGAATCCAGTGTTGGTGAATTAGCTAACATATTGATTCTCCATGACACTGAATCCTTTCCTTTCAACTCGGTATATTTAGGCACATGTTATTGGGTAAAAAATTGGAATATTAATTATATATTAATGGGATGGGTTTCTATTTCCTTATTTAGAAGCTCCATAGAGATACTCATTGACTATGGTACATCTTGTTTATTTTAGGATTCCTCCATGCTGATTTCAATCTAGGATTCAGTAGTAGGATCATGAGGATGGTACCATTAGTGGAGAGGCTTTGATAAAGGAACTTGTTCGTGTGGTTTTACCTCATGGTGGAGCATCAGTCTTACCAATTCCCATTGAGTAGAATATGGAATTATAAATATCACAATATGAGGTTTGAAGGATTATTGTGCTTGATGGGTTTTTAGTAGTAGTGCCCCTTACTTCTATGGGTGAGATAGATCCAAGGGATTATTATTATTGTTTCTAGTCTGTTACATGACTCCATGATATCATTAGGACACCTATAGACATGATGGTATTCTTGGGTGTGATCCTTCTCCATAGATCTATAGGATGGTATTGAAGGTTTATGGTTATGCCATATGATGAGGAAACAATTTCATGGATTGTTTTTGAAAGTATATTCCTGGAGGAGTACTATGATATTATGATGATAGTAGTGCACATTCAGGATATTTTACAGCAACTTCATGGCATCATGACAATATTTGAGTATTCCTTGACTTTTACAAACCTCTTATGATACTTGATATATATGGTTCATGATTATTTTATTGGTGTATCCATATGATAATGTTATACAAAGATATATTTTAGAAAATGTGATACCCATATGAATTCAATATTATCATAGGGTTTTATCAATTTATTTAGTGATATAGATCTTTCTCGACGAGTATAAAATGGGTGTGGGGGCTAAGAGTGAGGAAAACATGTTGATACTTCTACAAAAGGTATCCAAAAATTGAACTGGGGATCCTAACATGTGAAAATTTTTATGAGGTGATATTATGATTGAGATTAAGTTGTTTTGGGATGAATGTATAGGTCTATTCATACTTGGGAGAGGCAGTGCTTCTCTATTGATGGCATGAAACCTAACACAATGGATTTTTTAACCGTACATATTGATGATCGAGAGATATTGGGTGATACATCTATTAAATGACAGTGGAAAGAGTTTGTACATCCACAAGATATTAGATAGGATAGTGGATAAGGGAGACCAGTGGGAGTTGGAAGATTCTTTGATGTGTTTCCACCCCCACCCTCATGTGGTTCCAACCATGATTAAAATGATGGTGGATGTGGGAAAGGATAGCTATAGGATGTAGAAACCTAAGATCTTATGTTTCCGAGAATGATCAAACGTATAAACTGTGTCATATCCACCATAACTATAGTTCTGATTGAAATATGTTCAATCTACTCTTTTGATTGTAAATTTATTGTTTAGGGACTATTGTTTAGGATTGATCCATGGGATGGACCCTAAACCTTGGAGAATCCAATAAGATATAACCCAATCATCACGAAATTTTGTCGATGGTATGAACTATCTCTTGGAGAAAAAAGTTTATTTTTAGATCTCTTTGTAGAAGTGTTGAGTCATTTTGATGCCATCTTACGTATGGAATGGTTGTAAATAGTTTATCAATATATAGGCTATTTTAGGAGGGTTGGCATTGTGTTCTCAATGATGGGATGGTGTTTTCCTTTGTGGGCTAAAAAATACTAAGGGGAGCAGGATGGGATGATGTTTAAGAGGGTGCATAAAATTACTTACCAGTTGGATAGAATGACTCTTAGTGTAGTATATTCTATGATATTTTAGTTTCATAGAGTGGGGGTGGAGTATAAAGATGTATTTCTAGAAGATGTTATAGGATTACATACCAAAAAATATATAATCTTATTCATTGTTTTACACCATGGAAAGATCCCGTTATCCACTCCATCATTTATGATGGCTCCCATAGAGAATCCCGAGCTGAGGGTGTTTTTGGTGGACTTGAAGAGGATGGTATTTTTTTGGACTAGTGTTTCAACTTTTTTATCCATAATATTTTTTCCAAGATGATAGATAAGAGATTTTTGTTTTTTCGGATTACCATTACCTCTATTTAGTGATAACGAATAACATGTATCCACTAATAAGGATTGATGATCTCTTCGATTAGTTTATAGGGGTATGATGGTTCATAAATACTAATATAAGATCATGGTACCACTACACTACAACAAATATGGCATTTATCAGTGCTAGAAAAGGGCATTAACAGCACTATAAAAGCGCTATTAATCAAGGAGAAGATAATGTGGGGGTACCTTTTATTAGTGCTAAAAAACTGCTAATAAACGGCGTCTTTTATTAGTGGTAAAAAAGAACAGATTAAAGTTAAAAAAACATTAAAAAAATATTTAATCAATTCTGGTAGAGGCTTCAACAGTGCTTGATTCCCCCTTCAACTATGCCCACCTCCCAATGAAGTTCACATACCCCGACCACCCCTAGTCTTTAACAGTGCCCCACCCCTTTTTACAACACTAGGACTTATTCACAACCCACGCATGTGACCTTCTTCCCCCAAGATTCGAACTTGGGACCTGTTGCATGCGTGCCTATGCCATTACCAATCCACCATATTTCTTTGCTCTTCATTTACTAATATATCTATTTATATATAGTTATGTAGTTATATTTACTAATATATATATATATTAACATATATATATAGTTATATTAGTATATATATATCATTATATTAATATTTATATATATAGATATATTTATAAATTAATATATTTATTTTTATATTAATATATAATTATAAGATTAGCTTTAAATACATTAAAAAATATGTTCTTTTGGTATTTGTTAATAAATATATATATACATATATACAACATACACACACACATATTATATGTGTATTTGTAAGTATATTTATACATATTTATATATATTTACAAATATTATATATTAATATGTATATACATATGCTCAGAATATATAGATAATATATATCAGTTTGTCAGTATAGAGCACAAAAATACACACAGAAACACATCGTATAGGTATATAAATATTAATATTTCTTATCTTCAATAAAATGGAAATTAATATTTTATTTAGATAAGCCTTATATATTGAGAAATACACTTTTTAAGTTAATATGATTAATTATTTATTTATAAAATAAATTTTTTATGGGTGAATATATAAAAAATATGTATATATTGTTATATAATTTATAATAAGTAACATTATATAGTGAAAAACTATTAATTTCTAATGCAATAATATCGATATAAATGTAACCCCTCTAAATAAATTCAGTCCATAGTGAAAAATGTCAAAAAGACTCCCCGAAATGAGTCTGAAATTCTACTGAATTTTAAAAACTTTGGGTATCCGGACTAAAAACACAGTTTTGGAGGCATTTTGGGCCTTTTTTCATAAAAAATGTGATAGAAGGTTACCTTCGATCATCAGTGTGTATAGCTCATCACATTCTTCGATTTGATATGCTGTAGAGCTCAAACAGACACCCGGATCAAAAGTTATGTTCAGTTGAAGTTTGAGTTACATTTTCAACTTGTTTTAGATATTTTATTAATTTTTTTACTTTTAGTGACTTCAAATTGTTATTAAATTATTATTAGATGATGGTAATTAGAAAAATATTAAATAATAATTTTTACATATATTTTATAAGCCATTTTCACAACATAACTTATATATTAAGTAGAAATTGTTATTTATAATTATCGTAAACATATTTTATAAAATCTATATTATATTTATGTAAATATAAATATAATTATATATTTTTATATCAATATTTTTTTTAAATATAATTTTTTTTGAAATATACCCTTTATCAGTGCTAGGGAAAAAAACAGCTGATATAGCCCCCCTTTATCAACTCTACTAAAAAAGGCATTGATAAAGGTGGCCCCTTTAATAGTGCTGATAAAGGAGATGCATTTATGATCAATTTTTTTACCTCGATAAATGCACCCCTTTATCAGCACTTTGATTATCATTATTAAAGGGTGGCGCTATGCAAACCCAGATTTATGGTAGTGCTAGCTGTGAATATAGGATGAGGATATACTTAAGTCATATTTCTGGTGTCCTTACATTCAACATGCATAATTTTTTATTCTTTCTGTTAGGATTTATTCCCCATCAGTTCTCATGGGACTAAAGAACTAGATTTCACACCATTTCTCAGACCAGTTTGTGGTAGTCTTCATCGATTATGTCGTTGTATATTTGGTGTCCATGAAGACAAATTTGAGACACTTGAGGGTGGTTTCATATATAATATGAGTGAACTGTTTTAATGGGATCATCTTGATGTTCTAGTTTTTTATTCAAATGATCTAATTTTTGGGACCTGTAATCTTTGTAGATAGTGTTTCAGTGGAACCAAAAAATGTCAAGGTAGTTCCTCATTGAGATCCACACAATTGGGTGATGGAAGTGCATAGCTTCCTTGGGTTAGAAAGATACTATATGATACTTGTATACTATTTCTCTAGGTTATCGGGAATATTGACATATTTTACCCAATAGGGGAAGCCTTTATTGTGGAATTAGATATTCTATTAGGATTTCCTATAGATGACCCAATGATTGATGAGCACCCCCATATCGATATTAACTAAGGTGGTTGCTAAGTACAAAGTTTTATATGATGCATCCGGGACTGGTCTTGGTTTTGTTTTGATGCAGAGGTAGTTGGTGGTTTCCTATGGTTTACATCAGATGAGTCAACATGAGATGAACTATGATTCCTATAATCCTAATCTAGAATTAGTATTCTTTACACTAATGATGTGGTGATATTAAATTTCAAGTGATAGATTTGTTATCTATTTTGACAAAAAGTGTCTCAAGTATATCAAATCTCCAAATGGTAATAACATGAGACATTGGAAATGGGTGGATTCACCTAGGATTATGAATAACAGATTTTATATACTATTGGCAAATGGAACATGGTATATAATCCCCTATTAGGAGAACTATTTTATAGTAACTATGAAATATTTTTGTGTATTTGGGCTCACTATAGTTATCCATAGTGTAAGAGGATTGTTTACCTTTCCTCTAGTAGATTTTTTGTAACCACACAACTTCTATAGTGAGTTTGGGATGATCATTATGGAGACACTAACTATGAGATCATATTAACTCATATACCCCTTTTACATTATCTTGATAGATTGTTTAAGGTGGGGAGCCCCTCAGCATTTTTAGAGGATGCATTATGGTACCCGTAATGTTGCGGGAGGAGGTTCTAAGGGATTTTCATAAACATACATTGGTGGTTCATCAAGGTGTGGTGAATATGTACTAAGGCCTGTGATATAATTTTATTAGCCAAGAATGAATAATTGAGTTATAGTGTTTTTATCTTGATCAATTACTTGTCTACAATGGAAGGTTGAGAACCATGTTCAAGTAAATATACCTCAATAGAGTGAGGTACCAATGTGGATGTTGGATGGGATATATGGACCTCTTTATGGGTATTATATTGAGGTATAGGGACAACATTCCATATAGGAAATATTATATTTTCTTCCCATGTTGGCATAAATCATAGATATTCATGACTGTAGTTCATTATAGTTCTCATGATACCATTATATTACGGATATAGTCCAAATGCATGTCTTTACCTAGACAATCATATATGAATATAACTCCCACATCATATATTAGTTATAAAAGGGATTCAAGGAATATTTTAGGACATAATTGTGTTTGAGGATGAATTTTCACCTCCATACTGATGGCCATGCTAGGATTATCATTCATGTCTATGAAGAAATTCTATTGGATTTTTTGTTAGAATTTATCCATAGATTATAGGATCACCTACCCCTGATGAGGTATGAAAATAACAATCGTTACCATTCCATGATCGGTACGGAATGGTTCAAAGCCATGGATGTCAAACCCAACATGTCACCACTATAATAAATATACTTTAGAGAGTCAACACTTATGGACCAAAATTTGGTGGGATCCATGAAAAAGAAGCTGTAGAAAATCTAGGAGTAGGTGAGGACTACATAAATTCAATATAATTCTTATGTATATTTATGATAGAGGCCTTTGGAGTTGGAGGATTGAGACTATGTGTTCCTGTGGGTCTCACCTTGACATGTGTCACATATATTTGTAATGGGTAGAATTGTATCTTAGAGATTAATTTTCTCTTTTCTAGATAATGTGTAGAACCAATGAGGTTTCATACTTCTTGGATCTAAACCCACAGTCATATCAGGTATTTGAATTCTTCCAAGTGTCACAATTGAGGAGGAACAAGCATGAACCATATCATATTATCAAATGGTGAGAGATAGGCATTGAGGATGAAGATTATTTTTCAATGGACCCTTCATATATTTTGGATCAATAGGAGAAGGTCCTCCATGAGTGAGTTATTTCTTTATTACCAAAATAATAACATATCACATTTCTACCTCGGTGCATTCTCTTATTACTGAAGCTTCATGAAGGATTCTCAAATTAGTACTTCCTACTTCCAGATGAGATAATTTCTAATTCTATGACTGAACCAATATTCCACATACCTCTATAGTATCAATTTCAGTACTCGATTTTGAGGGTATAGTTAACATTTTATGTGATACTGTTCAAAAGATGAACACTCAAGTAATATCTGATGGCGTGTACAACACCATCCCCAAAACATATAGCCTAGGAAATGTTATAAAAATAGAGAGTAGGAATTTATAATTTATGCTCTAAAAAAATCTAAATAATCCAAAAATGATAGATTTTCCAACTATATGTGAATAAACACTCTATCTCTTCTAGTCATTAGTATATTTGGAAAGAAATAATCCTAAAAAATGTCTGGAAATCCCTACAGAACATTATCTTTTACTGATCATCCTAGTTCAAGACATCCCATTATCTATTTTCTGAATCAAATTTCATATATGATACTAGATTGACCCTACTCATAGGAGGTGTATCCATATGGTTGAAAATATTTTTCATGGCCTCTAACCATGACTACAGTTCCTGTAGGACCCCATACCCTAAAAAAATGGGTGGTATCAATTTCAAAAACACTCACATGAACTCTTACACATTAGGTATAGGTTATGAATATCCCTTTATGGTGTTATTGATATGTAATAAACCCTCTTGAAACTATAGATTTGTTACCTTGGTTGGCAGAATAGAAGGTTTTATATATGAAACTACTGAAAGTAGTACTGATGCATCTGATCCTACCACCATTAGATCATGGTTGTTACCACCCTCCTTCCATAATTCCCAATGATATTGTTGGGGAACATATACTTAAATTCTAGGGTCACAACTAGGATAGTATGTAATACTGATACAGATAAAAAATAATAGAATATGACTGAAACATTAATTCCAATACAAGTTTTACAACACTCTTCGCACTCATATGGCCATGTCTAGATTGTATAGTAAATAACAAAAAATAACATGAGGCACTTCGTACTACGCACAACTATGGTTGGTCTAGGGCTAGGTTCTATACTATATGTTAGGGGTTCTAGAATTTTTAGTTTCAATTGAAATATAGAGAGGAAGAAAGCCTATACATTTCAATTTGAATCCATATTTGATGAAAACCGTATCATATAATTTCCAAGAAATAAGAATGTTCATATATACATTTATATATTAAAAATTGTATACTTATAATCATTAATATTCCAAGTTTATAGTCTTCTCGATTAAAAAAATTAAATTGACATATCATGTAACTACAACAAACCTCTATAATGGTTTAGATAGATGGATCACAATTCAAAATTTATCGAGGCTCTCAAACTATTTAAATTTCAATTGGAATTAATGAAACATAAATAATTAACATTTCATCCCAAGTGACCAATGATTTATTGATAAAACATATCATAATTTTTAAGTCAATGTTCCTACATAATACTATAAAGGAAAACCCCATTGTGGTTGATTTAGATACTTTAATTAAACAAATATTTATCTAATAAATAATATAGAAATATTAGTTAGACAAAAGATATGATAATAAAATATATACAATAGGATGCTTGCAAATTCACACACCATATTTTAATTGTTAGGACACACGTATATTTTGTGAATCCTCAATTTCTTATAATGATGTTTGAGATGATACCTACATTCCATACCACGCCGTGGGTAAAATAAAATACATTATAATAATTATAATAACAGTTCCATGTATCACTTGTTTCACAAAATGGGGTAATAAATAATATTATAATTTGAATAATCCTGTATAAAAAGTCCCATCAATGGAAACATGTATTTTCCAAATATTGGGGACAATATCTCCCTAGAACAATATCATTACAATATTCTAAAACATCCCTATCCTCTATTCCAATAACCTAGACAATAAGACCAAAAGAAAAGAATCTATGATACCACTAATAGCACCCCATGTCAAGTTCAATAATTATTAACTGAAACTGAGATCTGCCTAGACACATGTAAGCCTCCCCATATACCATATTCTTTTGACTAGTAGCTAGGGTCTACGATAGTATAATGGAGAGACAATACCCACATATTAGATTGAATCAAAATGGTAAAATATGTAGATAAACAACAGAAGAAAAAAAAATAATGAAGTGAAATAAAAAAAATTCATATGTAATAAATAAGATAGTATAATTCATATTAAATATCATATAAAAAAGCTGCTAATGTAATAGTTATATTAAGAACGAGATTGTAAATGGGAAATACAGAAAAAATATATAAAATGATATATAAAAATGAACAAAAATCAGATGATATCTATAATATCATTGTGATCATAGAATCATCCCTCCACTCCCTTAAACAATGTAGCATAAAAAATCTGGAAAACAATGGACACATCCCTTTGTCCTTTTTTGCAATCATGATGTTTTTCATGAGTACAAACCTGTATCCTGAATAGTTTCTGAGAAATAAACAATTTTCCACCATAAAAGGTGTCTATAGAAAATCCATTCCATTAATATATAATAAAAATGTGTTAATGTAATAAAATAATATGGGGTTTAAATGAATAACTGATACAAAATAAATCTACACTTTTTTTAGTGATCAATGTATCCCTTAAATAAAGAATAAATGTGATACAAATCATGTAATCAGCTTTAAGATACACATGCATGTTACGATTTGAGCCTGTAAAACATGTGATGAATAATAATTTATTATACATATGGGTACTTTAAATATGACTAATGACCAATCCATTATCTTCATTTCCATGGTTCTCATCCATTGAAAAATCAGTGTAATGTAGACTGATGTGGGCTAGGAACCCGGGTCTCATGGTGGAGGTATCCATTCGAGTCCCCAAATCTCATCAAGAGAAAACATGGTAAGGTCTTGGTAAGAGACCATCGAGAATTTCTAGGTTGTTCTATGAATTGTTTATCCAAGATAACATTATATTAAATCCAATTTAATTTATTCATGTGGGTCTTTAATTCCATACCACAATACCTCACATTGGATCCATAACGTTTCTTCTCTGATCAATATAATTTATATAATTATATAAGTGAACATGTTAGTGTACATATCATTTATAAATTTAATTTAATGACATATAGAATGTGTTGAAGGGACATATTGTTTTGAATTCCATTTTTCAATTGAATTCATCATATTGAATTCATTAATTAATTAACATATATAAACATTTTAAGAAGGATTTCCACATTAATGTTCATAAAAGATAATATATCAACTACTTGATAATGGATAATATAATTTATTTTTCATTTTATTCCACAAACCCCACTAATTCCATTGGATTAAAACTTTCATTCATAAATAAAAAGTTGATATAAGATGTATTTAACCTTAAATAATATTTTCAAAATATTTTTATCCCCCAATAACATGTTGTTAGATTATATATCCCAAACTGATAGAAAATAAAAAAAGTATAATGAAACCACCACAGAGTTTTTCTTATTGATTATGAAAACATCTAACCTTGAATAATGGTCTCATAAGATATTTTAATAATTTTTGAATAATTATTATAAAATTTAATAATTTAAGGAGAAAAATCCAAAACGTATAGGTTGTTCATGATTGGAAAAAAGTCTAAACACCTAAATTTTGGCGGAAAATTTGTAAACCACAAAAAATGATGGGATTTACAGTCCTCATACTTTTTTAGCCATTAAATCTAGCTAGAATGAGAGAAATTGAAGAAAAATAAAATACCCTTAAAATATAGGATACTATGTCACATTTATTTAGAATTCAATAAGATGAAATATAAATATTGACAATGGAAGAGGATAGTGTATATTACTTGTATTGATCAAATATAATAAATGAAATTGTTTCTGATCTCAACTTCAGGAGCTACTAAAATACATAGTTGCAGATGAGATGTGAGCTACAACAAGTGCGATACTGTGAAAAAAGATATTAGAATAAAGGGATGAACTTTTAAAGTGGTTAGTCTAAAATATTATATTCCACTCATTTCTAAATGGTCCATAATTTTGGCAGTATGGTTTGAAAAAATAGTGTCCCACCATGTTAGAATACTACATATCTAGTTCTAAACATTCCTTCTACGTTTACAATTTTAAAAACTATGCACAAACCATGTTGGTCCCCTATACAATTTCATTACTGGTGTTTATGGTCATCCATCACCCATCAGATTATTTATCAAACTCTAACTACTATTCGTAAGACACATTCTTTTTCTCCCAAAACATGATCTTTGGGCTTTGAATGGGCCTTAAACACTCCTGAACCCATCTGTAAATCATTTGGAACTTCCATTAGGACAAATAATATTATTACATTAAAATTTAGATGTTTCATAATTTATAATAAAATACAAGAAGTTACATGGTGAAACAACATGTCTACCCAATTAGATTTAGGATACAAACTCATGTTCCCTCTTCGGCATGGTTAACAACCTTTTCACCCTCTATGGATTAGGCTGACAATCATTATACCCTCATTAATATTTTGAGATTAAAAAATCAACCAAATATTTATATGTAGAAATATGAACCTACCGATTAACATTCCAACATATGTGTTCCATATGATATCAATCATTCAGTATGTATTAAAAACATTGGGAATTAAAATGGGTTTCATATCATTTTTAAATAGTATCACATTACCTGATATTATAAGAAGAAAATATGAAACAAGAAAATAAATCGCCCAAAAGGACTACTTCAAAAATTTATTTAGACACTTATTTATAAAATATATCTCAGTGGGATCTAAGTCAATTAGCATTAAATATTGAAATGGAAGTCAACAAGTGAATTATATTTTTAAAATATATCATGACTTTTTCATAATAAGAATAATTTATTCACCACTTTTGAGAAGAAAAATTTCATAAACTAGTAGTGGAATTTTAAAAATAAATATTTATAATGAAATATAAATATTAAACCCTTTTAAAAGTATTTAATGGTTAAAAAATTATGTTATTTGTTTTTGAAAATATTTACTCAATAAATGATATTCTTTAATAATTGAACCATGAGAAAAAACTTTTAAAAAGAAATAAATAATTTTTTTAAGATTTGAATTTAAAATATTAAAATATAATATTATTTATATTCCAATTCAAAAAAATTAATAATCAATTTTAAATTTTAAAACCAAATTGAAAGAGGAAATATAATCCTTTTAATGAATAAATCATATAATAAAGAAATATTACATTCACATTGAAAATGTTAAAAATGGATGATTTTTTAAATATAGTACTTGTGGATTATGATAAATAATTATATTACAAATAATTAATATAAAATTAAATATTACAAAATGAACTCAATAAATTATTTTTCCATTTATAAGAACATCCTTAAATTTTATATGGTCATAAATTAGTTTTATTTCCGATCAAAAAGAAGAGGAGGGTTTGGTTTCACATAAAAACATCAAATCATGGAAATTATTTACCAAGGGTAATTTCATAGATAGAGAACATGTAGAAAATAAATAATATGTTTATTTAAAGATAGGTTTTTGGGTTTTTGGGAGAATGAGTGTATAAATTAAATATATTGAATATCACTGAAAGTAGATCTCCATTTGAAAATGTGATTTTTGACAGAACCATAACATATTGAGTAACCCATGACCCTAAATTATTGTAATGAAAATTATTGAGTTGGATCTATAGTAAAATTTTTATTCAATGAAATTTTTATTAAATACTTTTATTTATTATATATAAACCACATAATAGACAATAATTTGTTGATATTACCCATATCTCAAGGAACAAAAATTGCGATAAGAACCCCTTTACATTAAATATAGGCTCCCAAAAATTAATTTAAGATTATAAAAAATAATCATAATAGTATAAATAAATCATTTTATAAATTTATTAATAAATATAAACCATTTTAATCAGTTTTTATTTCCATTTTTCATACATTCTTTAGTTATTTATCTCTTATTTTTATTATCAAATGTTGTAATTTTGACTATTTTCACATGACTTGTAATGGAGACATTGAAGCACATTAATTAATATTAAGGTAATAAATATGTTTAAAAAAATTATTTATTTTGTTTAAATTATTAATACATATGTTATTTCATTTTATGGGAATTGTGGCTATGGTTTGAGGGAACGTGATCCAAGATGAGCTTGTTTCATATAATCTATTGGAAACAATATATTACATAATAATGGACAATGTTTTTTATATAATATAATCATACCCATAATAATTATATATATGAATCGATGATATCATAAATTATCATAAATTATTATTTATAACCAAACATATAAGGAGATGATGAAAAATGAAACACGTCACTCATATATGTGGTTGTCCATAAGTATTCATGAATGATATTTTTCTTTCCCAAAAAAAAGAACGTGTACACCATTTTATATTCCAAGAATATATATAATTTCATAAATATAAAATTTCGAAATTAAAAACCTCATTTTACAAGTATATTTAATGTGATGAAGTAAAATGAAACATTTCATTTCATGCGGATTGTAGTTTTCACCTACAGAGAAATGATGTTTTCATTTTTAATAGAAAAAAGAGAATAGTTGATAATTAATATTGCATAAATTCAAGAACAAATTATAATATAAGTAAACCTAATTTAATCTTGTTTTTAGGTGTATAATTTGTTTTTAGGTGAAATATCATAAGGTAAAATATTTTATAATGATAGATAATTACATTTAGGTTTTTTATATTCTGTAGAAGTAATTAATGGAAATGTAGTGCTTAGGAATATTTCATGTGAAAAGAGGTCTATGGTTTTGGGATAATATTCCAAGGGATGTTAAATGGTAATATTCTCATCTTATCATAATATTATATATGTGAATTTTATGTGGTGTTGGAAATTTTATTTTATTAGTGGACGGAATAATTTTTTAGAGAATATAAATTCATAATATATTGACAACACATTCTTCACAATGAAAGTGGAATAAAAAGTGGAAAATAATGGAAAATAGATTTTATTTATATACTAAATGACCAAAACCATCCTATAGAGGCACAATTTGAATATGTTTTATATATTTTACACTTTTCTAAACACATTATACCATAATTTACCTCTTCCTTGGTAAATACATTTGTAATCATCATAATTAATTTTAAAAATAAAAATGATATATAACATATACAATAATTTGGAAATTATGATATCAAATATGGATACCATTTTACAAAATAATATTTATATGGGTGAGAAAAATTAATTATAATATTACTGCAAATTACACAAGAAAATAATTTTTTGGACAACATTTTTAGGCATAAAAAATTGTTTTCAAATAAAATTATCTATATTGATTACTTAAATGGATGTAGCTGTTTTTTCTTCATGAAATAACAATTGTGTTTAATTTAATGAAATCAAAAACCCAATTCCATCTTATTGATACTTAATTAACAGGAACATACTAGAAATAATTTAAATTAAATTAAATATTTCTTATATTTCAAAAATTTTATACTGGGGTTTTCTAAATTTTCTAGGGAAATTTTTAAAAAGAAGTTACTCCAAAAATATTTTATGTTCTTGAAAAATTGTTTATATGTTATAAATTTATGACTATTATTTTATAATGTCATAAAATTTATGATAAAAGGATAGAGGTTATTTTCACTATTCACATAAAAATCAAATATCTTATAAAAATAAAATAACAAAATCACTCTGAAAAATTGTATGTGATGGATTAATATATGATGTTTTATTAATAAAATTCAAATTATAAGATTTATAAATATAGATATGAAATTAATGTAAATTGTATAAATATATACATAATTGAATATTAAAAAATAAATGTCTTTAATCATATTTCATATCAATTTATAATAAATATATTTTAATATATTTTTTTAAACATTAAATATTATCATATTAATCATTTTAAAGTTATTAATTCCATTCATTATGTACAATAAATTTACCTTTAAAAATAATTCTTAAAAAACATCCCTTTTAAAATTTAATAGTTTAAATCTCTCTTGTTTATTATATATATTATAACCATTAAATTTATTCAATTAATTTCTATTAAAATAAATAAATATTTCTAAACAAATTGTAATATTTATGAAAATTATTTAATTTTTTTAATATTAAATCATTGTATCATCTCTTTTTACATGAGGTTTTACTATCATTGTAGTTATTTATGGATTTATATATCATATATCACTATTTTAATAAGATATAATGTGGTTTATTTTAGTTTGGTTTTGTATATATGAAAATATATTAATAATAAACAATATTTTAAGAGACATTTATCCTCATGTTACTGGGTGCTATAAAAATGGATTTTTTATTTGAACCATAATGACCATTATGATTCTTTCATAGTCATAGTACCTTTAAATACAAGAAAAATGAAGGAAAATGAACACAGCCATATTAGGAATGAACATTATTTACAATTGAAGAACAATAATGAGAAACCATATTATTGTGATGTCCGAGAACCTATTTTTAGTGGATTACATGTAATGATTATAGTTAAAGATCCCATAAATATCACACGATTTTTATTCATGTATTTTTATTGAATTAAAAATAAAATGGAGAGTCTAACTAGATATTCATGGTTAAATACTACTCACAGACCAATTGAAAATAGGATATATGACCATTCTGATGATCCTATAGTGAAAAGAGCATCATTTAGAAATTATATAGATAAGACTGAATCTTAATTATTGAAATGAAATAGTGATCATAATAAATTTATAAATATAGATTTTACTATTTCGTAAAATAATTAATATCTTATCCATTGAATTTTCTAATGTTATTTTTATTCTCTTGAGTTATTAGAATCACCCTTTCATCATAGGACATATCAAATATTAAAATTATTATTAATATAGTATAATCATTATCGTTATTTTTGACTTGTATTCACTATATTTTTAATTAAATCAAATTTTAACATTATTTAACATATTTAATAAGATGGATAGTTATTTGAGAATTGAATATCTTATGATATTTGGAGATTTTATTTCTAAGAGGTATGAAATAAATAGAATAGAAATGGATTCTAGAATTTCCAAATTAATTAATTCCTTAAAGAGAAATTTTGATTTTGAACATCCATGATATTTTATCCTAATTCCATTCCATAAAAAGAGTTTTAAAAATATACATGGTAAGGTAAGAAGTTTATGATGATTTACAGGATTATACAAAAATGAAATAGTATAGATTTAGCTTTTTCATTCTGAGGTTGAAAAAATGGATTTATACAGTTTCATTCTTCTTAAAAATAAATAAATTGGAATAAGATGAATAAATAGAATTAATAATTATAATGTTGATTATATTTCAAAAATATTCCAATCAAATAATTTAATTTACTTTTAACTATGGATATATATTCTTTTCTGAAATTCCAATCATTGAAATTTATATCTACATTCTTGAATTAATTTATTGTTATTTCTACATAATATTTATTTTTTATAGGTTTTAATTATTATAATTAATTAATTTAAGGGTATAAAATATGTTATGGAACAATTTTCATGATTTAAATCATTGTCTCTACATGAAAAACCTCCTATATACAATACCATACAAGAATTTAGTATAGATGAGAATCTAAGAATTATTTGAATTTCTAAATATTTCCCAGAATTATAATTAATGTCACTATATTGATGATTGATTTTTAGTTGTGTCCTGGGATGATGGTAAACATTAGAGTGATCAAATACATATTTATTAACCAAAAAATCTAACATTTTATTTCTTTATTAGTTTTATTTCATTTATTATACACTATTGTTTTTTTGTTATCCTAGAGTGAAATATTGAATACTACGCCAATCCCTTAATCAATGAGTGTTGATTATATAAAATTATTGGATTAAAATCCCATGATATATTGGTACCTTTTACACCATTGATCTGAAATCATGATATTAAATAATTTCACAAATGTACAGATGAAATTAATTGGTTATTTTTTCTATTAGGATAATAAAAAATTAGATGTTTGCACTGGAAAACAAGACAAAAAGATATTAAAAATTATTTCATACATAATACAAGAGGTTAACCCATTTCGTAATCTCCGATTTGAATAGTCTTAGAGCCCGAATAGAGTTACAGATCATGAGTAATGGGAATTTAATGTTTTGCTAGAAAACTGGTTCTTGGAGCCCATTCGCGGAGCTCCGTCCATGATTTTTAGAGTAGAAGAACTTGACTGGAGCATCCATGAGCTCCATGAAGGCTATCAGGGAGGCCTTTTTAGGTTTTAGGAACATAACTGGAGCCTTTGTGATCACAGAAAAGGTTGTGATAGTAGCCTCTGCAATTACAAGAAACATGATGGAACTACCTCTGGTTAAGGGCGCAATGTCCATCACTGCATAATTTTCTCTTCGCAGTGCACATTTCATCTCTATGGTGAGGTCTGATGAACTCTATATCATATAAATAGCCAAATACCCACCCCATTCATGGGGAAGGTTACTCCACCCCTTCAGTGGACTATCTTCTATTTCATGGTGCTATTGAGCACCTTGAAGTCCTGCACCTTTTTCAAAGGAGGGAGCTCCATCGGGTTGCTTGAGGATCCATGAAGCATTAAGCCTTTGTGGGTCAGTCTTCCAATAATGGGTCATATGCTAAGTTGAGAACATGCTTTGTGATAACCTTTCTATCATGAAGCTTCTTCTTGATAACCTAATCTCCTCGAAGCCCCATGCTCCTTGAGACTCTGAGATATGTAGAGCCCCTTCCTATATGAGACTCTGAGCTCGGCGAAGCCCCATGGTTCACAAGACCCTAAGATCTACGAATCCCTTTACTTTGTCATGTCCTATACTTCATGAAGTACCTACCCTTGTGGACAATAGTGTATACTATGAGGGATGTTCCCCTAGACCCCCGCTCGGGATCACTAACCCCTATGAAAAATGGAAAGTCCCACCGTGAACATTTTGGGCTAGGATGTTGAGATTTACCATTGCGCCTAAATACACATCCACCTTCCACCAATGGAGTACCATGACTTGAGAAACTCTTCCACACTCTATGAAATACCTTGAGTCAACATATTCCTGTTTTCCATTTCACATGTTGTGAGTTGAGATTCTCATATTCAATTCCCTGAGCAGCTTGAGTCGAACCATTACTCAAGAAACTCATATAAACCCAATCACGTGACTCTTGTGCTAGGTTGAACCAGAAAGGGATTCTCTTTCATAAGTTACAACCCCATCAGTTTCTAGGATCCTTTTTTTAATAATCCAATATACATGACTTTAAACTGTAGTATATTCTATAAGATAATTATTTGATGCCTCTTGATACAACCAAGAGATTCATTATACCCCAATCATAATATTCCAACAGTCCTATCTACATTACTATAATCTATAGTACATCCAATGTGAAAAACATATGAAGCCTCTTTCTCTAAACAAGAGATTCCTTATACACAAATCATAAGATACCAATAGTCTTCTCTATATGGCTTTAAAATTTAGTACACCCTGTAGGAAAACCATAGGATGCCTTTTGATCTAAACAAGAGATTCCTTATGCACTAATCATAAGATAGCAATAGTCTTTACGACTTGCATTTAAACTATATCATTCACTATCATTCAAAAACACGATGCCTCTTATTCTAAAAAAGAGATTTATTATGTGACAAGCATATGATACCTCATTCCATGAATACATTTGCATAATTCCAAGATTTTTGGAAACCATTAGAGCATTCCATTCCTTAATATCATGATTCGTGTGTCTTTCATTTGGATCTTCATACACATTCATGTATGAAGGGACCCCTTAATGGCATGATCCCATGCCACATTGGCTCACTTACCATTATGGACCAATGCCCCGGAAGACTTTGGATGTCACATATATTTTCTCCCCATGTATCGAATACAGTTTGTGGTCATCCCTCGTTTGATTGTTTCCATATCAGGCTAAAACAATGGGGAGGTTATGATTTGAATATGGAAAGCAATTATCTCCCTTCTTCATACCACACCCATTATGTTCTTAATGTTGGGAACATGATTCAAACATTCCATCTCCCTTTGTTTGGAGTTATTCCAACGCCCTTGGCATTATCCCTCTTCTGCTATAGAATATTGGTATTGGAACCAATTATATTCCCCAACACACCGGTGAGTTGGGATTCCCTCATGGCCAGACATGTGGAATACATTATGGGAAGCATCCATGAGTAATCCCCATTCACCATCACCCCTCCTTGTATGCTACATTTGTTGTCCTTACCCTAAGGCACTATGTATGAGACCCTCTTACACAAGACACCTCTATCATGTGCATAGTTCTCCCATACTTCCCCCCAAGTTAGTACGAAGTGATTTAAAGTTCCATTGGGTGGTGCTTTATGTTGCATTTCTTATCCTCTTGCTTCATCGTATAGTCACACTAATGGATATTGCTTCATCACATATCCACATTATCATGATCCCCTAAATAGATCACCCCTTTACCCCATCTCCACACAGTTTTCAGTGATATCACTTCACCAACGATTAAGGCGCACTAGTTATATTTTCCCTAGGGGCGGGGATTGATTCCTCATCATCTGAGCTGCAGGATGATAAACTGCCAAGAATCAACATCCTCAGCAAATGAAATTAAATTGTATCCTAACCCCGTGTAATATACATGGGGTGCCCCACCTCAGATATTTTCTACGCCCACTGTTCTCCATGAGAGTGCAATCGTCCTCACATGGAATGAGATTATCCTTGAATGTAATGGCATCTGTCTATGGGGGAGGTAAACCATATTTGTGTAATCCCCAATCCTTTCTTTCATGAGGTAGCATTTTTCTCCTCTATTCATCCATGCATGAAGGCTAGAGGAGAGATGGAAACATAGACATTTGATACCCCATCCCTCTCCATTAGGTATTTATCACCATCGGGTATACATCCTTATGTAAGTCCCAATATACATGTCATTTGGATGGTAACCAAGCGTAATCTCATGTTTCGTCTTTGGTCTTCTAACCATGTGTAAGCCTTACTCTATTCCACAAAGAGGCACCTTTCGTGACGCGGTCGTCAGGTCATTGCTACCTATAATTTCTCACACTGAGCATGAATCATGTTGTCTTAGAGTATGAACAGACCATGGAAACCTCCCTAGGAATCCATATCATGTATGTCCCAAGACCCTCATACCAAACTACATGGAATTTGATCATTTCCCCCTTTCCAAGCAAGGTGTGTAGGATCCCTCCCTGAGGTTCAAGCCCATTACCCATCGGTCTCGACCATCTTCATGTTGGTTCATCCTCATCCAATATGAAATTAAATTGGATGCCTCTTTTCATCCCAAATGACACTAGGTTGTGTTCCATTATAAATAAGTGGGTTTTGATCCCTACCTCCTAGGCAGGGTACATACGAAGCCTTTTTGAGGTTCAACCCCAAACACCTCTAAACACATTCTAACTATGTGGGGTTTGATCCCTATCTCCTGTGAATGGTACATAAGAATCATCCCTATGGTTCAACCACAATCCTTGTTAATCAATGGTGTCCCATTTTCTGCGACCCACATACTTTTTCCTCCCCTTTTTGGTGTAATACCAACACTCGGGCTACTAACCATTTGGAACCTCAGTATGTCTGTCATGCTGTTGTCCCCTACGCACACCCTGATTCTATTCCCCATCATGAACAATGTGTAATTTGATACCCTTCCATGGGGATATGTAGGAATCCTCCCCGAGGTTCAATCCCATCATCAATGACTCATCATATTCTCCCCTTTGACCCACTACATTTTAAGAAGGTTATTCCCCTACTTCGAGGTTCTAATTCCTTAAGGTCCCATCCATGCATCAATCCTCATAGACCACCCCCTCAGGTATCCCATCCCCCAATAGAACTACATAGACATTTATTCCCTACCATTGGGTTATATTAGAAGCCTCTACGAGGTTAAATACCAAGGCTACTATCACTTTCACAACGGTTCTTTCTCATTCCACATCCACTTCACTAAACTCTCCATCATCCGTCTTGATTCTTACCAAAGCCACTAGATCCCGATAGTGTCATGCCATTCACCCAAGAAACCACCCACGCATAAGACCCACAACATCAATAACCATCTATCACGACCCGTCCTCGGGGCCCGTGCCGTGACTACCCCAAGCCCGCCTTCCATAGGCCAGGGGCTGGCGACTAGCACCAAAGGCGTAAATCCCAACAACTGGGAAGGCATTGCCTTTATAAAAGTAAACAAAACACCATAGAGTACAAGCAGAAGTAAAACACAAAGTACAAAGAGAAGTGCTGAAAATTAAATGGGCCAGAATACAAACCCAACTGAAAGTACAACTACAACTGAACAAAAGTACAACAAAAAAAGACAACAGCTGGAAGAATGGATGCTGCTCCTGGGACGTTCTCTTCGAATCCAACCTGAAGGGTAGGTACAGATGGCGAAGCTCCTGGATCGTCCACCACGGATCCTACCTGAAGGGTAGGTACAGATAGCCTTCACAATGCTCTAGCCCGTCAACCTCCTCCGAGTGTCGTCTCACCGTGAAGTCCACCTCCAGATACTGACTCGTCGTGTAGTCCACCTCCGGGTACTGACTCGTCGTGTAGTCCACCTCTGGGTACCATCCAGTCCTCGAACACTCGGCCTCCGTCAGCACTTCCCATCATCTACAACCAGCAGAACGAGATGCAGGCATAACTCGTGCTGGGGTGAGTATAATGATACTTTGTAGGGACCTCGAGACCCTCAAGGTATCACTAAAACCAATAAGGATAACCAAAAAAAGATCTCATTATATAACCTCTACTTAGGTATAAGCCATACATATACCTAAGTTATCAAGTAAGCCATCTCAATCATGAGGAAACATTAAGATTATGAAATCAATGGATATCCACTGCACAGGTATATGCCCATACACATACCTAAGTTATCAAGTGACCCATCTCAATCATGAGGAAAACACAAAGTCATAGAATCAGATCAAACCAGGATTTCATTATCGAAACCATAACTACTGTAGAGCCCCGTCTCTGGAGTGTACAGTGTTCCTGTCATGACTCCGAGGTACTGCTCACTAATCCAAGTCTCTGAGGTACTGCTCCTGTCGAGTACCACGGGTCTGCTGCCAAATGTTGGGCGCTCCGTCCGCTATGGGTCTGCCGCCAAATACCGGGCGCTCCCCTAATAGCCTATAGAGGTACTCCTCTGGTCGAGTACCACGGTTTTGCTGCCAACTACCAGGTGCTCTGTCCACTGTGGGTCTGCCACCAAATACCAGGCGCTCCGTCCACTGGGCTAGTTGACTCACTCCAAGTCGAGTCGGTCACGTTGTTGTCTAGTCTCAGTCGTCTACACGGTCTATATACTAAATACGCTCATCTCTAGGAGGGTCTACTCCACGAGCTACAGGTCGATACTCCATGTATCTAAAAGTCCCACGAAGAAGAATCTCAAAGGACCGCCTCATCATAGCGGTCTTAACGCAATAGACATCGCGTCAATCGGACGCCCGGTCTGTGAGTTATTAGCCTTTTCGTCCTAGGGGCCCGGTTGGTTTCATGTGCTAACCAATCTGGCCATATCTCAACTGTACCCCTAACTCTCATAGGGTATACTCATAGGGACCGTTTCTCAATGTGATCACCAACACCGCTGAACGTTCGTCAAACAGATGTCCGGTATGAAAGATATCATTTTTTCCGTTCTAGGGGCCCGGTTGGATTTCGGGTACGATCCAACCCGGACACTATCCAACAACAACCATAACTCAGGAAAATTATGCAAAAAGTTCCGTCTCATCAAGAGGAATTCAAAGAGACAGACGGCGCGTCAATCGGACGCCCGGTCTGTGAGTTATTGGCTTTTTCTTTCCAGGGGCCCGGCTGGTTTCATGAGCGAACCAACCCGACCGCACTCCGACGGCATCCAAACCTTGAGAGGAGTAAGCCAAAAGATCCGTCTCACATAGAGGAATCCATCAAAGTCGACGACACATCAATCAGATGTCCGGAGCTCAAGATATAAGCGTTTCAACTCCGAGGGCCCGGTTGGTTTCGTATCCGAACCAACCTGGCCGAACCCAAAGTATTCTGAAACCTTGAGTGCGATATTCCGAAATGACCGTCTCGATCCAGGGATCACATTTCCGCTGACGGTGTGTCTATCGGAGGTATACAGCTCAAGATATGGGCGAAAGACCGTGAGGGGTCCGAAAATGGGGGTTTCGGGCCCGGACCGACCCGGCCCGAGACCCCCTTGGTCGGCCCAAAACGGGTCGACCCGACCCGGGTGCAGGTCCGACCAGGCCGGCGCGGCCCGGCCTGGCTGGGCGCGGCCCGGACCAGTCTTCCCAAGCCAGCCCGGCTCGGCCGGGGGTTCGGCCGAACGACCAAACTGTGCGGGGGGGCGCTGCCCCTGCATGAAGAGCCACGGCCCCACGTGGGGCCGCCCGTGCCAGTAGACGTGGCAGCCATCCGCGTCCTGCCGCTCCCCTCCGATCCCGCGCGGTCGCGGGACCGGGCTCCGCCACCACGGCTTCAACCGCGGCGGATTTTTCCAGCGGTGCTCCGGGCGCCGCCGCCCCCGACCGCCGGCACCGCCGCGCCGGTGGGGCGCGCCGGCAAGGGCTTCCGCGGACCACCAAACGCGCTCCGGTGGTCCGATTCGCCTGCGGTCTTCGCCAGAGATCATCTTGGGACCCGACCTTCATTTCAAAGCCTTCAATACACCTTCGTGGCTTTTTTTGTTATTTTCCGGCGTGGCACGACGGCGCCGTGGCTTGTTCAACTTCATCGGCGCGGCGTGACGGTGCTGCGCTTCTTAGCCCTTCCTCATAATTTCTGCGCGGTGAAATGGCACCGCGCCGCCTTTCACGTGCCGCAACAAATTCAAAAAAAACAAGGGGGGAGGAGGGTAAGCCGTGTTCGTGCGGTCTGACCTCCTCCTGTTATAACGATAGCAAGCAGCCATCTAATAGAAGTTGACGTACGACAAGAAATAATTCACGGACAAAAACAATAATCCTCAACATCAATCCCCATAAACGAACGATCCGCGGATCAACCTGGAATTGGTTGGTCCGCGCACGTCTTTCTTTTCTCAAAAGATAAGAGAACACCAAAATAAATTCCCCTACCTCGTGCGAGATTGAATGGAGGTTCGTCGAATGAGGATTCGTCGCGGGTAGAGATGTCGTGGAAGGAGACGTCGCTTAAGAACCGTCGCGTTACATGGCATCACGTATTCAGTTTCTAAGAACTCGACGTTCTTCATCGGAGACCAATGTGTTCTTCATGTTCTTCGTTGAAGATGAAGAATTTCTTCAATCCTTATCATTTTTCTCCCCAATTCTCCACCATAAGAACTAACCCAAAATAAATTAAGGTCTCACTTAATTTATTAACTAGACATGAGTTTGAATTTCAAACCCAGACACACATTAAACTCACCACATTAATAACATAAGTTATAAATTCTTAAGTTATCAAATTTAAACAAGAGTTGAGGGAGTTATGGAATGTGAAGGGGAGGGGTTCGTGTGGGCCCCACCACCCTCATAACCTCCCTTGGGAAGTTGGGTAGTTACCCAACTTCCACCCAAAGCCTTAAACCACTAAAAGAAAATAAAAATTGTAGTTATTTTATAAACTAAACTTCCACAATTTTTATCATGTTTTATTGTGAAAACACAACTCCAGAAATGGCGTTCCTAAGAAATTATCGGAGCTACGGTTCCATTGGTGCCCTAATAATTCGATTCCGAGCACCAGTTCAAAAGATAGGAATTCTTGCTCGTTCGTTCACTGAACGTACCCGAGACAAACTTCGGAAAATGATTCCGGGCACACCAGGCCTCGAAATCAGGCGCCATCAGAAACGGTGTCTTTGTAAAATTCCAAATAAAATTAGGAAAAAATTTTCCTTGAAATTTTTGGGTCTTTACATTACTACCACCTTAGGGCTTTACGTCCCCATAAAGCTTCAACACAAACTAGTGATACAAAAGTGGTACTGAGCACACATCTGGGCCTTCCGCTCCCATGTGCTAACCTGGAGGTTCCCGTACTTCCAGCGAAAGTGCACCCGAGGAATCGTCCATCCTCATAGGATCCGCTCCTGTCGATCCTCGATTCCCACTGGAACCTCCAAGAAAGTCACCCCATCGCCATAGTCCAGCTTCCCATGGTAGATTATATGCGAAGGGTCGAGCGCGTATCTCCTCAGTTGAGATATATGGAAGTCATCGTGCACCTGGTGCAACTGAGTTGGATGCGTCAAGCGGTAAACCACTTCGCCTACCTAGCTGAGGACCTAAGAAAGGCCTGTTGAACCTTTGAGATAACTTGTTTCCTTGGCCACATCTCTGAAAACCTCATCGAGGTGAGACTCGTATAAGGACGTGATCGTCATCCTAGAACTTCGTAGGTTTCCAATTCCTGTTAGAAGTGGAACTCAAACGACTACTGCCATGAGGATAAGGTTGACCGACTCAAGAGTGATCGGTCACACCCTCCAGTGCAAGAGTCTATCCTGTGTTTCCTGGGGTTTCCTTTACACCGACCAAGGAAAAACCATCCCGACATCGTAGTTAAACCACAACCTTTTTTCCTAGTACCATCATTTTGTGTATGAACTGTGATTGCCCAGTCCATACTCAAATCAATGTCGTAAGGCCTCGACGCTACCACCAATAGATTCCAACCGAAACTCTCACCTCGAGGGTCTGACCACACTGTCGGCGTAAGTGTGATTATTGAGTCTCCTCCCAAGGTATCTTTAGACGTGAGGGTTAAGTCCAAAGCTTACCAGAAACTCAAGGTTTGGGACAAGATTTGTAAAACCAAGGAATGATTCATATCGACGTCTGTTTCTATATCAGATAGTAGTGGACACAGACTGTCCCTTGAATCATTTTTAGAGCCATTGGGTCAGTCGCCTTGACCGCATGCAGCCGCACTCTCCCTCCACCATCCAGCTCCCTGAGCCTGGCGGGGATAACTAAGGCGGGTGGTTGTTGCATGTTAAGATGTACACCACCTCATGCGGCTCTCCTAGCTCTGCCTCCACGTCTGTTGCTTTGAAGACTCATCTCTCCTTATAGCTTCCTCTTTTTGAAACATTTGACACGCTCGAGTCTCTAAGACTTGCGTCGGTTTCCTGTTTCATACTGCACTGTGTAGTCTTCATCTGCTCCTGGATGATCTGCACCTTCTTTGCCTACGATCTGAATGAGCTGCTCAAATTTCTCCTCTGCCGAAAAGAGAAACTCGGTCCCATCCCCTGGATGAACCACGCCCATTTCCTAATAAAGTCAATCCTGACATGAATGATGCATTCATTCCATGGATGATTTCGTAAGGCCTCGGCGTAAATACTAAGAGATCCAACTGTCACTCTCGCCTCTGTGGGTCGAGTCACACTGTCGGCATCAGTGTGAGGTCACTGGGTCTCCTCCAGTAGAAATCTCGAAAGTGAGGGTCAAGTCAATAGTTTTAACCGGAACCACTCTGTATCAACAAAACAATAGGACAGGAAAGAAAACATCACAAAGATAAGGGTATTTTTATTATTGAAGCTCATAGTACAAAGATACGAAGCAACTACAAACAAACATCAACAAAACTAGAAGCAACAGGATCAATAGCTTCCAATTATGGAGCTAGTCCTGCTCCTATACATCCGCTTCCAGAAATCCATGACCATAGGCCTCAACTGCCTGAAGCTGAGCTCTCACATGTCCTCCTGTCCCTTGCGGTCGGTGTGGACCTCCCGGTTGTTGGGGTGGCAACACCCCGAAGCGTCGTCCACCTCCAGCTGCATGGCCAGCTCCTCTTCCATGGCCGCCTGCTCCTTGCGGTCTGCCCTGATTGAACCTCTGCCTCTGCTTGGGAGGTTATTCATTTAACTACTGGTCATCTGCATGGCGGGTAAGACAATCACATTCCATGTGACCAATTCCTCCGCAGGAGTAACACTGTCCACTCTCGGCACGACTGGATCTGACTCCACACCGTTTCCCCCGCACAACTGAACCTGAGTCGTGCAGTCATCCATCGGTAGGTCTGGTCCTCTTGGACCTCTGCGTCATCTGTCTACTGCCTTCTGCAGAAGACTCTGTCGCAAGCCGGCTAGTGGTGGGTCCTGCTACTGGAGACTACTCAGAAAGGAAAATCTCCACTAAGAGGGCTCTCTCCAACACCCCTTTCTGCGTCAGAATGCTGTGAGAAACAACATAAGCTCTAATCTCTCTCCTGAGCCCCTTCTCGAAAGTTTGGGCCCTGAAGAATGGGTTCCGTACCATATCTGTGGAGTAGCGTGAGAGGTCTGTGAGCCTCGCTGAATAATATGCCAATGTCATGCTTCCCTGCTGCAGCTGAAGTATCTCCTGTATATGCACTGCTCGAAGGGTGGCTGGTAAAACTCTACCCGGAACAGGCTCTCGAGGTCTGCCCAAATATGTGTCGCCTCATCATGAATCTCGAGCATCAGGCTCCACCATCTTCATGCTGCTACCTGAAGAAGGCTGGTAGCAAGGATCACCATGAAGTCTGCTGGCGTCCCCACTAGCCTGAATACTCTCACCACAGCCTCCAGCCAATCCTCTGCCGCCTGCGGGTCCGTCTCTCCCCTGAACCTAGGTGGCCTCTGGCGCTGGAACTCGTGCAGTGTGCTCAAGCAACGTGCACCCTCTACTGCTGGATCTGGTGGCATCTAAGGCCCAATGGGTAGTAGTACTACTGGTGCCTCAACTGGAATAGAGCCATGTACTGAGGCCACGTCGCCCGGCGGGCTGTCAGTACGATCAACTCTCGGGGCTCTAGCTGGTCGTCCGTGGGGAGGCATCCTGAAAGAAACAAACATGACATGGTCAAATGATTATACCTGGTGAGCTGACCTAGTTTGAGCTGACATTTAAAAAAGAACTTCTGGAAACACACACGCAATCAGTGTTTTCGTGCAGAAAGTCTGAAATCAGTTTTCAGGGTCCTGGTGTATGGATACGTCGGCCGCCCGCACCAACATTGGACTCCCTGAACTGAAAACCACACTCGGTACTTTTATCACTATTTCTTCACAGAAATAAAACATCAGAGTTATAAGTTCTGTGGTAGAACTGACTCCTCTAATACCAATTTGTCACGACCCGTCCTCTAGGCACATGTCGTGACTACCCCAAACTTGTCTTCCATATGCCAGGGGCTTGGGACTAGCACCAATGGCGTAAATCCCAATAACTGGGAAGTCATTGCCTTTATAAAATTAAACAAAACACCACAGAGTACAAGCGAAAGTAAAACACTAAGTACAAAGAGAAGTGTTGAAAAGTAAATGGGCCAGAACACAAACCCAACTAAAAGTACAACTATAACTGAACAAAAGTACAACAGAAAAAGACAATAGCTGGAAGAACGGAAGGGGCTCCTGGGAAGTCCTCTTCGGATCCTACCTGAAGGGTAGGTACAGATGGCGCAGCTCCTGGATCGTCCACCACGGATCCTACCTGAAGGGTAGGTACAGATTGGCTATACAACGCTCTCCCTCTTCAACCTCCTCCGAGTGTCGTCTCACCGTGAAGTCCACCTCCGGATACTGACTCGTCGTGTACTCCACCTCTGGGTACTGACTCGTCGTGTAGTCCACCTCCGGGTACCGTCCAGTCCTCGAACACTCACCCTCTGTCAGCACTACCCATCGTCTGCAACTAACACAATGAGGTGCGGGCATAACCCTTGCAGGGGTGAGTATAACGATACTCAGTGGGGACCCCAAGACCCTCAAGGTCTCACTAAAACAAACAACGATAACCACAAAGAAGATCTCAACAGATAACCTCTACTTAGGTATAAGCCATACATATACCTAAGTTATCAAGTAACCCATATCAATCATGAGGAAACACAATGATTATGAAATCAACGGATATCCACTCCCCAGGTATATGCTCATACATATACCAAAGTTATCACGTGACCCATCTGAATCCTGAGGCAAACACAAAGTCCTAGACTCAGCTCAAACCAGGATTTCATTATCGAAACCGTAACTGGTGTAGAGCCCCATCTATGGATTGTACAGTGGTCCTGTCACAACTCTGAGGTACTCATCACTAATCGATGTCTCTGAGGTACTCCTCCTATCGAGTACCGCGGGTCTGCTACCAAATGTTGGGCGCTCCATCCGCTGTGGGTCTACCGCCAAATATCGGGCGCTCCCCCTAATAGCCTACAGAGGTACTCCTTCGGTCGAGTACCGCGGGTCTGCTGCCAACTACTAGGCGCTCCTTCCGTTGTGGGTCTACCACCAAATACCAAGCGCTCCATCCACTAGGCTGGTCGACTCACTCCAAGTCGAGTCGGTCAGGTAGTCGTTAGGTCTCAGTCGTCTACACGGTCTCCGTACTCCATACGCTCGTCTCTGGGAGGGTCCACTCCACGAGCTATAGTTTGATACTCCAAGTATCTCAAAGTCCCAAGAAGAAGTATCTCAAAGGACCGCCTCATCATAGGGGTCTTAATGCAACAGACGGCGCGTCAATCGGACGCCCGGTCTGTGAGTTATTATCTTTTTCGTCCTAGGGGCCCGGTTGGTTTCGTGTGCGAACCAATCCGGCCGTATCTCAACTGTACCCCAAACTCTCATAGGTTATACTCATAGGGACCGTTTCTCAACTTGATCACCAATGCCCCTGACGGTTCGTCAAACAGACTTCCGGTCTGAAAGATATCAGCTTTTCCATTCTAGGGGCCCGGTTGGATTTTGGGTACGATCCAACCCGGCCACTATCCAACAGATATCAAAACTCAGGCTATGTATGCCAAGAGTTCCATCTCATCCAGAAGAATTCAACGAGACAGCTGGCGCGTCAATCAGATGTTCGGTCTGTGAGTTGTTGGCTTTTTTGTTCGAGGGGACCGGTTGGTTTCGTGAGCGAACCAACCCGACCGCACTCCGACGACATCCAAACCTCGAGCGGAGTAAGACAAAAGCTCCGTCTCACATAGAGTAATCCATAAAAGTCGACAGCACGTCAATCGGATGTCCGGAGCTCAAGATATAAGCGTTTCGCTCTGAGGGCCCGGTTGGTTTCGTATCCGAACCCACCCGGACGAACCCAAAGTATTCCGAAACCTTGAGTGCAATATACTGAAACGACCGTCTCGATCTAAGGATCGCATTTCTGCTGACGGTGCATCGATCGGAGGTCTACAACTCAAGATATGGGTGAAAGACTGTGAGGGGGTCCGAAAACGGTGGGTCGAGCCCGGACCGACTGGCCCGAGACCCCTTGGGTCGGCCCGAACCGGGTCGACCCGACCCGGGTGCCGGTCCGACCCGGCCGGCGTGGCCCGGCCCTGCTGGGCACAGCCCGGCCCAGTCTGCCCAAGCCGACCCTGCTCGGCCGGGGGTTCGGCCGAACGACCGAACCATGCGGGGGGGGGGGGGGGCAGCCCCCGCGTGAAGAGCTGCAGCCCCCCGTGGGGCCACCCGTGTCAGCGAACGTAGTAGCCGGCTGCGTCCTGTCGCTCCCCTATGGTCCTGCGCGATCGAGGGACCGTGCTCCGTCTCCGTGGCTTCAGTCGCGGCAGACTTTTCTGGCGGCGCTCAGGGCGCCGCCACCCCCGACCGCCAGCGCCGCAGCGCCGGTGTGGCGCGCCGGCCGGGGCTTCCGCGGACCACCAGACGCGCTCCGGTGGTCCGATTCGCCTGCAGTCTTCGCCAGAGATCATCCCAGGACCCGAACTTCGGTGAAAATCCATCAAAACGCCTTCAAGGCTTCGTTTTTCATTTTACGGTGCGGCACGACGGCGCTGTGGCTTGTTCAACTTCATCGGCGTAGCGCGACGGCGCCGCGCTTCTTAGCTCTTCCTCATAATTTCCGCGTGGTGCAACGGCACCGCGCCGCCTTTCACGTGCCGCAACAAATTTAAAAAAACAAGGGGGAGGAGGTTCGGTCGTGTTCGTGTGGTCCGACCTCCTCCCGTTATAATGATAGCAAGCATCCATCTAATAGAAGTTGGCGTACGATAAGAAATAATTCACAGACAAAAACAATAATCCTCAACATCAATCCGCATGAACGAACGATCCGCAGATCAACCTGGAATAGGTTGGTCCGCGCACACCATTATTTTCTCAAAAGATAAGAGTACACCAAAATAAATTCCCCTACCTCGTGCGAGATTTAACGAAGGTTCGTCGATTGAGGATTCGTCGTGGGTAGAGATGTCGTGGAAGGAGACGTCGCGGAAGAACCGTCGTGGTACACGGCGTCACGTATTCGGTTTCCGAGAACTCGGCGTTCTTCGTCGGAGACCGATGTGTTCTTCGCGTTCTTCATCGAAGATGAAGAAGTTCTTCCATCCTTAGCCTCTTTCTCCCCAAGACTCCACCACAAGAACTAACCCAAAATAAATTAATCTCTCACATAATTTATTGACTCGACATGAGATTGAATTTCAAACCCACACACACATTAAACTCACCACATTAATAACATAAGTTATAAATTCTTAAGTTATCAAATTTAAACAATAGTTGAGGGAGTTATGGAGTGTGAAGGGTTGGGGTTCGTGTGGGCCCCACCACCCTCATAACCTCCCTTGGGATGTTGGGTAGTTACCCAACTTCCACCCAAATCCTTAATCCACTAAAAGAAAATAAAATTTGTAGTTAATTTATAAATTAAACTTCCACAATTTTTATCATCTTCTATCGTGAAAACGCAACTCCAGAAATGGCGTTACTAAGCAATTACCGGTGCTACGGTTCCATTGTATCCCTCGGAATTCAATTCCAAGCACCGGCTCAAAAGATAGGAATTCCCGCTCATTCGTTCAGTGAACGTACTCGAGCCAAACTTCGGAAAATGATTCCGGGCACACCAGGACTCGGTATCAGGCGCTGTCAGAAACTGCGTCCTTGTAAAATTCCAAAGAAAATTAGGAAAAAATGTCCTTGAAATTTCCAGGTCTTTTGACCATCCAACCAATAGTGACCGTATTGTGATGGGCTGTTATCCATGCATAATCCCCAATATGTCTCTGGGTTGTTGTCCTTTATGTACACCCTGAATAATCACCTCTTCGAACTATGTGAGTTTTGATCCCTATCATATATGTAGGGTATATAGATTAACTCTTTAAGGTTTGACCCCTACCAATAGTAAGCCATGGTGTCCCCCTTGCTATGGTGCACTTCCCCTGATCCACGATTAGTGGTTTCTATGTCATTTTTCACAATTTGACAGATTCCCGCCATAGGTCCCACCATCTCAGATCTATCCTCATTTAGAATTATGATACACCATCTGATAAACCTTAGATACATCCCCTTATGGGGATGTACCAATATGATATACTCATATTAGTTTCGCAATCAGTCCAATCTGTCTTCGTAAGATATTAAACTTGTATCGTACCTTGTGTTAAACATGAGAGGTTTGAGGAAGACCACACAAGACACTCCTTTGGTGTAACCGTATCACAAGATATTAAACTCAATACATACCAGCTTTTAAACATGGGAAGATGAGGGAAAACATAGAGACATGCCTCTGAAAAAAGACACCCTGGGATTGATGTGGTATGCCTTCGGTTCCGCACACTTTAGATGCCCTATTATGAGGAAGAATACATGTCTTCCAATGTCAACGCATCCAGAGATGCATCGACATGCATGATGTTACCATCAACTCCAACTGAAGGCTTCTACCCTATCAATACCCTAGGAAAGTCTTAACAGAATCAAAGTAATTAACCAGCATCCATAATGATATGGCAGTGGGAATGATATTCACAAACAATGAATCAAATATATAAGGGAGACCCAGAATAGGAGATGAATTATGGGAAATAATCCATAGAAGGAGATACAGACATCCCATCATCCTGTTTTGATCATGGACCAAACTTCCCTAAATAAGTGATGGATTCATCTCACCTTCAGAAAGCAGGAATGCGAGGATACATAGGGGCATCTTCAACATATATATGTGTGCCTTGACAAGAGCATCAAAAAGAGAATCACAATAATATACAAGGATTAGAACCATCATGGAATTATTATTTTTTCTATATATAGTTATTCTCAGATAATTATTTCCTCCTCAATTCAATATGAAATCATTTAAATCAAAGCTTTGATTCTCTAGATAATGTAAAATAAGGTATTTTTTTAAAACATTGAACAAATATATCTTCCTTGTAATTTAATTTTTTTTTAATATTTGATGAATAATTTAATTACAACTGAGTTTCTATATATTCTATAAGGTTTATTGAATTTAATTCTTCACATATAAACATATATATATGTTAAAATGTTGGATGAAATATCATTCAGTCAGTTCCATCACAACATGGGAAATGATAACTATGAAATTAATTGGTTAATATTTACGTATATAAAATATTTTATCTATGAAATTCAATTAAATACATTAATTAGTAGTATATAAATTGATATTTTAAATCATTTTTTAAATTCAATATATTATTGATAATGTTCTATAGAATAAAATTTATATTTATCTCCAAATTGAAAATGATTTAATTTGGTTTAATATAAAATTTTCATGATTAATGCCTTCACCTATGGAGGATTGATTAAGAAAATGTTAATATTTTCCCTTGACCTCCATTATGAAATATAACACTATGGTTAGTATCACAAAAGTGATATAGCCCCCCCAAGTTTATTAGTACATCATACAATGAAAACTAAAATCTTTGAAATAAAAATGGAATCATTTTTCAGAAATAATATAGCCTTAAATGTGTTTTATCTCAACCACCCTCAACCACTCTCATATAATAGTAGTATTTGAAGTATTAAGGGAAAATGTTTTAAAAAAAATTCATGATTGGTTAAAACATAATCATCGCATTGATTTTAATTCTGATAATTACAACTAAACAAAACAAAAAATTTATTTCTACCATGGGAGGATGGTGAACCTATATCAATATTAAAATTCATGTGGGACTAATAAAAAATTCTAGGAACATAAATTGAATTCAAGTAATACCATGAATAATACTCAACATTTATTCCCATACACTTAAAAATCAATCTTACCTTATTAACATAAAATCAATCAGCCATGATAAGAATTATCATCCCAATCAAGTCCCACAAAATTATATCTTCAGCATATCATGAAATATTAAATGAAAATTTTATACATTGGATGGAAAAGCTGATATGATTTATTATCAAATTAATAATATTCTCTGGATTTTATAGAGGATGATTTAGGGAAAACTATCCAAATTTTATTGGAATAATGACATTTTACATTTCTGGGTATCATATGGAAAAACACAAGAGAAGTGGTGAATACTTTATAAATAACAGTAGGAGAGATATATATGATTAGGAAAAAATAGTTCATGAAAAGAAAGTGGAGAGTGAAAATAATAATCGATATAGTTTGGATAAAATATTTGCAAAAAATGTTATTTAAAAATATCATATATATATATATATGTATAAAATTCAAGAGTAAATAGCTATGGAGTATATTATTTAATATCCAATGATTTCAAAAATTATTTCTATGTTAAATAGTGTAAGATATATGAAGAAATAATCATAAACAAATAATGAAATTTTATTTATTATATGAGATCATTATAACCTAGACCTTAAATTAGTATGTATGAATATTAATGAATTATTTTGGAAATAAATATAAATTTCTAAATCAATATAAATATATTTATAAATGGTTAGGAAATAAAAACAAAATATTTGTTAGTTTAATTTTATTTTTCAAAAATATGTTTTCATCATAATTTGTTTTTTATTTTAATGAGTGAATATTATAATAAATTTCCACAAAATTTTGGAAAATATACACAAAAATAAATAAATTTTATCTTTTAATTCATCTTTTCTGAATTATCATTATATGAACTTTTGAAATTTTTTTAAAAATATTAAATTTTATATTATTAGTGAAACTAATGATTATTATTATATACATTATTTTATTTAAAAAAGTAAAATTATGTTCTAGATTCATATTAAAATATAATTAGTTAATTATGATTTAAAATAATTCCATCATGGTTTTTGAAATTTATTTTATACGTGAATATATAATAAAAATATTTTATATTTAAAGAGGGAATTCTTCTAAAAAGTTGTTTTCATCACGTTTTCCTGATATGATCTTAAATTAAATAATTCATATTATATTTCTCGAATTCTAGAAAATTCATTACATATTTTTAATCATTGGTTCTGAATTTATTAAATATTTTCTCATCAATATGTATAGTAACCTTAGAAATTTTTGTAAATATATAAAGGGTAAATCAGTTAATTAAGGGTTCAAAATTATATGATAAGGACTATAAAATGACCTTAAATATTCAATACATTTTTTTGGATATGTAAAACAAACCCATAATCATACAAATGATAGTTATATAACCTTTTTCCTAACATTTGGGGTGATTATTCCCTTTATAATATTTTATTTAATGAAAAGTCAAAATTTTACACTATTATATTTAATAAATATAATTTTATGAACATTATGACAGACAAACGATATATATGATTATAAAGGACATTTTTAATTCAAAATTGTTTTTCATCAACATAGTAATTTATTTAAATTATTATTGATGATATAATTCCATTAAACACTTATAAAACATTGATATAATGATTATTAAATTAATGGAAAAATGGAATAATTTATATTATAAACATTAGAATAATTATAATATTATATAAATAATGTTATTATAGAATTTTTGTATTGATATGTTATTTTATATATTTTTTAAAATAATTAGTTCTAATTCAATAAATTTTGTTGATATTATTAAATTCAAAGTAATAAATTCTTCTAAAAATCATCATTACAAATATTTTAGAATAAATAATATTTTCTAAATAATATAAAATTCCAAAAAATAAATATTAAGACATTATATTAGGATATGTATTATAATATAAACAGAGTTAAATTTAAGTTTGTTTTTTCATTTTTATAAATTATCCTGATCGATAAAGATTAAAAAATCAATGGTGTCATGGTAAGATTAGAAAGTGTTACTAAGGTGTTAAAAAAATATGAATTCCAACATAGATTAAACATGTATAATTTGTGTTTTATGATTGGATAGAGATCAATACTCATACTATAATTTGAATAAATCATTTTAGAGCCAATTTTATTTGAAATTTTATTTATATTAACTTAGTATTTTGAAAACTTCTAATAGTGGCCCACCCCTATCTTATAAATGTGTAGTTCCTATTCTCAATACAGACAATATAAAAAAAATATCAGAAAAAAACCAAAATTCATTACTATAATCCTTATCTTAATTCAAGAGGTCATTATTAAAAAATAAATCCAACCTTATTTATATTTATTAGTTAATAAAAGGAGACATTTTTGAAAATGGAAATAGTTTTTTACCACATATTTTATTTTTATTTCTACATACACCTCCTTTGAATATTTTCCAATAATGATTATATAATGAAAATATTATCTTAAATATACAATGATGTTGTTATGTAAGTAGGAAAATCTATATCCATATCATCTTAAATCAAATAGTACATGAAACAATCATGAATGAGTATGATAGAATACCGCCTTGCAAACCGTTGTAATTAATATTCTATTACCATCTCTCAAGATTGGTTATGATGAAATATTCTGGTATTATATATTAAATTATTGGAATTTTTACCATTCTCAAAAATAAAATATGACACATATTTTCTTACATTTATATACATAATAAAATTTTAACATCAGTCATCTATACGTGTGGACCAATACCTCTTAGAAATGATGTAATTCATTTTTCATCAACACATAACATGGATGATATATATAATTATTTTAACAAAAGTAAATTATATTATTTGTATTATTATTATTATGGAAAGTTAAAATAATTATTATCATCTTTCTATAATTTTCATTGAAAATGGAAACAGTAATCATGTGTATGTAGGCCTACAATTTCAGCAGTGGTAACATAGTTTAATTTTATTAACCATATTTAATTGTTCGATTTAATTTATCAAATGATAATTATTTCATTTTTTTTCTTGTGGATATGGTTAAATAAAAACCTATTTAACCATTTTTATCTTACCAAATTCATTTTTTACTATAGAACCAAATGTCATATAAATATAAAAAGTGATCCTAATAAATTGAGTAATTGTTTATAACATGGTTTTAAATGAAAATAAAGAAAAAAATTACTTTAAGAGGGTTATTAAGCTAGTTTAAATTAATAAATATTTTTTATTTTGGAAGATAAATAATGCATGTGATGAGTTACATGTATGTAATGGACATTTAAAAATAATCAAAGTACCCCTTAAAACAATATGTTACTAATATATCAATATTTTTAAAAAAACATCATAATTGTTTTTAATAATATCCTATTAATTAATAAATTGAATTTTACAAATGTTTTAATTTTAAAAAGGTATAAAATGAATATTTTTTCATTTTTTAAATAAGTTATATTTTGAATTTTTTAACTAATATTTAGAAGGATTGTTTTACTTATATGGAATGAGAATATTTTCACACTATCAGAACTAATATTGTCATTAATGCTTCATTCAAAAGTTTACAAGGCTCCATTCAAAGAAAATTTTTTCATTTATAATTGTGATGGTTTTCGAAATCGAAATATTATTTTCCTTAAGAATTGTAATTATTATGAAATATTTTATTTATAGTGATATGTTTTTTGGAAAATAAATATGAGGAATAGTGATTTCATTATAATGAAAGGATTGGTGTGTCAATGATCATCCTCCAATGCATTGGTAATGGACTACCAAACCACCATGAATTTTACAACTGAAAAATAATATAACATAATAAGTAGTATTAATTAAATGGTGGATAAGAAGAAAATAATAATAAATTTTTGGGATAAATAATAAACTATAAATATGAAGTGGAAAAAACACATATCAAGAGGGAAATACACAAAGTTAGACCCATTTATTATAGAGGCACTAATATGAGAGATGTAGCCATTACCTCAAAATTTTTATTACTCTTTCTGATAGAAAAATAAAAATTACATATTATTTTAAGTATATATTTTTTAGGTAAATAATGGAAAATTTTCCAAATAAGGAAAAAATAAATATATAAATTTCAAGATTTATTTCTGAAATAAATTAAATTGACCTCGCCCTTTTTGTTAAAAAATTACATGTAAAGGAATCATGAAATCCTTTTAGAAAAACAAATTAGTGGATTACACCTCTAATTAAGGTGGTAAGGGAATTGATTTTATATGCATCTTTAATATGGTAATTATATAATCAATTTCAAATAATTAATTGGTAATCCAACATCAAGACATTCTAAAGAAATGAAGCATGATGTCGATAATAAATATGGATACATAATTTATCATTAAAAGGACTATTACAAGATGAATATTGGGTTTTTATTACAAACTCTAAACATCATGATACAAAAACTAAATTCCACTAAAATTCAAGGATAAAATGTTGGAAATATTAGTTACACTTGTACTATATTTCATTGAAGCTAGATATACTAGATACAACATGAAGCCAAAATATTAATCGTATAAACCAAAATGATATTTCCTTTTTTATATGATAAATTATCTTATAGTCATATAAATTTTAGAATATGTGTTTAATTATTTAAATTTCAACAATTCATGAAAAATATTTTTCATCAAATGGTGTAAGAATTAATTGAGATGTTCATCGTTGATTTTTTATTATGTAATATACCAGTTTATATATGCCTTTATAACCACTAATTTTTAATAAAAATATAAAAATATGTTTTTAGTATTTAGTAAATGGAAATTCTATTTCATCGTTCAGGTAGGAAGTATCCTTCAAAATTATATAAGAATAGAAATAATACAGACACACCCTTCTAAAATGAATGTGATTTTGGGGATTCATGATCCAACCATAGTGTTGGGGGTTCATAAATTTATTAAATATTTCATATTTCGTCACATAATTATGAAATATTTCTCAATTATATCTTAGCCACTCACCAATGGACTCTTTCGGGGGTTTCAATATACATTTTTAAATAACCTCTATAATCCATTTTTATTTTTAAAAATCATTTTTTTACCGCCCTATTCAAAATTTCTCTTAATTTGGAGAATAATTTTGAGCTGATGCGTGAGAGTGTTATACTATTGTTGGGTATTATTGATGATAATAGCTTGGTCATATTATCTTAACCCATACATTATATAATATTCACACTCATTAAAAACTAAATCAGTTTCAATACCAAAAATAAGCAACTTATTTTATTGGGATTTGGGTTTAACATGATTATATATTATTTAATACTCTCTATGGTTGTACTATAAACCAATTTTTCTTCTTTGAGATATTTTTACAATAAAAATGATGGGAAACAATGAATTATCTAGTGTATTTTATTATTATAGTTGTAACACCCAAGATTTTAGGAGAAATATTTTGTTTTTATGTTATATGCATCCGTAAAGGAATCATTCACTACACACAACACTATCTTGGCTTGTGTTTCATGTAGGAGTAACCTTCCTCGACATCTTGCATTGTACACAATACAGAGTTTCACTAAACAACGATATGTTATTAAAATATTATATAAACTAGCCGTTATAAATATCAATACCCTCTTTTTTTGAAATTTTATAAATTTTATCTTTCAAAATTGACTTAATTTTTGGATTCGGAATATCAAAATTATCCTTGGGTGAATTTTTGGTATTTTCCTGAAAACATTCAATTTTTAATGAATAGTGAAAAAACTGAGTTATAGTTTAAAACTGAATTTTTATTTAAATAATTATTTATTTTATTTAAATTTATTTTAGGTCAAAATAGATACATAATACCCATATAGTTTCAATGTAATTCATTGGATACATTTTATAATAATTTTAGATATATAAAAATTTTATTGAACATTTCACCTTCTTTTACCCACCTCTTAGGAGAATTTGAATATTTACATAAACCATAATTTTACTGCTTCTATTAGTGGAATTTCTAAAATCCTAGAGAGACAGATAATATGAAGGAGTAAAATTTGGTTCAATAAGATAAAAATAATTTTTGGTAAATATTAACTTTTTAGTTTTTTTACCATGGTTAAAATTAAATAGGGTAATTAAGGGTAAAAATGATATTATTATTACCCTAAATGAAGTCCTAATTCTATTGGATAAGTGTATTTAGACCAAAACAACCATAGGAATAAGATATTACCCTTTAGTTCCACTTTTAGTGGATTCGGACACTTATTATTATTTATTTAAAGAAGAGTTAATAGAGTTAAAATCAATGTTTAATAACTAAAACATTTTAAATATAGGGTTATACAGAAGATAAATTATACTATTAATATTTATTAAAAAGCTAAAAATATTTCCTAAATAATGGTATTTTATTTATAATTTTTAGACATTAAATAATTTAATTTATTTATGAAACAACGATGATGCAGTAATTACCTTATTAATGAAACATTAACATAATTGATGCTACAAATACCCAAATAAATGTAATTTGAAGCTTTTTATAAATTACACTAATTTTTTATGTTAATATGACATGTTAGAATCTATTTAATTAAATTTTTTTATAACTAATCATGCTTTTATGATTTTTTAAAAAAATCAATTACCAAATTGTGTCAAAATTGATATAAAATAGTTTTTAAATTAAATAAAATATTATTAATTGTTATTCTATTCTTAAAAATCTATGGTTCGGCCAAATGACTTATATAAGGTTATATATATTATTAATGGACTACTTGGGGTCTGTTTGGCTTGTTATAGTATGTTTATTAACTATATAGTGTAAGAAAACAAGAATACATGGTAAAAGTTAAATTATTTAACATAGAGTTAAATCTAAACGGTAAGGTTAAAATATTAACCTAAACTTTTCTAAAACATATTGGTTGATAGGATTTAGACACGTCCCCAATTTAGATTCGAAATAAATCAATTTGGAGCTATTAAAAAGTTAATATGACTTTATTATAAAATAATATTTTACGTTTTTCCCATTGTGCCCCTATCATCCCTTATAAAAGGGAACCTCCTCCCTCTACTCTTTACACAATTTATAGCCTTCAAGATTGGTCACAATCGGCACATTTACTTTCTCAACTTCCATAGACACATACTAGAGGTCCTGGTCTTCTTCAAAGATCAATTGAAGTGCTCTAAGAGGTGGTTTCAAAGAGGCGTGTCGAAGAAGAGGTAATATCCGTTACCGATCGTTACAAATTTATTTCTTCTTCTACATCGTCTTCATTAGTTGATTAATTATGAAGTAATAACATCAATATAAATAATATACTGATATGTTATTATATATATTAAAAAACCATATTTCAACTTCTATCCATCCTAAGGAAAATGAAATCACCGCACGTGCGTACGTACGGAATACCGTCTCCACGCTGTGGTGTAATCTGTTTTCCACCACCACCTTACTTGGATGGGTATAATGGTGTAAAAAATTACTATATATGATTATTTTAAAGTTATATTTATTATTAAATAGTATACATATACTTCAATACAATTCAACGATCATGGGAACGATATAATCGCTCGTGCATACGTACGGCGTACCGTCTCCACGATGTGATGCGACTCGTTCTACATGATCTTCATTGAATAATGATTATATAAATGAATTGAATGAATAAATATTATATATATTACACTAATACCATTCTTTAAATTAGTTATCTATAACCTGAACAGAGGAATAAGAATTTATTCGACAAAACATGCATATGAACATCAAGAAATGAACACCCGAATAACAAGTAGCAATGAAATATTACTAAAAAGAATATAAGAATATGACCATAGATGATATCATAACAATGTATATGATTCTGTAAAAATACAATGAAATTATTTAAATGATAATATAGGAGGTCCAGATACATACAAAGCCTATCAGACCTAAGGTTAGGGAAAATTTCACAATCTCATTTTTACCCGAGATTGTTTATACTTCAGAATTTACTGGGGAATAGTTATCTTCCACATCCATCTTTCCTCAATATGTAATATTATTTATATCCTCCTACAAATTTTTAATTTCAATTTGACTCATTGGTTAATTTTTAGTAAATGATATGAAATGAATCTTTTGTCATTTTTAGTACGAGGTACGTTTTGACTTTTCCTACCAAAGTACGAGAATATGTTTTTTTAAAATTATACGACATGAATGTATTTTTATGATTTCATAAAAAATAATTTTAATGAAGTTTCCATTACAAGTTTTCAAGTTTATTTTTAATCAACATATTTTAGTTTAAAATTGTTTGACATGTTAAGAAAGGAAAAAATGTTTTTGAAGTTGAAAAGATATTTTCCTAACGAATGGAGTTCATGTGTTTTATCAAAATAATTTTCTATCTAAGATAATACAGGGTTCTATTTCTATCCCTATTTTAACGGTGATTTGATTATGTTATGATGGAATTAATTTTATGATGTCCTTTTTTCTTATATGGATTATTTTATAATGGCATGATGTTTATGAATCCCATTTTTAATACATGGGTTATGCTATGATTTATGATTTTGTGGCACACATAAGAATGGATTAATTATGAGATGTGTGAGACCTATATCTAAATCCAATGAATTGGGTAAATATTTATATCTCATTAGATAGACATGGCTGGAATGAAAATTTAATCCGGTTCAGTAATACAGGACTTGAATGAGGAGTGAACTCGGTTCAGTAATGGACTTTGTTCGCTATGATGGTATTGGGAATGAGACTTGACTAATATGAAATGATTTTCTATGATTATGTGTGTATGCCACAAATTTTCAGGTTTTAGGTTATGATTATTGGGATTTCATTTCACTAATATTATTTATCCCATATTATGATATTATGATCACTTTTGCAGGTTAAGATTTTCTAAATGTTATGTTCTTATTAATATGATATGATTGATATTTCTTTGGTTTACCCTTACTGAGAATTTGAGATCACCATTTTGTATGTTTTCTTTTCCCCGGGTCAGGAAGAAGGGTATAATGTAAGATATGCCAAAAGTGACTCTAGATATGATAAAATAAAAGGGAGATAGTGTAGATGATTTATGGACTAGTTGTTTATGTTTCCCAGTTTCTAAAGACACTATACCTATACGATCCATTCATGGTTTTGTTATATGTTGTAACAAGTGTGCTTCAATTTTGAAGTAATAAAAATGTATGTAATGCATGGGTCGTTATAATAGTAGTTTGAGATCATGATCAAGGATTAAAAGGGATCATAAAATGTGAATACTAACCACTTATCAATGATGGCTTATGAAAATAGTAGTAAGTGTAGGATAATGATATTGATAATTTTCTTCAAAGAAAAATATTTATTCTTTATTATCATAAAGAACATCCTCTATTTGTGATTTTTTAAAATATTTGTAAAAAATCGCAATTTTTCCTTACTTAGCATAAAAATAAAGGATAATATTCATTGTAGAAAGAGAAAATTACTTTTTGGATTACCATTTATTATTCATTTAGTTTTGTGGAGAAATTAGGTAACAATAGTTTATTGCGTCTATGATAAAAAAACATCAAGAATTTTTTATCCATCACTTACAAGAGAAAATCATATACTTGATAGAATAATAGAAAATATTCTTGAAATTATATACTTGTAGACTAATACAAATGGTGATAGTGTGGAATTTTAATATGGATAATATAAATTCCAAATATTATGGAATATTATAAAACATAATGAAATTTCATGTGATTTTAATACATTTAACCAACTAGTTAAAGAGTTGACTTAAAGAAACATTAAGGAAATCAATTCCAATGATACTAATAATGTGAAATATATATATATATATATACATATTTTTACTATTTTGAGTATTTCCTCAAAAGCAGAAAAATATTGATTATTAAATTATTCAATGAAATAATAGACTAACATTTAAATTAAAAATATTAATAAATAATAGTTAATCACAGCTTTTCTTGATGGAAATATTAGATAGTTGTTTCAAATTTTTTATATTAATTATTTAATACATATCCTGTCCAAAAATTTATTATTCCATAGTCATTTTTAAATATAATTCATATATAACTGATTTTAAAATCTCCTAAACACATAACAATTTATATTAATTATCACTCTATTTTATAATATCAAAATAGCCTAAAAATATGTAGTTTAAAAAGTTAATATAGGTGAAGAAGAATTTTTTAATTGAATAGAAATGTCAAATTAGATATCAAAATATATGTTTTAATAGTGTGAAATGGCATAAATATTTTCCAAAAAACTCCCAATAATTAACACAGAAGAGGTTTATCCATTCATTGACTCAATGTTATCAATTGAAGAAGGATGTTTAATAGTATTTGTGTGATTTAATAAGATAAAATAATAAAATAATGATAAATCCACTGTTGTATACAGATTTTCAAAAATGAGAAAAAATTGAATAATCTAGATATTGAGATGAATAAAAATAATTATAAATGATTAATTATTATAATTATTAATCATGATTATATTTGGAAAACTAAAAAATTAATAAGAAGACTAAAATAACTAAAATGGAAAATAATATTAAAATAATATCAATAAAAAATAGAATTTTATTCCTCTATCTTGACATAATTTTTTTTAAAGATTCTATACTGAAAAGAATGTATATAAATTTTACCCAAAATAATAATGCATGCCAATGAGTGGTGTAATATGTATGGATAACTGTATATCTATTATTCTAAAGTATAAAAAAATGACTTTTCTATCTCCTTTAAATACTCCTATATGACCCTAAGGATTGATGAATACTGTAAACTTATTCAAACGATAAATTGTTTCTAGAATTTCTTTTATAATTTTGACCCTATTGAGGCTCCCATGATGATTCTATTACAGAAATTGTTGAGGGAATTTCGAGATATGAAATAATGACTAAAATTTTGTGTCTAAATTGGATTCCTAGAAGATATTAAAATGATGAAAATTTCAATTTCCAATGATGAATAAATTTTTCTTCTATGCATCTTATATCCATTGTAAAAAATTTATACATCTATAGACATGAATTACATGATCTTCATCAATTATAGTGCTTGGGTGTCCAAAATTTATTTTCATTAAATTTCTAGAATCAATGCATAATATGATACTATTATCATATGGATATCTTATTTCATTATAAATAAAAATATTCCTATATTTTAGGTAAATTGATAAAGATAATCACTTTAGTAGAGCCTAAGATATTGTTTTTCTACATTTTATTAAATATTCTAGTAAATAATGAATTTTACACACGAAATCAAAAAATAGTGATAAATAATTCCTAAATAATATAATTCGTTGACCAACAAAATTTTAAACAATTACGCAAAAGAAAATTCATAAATTGGAAATTAAAATAATATATTTTCATTATTTAATATAATGAAATAATTTGAGTTATTATATTAATAATAAAATTACTTAAAAAAATTATTATACATATATTCCCTATTTTAAAGAATATTTCACATGCTATATTATTCATTATTACACTGAATCAAATTGTCATAAAACCTATAAAGTACATTGAAATATGTAAATTAAAAAATAAAATATTATGATAAAAAACATCTAGTTCATCATGTTTACCTCAACTGTACAATTAATTATAATTAAGAAGAAGATATGATATTCCTCAAATAAGGAATGGGGATTTTTATTCATGGTAAGAAGATGTAAGCACTGGGATAGAATAAAAAATAAACCCGAATAAGTGTATCTAGTTTGTTTTATTTTTTTTCAATTTTTTAATTTTTAATCTTAATAGTGGTAAAATGATTAATTCATAGATAGAAAATATGGAGTAAAAATTAATAGGTATTGGATGACAAAAATTTAGTGGTCTTAATTTCCAACAATAGAGGCATAAATTCTAACACTCAACAAGAAACCTATTGTGTCACTATCCCATAGTGTTAGAAGTCATCCATTATATCAATCCATTTTATTGTGAACTAATTTTATTATATTATTCAATTTAATTCAATATATTTACTTACTAAAATTATTTTTAAAATAATTACACATCCTATGCTATGAATTAATAGATACTGAGAACACATACTCACACCCAACAACCAAAAGGAAATTCATTGTTATTTTTGAATAAAATATTTGAATATATATATGGTGAAAAATCAAAATGTATTACCATGTTAAAGAAGATTTATAATCATGAAATTATAATTTATAAAATATTAGAATCAGCTATTTGATAATTATCTAACCTGCACCTTTATGTTGAAAATTATATTGTGACATTATTAGATAAATATAATAAATTTTCCATTGATACATGAATTTTTTTAAAATAAAGTCACATTTTTTCCCCGCCAAAATATATTCAAATCCTAGTTAGTGTTAAAATAGGATAATTTATATGGGTAAATGAAGTACAAAATAGAATTATGAGAATAAAATTATCATTTAATTCACTAAAAATCACATTATTCAATGATGAAGACCAAACGAAAATCAGTTAATCATTTGAGATATATTTAACACACATGATCCTTATAGCTGACTAAATATTAGTTTTGAAAATTTGAATGTATGTGGTTAAATTAAAAATAATTCAAATTATTATATATTTAATCTTAGACAAAATGAAAAAATATCTAGAAGATATCAAGGATAATCTCTATTTGAAAATTAACAAAAACAACATTGAGGAATAAATTTCTTTTCTTCTAACCAGATGAATAAAATAAAGAAATGAAAAAAATGAAACACTAATGTAAATAAATAATATTATGATTGGTCTCCATTCATAACAAATATAGTTTAATTTTTTTAGTTTAGATAGGGCCCGTAATTTATCAATTTTTTCTCCATTATTTATTTCCTTATTTATCTCTTATTTAGTTTGATGACTATGGTGTTATTCTATCTTGTAGATTTATGTAATTAAAATTAACATTAATGATAAATTGAATAATAAAATTTTAAATCTCTTCTAGTAAATGAGAGTTGACAAGATTTATAACAAACCCCCCTTGAAAAAATTGACCACAACTTCCCAAGGTAAAAATGGACCATAGAATTGTATATTAGAACATATTTTTATGGTTCAATGTATTTGAAATTAATTTTATTATATTTTTTGGAGTTAACTATATAATTATTAATCCATTACTTTTTAAAATACTCTACCATATGTTGCTTAATCTTGTTAAGATCTAATTTCCACTTTGATCATGTTAGGGAAATGACATAAATTATAATCATGATTGTTAATTTTAGTTTGAAAATATGAAAAATTAAATAGATTTATTATGAATAAAAAATTTATATTTTGCGAAGATTATTATATTTCCAAACACTATTATATATTTACATAGGTAATCCATGAGAATTAGAGGATAATCCTCTATAGATAGGTTGAAACTTTTTTCTAGAATAATCATTAATTCTTGATTCAAAAAACTCGGATAACCATACGGATGCCAGTATTTATTCTTGGATACCCTATTGGATATCCAATAAATGAATATTAGTATATAGAAAGGATGATTAGAGAAATTGGATGGAATTAAAATAATGTTTACCTTAGTAATTCTATATCATAGAAGGAGGTTTTCTATGAAAAAATGGATCAAGGTCTATTGAACACTAAACTATGTTGGTATTATATAACCAATTGGGACTTATAATCCAAAAAATAGATTTTTTAGTGATATATTAAATTGTATTTTGATTTATCCTATAAAATACATTCCATATTAAACAAATATTTCTATAATAAGAATATGATTAAATGGGTTTTTAAATTTATTTGATAAAAATTAGTTTTAGGCACTATATGTATAATTGATATAATTTATAGGAATATATTGAAAGATTATAAAAAAATACTTCCAAGAATCTTTCTACTGGTTTAAAATTTTGAAAAGTTGCCTCCACATGTCTCTCCATACAAAAAAATGTGAAAATTCTCTTGTTCAACCTATAAGATGCATCTTTTAATAACCATATTGAGGAAAACATATAATTGAGCGGATCATCAAGCACCACGTTTCTAAAAAAAATTAATTTTATCTTACCATGAGTTCCAATGAATTTTGGAATGAAACTATTTACCAATTAATTTTGTATACCAACATAGTAGAAGAAATCAAATAGAAGCACATGAAAAAACAAATAATCCATTGAAATATAAGATGAACTATCATTGAACTATCATATATAAGTATAAATATAATACATTTTATTCACGTCATTTTTATATTTATTATTGTATCAAATTCCTATGTGATAATCACCCACTTAATAAATCTCTCCATTAGATACTATTTTTAAAAAATAAACTTTAATACTAAGTGATCGATGAAAACTATGTTGTGGGATCTATAGAGATATGACATGAACATCTCTATTTGTTATAAAATGGCATGGAATTACTTTTCGGCAATTCATTAATTAATTTATTCCTAATTACTTGGACTATTCACATATATAATTCTAAATTGTGTTTTGTCTTGTATTTTTCTTAAGATTTATATCAACATAATGTTACTCACATAACACCTGGTTTGAAAAGGAGATAAAAAATATGAGCATGCCGGATACATATAACAAAATGAAACTCATTTATATTTTACAAGTATTCATCAAATTGTATCATCTAAAAAATAGGATATTTCACCTGAAAAAAAAGGGTCATTTGATGGAGTTAATTTTTTTAATTATACATATATTGAATATTTAATTTCATAGGAATAAATGTACTACATTAAACATTATTGTACTGAGAAGGTGATGAATGATATATACCATCTATTTATCAACCATAGTAAAATTACTAAAGATAGTAAAAAAAGGAAATACAAATTCATTAATAATGAAATTAATTTTTTCTTAATTTTGGAAAAAATTAACCTTGCATTAAAACATATATATCTAAATATTTTTTAAACATATCAAAATTATATCGCATGAAATATGTAAATCATACATAAGAACATGCAGATACTCCACCAATATTTCTGAAAAAATACACATCATGCCTCATAGGATGAGAGTAGGGGTATTGAAAACAATTAAGGGAATATATTTGAATTTATAACATTACAAATGAGACAGTGAAGGAAAATTTTTTTGGGTAATCTCAGGAAACATCATTTTTATTATACCATTAATACTAATATTATAGTTTTTTGAACTTATATCTCACAATTTTCTCAAGGAATTGATTAGTGAGGCGATATGAAAAATGATCATTCATAGTTCTAGTGTTGAAATTACTATAATATATATATAATAATTATGAACTTATAACTCTTTTAGGGAGGATTTCTCTACCCAAATTCAATATCATACTAATTACATTAATATTAGGAACCACCAAAATTATGCATACCAACTCCATAACAGTAATAGAGAAGATATTTATGTCATTTAATAACTTATTCATTTCACTTTTATCCAACTCTATCATATTGGGATTGATTCTAAAATTGAAATAGTAAGATGGTTTTAAAATTCTTTAGAAAATCAAATGGGCTTCAATGAGTGGTTTAATTATATGGATATTAGAATTCATATGTTCAATTTAGTTCTAAAACTTCATTAAGATAAATGTAACCATTCTCATCTTGATAGATTTTTAAGAAGAGGAAATTAATATATGAAAAATTTTACTATCCTCTAATAATAAATAATTTTGTAATAATTATAGGATGTTGAATTCAAGACCATCTTAGTCTAAATTACCTAAAATATATTTTGAGTGGGAATATTTCGATGTTGGGTTTTGTATCATTCTAGGAATAATTTATTTTCATATATAAATTTTTGGATACCAAAATGATTATATGAGTACTGAGAATGGTTATAGACTCAAAATGAATGACTCAACCCCTAGGTTAGAGAAATTATGACCCAAAAAATTCATCAAAGGGTATATATGAACGGGACACTATCTATGGAGGAAAATATTCCCCATGATAATAAATTATTTCATGAAATAATTATTTAAAAATAATTTGATAATTATTTAATTTTCTATATGTACACGATTTAAACTCCATATCCATATGAACTTGTAAACATTATCATCATTAACAATTTGACAAATTTCATTATAAATGTGAAGATCAATGTTATAATTTCTGATGTCTATAGTAATGATTCAATTCCTAACATGGATAAATGAGTTAATTATTATTAAGAAGGGTTCATGGTGATTTTTTTTCACCAAGGAGTAATTGTTTAATTATTTTCAATGATAATAATCTATGAAAGGTAAATTAAATTATAATATTTTACCTAGACTAATTTTTTGATACCATAACATAATTATACCCTACAATCAATGTATTAGATGGTAATATATATACATTAAATATTCTATCTCCGTAACATAAAATATAAGGAATATGGAATGAGTATGAAATAGAACTTTGGATCACATAGGATATTGAAAAAAACTTGTCTACATGTGTAATATGTATGAAAGAACATATTTGGTCCCTTAACATATATTTAGGGTTCTGTAAAATAAAATTCTTACATTTTTAGTCAAAAATACGCTATTTTTATGAGATTACAACCATTTTAAATTACCCATGATTGTATGGTACTCTGATTATATGGGTACAATTTTAATTTTATCAATCTGGTTTAAATTGAGTTTCTCATCAAAAAATATTTAATTGAAAGCCTTATTAAGAATAGGTTTCTATTTTCCCTTCATTCCATGAGAGAATTGAATAAATTTTTATGTTGTTCTTGGAGGTAATGGTTTCTATTATATCTCCAATTATTTCATATATGATTATCATTTTTAATAAAAATTATTAATATAATTAAAATCCCCAAATTGATTTTGAATAGTAAATTTATAATTTTCCCTATATTTTTTTAAATATCAATATAGTCATAACACTGAGTTTTTTAAGTGATGGTTGTTTGATAGTAGAATATACCATTAATGTTTAGGAGGGAACACCAAGAATGGGAATTAGTACATTAAATGTTATATTTTATTGAAAATACTGTTTAATGTTTGAAAATATTTCATCCAATTTTTTCATTCATGTGTATTTTTTTATATGTAATGGAATATGTCCATTTGTGAAATGGGTTCGAGTTTTTTGGATTATACAAGGATGATATTTTGGATATTCTATGGGTTGTTGGGAAAACATTGGAGGTTGTAGGAATTTTTCTAATAGAACTCCCCTTTTGATTGATCCTATTAATGTATGGATATTGGTCTAATTTATTTTGTAAATCATAGTTCAATACTTTATAAAAAATTAAATATTTTAATCCTAGTTAATTTTATTTGATGAGGGGTAACATGACCACATTAATTATATTAATATTATTTTATAGAATTAAAGTAATCATTATCTCTATCCAATGATAGGGGGAAAGCTAGTTTTGTACAATAGGTTTGAATAAATAATTATATTCACCTTGGGTTTCATATATATTTCAATAGTGAGTAATGATAGATGCATGAAACACGCAAATATATTAGAAAATAAAAAAATGTTTGATAATTTATTCTAAAGGAAATAACGAGCATAAATGACACATTATATATATCACAATTTTAACCAAATCGTTAAGTTAGAGTGTTTAAATAATTATGTTAGAAACTAGGTTTTCACTCCAGTATGGATAATTTTTAATTTGGTTTAATTATATTTTTTGAACCAAATATGATTTCCTATTGATTAAAATAATGCTTCAAGGGGTGTCTAGGGGTTGTTCAGAGCTTGGAACCCTAACACATGAAGAAAAACACTGGTCCAAAGGGTTAGTAAAAATTGTTTGACCCAGCCTATATAGTCTCTCCTAACCATGTGAGTCTGGACAATGTGGTGAATCAAGGCACAAAGAATTCCCTCACTATGTTCCAAGGGACACATTACCAATAAAAACTAGTATAAATTTTAGTAGAGTTATTTTTCCTTATTAGCGCATGGTTTCTCATACCCTATGACCTACCCTTATGAGGTGCATATCTTTGTTGTAGATGGTGCACAGTCGGAACATGGTTTATCCAACCGTCCAGCCAAACCATGTGACACAGTTTTTCTTAGGTGAAATGGATTAAATATCATTAAGTGTTTAATATCATTCACTCCTCCTCTATTCTTCTTTTTCTAGTTGAGGAAGCCCCTATTATCCTGTTGGATCTCCCTTTTTTCATCCTTCATAATTTTTATCCAGATCCTCAATGCTGTGTCTGATTGAAGCACCATTTTTCTCACTGGATCCACATCGGTAAGATCATGATTCTTATTTTTCCTTTCATTTTCTCTTAGCCTAAAAAATGTTATCTAGGTGCATGATATTATGTCGTACTGTCATGTTGTTGACCCATTCTTCAGATATCTTTCAATCCAAGACAAACTTGGAGAAGATACTAGATGATGAGAGTTGTAGTAGTATAAGGTATGAGTTCTAAAACTCATCCCTCAAGTTTCATCATTTTATAAATTTCCATTTTCTGCCTGTGCCAATTTCATCTGTCGTGGCCTATTAAATTCATGTTTCTTGATTATAGTCATTATAAAAGTGTTCTAGGACCCTTGTAATATATATTATCCATCATTGGAGGTTATGAAATCATCATCGACCACCCTATGTAGGTTTATTCTAATGTTATTATTTTAGTAGCATGCTAACTCTATTTTGCACCACACATCATTTGAGATATTACTTGACCATGATAAAGACAATTGTTAAATTAAATTAATGAAACCAAAATATTTTGTTAAATATTTATATCACTTGACCTTTATTTGGTATGTGTTTAAATTGATTAATTAATGTATAAATACTAAATTATAATGTATATTGATATATATCACAAGGCCCATTCAAAGGAAAGAAATTAAGTTAATTCCATATGGTTGCACATCCTTATTTTCCCTTGTCATGATAATGAATGGTAATGTAGTGATACAATTAAATGAAATGAGATTAATTTAAAAAATAGTTGTATTCTCTATTCACCTTGTCACACTAATGAAAGGAAACAACATGAACCAAATGACTTTTTAAATAAAATGACTATTACACAGACCTAATTAATTTTTGAACCAATTATAATGTTCCAATTTTTATATGGAACATGACATATTAATATTAGAGGTAAGACTCGATCTGGCCTTGGATTCTCAAGGGAATTCCTTGAGGACTTATCGATGTCATTCTGATCCGGGGACTCTAGTTTCTATAGTTGTTACTGGCCATGGAACATGATCAATATCTTCTTGTTGATTCATTGTATGACACTATAGGATCTCTCCTTTATAACTATATGAGGCCATTTATACACTCCTTGGATCCATCATGACACCTACAGACATGGGGTACCTTGGATATACCCTTAGTACTAGACATTTCTTATCAGTTTTTACCCTATAAGACTAACATGGACATAGTTAGAAATTACTTTAGTATGGAATTCCTTGTTTTTTCCCATGTATTACACTATTAAACCTTATGTCTAGTATATATATTAAAACTATTCTGGTTCAACCCTAGAGGCCATGGATTCCATGGTTATTACCTTGGATCTTCTTTCTCTATAAAAATTTTTTATGGATGCCTTGTTATAACATATGTCCTATATTATTATTTAAAATATCAGGTTAGGGTTTTGGTGTTGTTTATAACTCATGTGACTCATCATAAACGGAAAAATAATTATTTAATGAAAGTGTTACATGTTCAAACACTGGCTGAGGTGGATATAGGTAATTGGGTATTTACATTACTATACTTATTTCTTTTATATAAGTATTCTTGTAAAATGTTTCACTTTATATTACATGGACTAGATGTTATATAACATTATGGTTGTGGCCTATTGAGATTTATATTTCATTCTATCAAGGACTCAATTGGTACCTGGTCAAATTACAAATATTAATGTGTTGAGAAAGGGATGAATCCCTTATTGCACACCATCTTGCTTGCATTCATTATGATGATGTTGGGTTGAAGATGACCAAGATTGATCTAGGGAAACTTTGAGAGTTTTTTCATAAATTTTTGTCTTTTTTTATATCATTTTGTGTATTATACCTTTTACCCAATTTTTTAGTTTTTTTGAGACACGCCATGTATCCTCAGCTTTTTTATATGATTATGAGTATCATAAGTTATTTATTATTTATGTTTTATTTTATTATTCCATCAATTTATTTAATATTTCTTCCACTATTTACTTTATATACTATTTATATAATATTATTCTCTCTTGTAATGAGTTCATAGCCTCCACACAGATAGACTGTGGTTCTTATCTTCTAGTCGGTAGAATCTAGCCTTTCAGGATATGTTCTTGAGGCCATGTTTCAAACCAGACTCAGGACACCATTTAGTGAAGCTCGGGTTTGGGAAATCAAAAAGTGGTATCGAAAAATTATTTTCATGATTTAATAATTGGAGAAAATATACAAGGTATTAGAAATGTTATGGATATTTGTTATAAGTCAGGCTTATGTGTAGGTAACCCGCATTTAGGGTAAATGCTGAGTTTCCTAAAAAATTATTGTTGTTCTATGTTTTTTTATTCTAGTTGATATCGCTTCACTATTGGTTGACACACATTCTATGTGATGATGTTTATTATTATTCTGTTTTTATAATTTTATTTCACCATAGACTCGTTGATGTAAGGGAAATGATTATTGTTATATGTGACATTATAGGAACATATAATTCACAATCCAAGCATATTACATTCTATATAGGTGTATTTAATTTATTCACATGCTTATATTGCTTGTGACATATAAATGATCCTTGCCAATATATATAAAATTGTGAGACTCTTTGGCTGTGATTAAGTGATTGCATGTTTAAATTCATGTGGCATGTGGGTCATCATGGGTTGGAATGGGTAGTTTTCAAGGTCAATAAATTAGAACTAAATTAAATGGGTATAAAATTTAGTGACAAGGTGTATGGGCTCTAATTCACTAGGAATAGAAATCTATTTTAAATGATCTTTGATGTATGGAAATAAGAAAATAAAAATATTTAAAATGTTACATGACTAATAAATTTATTTTTTCTATTAATTTAAGAGGCAAGGTTCTAATGAAATTTCATCTACTAGAACACCCATGATTTAAAAAAAGAGATCATACCAATACATATCCTTAAAAGAGGGTAGTTGGGGTAGTATTCCATGTGTTTGAACAACTTCATTTTTTATATTCCACAGTTGTTGTCTATATGTTTAATTTTTGTTCTTGGGAATTTTCTTATCATTTGTAGTTCAATGTTAACATGACATCATCATGTCATGCAATAGGTGGGTGGGGAAAACCATGATCCAGATTTGGTGGCCCTTGAGATTTATGAATTAACAATAGGAGGGAAATTTATGGAAATGGTTTTTAGTTCTATTATGGGAACTGACACTTATCTTTGGGAGATTTTAATACATTTGATGCACTCCATGAATGTATCTCTATGACCTACACCTATAATGGTTGATCTTACTCAAGAGTTCCATAACCAAAATCCCCTACCTTAATTGGGGACCGACATCCACAAGGTGATGATTCATTGTAGGAGGACACCCTATCCATTATTGTGAATTTTTAGACACGTATAGAGTTGAAATTCAAAAATGCAACTTATATGATAGATGATTTAGCTTATCGCTGGTGGGATTTAATTACAATAGTTTTTCAAAAACTAGGTATGGTATAGGCTTATTTCTAGACAACTTTATAAGAATAATTCATTACCTATAAACTAAAGGATATCCTAACTAGTGTATTCATGTATCTTGAGCTTGGTTCAATGTCTATCATAGATTATTCAACCTATTTTATTTAGTTTCAGTGTGTCACACTACTTATAGATGGTGATGAGCTTTATTAGGATAGAAATTTTGAGCATGTGGACTATTATTTCACCCATAACCTAGTGAATGATTTTATCAAGGAAACATTCTTTTATTTTATCAATCTTGATTATATCAATGAGCACAACCTGAGGGAAGAATACAGTACCAGGAATAAAGGACCAGTTCCAAGGAAGGATAATAGTTCTTCTAGTATCAGAAAGAAATCAATAGAGATTTATCATCTGGGTAGTGGAAGCACAGATACCCATACTAGAAAGTCATTTTTATTCCATAAATATGGACCACAGGGACATCTAATGTCTCACTGTGATAAATACCTACTAGAGTTCAAAACATGTGTCCATATGGGTCAACTTCAGAGACTATACCAGACCAATCCATTTGAATCTAAGGGAAGAGTCTTCTCACAGTCTCCAACTAGAAGGATAGATTTGTTTACACCAAATCAGGATTACAACTAGAGTAGAACCAATTGTATTGTCTAAGGAGCATGTCAAGTTTGTCATTTACAGACATTATTTTATCATCTGCACATGTAGAGTGGTCAAGATCGGTTTAGTCCATCTATTTAATAGGGTCATGGATATGGGAAGTTTCATGATTTATAATCTATACACAAGGATCAGAGTGTTGGATCATCAACAGTACAAGGAACTTTTCAAGTATCCTCCACTATAGTATCAACTTAGTTTATTATAGGGGCTTCACACTCCATTATCACTTCATCTATCTTGAAAATACTTGTTCTATAAAATCAATATTTCTATGGTGTAATTACCCCCTTTATACTATTGGGAGTATGGTCATAGGGAAGACACCAATTTTGGTATTGTCCATATGAGGTAGCCAATTACCCTTTATTGTAAGACCTATTAATAATTGTGATAACAGGATGTAATGTAATTCTAGGGATGAATTAGTTGGTATTTTACAACACTTTTATAGACTACTATTACCACATGGTGTCATTTAGAACAACAAAGGGCAGCAGTTATCAACAAATGGGTGAGTGGGATGTTTAAGCTAGTATAGCTCAACAAGTGGTTAGTGGGATTGGTGTATTGAATGACCATATTTCTTATCTCTTTATAGAGGATTTGGGTTAAATCATAATGTATTACCTATAAGAGTAGATCCATTTAGGGATGTCTTTTTGGATTAATTTTTTAGACTAACTCCTGATAGAGTTGGAGAGTTTACAATTGTTCTTTTCCTAGAATAAGATATAGTGTTCATTGCAGCATACATTATAACACCTTCTGAAATCCTGGAGATCAAGATATAGTTGGAGGATTTAGAGACCATAAGGTTTATATGACAGGAAAATTTCTTATATGGGTTCACCCATGATTTTCTACAAGAATTTTAAAGGGATACTTCATTTATAGATAGATTAAAAATTGTTAAACCATATTATAATTAAGAACTAGTATCCAATGCCTCGAATTGATGATCTTATTCACTAGCCCCAAGGTGATGTGGTATTATCAAAGATAGACCTAAGATCAGGCTATCATCAAGTTCAAGTCATATAATCAGACATACCTTTTCCATATTTCCATAGAAGGTATGTTCTAAATGAATATCTCTATATTATTTTTATTCTCCAGATCATTCAAACAATTTTCAAGACTTTAATGAATAGTGTGTTCGACCCCTATATAGATTTTTTGATCATAGTATTTTGGGATGATATCTTGGTGCGTTATCACACTCATAGAGACTATCCTAATAATTTTGAGATCATTTTGAGTATACTAAGAGAGCATAAATTTTATTCCATGGTTTCTATGGTCAGCTTCTGGATCAAAAATGTTTATTTAATGGGTCATTTTATTTTAGAATCATGAGTCTCTATTGACCCAAAGAAGGCGAGTATTGTGGTTTCCAAGGATCCTCTAAAGAAGAGGTTCGAAATATGTTTCTTCTTGGGGATAGATAGATATTACCTGAATTTCATACAGGGCTTCTCAAACCTTGTTTCACATTTTTATAGTATTACAATGAGGGGTGTTAAGTTCTTGTGTTCACAATCATGCAAGAAATCATTTTAGAAGATGAATGGAAGGCTTATTAGGGAACGTATTCTGATTCTTCTGAATCCTAGAAAAGGATATGAAACGTTTTATGATGCATCAATCATCATCTTGGGATTAGTCCTAATTTAAGAAGATGGTTTTTTTCTTCAAATAGAGAAATTACTAGACACATGATGTCAAGCAAGAACTAGTTTTACATGCCTTAAATAGATTGATATATTATATTTTAGGTGATAAATTGTTGGTGTATATGGACAATAAGTGCCTAAAATATATATTTACAAATTTTGAATTGAATCTCAAAATGTAGAGATGGTTCAAATATCTTTAGTCCTTCGATTTGAAATTTTCTTATATTCCTAAAAAGGTAATGAAATAGAAGATGTGTTGAGTCAAAAAACTCTGGAACATTTCTTATGGGAATCCAGTGATGAATAAAAAAGAGATGTTCCTCTTTTCTGACTTGCATCCAATGTATCATGATATTCATGAGATTTATTATCTCCCAAGCATTATAGTTACATCTTCACTCTTTGATAAGGTGAAGATCATGGATTTTTTAGACCATGAGGGGTTGGTTCACCATGAACGTACTTTAGGACATGACCCGCCTTTTGATTGTTTGGTGGATGGAGATGGCATCCTGTATATATTTGGACATGTTTTAGTTTCTATATAAATAAGTGTAGAATTGATGTGGGATCTCCACAGTACTCAGTGGGATGTTCACACAAGAATCTCCAAGATGCATCGAGTTATTCAACACTGGTATTCACAGATTGTGATGATTTAATAGATAATAGGATTTGTTAATATGTTTTCCACCAATCTTCTGGTGAATGTGGAACACTAGTAACATTATGGATTTTTAAAACCACTTTCATTCTTAGAATAAAATGGGGAAGATTTTCCATAGAATTTTTAGTCTACTTATTGATCTCTCCTAGATGTAGTGATGTTGAATGGGTTGTCATTCATAAATTAAAAAAATGAATCCCACTTCCTTTATATCTAGGAGACTATCATAGTTCATGAGCTGGGACGAATGATCATCCCTGAGAACTTATAACTAAATCGAGTACCTCATACTATCATTTTAAATAGGGTATCTTGTTCCACGTCATGCTTATGGATGGGGTTGTAGAAATCTATGGGTACGCGGGTGGTTCTGAAAACATATTTTCACCCAAAAATTGATGGATAATTGGAATTGATGATATCGTTGTTAGAGTACATGATACGAGATTGTGTCATATATTTCAGAATATCATGATAGTAGCATACCCCTCTCATAGATTTATCCTATAATAATATATTTCAGTTGTCGATATAGAGAGATCCTTTTTGGGCCTTCTACAGTAGGTCGTTTTGTTTACCCCTATGCTAGATAGAGGTTGGATAGGCAGCCATACTTGGTTCTCATCCAATTTTGGATACATCAGATAATTTTTAACTTATGAGGAAGCATATTTCTATTAATCATAATAGACATAAATCGTATTCTGATCACCATCTATGATATCTAATGTTAATGTTCAGGGATAGTGTTTTCTAGTGGGAATATCCTAGGAATGGGAATAGATGGATACAACAGAAAGGGAAGATATCACATAATTATGTGGTGGTTTTTGAGATCTAGGAGAGAGCCATAATAGTAGAATATCAGTTGTTACAACCATAGAGGTACATTTCAATGCATGAATTCTTCCACAATTTATATCTTCACCTTTATCATGAGTAACCATGTCATAATTTTGATGATGTGGTAGTTGAGATATATTTTGATTCTTCATTTAAGGAGTATCGAGTACACATAATTCACTTCATCATGAAGGATCGACAAGGATGTTATCTCACTCTAGTATGGGTATGATAGAAACACAACCATGTATAAGAGAAAACCTAAAAATGGGATGCCAAAGTATGTCCCATGTGGCCAGAGTTGTTCTTAGACAATCTTTTCCCTCCCTTGAAAGGTGATCTAATGGATGGGTTCCTTATAGTGGGGATGACTATAAGAACCCTATTTTTCACCAAAGTATGGTTCATTCCAAATTGATTATAATTCATTATTTTGGTCTTAAAAAGGATTCATAATGAGTTCATGAATGTTTTTTTGTTGTATGGGGCATGTTAGATACTTGGAACTAGGACCGGTGGAGAAAAACACTAGGCAGCATAGTTAGTATATACTTTTTATCACATCCATCCATGGTCACTCTTAGTCATTCTAGGATGGCTAGTGGTGTGATTTAGGGTAAAAAAAATTCTTAACTATGGGTGAAGGGCCATATGACCATGAAACAAATGCCGAAATTTTAGAATAGTTGTTTTTCATGGTTGGTGCATTTTTTTTCTAACGATGTGGCCTAACAATGCGAGGTTACCCACATTAAAGTTGATAGTTTCTAGTTGGAAAACATTTTGGCCATCCATGTGGCCAAACCATGTGACCCAGTTTTTTTTGGGTAAAATGAGAAAAATTACCTTAAGTGTTTCATATTTAACCATCATTCTATATCCTTATTTTTCTAGAGGATTAAGGCCCAATTACCATGTGGGATATCACCTTCTCTCTCTACCATTATTTTTAATATCAATCTTTGATCAGGTTTTTGATCGATGCACCATTCATCTCATTAGATCTTCATTGGTAATATATATATTCTATTTTATCCATTATTAGTTTCTCTTATCCTTAACAATGTTATTGATTTGAAAGATTATATGCCCCATTTTCAAATTTTTGATCCATTATTTAAATATCATTCAATATATGATAAACAAGAGGTTGATACTATATGAGGAGAGTCATACAAGTATGATGTTGGTGGTCTTTAATTCATCCATAATGTTTCATCACTTTATAATTTTTCATGGTTGTGTGTGATCCAATTTTAGTTGGCATTGACTATTAAATTAAGTTTCCTTTATTATAGTAATTAGAATCATGTTCTAAGACCCTTTCCAGATGCATTGTCCACCATTGGAGGTTGTTACCTCAATATCTACCACCCCATGTAGTGTGATTCTATATTTGTCATTTTTATTATTACTAAGAGTAATTTTGGCCACCATTCAGGTGATATGTGACTTGAAATTGATAATGTTTAGTGTTCAATTAAATTAATGAATCATAAATGGTTGTTCCATGTGTATAACAGTTGACCCATCTAAGATATGTTTTTAAATTATGTTCTGAATTTTCAAATTGATAATTAGAATTTAGATTGATACATATCAAATGGTCTATTTAAATGATCGTAATCAAATGAATTCCATGTGGTTAAACATAATTATCACACATTATCATTATAATTAATGTTAATGGGAGGGAAAAAATAAATGAAATTTTATTAATGAAGTAATTCGTTGCATTCCCTATCTCATTGTGATACTAATAAAAGGAAATGTCTTGAACCAAATTAATTATTAAATGGCATGATTATTACATGGAATTAATTAATGAATGAACAAATTACAAGGTGAATAATTTTATAATAACCTTCACATGATTATTGGAGTTTTATGACTCGATATATACTTATAATCAATTTCAAATGCCTTGAGCACCCATGGAATCCATTCTGATTTATGGATTCAGGTTTCTATGGTTGATATTGCCATGACCCATACCTAGGCTCCCATGTCGTGACTATCCCAAGCCCTCCTTCCATAGACCAGGGGTTGGTGACTAGAACAAGAAAGTCATATCCCAAAAAGAGAAGGAATTAACAATAATCTTGTACGCCCACATACATGGTAGGCTTCAAAAAGAAAACAAAAAAGGAAAGTAATTAGTACAACCATGACAAAGTATCACTACTGAGAGTGAAGTGTGTAAACTAAAATTAAGGAGGCCAGAATACAAACCCAACTGAAAAAAAGTATAGAAAAAAGAAGTACAAGCTCCAAAGGTTGTCTATCAAGGATCTTAACTAAATGGTAGGTGCAACTCTCTTTTAGTTGTCCCTACATCACACCACATCTATCAATCCACCTTTGAGCACCGTCTAGTCCATGCTCCCCAATGTCCCGTTCAAAGTTTTCTATCGTCTGCACAAGCCACTACAGGTTTGGGCTAAGCCTGTACAGGGCTGAGTATAAAAATAGTCAACAGGGACCCTGAGACTTCCGATGGTCTCTCAATAATCCAAGAATGAAAACACCACAATGTAAATAACATAGAGTAAATAACACCAAACAAGATCATAAACACATAACCCTGAGAAAAAGATGCAACTCACAAAAGGTATAGAACAAAAAGAATATGAATAAAGATGATTAGTTATAAGATAGATCATCCTGTTTTATTGAGAGGCTCAACTAAAAATTAGATAAGTGATGCTCCTCTACCGATCTACAAAGGGACTCTCAGTTTCAGATCCACGATGGGTCACTCTACAGCTGATCCATGACTGGACATGCTACTAAAGATCCACTGAGTTCACTCTCATTACGACCCATAGAGGGTCGCACTACTACTGATCCACATAGGGTCTCCCTCATTCTGATCCATGAAGGTTCATGCCATTTTCGATCCACTGAGGTTAACTCTCTTTCAGATCTATGGAGGAGAACTCCATTGTCGATCCATAGAGGGTCTCTCTCTTTCTGATACATGTTGGGTCACTCTTCACCTGACATCTAGCCACAAGATTCTCACACACTGTATGTAAGAGTTCCAAAGTTTCTGCTCCATAATCCATCAGTCATATTTCAACATCCACTATTTTTCTCCTAGAGGTATCCAAACGTACCATATTTTCATATGGTTTCAGACGCGACAAACAGTACATCAATTGGATGCCATGTTTGTAAGTTATAGGATTCTTAGTAAAAAGTTCTCCGTTGGATTCGTGGATGATCCATCCCAGCCATACTCAAAATTTTGATAATACTCAAGTGGATTATATAATAATGGTCTATTCATCACACATATCCCAACGCTACAGACATTGCATCAATTGGACGCACGGTTTGCAAGAAAGGAGAATTTTAGTAAATAGGGGGTTAGTTGGGTTTGGGCGCGGTCCGACCTATCAGACCGACCCGGCCAACTAGACCTCTCGGACCCCAAATTCTCGATTCAATTAGAAAAAATCGACCTGACCCGGTTCGTGTGGGGGTTGGTGTTGTCCGACCTTGCCTGTGGGCCTTTCCCAATGGACTTCACCGGGCCCAACACGGTTTGGCCGAGGGCCTAGCCCCCCGGGTCGCCTGATGACCCATTCTCATTCAGCCTAGTCTGAAGGGCATGTCTCTGTCCTGCCGAGGGTTCCATCCCATTTGGTGAGGGTCTTTCCCAATAGCTGGGGGTGCGGTCTCTTTTCCAGAGGGTTGGCTACAAGGGTGGTCGATGTTTCATTATTCAGCCGGGACGCAACAATCATCCAACATTTGTCCCCCACTGATCCCATGGAAGTGGGCCATCCTTCAGTCATGGTCGATGGAATATGGCTTTCCAGGCACCAGATATCTTGGAAAAAGGCCATCATTCCACATGGTGCTCAGCACCACGACCATCTGGCCGTGGCTTCCTGCCACTGTGGTGCGCTGACGACCATGACGGCACCCCACCCGTAGTTGTCGTTGTGCGCTTCGCCACTGTGCACCACTAGCAGGGCCCTCGATGGGCCAAAAAACTAGCTCCAATGGTCCATTTTTGAGCCTTCTGCTCCTACGGTCTCTGAGGGAACCACCATCACCATGAATCCTTTTAATTCTCCATGCTGACAAGATGAACGATCAACTTCAAAGAACACAACAAGGATAACTATGGAAGAGGGACCGAGCCTTGTCCGGGTTGGCCTATGCTCTCCATGTTAGAGTTTAATCATGGGGATAAACATGATGATAACCAATCATCTATAGAAACCCCAAATAAATCCCTTGCATTATATCCACATACAAGAATGAGTGATTCGTGGATCAACTCGTTAGTTGGCTGATCTGTATTCTTTGTCAATTTTTAAGAACAAGGGAGAAAACATCAAATTCATAGAACGTAGAAACACCTACCTAGATTTGATGGATTTATTGTTGATGAAGGATGTGATTCATGTTGTCTTCGATATGTGGTTCTTGGCATTCATCATCGATTTCCATCCTCCGAATCCGATCCTCCAACCATCATTGCTTCCTTCATTTTTATTTTTTAGAGTGGGATTCCACTAGAAGTTCTTAGAGATTTCCCAATGATTGTTAGTTCCTGAACTCCAACATGTTGTTTTATTAAAATAAATAAAAATCAATATGACATTTAACCCATTAATTATGCTCATTAAATGAGACATATTTAAGGAGAAATTTTTAATGAGAAATTAAAATAATAGAATCATGGTTTAAAACGAGCCATTATTGACCATTCATTAATGTGCCTCATCACTGCCTCATTTCCACCTCACCATTGCACCAGAGCATCCTTGTCTACCAAACAGCAGTGAGAAAAGAAAAGAAATAATTCTTTTAGTTTTTTATTATTTTTCATGAATATTTCGAAGGATAAATTTTCCACTCTACACATGATGACCAATGTTAATTCATTTCTAGGCCAATCTTGGCATTCCATGTTCAGCGGTTCCCTCAGACTTTTGATCTGAGCATCGGTTCTAATGTTAGAAAAACCTTCCTTCATGTTTACTGAACGTACATTAAAAATGATCAATATTCTGTTTTAGTCTCTCACTTCCATGAAAACACATGCTCTCCGAGAATGTGGTCGTAGAATAATTCCATATAATTTAAAAAATTACACATAATTTCTGAGACATTAAATTCTCCCCGCCCAAGGTCTTTATGTCCCTGAACAACAAAACAAAACTAATCACTCAGATGGAGGTACTGATCAGATATCTTATCATCCTGCTCCTGTGTGCTCTCTTGGAGATTCTTGTGCTTCCACCGAATGCGCACCTATGGAATCGATCATCGATGTAGGACCTGCGCCTATCGATCCATTATCTCTACTAGGAACTCTGAAAACACCTCCCCATCATCATTTTATAGATATCCCCAGTCATTGATGTGTAATGGATCATTCACATATCTCCCGAACTATGAAACGGGGAAAAAATCATGCAGCCTAAGCATCTAGGGGAATAGCTAGGTTGTACACCACCTTGCCAACTCTACTCATGATCTAAAAAGGCTCTATGAACCTCAAATCTCTTTCCACCCCAACTGAATCTCTCATCCACTTCATGGTGAGTCCTAAATGAACTAATGATCACCCTCCTCAAACATCAAGGGTCTTGATATTATATTGGCATAAGACATCTTTCCTATTCTGCGTAGTCCTCATCTGTTTTTAGATGATATGATCCTTCTCAATAGTCTCCAGTACAAACTCGAGACCCATGAGTGTTGACTCCCATGCACTTGTCCAGCATAGGGTTGATCTGCAAGGCTAGTCGTACATGGTCTCACATGATTCCATGCCAGTGGTGGAGTGATAGCTGTTGTTGTATGAAAACTCCTCCAGTGGAAGGTCGTCCTCCCAACTACAATCAAAATCTAGGACATAAGCACGATGCATGTAATCCATGGTTTTTATGTTTCACTCCATCTGACCATCCTTCTAAGGGTGAAAAGCAATGCCCAAGCACAGCTAAGTACCATGCATGTCCTACAACCCCTTCCACAACTAGGATGTAAAGAGTGTATCATGGTATTAGACGATCGTTTATGGAACCCCATGAATCCACACTATCATCTAGAAATAGAGCCATCCCAAACCCTCTACTAATCCCTAGTCTTGAATGTGTATGAAGTGAGCCTACATGCTGAGTTAGTCAACGATCACATAGATTGAATCGTGGGCCCTGGATGAGTGTGGAATCCCAATCACGAAGTTCATAGAGATACCATCTCACCTCCACTTTGGTACCTCATGTGTATGTGTTAGGCATACCAGGACCTAATGCCTAGGCCTCACTTGGTGACAAGTGAGGCCACGAGAAATGAAATCTGCCTCCGCTTTCTTTAAGCCCGACCACCAATACTGATATCAGAGGTCCTAGTGCATCTTTGCCACACCAAGATGTACTACCAAAAGGATCGTATGGAAGTCCCTCAACACCTTACCCTACAATGTCACTGTTACTAAGGTTCATCCTCTATGAAGGTTGAAATGCTCCCCACTTATCGAAAATCTATCCAATGTATTTCCTCGGGATATCTGAGCACATCGAGCCTCATAGTCAACATCTATAAACTGTACCTCTGTAACTTTCTGTAATAGTGGGTTAGTGATAGCCATATACTGGAGGTAAGATACTCTACCACAATCCATGATGGATATCTGTATTGAATCTTGCTGCATAGTCGTCTCACTAAGAAGCTGCAAACTAGACCTCCTGCTGAGTGCATCTATCACCATGTTCCCCTTCCCACGAGTATAGACTTTCTCAAATTTATAGTCTAGGAGGTACTCTATCCATCGTTTTTGTATCAAGTTCATTTCATTCTGTGAGAAGATATACCTGAGAATCTTATGGTCAGAGTATATGGTAAAGCGTTCACCCCTCATGACAATGACCATTGCTGCTAACTCTAGGTCATGGGTGGTTTAGTTTTTCTCATGCTGCCACAAATTCTATGAGCCAAAAGTGATAACTGCTCAATCCTACATTAGGATATAACCTAGTTTAGTACCGGTGCATCACAATTGACTACATACCCAATGCCCTCTTCTAGTAGTCTCATGATGGGGGAACTCGTCAGTATCCTCCTCATCTCTTTGACACTCTCTGGGAAACTATCCGTCCACACGAAGGGTTGTAACTTCTTTTATGAATCTCAAAAGGGTGATGCTACATTGGAAAATTTAGGTACAAACCTATGGTAGTACCCAACAATCCCTAAAAACATCACACCTTAGTCACACTCTTGGGTGGATCCCAAGAAAGTAGTGTCTCTATCTTCAGTGGATGCACTAATACTCCAGCCCCTAAGATGACGTGTCCCAGAAAGTGGACCTCCCAAATCCAAAACTAGCACTTGGATAACATATCATTAAGTTGGTGCTCTCGAAGTGCATCTAGGACTATTCGTAGGTGTGTAGCGTACTCATCCTCTGACGTCGAGTACACCAATATTTCCTCAATGAATACTACAGTAAAACGATTGAGGTAAGGCTGGAATATCGTGTTCATGAGTCTCATGAACACTACTAGCGTATTAGTCATGCTGAAATGCATCACCAAAAACACATAGTGGCCCTACTGGTATCTAAATAAAGTCTAAAGTACCTCTTCATCCTTTACCCGAAGCTGAATATAGTCTGATTTGAGATCAATTTTTGAGAACCAGTTTGCTCCCTTCAGCTAATCGAGGAGGTCATGAATCCTTGGTAGTGAATAATTATTCTTCATGGTCACCAGATTTAGGTGTCAATAATCCCCTCAAACCTCAATCACTTGTCTGCATTCTTGGGGAACAACACTGGGGATTCCCATTGTGAAAAACAAGGCCTTACAAACACCTTCCCCCACAAGTCCTCTGGTTGTACCATCAACTCAAAAATCTCCACGGGAGGCATCTGATACGCAGGAGTAGATATCAGTGTTATCCCATGGTACATGTCAATGAAGATTCCTACCTCTCTGCAATGAGGTAGTCTTGGGACATCATCTAGAAAGACATCCACATACTCTTAAACCACTATAGGAAAGCTCAGAATCCCATCGTACACTGTGCAGAGGGTCAGGATAGCCAACTAGTGGGTGATCAGTAAAAACCTCCTCCCTGAAAGTCCACCCTATTCTGAAAAGTTTTCCTTCATTCCTATGAAGGGAATCCTGGTCCGATCGTCATAGAAAAACCACAATTTGCGTAAAAAATAGTCGATATGAGCATGGAATGTGGATAACCAGTCCATACCCATGATGACATCATAAGGCCTAGACACGGCTTCTAAGAGATCCCAAAAAATCTCCACCATATTAGAGTATGCTCACAATTTCGGCACCTATTTGTAATCATAGAATAACATCCCATCGGAATCTCTAAACATAAGGATTGGGACAATGGATCCACCAGAATCTCCAAGCCATGAACGAGGTCTATGGAAAAGAATGAGTGACTGAGTCTTGTGTCTATAAGAACTACGGCTAATATTGATTAGAAACAGATCATACCTCTGATCATATCTGGGGCACCATGGTCATAAGCCTATGAGGCTTAAATTAGTGGTCTCCCATGTCCACCTACACCCTAAGGTTAGGGTGGACCACCTAGGGCTGGATCAGGTAACTCCTCAAACCGTTACCAACGACATGCTGGACAACCTTCTCTCATGCCATGTTGGTCGCCCTATAAACCTCCTCAATTGAAATACTTTTTCTACCACAGTGGTCCCTCAACCCTCTATTGTTCATCAGTATGGATGGTCCGGTAGTCGCAATCCATGTGACCATGCCCACCACAAGAGTAGCTCAGTCTTCTCCTCTACTGATATCTTATTCCTCACGAGCTCTGCACCTCCGACCCTACGTCGTGGGGTCATCCCATGTAAGGTATGTCATGTTTAGGCCTTTGCGTCATCTTTCTACAGCCTTCTTCATATGACTCGGTTAATTGTGGTCTAGTGGTGGCTCACATGGTTAGTGCCTCTTTATTATGGTAAATCACTACCAATTGTGCTTGCTCTAGAACTCCAGCATGCATTAGGATGTTGAGAGAAATCATCAACGCCTTAATCTCCCATAAAAGTCCCTGATGAAAGGTCTTGGTAGTGAATAAATGGTCCCACACCATGTTAGTAGAGTAGCGGGAGAGGTAGGTTAACCTCGTAGAGTACTATGCCGCAGAAAAACCACCATACTTCATATGCTGTAACTCTAAAATACCCCCAGAGAATAGTATTGCGGGTATAAAATCTGACCTGAAGAAGCTCCTAAAATCTAACATGGAAAGGGATTCCTCCTTGTGTTTCTAGATCATCAAGATCTATCATCTCCCTATTGTTCCCTAAATAAGACTAGTGGATATGATCACCATCTAATTTTCTGGTGTCTAAACTAAGAATAAAACTCATCCCACAGCCTCCTCCTAGTCCTCATCTTCCTGAGGATTTGTCTCACCTCAGAAACTCAGAGGCCAATATCTCTAGAACTCAAGTAGTATACTTAGTCGGTGTGAATATTCTTCTAGTGGGGAAGGTAGCCACTACTACTCACCGGGTAGTGGTGCTGCAGGTACACCACACAATGGTGTTATCGTTGTAAGTTGTCCCTGCACAAATGCCTCATCACTCAGTGGACCATCATCAGGATCTCTCACAGGAATCCTGGTTGCCTATCTTCATAAAGGATCATGTAAGTAAATATATTTTCCATGGTTAATAATGTATTCTAGGAGAGCCAAATAAAAATAGATTAAGAGAAAAACATTTTCCAAACACACGCCACCTGTGATTTCATGTACTGAGTTGGAAAACGGAATTCGGGGTCTTAGTGTATAGATACATTGGCCACTACACTAACACTGGACTGAAAACCATACATAAGATACTAGAAACTATTCCCCCTATTGAAAATACAGACTCTTAGTTCTTCTGGTAAAACTGACCACCCCCTGATACCACTTTTTCACGACCCGTCCCCCGGGTCTCATGACGTGACAACCCCAACCCACCTTCCATAGGCCAGGGGCTGGTGACTAGCACCAGAATGACATATCCAAAAAAAGGGAAGGCATATAACGACCCACACTTTACATACATTGTTATTAATTCAAAATTGAAGCACACTTATTACAACATATCGCAAAACCAGGAAAGGACCGTATAGGTATAGTGTCTTTAGAAACTGGGAAACATAAACAACTGGTTCATAAAGCGTCTACACTGTCTCCCATTTATTTCATCATATCTATAGTTATTTTTGGCATATCTAACTTAATAACCTTCTTCTGGACCTGGGGAAAGAAAACATACAAATGGGTGAGCTCAAATGCTCAGTAAGGGTAAACAAAAGAAATCTCAATTACATCATGTTCATAAGAACATAACTTTTGGAAATCTTAACCTGAAAAAGAGATCATAAATTAATAACATGGGGAAAATCATAGTAGTGAAATGTAATCCCAATAATCATAACATAAATCATGAATCTTTGTGGCATACACACATAATCATAGAGAATCATTTCTTAGTAGTCAAGACTCATTGCCAAGACTATCTTAGTGGACAAAGTCCATTTCTGAACCGAGTTCACTCCTCATTTCAGTCCTGTTTCACTGAACCGGTATAACCTTCCATTCAATCCATGTCTATCTCATGAGATATAAAATATTTACCCAATGCATTGGAGGGAGATATAGGTCCCACCCATCTCATAATGATACCATTCTTATGTGTGCCACAAAATCATAAATCATACATCATAGTATAACCCATGTAATAAAAATGGGAATCTTAAACATCGTGACATCATAAAACAACTCATACAAGATAAAGGAATTCATAAAAATAATTCTATTACAACATAATCAAATAAATGTAATAATATGGATTGAAACAACACCCTATATTATCTTAGATGGAAAATAATTTTGATAAAGCACTTGAACTCCATTCTTGAGGAAAATATCCTTTCTACTTCAAAAACATTTTTCTTTCTTTAAAATTTCATTCAATTTTAAAATGAAATATGTTGATTAAAAATAAACTTGAAAACTTGTAAACGAATCTTCTTGTAAATAATGTTTTAAAAATCCATTCATTCCGTATAAGTTAAAAAAACATTCTTCTCATACTTTTTTCGGAAAAGTCCAAAAGTACCTCGTACGAAAAATTACAAAAGATTCCTTTAATATATTTTACTAAAGACTAACAAAAGGGTAAAATTGGATATAAACTGTTGTTGAATGAAGTAAATATTACATATTGAGGAAACATGGATTTGGATGATAAAACACACCCCAGTAATTTCCAAAGTATAAACAATCTTGGATAAAAATGAGATTGTGATATTTCCCATACCTTAGATCTGATTTTCTTCGTAAGTGTCTGAACCTCCTGTATAATGATTTAAATAATGTTATTGACTTATTCTAGAATCATAATCATTTTTATGATATCGTATATGGTCATATTCTTAGCTTATTATTAGTAATATTTCATTTCTACTTGTTATTCGGGTGTTTATTACTTTTTGTTCTTATGTGTGTTTTGTCGAATAAATTATTATTCATCTTTTTTGGTTATAGATACCTAATTTCCAGAATGGTATTAGTGTAATATATATCATATTCATTCATTAAATTCATTTATATAATCATTATGCAATGATGATCATGTAGAACGAGTCGCATAACATCATGGAGACGGTATTCCGTACGTACGCACGAGCGATGATATCATTTCCATGATCATGGAATTGTATTGGAGTGTATGTATAGTATTTCAGAATCAATAAAACTTTACAATAATCATATATATTCATTTTTTACACCATTATACCCATGCAAGTAAGGTGGTGGTGGAAAATAGATTACACCACGGCGTGGAGATGGTATTCCATACGTACGCACGCGCGGTGATTTCATTTTCCATTGGATGGATAGATGGTGAAATAGGGTTGTTTCATACTTATAATAAAATAACAGTATATGAGTGATACTGATGTTATTACTTCATAATGAAACAACTAAAGAAGAAGAAGTGGAAGAAGAAAATCGGTAACGGACATTACCTCTTCTTTGAAGTGCTTCTTTGAGACTTCCTTTTTGGGCACTAAAATTGTTCTTTTAAGAAGACCAGGACCTCTAGAATTTCTCTAGGGAAGTGTAGAGGAGAAATTTTCTGGGGTTGGCCGATCCTGAAGGCTCAAAGTGGTGTGAGGAAAAGAGGGATGAGGTGCCCTTTTATAAGGGAGGAGAGGGGCACCTTTGGAATAACTAAAAATATTATTTTATTATAAAGCCAAATTCGGTTTTAAATAGCTCCAAATTGATTTATTTAGAAGATAAGGTGGGGATGGGTCGAAATAATCTCAACAAATAGAATTTTGACACATTTAGTCTACTATTTTATCCTTATCATTTAGTTTTAACTTTAAGTTAGATAATTTTACTTTTACCGTGTCTTCTTGTGTTCTTATACTATAAGGTTAATAAACTTACTATAACAAGCCAAAAGAACCCCAAGTTGTTTATTATTAATATATATAACCTTATCTAAGTCATTTTGCTGTACCTTATATTTTTAGAAATAAAATAAAAATTAATAATATAATATTTGTTTTAAAAAATATTTTAAGTCAATTTTGACACTATTTAGTAATTGATTTTTGTGAAAATTATAACAGAATGATTAGTTGGAACAAAGTTAAGTAAATCAATACTAACATGTCATATTAACCTAGAATATTATTTGAATTCATATAAAGTCTCAAATTACATTTATTTGGGTATTTATAATCATCAATTATGTCAATATTTCATTAATAAGATAATTATTGCATCATCGTTGTATCATAAATAAATTAAATTATATAATGTATAAAAATTATAAATAAAATACCATTATGTTGTAAATCTTTTTAGCTTTATAATGAATATTTATAGTCGAATTTATCTTATGTATAACCCCATATTAAAAATGCTTTACTTATTAAGTTTTGATTTTAACTATTTTAACCCTTCTTTAAGTAAGTTGATAATAAATATCCTAATCTAATCCAAGTGGGCCTAAATGGTCATATTTTATTCCTAATATAGTTTTTGGTCGAATTACACTTATCCAATAGAATTTGAACATGTGTTAGGGTAATAATAATATCATTTTTACCCTCAATTACCCTATTTACTTTTAACTGTGGTAAAAAAAGTAAAAAGTTACTATTCCCCAAAAAATTCTTTTCATCTCATTGAACCACATTTTACTTACAGACGTCAACAGTGTCTCTGAGATTTTCGAAATTCCACTCACAGAAGCGGTAAAATTAAGTTTTATGAGAAATTTAGTTTTTTAACTACCACTTAGTGGTTTCACTATTCATCAAAAATTGAATGTTTTCAGAAAAATACCAAAATTTCACGCTAGGCTAATTTCGATATTCCGAATCCAAAAATGAAGTCCATTTTGAAAAATAAAATTTACAAAATTTGAAAAAGTGGTTATTACTATTCATAACGACTATTTTTAATAATATTTTAATAGCATATCGTTATTTAGTGAAACTCGGTATTGCGTACAATGCAAGCTATTGATGAAGGTCGTGGTTGCGTGTAACGAAATCCAAGCTGGTGTTTTGTGTAGTGAAAGATTTCTTTGATGATTTATAAAAACAAAATATTTCTCATAAAAGTCTAGGGTGTTACATTCTACCCCCTTAAAATGAATTTCACCCTTGAAATTCATCACTTTGCAACAAATAGATGAGGATACCTCTCCCTCATCATATCCTCAAGCTCCCATGTAGCTTCTTCTAATTGGTGGTTCCTCCATAAAACTTTCACCATGCGAGTGGTCTTGTTTTGTAGGACTTTTTCGCTACGATCCAGATTCTCTATTGGTTGTTCTTCATAAGAAAGATCTTGCTTCATCGGTAAAACTTCTGAGCTAAGTACATGTAAAGGATCTGGTATGTACTTTCTCAGGAGAGATACATGGAACCCATCGTGAACTTGGGAGAGATTCGGTGGAAGCGCCAATCGGTAAGCTACCTTTCCAACACGATCCAGTATTTTGAAAGGAACGATATATCTAGGGCTCAACTTCCCCTTCTTTCCAAATCTCACGACCCTGTTCCAGGGAGATATTCGTAAGAACACTTTATCACCCACTTCAAACTCTAGGTCTTTTCATCGGTTGTCAGCATAACTTTTCTGTCTACTTTGAGCTGCTCTTATGTGTTGTTGAATAGATCAGACCTTTTCTGCCATCTCATCAACAAGATCAGGTCCTAATAGCTTTCTTTCCCCAACTTCATCCCAGCAAGTTGGAGTCCTACATTTCATTCCATAGAGAGATTTATAAGGAGCCATCTGAATACTAGAGTGAAAGATATTATTATAAGAAAATTCCACAAAAGGTAGGTGTTGATCCCAACCACATTTAAAATCGATAGAGCAAGCTCTCAGCATATCTTCTAGAGTTTGAATTGTTCTCTCAGACTGTCCATCTGTCTGAGGATGATAAGTAGTGCTGAAACTCAACTCTGTATCTAGAGTATGCTGAAGACTTCACTAGAACATTGAGGTAAACCTCGGGTCCCGATCAGATATAATAGAAAGTGGTACCCCGTGCAATCTTACAACTTCCTTTACATATATCATGGCAAGCTGATGCAGAGAGAAATCCTCTATAATAGCAATGAAGTGTGCGGACTTTGTAAGACGATCAAATATGACCCAGATAACATTATTGCCTTTGGATGTTTTAGGATGTCCTGTGACAAAGTCCATAGTGATGTTTTCCCATTTCCATTTGGGTCTGGGTAATGGTTGTAACATCCCCTTAGACTTCTGTCTCTCAGATTTAACTTGCTGACAAACCAAGCATCGAGAGACATATTCAGCAACATCTCTTTTCATGCCATCCCACCAGAAGTACTCTTTCAGGTCCCTATACATCTTTGTGCTTCCAGGATGAATAGATAATTTTGAACTATGAGCCTCATCCAGCAGCTCCTTCTTTAATTCTGGGATGGGAGGAACAGAAACCCGATTCCTGAACTCTATTATCCCATCACAATCAAGGTTGAAATCAGGAATATTTTTCACCTTCTTTTGTAACTCTACATCTTCTTTCTATGCCTCTATAATCTTCACATGTATAGATGGTTGAACATTCATTTGAGAAAGATACGAATTTCCCCCTTCCATTAAAATTCCAAGATCCATCCTTTTTAAATCCATATATATTGGATCTTTTGTGATCCTTATCATGGATAAGCTAGCATGGTCTTGTCGATTTAATGCATCTTCCACCTTGTTTGCATTCCCAGGGTGGTAATGAATTGAGAAGTCGTAATCCTTAATCAGTTCCAACCATCTGCTTTGGCGCATATTGAGCTCCTTTTGTGTGAAAATATACTTTAAACTTTTATGATCAGTATAAATATCACACCTTTCACCATAAAGATAATTCCTCCAAATATTTAATGCAAATATTACTACAGCTAACTCCAAATCATGAGTTGGGTAATTTTTCTCATGGATTTTCAACTGTCGTGAGGCATAAGCTATCACCATATCATTTTTCATGAGAACACATCCCAGTCCCTTCTTGGATGCATCACTGTAGATCACAAACCTTTCTCCACTACAAGGAAGTGTGAGTACATGTGCACTGGATAACCTTCTTTTCAACTCCTAGAAATTCTTTTCACATTCTTCCGTCCAAACAAACTTAACTCCTTTCTGAGTCAACCTGGTGAGTGGATTAGATAATCGTGAGAAATCATTCAAAAAACGTCGATAATATCCCGCCAAACCAAGAAAACTTCGGATCTCAGTTACTGTTGTTGGTCTCGACCATCTTTAGATAACCTCTGTTTTTTCTGGATCCATAGATATCCCCTCATTTGAGATTATGTGACCCAAAAATGCAACTTTTTAAGCCAAAATTCACACTTGGTAAATTTGGCATAAAGCTTCTCATTTCTCAGGGTCTTCAATATAATTCTCAAGTGATCTTTATGTTCTTCCTTGCTCTTTGAATAGACAAGAATATCATCTATAAAGACTGCCACTAATTGATCAAGATAGTCTCTAAAGAGTCTATTCATTATATCCATGAAGATATCAGGGGCATTAGTAAGACCAAATGGCATCACTATAAATTTATAGTGTCCATACCTTGTACGGAAAGTCGTCTTTGGTATATCCTCCCTTTTGAACCTTAATTGATGATTCCATGAATGATGATCAATCTGGGAAAAGTATTGAGCTCCGCGTAGTTGGCCAAAAGGGTCATTAATGCGTGGGAGAGGATATTTGTTCTTGATAGTGATCTTGTTAAGTTCTCGATAATAAATGCAGAGACTCATTAATCAATATTTCTTCTTAACAAACAGTACAGGTGCTCTCCAAGGTGACGCACTAGGGCATATGAACCCCTTATCAAGATTCTCTTGGAGTTGCTTCTTCAATTCCTGCAACTCAATTGGGGCCATTCTATAAGGTGTCTTTGAAATAGGGAAAGAACCCAGTACGAGTTCTATTGAAAAATCAACTTCTCAATTTGGTGGAAGACCCGGAAATTCCTTCGGAAAGACATCATCAAACTCTCATACAATGTTCATATTCTTAATTGTGAGTTTCTCACCAACCATTTGAGATGAATAACCTTCATTTAGTGGAATCAATACCCATAAGATAGAAGGAATTTCCACTGGAAGGTTATGTTCATCCTTGCATCGATAGACGATCATATATTGATCTGGAATATGAAATGTGACTTCCCTTCATTGCCAATTGATATGATCTCCATATAAAGAAACCCAATACATGCCATGAATCACATCAAATTACACTATAGGAAGGATCACAAGATTTGCAGGAAGCACTTTCCCACAAACATCAATCGGGGAAGAATTATAAACTTTTGATGCGACTATTGTGCCATTAGGGGTTGTCACAGCTAACTCAACATCTAATTATTGAGGTAATATGGTGATTCTCTTAGAAAAATATTCATAAATAAAAGAGTGGGTGGATCCAGAATCAAATAAAACATTTGCTACTTTAGAGTGGATAGTAAGTGTACATTTCACCACATCGTTATCGTACTCCACATTGCTGATAGAAATTGCATGTGACTTTCCTTTGTCTTTAGCCTTAATATTTTTTGATGTCGATCATCATCAACAACCCTTGGATTAGGGAATTTATTATCATAATGCCCCATCTCCTTGTACTTGAAACATTGAAGTGTAGTAGGTTCATTCTGTGTGTCCATTCCATTGTTTGCATCATTAGACATCTTCTTCCCATCATTGCGGAATTCAAATGCTCGATGAACTTCCTTTCCACATTTGAAAAATTTACTTTTCCCTTTGAGAAAACTACTTCCATGTTTCTTTACACACTTTGAGAATAAGGGAAATCTCATCTTCTTTTAAGTGTGCTCTTTAGATTTTCCTTTGAATTCCATTTTCCTCTTCTTATCAAACCCATATGACTAATGGGTTACTCCAATCTCCATCTCGACTTTGAGAGTACATCGAACGATTTCCTCATAGCTATTGATGTCCCTTATGGATAAGGCCCTTCGAAGACTTGGTTTTAAGCCACAAAATAATCGATAGATCTTACTCTTAGGTTGGATAATAATACTAGAAGCATACCTTGCAAGTCTTGTAAAATTTGCTTCATAGGTACCAACAGATTCATCATCCTTTTGCTTCAGTTCAAGAAACTCTTTCTCCATCTTGGTTCGGAGAATATGAGGGAAGTACTTATTGAAAAATAAGTTCTTGAACTCGTCCCATTCTATGGACTCAATTTCATCCCTTTGTCTCGTATTCTCAATACGATTAGCCAATTGATCAGCATCTCCTTCCAAACGATACACTGCTAGGATGACTTTATCATGTTCAGAACATTGAATAATTGAAAATATATTTTCAGTAGTACTAATCCATTGTTCATCAACTAATGGATCAGTAGACCCGCTAAAAGAAGGTGGACGCTGCCTCATAAAGGATTCAATAGAATGTTGCTCCTTCCTTTGCTCGTTTGGAAGTCCTGCATGAATCATAGCTTGAGAAAGTTTTGTGAGCATGGCTACAATATTTTGAATTCCAGCTCCCATAAAATTTGGCTGCTCAGGGGGACAATCATTGCATTTCCTGTCGCATTCTGCATTAACACAGTTCCTTCGGGTTCCATCGATTGACTAAATCCATGATGAATAGTGTGAGCAACACTAATTATAATAGGAAAACCACATAATCAAGAATAAAATTTCACACTTAAGGTATTATCTTAGGTTATTCATGGTCATTTCTAAAACACTAAGATTGTGTTCTATGCTTAGACTTTTCCTTAGGGTTCTTACTAAGGATTTCACATCCTAGTTTACAACGGTTGAATATACCTTTCCTCTGATACCTACTATAATGACCCATACATTACATACATTGATATTACTTCAAAATTGAAGCACACTTATTACAACATATCACAAAACCAGGAAAGGACCGTATAGTTATAGTGTCTTTAGAAACTGGGAAACATAAACAACTGGTTCATAAAGCGTCTACATTGTCTCCCATTTATTTCATCATATCTATAGTTCCTTTTGGAATATCTTACTTAATAACCTTCTTCCTGACCTAGGGAATGAAAACATACAAATGGGTTAGCTCAAATGCTCAGTAAGGGTAAACAAAAGAAATCTCAATTACATCATTTTCATAAGAACATAACTTTTGGAAATCTTAACCTGCAAAAGAGATCATAAATTCATAACATGGGGAAAATCATATTAGTGAAATGTAATCCCAATAATCATAACATAAATCATGAAACTTTGTGGCATACACACATAATCATATAGAATCATTTATTAGTAGTCAAGACTCATTTCCAAGACTATCTTAGCGGACAAAGTCCATTTCTGAACCGCGTTCACTCCTCCTTTCAGTCCTGTTTCACTGAACTGGTATACCCTGCCGTTCCAGCCATGTCTATCTCATGAGATATAAAATATTTACCCAATGCATTGGAGGGAGATATAGGTCCCACCCATCTCATAATGATACCATTATTATGTGTGCCACAAAATCATAAACCATACATCATAGCATAACCCATGTAACAAAAATGGGAAACTTAAACATCGTGACATCATAAAACAACTCATATAAGATAAAGGAATTCATAAAAATAATTCCACAAAACATAATCAAATCAATGTAATAATAGGGATAGAAACATAACCCTATATTATCTTAGATGGAAAATAATTTTGATAAAGCACTTGAACTCCATCCTTGAGGAAAATATCCTTTCTACTTCAAAAATTTTTTCCTTTCTTTAAAATGTCATAAAATTTTAAACTAAAATATGTTGATTAAAAATAAACTTGAAAACTTGTAAAGGAAGCTTCTTCGAAATAATGTTTTAAAAATCCATTCTTGCCTTATGAGTTAAAAAAACATTCTTCTTGTACTTTTTTCAGAAAAGTCAAAAAGTACCTCGTACGAAAAATGACAAAAGATTCCTTTCATATCTTTTACTAAAAACTAACAGAAGGGTAAAATTGGATATAAACTATTGTAGAATGATGTAAATATTACATATTGAGGAAACATGGATGTGGATGATAAAATGCACCACAGTAAATTCCAAAGTATAAACAATATCGAAAAAAATGAGATTGTGATATTTCCCTTACCTTAGGTCCGATTTGCTTCATAAGTGTCTCAAAATTCTGTATAATGATTTAAATAATGTTATTGACTTATTCCAGAATCATACTCATTGTTATGATATCATATATGCTAATATTCTTAGCTTATTATTAGTAATATTTCATTGCTACTTGTTATTCAGGTGTTTATTACTTTTTGTTCTTATGCGTGTTTTGTCGAATAAATTCTTATTCATCTTTTTAGGTTATAGATACCTCATTTCCATAATGGTATTAGTGTAATATATATCATATTCATTCATTCAATTCATTTATATAATCATTATGCAATGAAGATCATGTAGAACGAGTCACATCACATCGTGGAGACGGTATTCCGTACGTACGCATGAGTGATGATATCGTTCCCATGATCGTGGAATTGTATTGGAGTGTATGTATAATATATCAGAATCAATACCACTTTACAATAATCATATATATTCATTTTTTACACCATTATACCCACACATGTAAGGTGGTGGTGGAAAATAGATTACACCACCGCGTGGAGACGGTATTCCGTACGTACGCACGCGCGGTGATTTCTTTTTCCATAGGATGGATAGATGGTGAAATATGGTTGTTTCATACTTATAATAACATATCAGTATATGAGTGATACTGAAGTTATTACTTCATAATGAAACTACTAAAGAAGAATAAGTGGAAGAAGAAAATCAGTAACGTACATTACCTCTTCTTTGAATTGCTTCTTTGAGACTTCCTTTTAGGGCACTAAAATTGGTATTCTAAAAGGACCAGGACATCTAGGATGTCTCTAGGGAAGTGGAGAGGAGAAATTGGTAGGGTTGGGCCGAGCATTAAAGCTCAAAGTAGTGTGAGGAAGAGAGGGAGGAGGTTCCCTTTTATAAGGGAGGAGAGGGGCACCTTTGGAATAACTAAAAATATTATTTTATTACAAAGCCAAATTCGGTTTTAAATAGCTCCAAATTGATTTATTTCGAAGATAAGGTGGGGATGGGTCTAAATCCTCTCATCCAATAGAATTTGGACAAGTTTAGTTTACTATTTTATCCTTATCATTTAATTTTAACTTTAAGTTAGATAATTTTACTTTTACCGTGTCTTCTTGTGTTCGTATACTATTAGGTTGATAAACTTACTATAACAAGACAAACGAACCCAAAGTTGTTTATTATTAATATATATAAACTTATATAAGTTATTTGGCCAAACCGTAGATTTTTAGGAATAAAATAACAATTAATAATATAATATTTGTTTTGAAAACTATTTTATGTCAATTTTGACACTATTTAGTAATTGATTTTTGTGAAAATCATAACAGAATGATTAGTTCTAAAAAAGTTAATTAAATCCATAATAACATGTCATATTAACCTATAAAATTAGTGTAATTCATAAAAAGTCTCAAATTAAATTTATTTAGGTATTTATAATCATCAATTATGTCAATATTTCATTCATAAGATAATTATTGCATCATCATTGTGTCATAAATAAATTAAATTATTTAATGTCTAAAAATTATAAATAAAATACAATTATGTTGGAAATAATTTTATATTTCTAATGAATATTTATAGACGAATTTATCTTATGTATAACCCCATATTAAAAATGATTTACTTATTAAACGTTGATTTTAACTATTTTAACCCTTCTTTATGTAAATAGATAATAAATGTCCTAATCTAATCCAAGTGGGCCTAAATGGTCATATTTTATTCCTAAGATTGCTTTTGGTCGAATTACACTTATCCAATAGAATTAGGACTTGTGTTAGGGTAATACTAATATCATTTTTACCCTTAATTACCCTATTTACTTTTAACTGTGGTAAAAAAAAGTAAAAAGTTACTATTCACCAAAAAATTATTTTCATCTCATTGAACCACATTTTACTTAATGACATCAACTATGTCACTCGGATTTTCGAAATTCCACTCACATAAGAGGTAAAATTATTTTTTATGAAAAATTCAGTTTTTTAACTACCACTTAGTTGTTTCACTATTCATCAAAAATTGAACGTTTTCAGAAAAATACCAAAATTTCACCCTAGGCTAATTTTGATATTTCTAATCCAAAAATGAAGTCCATTTTGAAAAATAAAATTTAAAAAATTTCAAAAATTCGTTATTAATATTCATTACGGCTAGTTTTAATAATATTTTAATAGCATATCGTTGTTTAGTGAAACTCGATATTGCGTACGATGCAAGATATCGAGGAAAGCCGTGGTTGCGTGTAAAGAAAGCCAAGCTAGTGTTGTGTGTAGTGAAAGATTCCTTTGATGATTTATAAAAACAAAATATTTCTCATAAAAGTCTCGAGTTTTACATGGCATTTCCTTTAAACTTGTACACACACAAATAGGTCATACTGCAAAATGTAAGCCACAAAGAATGTAAAGTAGAAACACCACCACAAATTATCACTATTGAGAGAAATGTATATAAAATAAAAGTAATGGGGCTAGAATAGAATCATAACTAAACATAATGTACACAAAAATATGTAAATTATCTTGAGGTCATCCTTCTAGAGTCCTACATAATGTTTAAGTATAGCTCTTCGTCAGATGTCATTGTAGCACAACACCTCTATCGATCAACCTCTAAGAACCATCTAGTCCTAACTCCCCAAAGATAAAGTCGTAGTTGTTCGTTGTCTTCACAAGACACAAAACATGTGGGAAATTCCCATGAAGGGGTGAGTATAACAATATTCAGTAAGGACCTCGGGAACCCTGTAGGTCTCCTAGTAATACACGAAGTAATACACTTCAAAGGAAAGAAAACCAAATTAATAACTCTAAGAAATATCTCAAACACAAATCACAAAGAAAAAGATACAGATGACAGTAGGTATACAACATAAAGAATATGAATATAGATTATTAGTCATAATCTTGATCATCTTATTTTGATGAGAGGCTCGACTGAAAATCCATGAATGGATGCTCTACAACTGATCCAAGAAGGGTGTCTTGTCTGCAAATCCATTACAGGTCACTCTATAGGTTGGTCCATGACACATTTCTCTACTGCTGACACACTAAGGGTCACTCTCTTAATGATCCATGGAGGGTCGTGAAAATCATGAACCCTAGAGGGTTGCACTGATGCCAATACATGGAGGGTCACTCCATTGACGATCCAAGGAGGTTCTCTCTCTTGTTGATCCAAATAGGTTCGTGCCATTTCCATTCCACAGAGGGTCTCTCTCTTATCAATCCATGGAGGGTCTCTCTTCTTCTGACACCCAACCACTAGAGTCTCACACCATGTACGTAAGAGTTCTGAATGTTATTCTCTTTAATCCATTGGTCATATTTCATCCACCACAATGTCCGACCTAGAGGTAACCTAATGTATCATCTTGTCATAATGGTTCCAACGCAATAGATGGTGCGTCGATCAGACGCCCAGTCTATATGTTATAGTTTTCATAGTTAAAATAGCCTAGTTGGATTCTTGTATAATCCAACTCGGCCGTACTCCAACATCTTCCAAAACTAATTTGGAGTATATTAGAAGTGATGATCTATTTCAAAGGGCCCCACACAGTTGATGATGCGTTAATCGTATGCATGATTTTCAAGATACAGGTGTTTTAGTGAATAGGGGGCCGGTTGTGTCTCAGCCACATCTGACCCAGTCGGGCCGACCCAACCATCCTAGCTTGGGTTCTCCAAATTCCTCACTTAAATTAGACAGATTTGACTTGAGCAGGTTTGGGTCAGGGTCGGTCTTGTGCGGCTTGACCAGTGGGCCTGGCCAAATGCGGCTCACTGCACCTGCCCAGTTTGGCTGAGGGTCCAGACCATCGGGTTGCCTGATGACTTGGTCCTGTCCGGACCAGCCCTTAGGGTGCCATTCTAGCCTGCTAGTATAGGTATGGACCACCGGGTATGGGTCCAGCCCAATGGAGCGAGTCTAGCTTGCCAGCGCGGGACCAGCATGCTGGGCCACGGGTCCGGCCCACCAGTACAGGGTTGGCCTTCGGGTGGGGGGTGCGGCCTACTGGATGGGGGTGCAGCCCACCAGCCCGAGGCTCAGCCACAAGGGTAGTAGTTAGTGCGCCTTCCAGCTAGGACGTGGAAGTCACACACCATTTTACCCCCGCTCTCCCTACGGTCAACAAACCTCGTCTTTCCAGCCATAGAATAGCCCGGATGTGGGGTGTACCTCCACGTAGTGCCTAACATCATGTCTCCTCACTGCCAAGGTCGTCTGGCAGTGGATTCTTGCCACAGCAGTGCGCCAACAAGTGCACCTCCCACCTTCACTAGCAGTCACTGCCGGGTATGCCCCCCATAGTCCACTGGAGTCACACCAGTTGTCCATTTTTGGATCCATCTACACCTACGGTCTCTGTAGGGTGCCACCATCACTGAGAATCCATCAATTTTTCCTTACTGACATGTTGACTAGTAGACTTCGAAGAATGCAACAAGAAAAAATCTGGTGGAGGTACTGGGCATAGTTCGGGTCGGCCCATGATTTTTGCGTTAGAGTTTATTTATGGGGATAAAGATGATTATTACCACACATATTGTATAACCCCAAATCAAACCCTGCACAATTTCTACTTGATAGACTTAGCAATTAGCAGATCATCCCATTAGTCGGTTGATCCTTGTTCGTCATAAATTTTCAAGAATGTGGAAGTAATCATCAAATACATAGAACGCTGAAACCCCTACATGGATTCATTAGATCTACTAAAGACAAAGGATGCAATTCATGTCATCATCTGTCCACGGTCGTTGGAATTCATCACCTCTATCCAACCTTCATATTCAATCCACCAATGTCCATTGCCTCATTCTTCATTCTTCATTAGATATTTCCCCACATTTGTTAATTTCCAAACACCAAAACATTATATTATTAAAATAAATAAAAATCATAGCGATGTTGTGCCTATTATTGATTATCATTAAATGATTCACATTTAATGAACCACATTTAATAAGACATTAAAATAATAGCATTTCTGTTTCAGATGAGGCATTATTGACCTTATATTAATGTACCTCATTGTTGCCTCGTCGTTGCACCACATTGTCATCTTCTGCCAGTCAACTGTGATAAAAGAAATAAAATATTTCTTTTAAATTATTTTATTAATTGTCTCGAAAATTCAAGAAAATAACATTACATCTCCACCCTTTTTGACCAATGTTAAGTCATTTATAGGTGAATAACAGTGTTCTGAGTTCGACGGTGCCCGCTGATTTTTATCTGAGAACCGGTTCAAAAGTAAGAAAAACTGGCCTACATGTTTACTAAACGTACTGTAAAAAATGATCAAAATTCTATTTTGGCATCTTTGGGCCTCAAAATCATGTGCTATCTGATTGTGTGGTCTTTGAATAATTCCATATAATTTAAAAAATTTAGACGTAATTTTTGAGATATTACAGTTACCCACCATGGATCCAGATGTTTTCCTACTTGTGGATTCCCTCTATGAAACCATATGATACCTCTATTATCATTATTAGATTCCATGAGTATACTCTTTGGATCCAACAAGAAATATTTGGACATTGTTCAACATGGATCCACTGTTGTTCCTAGGAACTTCTTTTCCCATTTTAAATTGAATGAACTCATTTAACATGGTTATTAATTACATTATTATTGAATTCCTTGGGTATTTTACCTTAAATTAAAATCCAACACCTTATAGAAATGCTCTATATTTTTACTCAGTTGGCACAACCTCAGATGTCAAGGATTCTTTAGTTATTTCCTTATATAATCTTTCTTTATTATCATCATCATGGATTCCTTGTTACAACTTAGATCGTTTATTATTATTATTATTATTATTATTATTATTATTATTATCAAGTCAGGATGTAATTTAAAGTCATAAACCATATAAATTATCATAAAATTCAATGTAATTACTTAATAAAATGGTTAAATGTTCATAAAATGACTGATAATGAAGCCAGTACTTTGGTATTTACATTAATAAATTTATTTTCTTTTCAATATGAATTCTTGTACAATATTTCATTTTATATTAAATAAACTAGATGTAATATTCAAAATTGGTGGTGTCCTACTGAGATTTATCTCACACACTACACAAGCCTTCATTTGTACATAGGATTATTACATGTATACGAGTGTTTCAAAAGAGAAGCATCCTGTACAGGACACTTGATTGCTTGCTAGCGTTAGGATGGAGCTGCGTAACAGATAACGGAGCTAGAAAATGGGATGCATGGAATTTTTTTATTTTTTTATTTCATTTTCAATATATTTTTAACCATTATACCTTTTATCCATTTTTTATTTTTTTAGTGACATGAAATGTATCATCAACTTTTTTATAACATTTTATGGTCCTCCAGTTAGTTATTATCTTGTATACTTATGATGTTCCATCTATTAATTTTATTTTTCATATCATATTAACATGAAATATTATTTATCTATAATGCTAAACTCTGTTAATGAATGTATAGACTCCCCATAGAAAAACCGTAGGCCATAATAGCTAGTTGGTAGGCTCTTGCATTCAGTTAGATGCGCTTGAGTCCTTGCGGCCAATCCGAAATGAGGTAACATTGAGTGGAACCTCGGTTTGGGACATCATAAATAATTAGTAATTTATGATATATTTATATATATATTTATAAACTAAATAAAAATTACTGATTTATTCTTTAGTATGTAATCAATCAATTTTTATTATAGCCTTTTTATTCTTTAAAAATATGATTTTCGGAAAAATGATTTTTATTCGTTTTTGTGAATTAAATTTTATAATTAATTTTTGGAATCATCTGAAAATTAATATTAAAAAATTAAAATCATTTTATATATTTTATTATCCAATTTTAATTTGGGTGATGTTTTGGTATTTTTTTTCAAAATATCGATTTTTAGTGAATAGTGAAGAATACAATTTTTTGTAAAAACATTATTTCATTTAAAAAAATTATAAAATTTAAGTAGAAATGTGTTCTGAATATGATTTAACATAATATATGTATTATTTAGTCATATTTTATTCACTTAATTTATTTTTGATTTACTTATATTGTATTTTAGTAAAAGTTTATTTTTTGTATTAAAAACTATATTTTTTTGAAAGCTTTTTTGAATGAATAGTGTTCAACTATTTTAATTTAGTTAGAAAATAAATAATGAGTAATGAATTAAATTAAATATATAAACTATGAATCCATAGATATTAATTTAAATTCATCAGTTAATAATTATTATTTATAGAGTAATTATAAAATCATCTAACACATGAAGAATATAATTCTTGAAAACTAATTTTTTTGTCTCATCAGCATATTTAATTTTATATTTAAATTATCCAATTAAGTGAATTTAATTTTGTCAAAATGGATGGAATATTTTTATTCAGAATAATTTATATTTTCTAATACGGTTAAATAATATTTTTACCATGAGGAATGATGAAATCAGAAAAAATAAATTAATATGTTTAAAGTGGAAATAAGTATACATGGGATTAAAATAAAAATAAAATTTCGAAATTGACATAAAAAATTTCTAAAAAAAAATTTATGTACATATTTATACCATAAAATTTAAAAGTAATTATAATAACCCATTTTGGACTCATTTTAAATTTTCAAATCATGGGTACACCGTTTTCTTTTAAGAAATTACAAATGTGTAACTCAACTCAATTATAAAAGGAAACCCCTTCTCCCCTCTTAGTCACACCATAAAACACATTTAGTTTGGAAAATACCAACCCAAATCACATTCCATATTCTATAAAATCATCCTTATTTACCTTTTTTTCTTAATTCCATTATAGGATTACATTTGGTATTGTCCTAAATATGTAGTCTGAGTAGTGGAAAAAATTTTAACTATGAATTTATGTTTTATTTCTTTTACCACATCTTCAAATATTAATCAATTATTCTCAAAAAATAAAAAACTATAACCAATTTGAATTGAATAAATTTTGTTAATTTCATATACTAAATCAATATTATCTTCCATTAAACGATATACAAAAAAGTCGTTCGTGTCTATGGAGGACAACCAATTCGCGAACTGATGTAATTCATTTCCATCATATGAAAATCCAGTCCCAGATGCCACTTAATGGGTGCCCCAAGCCCGATGGCCCACATGGCCTCAAACCCATCTTCCTGAACTACAGAGGCTAATGACTAGTAGTGGGGGCCATGGGTGTGTATGTGGGAATAATACTACCAAATTAGAAGAGTATCTAACAACAAAAGGGATATATTGGAGTAGTAAATAATGAAATTAATATAAATAAATATCAGAAGAAAACTGATGCAATACATAATCAGAAAAACAATAATTGTATCAACTGGGGAAATGATGATGTAATGTCATGTCACTATAAATCTAGAAAGTATGGATTCAAGTCAATATGCATAACATGTTCCACAAGGTAAAAGAAAAAAAATTATATCCCAAGAATCTGGAGATGTTACTCGATCATCTTCTATCTAACTTCATTCTGTTAGCACACAATCATGTATTGGAAGCTCCATATTCCCTTCTTCAATACCTATATCCTTGTAATCTGTTCCCCATACCAAAAGACACCTGTAGAGGGTGTGAGATAAATCATAGCGGGCCTCCACCAACAGTGTCTATAATATTCGGCCCATGTAATGGAATATAGTAGTTTGCATGCATGCATATATAAAGTAAATGAAGTAGTATAATATAACTAAATAACCAAATGCATGCTTCAGCACTTTTCTAGTTTCTGAACATGTAACAATTTCATTACATAATAAATTACCATTTACTGTTAATAATTCATGTGAGGAATAGCCAACATTGACATCACCTTATGATAGTATAAGTAGTGAAGGTCCCAAAATGTAATTCAGAAAGTAGACAAAGATATATAGTGAGGGAGTTCCAAGGTAAAATCCAAGGTAAATTAAACTCATAGAGTATTAACACAGTATTATCTGAGTCTAGCTAAGGGATAAGAGTGTAACCCAAGAATAAAAATCAAAGTAATTCCACAATAAAAGGTGCCTTTCGAGTCCCAGGTGATCGACCAAGGTAAAATGAGGTTATGAAAATACAGGGTTCTATGGGATTTCTGTATGGAACCTATTAGTCAATGTTGGATCAAAATAGTCTATTAGAGGTATCCTATAATAAGGAAAGAGACCCAATGCTAGTATATCTGGAATCCAAGGAATAGACAAGAACTGGAGTTTAGGTGGGTACCAACCTAAGTAAACCATTTGATTAAATAAGAAAGGGGTTCCTGAGACCCAAGTTATTATCCTCTCAGATTCCAAGGTGAGATCATGTCTACCCATTTTATATGATATTGTAATAATGTTTAATTTATTTGTTTCATGTATTTACTTCCATTAGTGTGGATATATCAAGTTGTGTTGAATCCATTTATTTATTTTTTCAATCCTTGTCTTGCATTAGTGTGGATAGGCCATGTAGTGTTGCAACCATTTAATCAAGTCTTAGTTAGCGATTAAGGAATAACAAATTATTAAGTTTCACTCTGCTAGCATCCAACAACATGGAAAGGGGTGCAACAGGCATGTGACATTTATTCAATCTCTTTTATCAAGGACATGTTATGTACTTAGTATACTTTCCATTTCACATGTCAAATTTAATAATCATTTGAAAGAGCATAACTTATGTGAGTAATGTAGTGAGCATTCCTGGTAAATTTCATAATGCAATTCTCAGTAATAACAAGCCATTTATAATAATAAGACTCCCTCTTAGAAAGGTCAGGTAAAGGGACACTAGGATAGTGGCTTAAGTATGTAAAAACACTAAAAAACCTATTATGGCATAACCTTTTATATAAGGCGGTTTGAGTTATGGGTGAAACCACCAAGAAATAATCATATATTTGGAAAGATCACAACCATACAATTCTAACAAGTAGAATAATGGAATGTTAATTTATGAAATTGTTTCTAAAGAAACCAGTGGTCCCCACATGAACATTCCAAAATACAATGACCTTTAGGGATGAGTTATAGAACTCCCGTCATAGGGTTGCTCGATACTTATCCTCTGGTATCAGCTGTTAATTTTCCTCAGATCAGAGTAGATCTAAAAAAAGGTAAAAAAAATCTCACATGGAGATATCTAGTTCAATAGTGAAAGTGAATAATCACGACTAATGAGGACATAAGTATTTACCATTGTGCACCAAACGTGATGAATGTAATCTCGATCGGATTCCGGATGATGGAGATCTCTTGATCCCAAAATTTGGCCTTCAAAAATATCCAAATTTTTCAAAAAGAATGAAAATCACATTGGTTCACATATTCGGAAGAAGGAGGATAAATAATTGATCATTAAGGGAATTTTGGACATTTTTGACAGGTTTTTAGCTAGCACACGATTTGTCCGCGTAGTTTTTCAAACCTTGCGTAAACTGTGTCAGACAGTTCTACCCAAAAAGTCTTCCTCCACCCAATTTGATCAAAATGTGCACCTCCCATACATGTTTACTTGAGGAAAATGGCATTCAAATGGTTTGGCTGCATTTATGTGCGCCAACCGTGTCAGGTGCCCTTGTACAAAAAAACACCTTCCACACGGTTTTCCAAACAAGGCGTAATGTCAATTTCATAAAAAATGATGGGTTCTGGGATTTGAACAAGCCCACAACACCCCTAGAACCTTAAATAACTCATTAAGAATCCATATTAGGTTCAATGTATAGAATCAGAATAAATTTTTAAAGTATCCATTTCATAGGGAAATACTGGGTTCTTACAGTCTTCTCCCCCCCTTAAATGAACACCCCCCGAGTTCTCCTACAAAGGGTATGACACACTATCTGAGAATAATAATGGAAATTGCGGACATATGTCGGCTTCCCTATCCCATTTATCTACATTTACTCATCCATGTTTCCATATGACTATATGAGAGTGATAGACTTTCCTTGGTGAGCCTTCATGGTTCGCTAAACGATGCGTACTTGATACTCCTCCAAGGTAGTATCATCTTATAACTCAATTTACTTGATATCAAAGGTATGATACAGGTCCACATGATATTGGAGAAGCTGCGAGACATAAATGACATCGTTCATGGAATGATACCACTAAGGTAGTATCAATAGAAAAACTACTGGCCCAAATCTCTATAGAATATCCAATGTCCCGACATAATGAGGTGACAAATTTCCCTACAACTATAACCATCTATGCCCTAGACTGGGTGATACCCGAATAAAAACACGATAGCCAACCTTGAACTCAAGTGGTCGTCAACAGTGATCGACATAATATTTTTGTCTACACTAAGTAGTATTCATAAGCATCCAGATCAGCCGGACTGGTTCTGTATTCTCTTGAACGTGACATGGACCTAGTAGGGATGTCTCCGCTGCCTCTAACTAGAACAAGGGTGAATGACATGGCCTACCATATAAGGCATCAAAAGGTTCCATCTGATTCATTTCTAGGATACCATTATTATACGATAACTCGATGAGGAGGATATTCTTCTCCCTATAACTACCAAAATCAAGGATGCATGCTTAGAGAATATCCTCCAAAACCTATATTGTTAAATAAGATTTTCTATCCGTTTGGGGGTGAAAAGCTATGCTTAGAAGAACCTGAGTTCCCATAGATTTCTAAAATCCCTTATAGAACAATGAAGTGGAATGAGCATCCCTTTTTGAAATGATAGTATGCAGAACACTATGAAGTTGTATGATCACAAGGACATACAGTCTTCCCAGATCATCAATTGTGAAAGTCTCCTAAATAGAAATAAAGTGGGTTGATTTTTTTTATTACTCAATGAAATACCATATAGAATCACTACCCTTGGAAAAAAACTAAATATGACCACGAATTACATAGAAATATATTCCCATCTTCATTCTATGACTAGAAACCCCACCGGTCTCCGGTGCTCCGCCTTCACCTGATGATAGGTGGAACACCTAGATATGAACCCTACAATTTAATGTTTCATCCCAAGAAACCAAAACTGGTGTCGCATATCTCAATACATCCTTGAGATACCTAAATGAAAAATCCACTGGGAAGAGTGGGACTATTTCATCAACTCCTATCTAACATTTATAGGATCCAATATACGTTCATGTAGACACATGAATTCATCTCTATCAGTAGACCAAGATGTTGGTTTATCTCCTGATATACTCTAATGGGGAACCCAGCCTTCTCGATCTGTAAACTCCATACTATTCACCCTCTCATAGAGGGAAAATGTACCTGTTAAGGATAAAGGTAAGACAGCTCATGACAATCCTAAAACATCAGATGAAGTTTCGAAAGGAGGTTCATTAACTTCCATTCATCTCTGGATTACTGTATGGCCTACATTTGATTTTTCTAACTAAGTGCATCTGCAACCACATTGCCTTTTCAAGGCATATATGCAAGATCAAAATCAATGGATTGTAGATATTAGACCCATATTTATTGATAGAGGATCATGTCAGTCCGAGAAAAGATATACTTGAGGCTATTATGATCTGTAGATACCACAAAGCACCCACCCAAGTGGTAATGTCTCCATTAATGCCAGGTATGAAGAAATGATGATAGCTCTAGGTCATCCGTAAGGTAATTTCTCTCATGAGGCCTCAACTACTGAGATCCATGCACAATGACTATTTCTTCCTACATCAACAATGTTCCTAAGCCAATGCCAGATGAATTGTAGAAGACAATATAACCTTTAGCTAGTTTTGGAAAAATCAGAATAGGTGCTGAGAGAAGCTTCCACTTAAGCTAATGAAAGGCTTCTTCACATGCTTCTGAGCACAGGATCGTAGCACCATTATTTGTAAGCCCAGTAAGAAGTTAATCAAGACATGATATGTACTTTAGGAAATGATTTTAATATCCAGTGAGTCCTAAGAGTCTCTTGATATAAAATATGTTCATAGGATACTCTCAAGAGACTAAAACACAAACCTCATTAGGGTCAAAAAATACTCCTAATTCTTAAATAATATGGACCATGAAGTGAACCTTGTTGATCCAAAAGATTCATTTAGAAATATTCGCATAATGATTATGCTCTCTCAGTGTACTCAGAACGATCTTAAGATGATTGGAATGATCATTAAACGTGCATGAATACACCAAGATTTCGTCCACAAAGACCATGAAAAAAGTCAATGTTGGGATGGAAAACCATATTCATCAAAGCCATGAAAACAAAAGGCTTGTCAATAAGACTAAACAGAATAATAATATACTCATACATACCATACCTGCAATGCAAAGCTGTACGAGGATTGTCTAAGGGTATGACTCACACATGATGATAACCCATTCTCTAGTCAATCTTAGAGAACACATTTTCTCCTTAGATCCAGTCAAATATATCATCTATTCAGGGAAGTGGGTAATGTTTCATGACCATAAGCTAGTTTTACCTTCTATAATCCACTGATAAATGTTGAGTTCCATCAACCTTATTAGCAAAAAGCACATGTGAACCCCAGGAGGATTTACTTGGATGTATAATGGCTTTGGACTCTAGGTCCTCTATCTACTACTTGAGCACCTGAAGCTCAGTAGGTTTAATTCTTTATTGAGGAAGGGACACTGGTGTTGCTCCTGGAACAAGATCAATTGTAAACTCTACCGCTCTCTTAGGAGGTATGCTAGAAAATTCATCAGGAGAGACTTTCCTAAAATGATAAAATACTAGATGGAAATTAGTTTGATGAAAACCATGATCCTCCATGAAAAGATTTGTGATATGGGCAGTCAGTCCACCTAACCCATGATTCTTCGGTCTAGCACTCCCAGCATTGACATCCCACATTCTTTTTAAAATAAAACTATTGCCTTCTGATGGTGTAAAAGAAACCCTTTGGTGATTAAACCCTACAAAGGTGTGATAGTTGACTTACCATCCATCATGAGAATGACATGGAAACCCTTGATTATGTGAACAAAAATATTCCACAAGAAAGTGTAACTTCCTACATTAAGGTTATATTCCCTGCTCTACAATTTTCCCTCCTTATATATTCCCAACGATGTATCGAGGGTCATTACACTATTGTGATATTGTATCTCTAGTCGAAGACATTCCACGTTATATAAAAAAATTAATGTGTTACAAGAACCTGTATCAAAAAAGGCATAGACAATTGTAGATGTTACTTGAATAGTAAATCATACTTTAGATAGTCCCAGAGCCTGATCCTGGGGTATCGGCTATAAAGAATGCAACTAACCTGATCTTCGACCATATGCAACAGATGGAGTGCCACGATGATGACTACTCTACATGCACTATTGGTGATTACGGATCAGACTACCCCAGCTATGACTTCCTCCTCAGCTCAACCAACTTGTTATACTCCAACTCCCCACTTGACGTGGTGCAAAATGACTATCTCCTGAAGGTGGAGATAATGTTGATCCAATTCCACTCGAAGATGGTGGAAAAGACATACAATATTGGTGAAGATGACCCATACAACCACAAGCCCCAAACTTCATAGGTTCTCTATCACACTGGGGATTATTATTCCCTAGTTTTCCACATTGATTAAACACTGTAGAGCCGTCAAACGGGATACTCTGGCCACCTCTTCTAGGACAATAAAACTCAAAGGGAACGTTTCCTACCACTAGAAGAACTTCTACCTTGATGAAAAAATGATCCTTTAAACTTGGTAGTCACTCTGTCACTAAAGTTATGATAAGTAATATGGGCCCGATCAAATATTGTAGAGAATGCAGGAAGGAAAAAGACATTCACCTGAGTTCGAATGGCCCACTGGAGCCCATCCTCAAAACGTGTAGCTCATGAACGCTCATCACAAGCTAGAAGCAGTGAAAGGTGTTTTAAATTAGTGAAATGTAAAGAATATTCCATAACTGATAAATAACCATGCTCAAGATGCATTAAATATCATGCTCAGTCATATCATAATGACTGAGGAATGAACAGATCATAGAAAGAATTTTAGAAGTCAACCCATAACATACCACGATGACGACCAGCTTGGGTAATGACATTACACCAATGCTTGGATGAATCCTGAAGCATGTATGAAGTAACATTGACTCTCCAATCTAGAGGTATTTCCATATGTCCAAATATAGACATCGTTTCCCCTTTCCAATACTCAAACTACTGAGATTTTCCATCCCATAAAAAAGTAGGATGATGTTGCTGCTAGAAATCGTGGGGTTAGATCAACATTTGTATGTGCAACCCATGGATCACCAATCATGGACTGTACCATATGTATAAAACTATCATGGACCAGGGAATGAGTTATAAGATTATGTACAGTAGGAGGTGCTTTATATTTCACTCATGGAAGAAGCACTGGCGGCTCAAGGCCCGCCATGTCTGGCGCATGGTCATCACCACCTTCCTGGAGAACGAGACAAGGATGTCATAGAGGCATTAGTCTACAAATAACCAGAACACAACTTATAACATTCTTAGAGGAAAGGTGATAGAATCACTAGCAGAAAAAGATCGTATGAAAACTCACTACCCAATTCATACAACTCAAACAACCCGCTTAGATGACCATGTATCATTAATTGCTGAAGTAATAGTTTTATGTCATTTGGCAATTAATTCTTTGGTTCACACCATTACATTTCATAAACATGACATGGAGGAATAAGGATTTTTATCCAATTAATTATTGATTTCAGGATTCAATTTATAATGGATATTCAATTATGATGAATAAGTTCCCATACACATATCAATATAAATGACACCCATTTACATATAGAAAAATGTATTGGCTGAGTAAATTACATATTCCTACCCATGAGGTCCCATAAACCTCATGAATTTTTATAGGAAAACAATTAATAGAATCCAATTTTATATATTTACATGAAACTATCACACCATTAATCAATATCATAGGAATATCAAGTAAAGAAAAGTAGTGAAATTCACCTATATGGAATGGAAATATGAAGGATATGTGAATTGTAGGTGCCTATAATGATGCATTTTAAAATACTCATTTCCATCATATCTTCAGTTCAAGGATGAAATAAATTCCCAACCTGTAAAAATCAACAACACCATAAAAAATGTGAGCCACCCAACGGTGAAATAATATCAACAATAATAGGAAAAATCAGAACAATAATTTCATTTTGGGTAACATGGATTTTACCTCGAACATGGGTTCGTGACACCCAAGCATGGCTTATAACCAAGTCGCAAGAATTCATATTCTCCAATATATTGTCTCTAAATAATATATAAATAAAATAAACAACCACTGATACCACTTTGTGATTACCCAGACCCGGATGCCACTTAAAGTGTGCCCCGAGCCCTGTTGGCCACATGGCCTCATGCGCATCTTCCCAAATGCTAGAGGTTTCCAGCTAGTAGTGGGGGCCTGGGGTGTGTCTATGGGAAGAATATGTACTTATTATCAAATTGTAGCACAACATAAGTAATAAAATGGAATAGTAAACAATTAAATCAACATAAATAAATAGTGGAAGAAATATAATGTAATAGATAAGCAAGATAAAAAATAATTGTATCGTCTAGAGTAGTGATGATGTAATGTCATATAAATAGAAAATAGGAAATCACGGATACGAGATAATAGGCATAAAATGTTCCACAAGGTAAAAGAAAACAAAGTCTATCACAAGCATCCTGAGATCTTACTCTCTCATCTTCTATGAAGCTCCATCCTATCAGCACACAATCAATTATAGAAAGTTTCATAATTCCCTTTATCAATACATCTAACAATGTAATCTACTCTAGGTACAAAACAAAACCTAGAGAGGGTGTGAGATAAATCTCAGTGGGCCACCACCAATGGTGTCTATAACATCCATCCCCTTTAATTGTGTATATCACTGTTCATGCATGCATATATTAAGTAAAGCAATAATTACAATATAATTATTAACCATGTAACTACTTCTGTCATGAACCTCCCCCGAGGCCTATGCTGTGACTACCGCAACCCCACCTTCCATAGTCCAGATGATGAAAACTAGCACCAAAAGGTGTATTCCATAATACGGGAAGGCGTTGAATTTAAACTGTACAAACACATGGATCGAGAACACAACAAGAAGAAACTGTGAAGTAAACTGCTATAGTAAAATTGTATTAAAAGTAAATGGGCCATAATAAAATACCAATTGGAAAAGTAAAAAATACAATTGAAAAGTACAAAACAAGTGAAAGGGGAAAAGAATCTCCTGGATCACCCACCGAAGATCCTACCTAAAGGGTATGTATAGATTTCCCCCACAATACTCTATGACTTCCCATATCCTCCACCTCACGTCATGCTGAATGTCCACCTACGAGCACCATCCAGTCCTGGCTCCCTCATCCCTGATCAGTGTTGTGTGTTGTCAACACCAGACATAACAAGGTGTGGGCGAAACCCCTATAGGTTTAGTATAAGGATACTCAGTAGGGACCTCGAGAACCCGAAGGACTCCTATAATTTCAAAAAGAAAACCCATATGGTAACACCATGAAGGTAAAGTACCACACAGGTAAAGTATCACTTATCATAACCTCAATAACAAGCACAATGTAAAGATAGCTCATGCTAGGATTTATTCTTGGGGTACTAACACATAACATCCCCAGTCATAACATCGAACGCCTCGACTGCAGGAGAACTCATCCTCTATCGAGCATAGAGGGTCAACCACTTCATAGAGAGGACCTTCCCACTAACCTTGAACTACTGATGTACTACTCCCCATCACATACTATGGGTCTTCCGGGTCACACAGAGCTGTCCCCCCCTCCCAACACAGTATGCTAAGGTACTGCTCCCCATCGCATACCCCGACTACTACGCAACCGTGTTCCGCCAGGTCACACAGAACCACCCAACCCTATATTGGTCTGCTAAGGTACTCTTCCCCATCGTTTACCATGACTATAGAGTCACTCCAAGTCAAAAAGTCAGCAGTCATCTGGTCTCAGCTAGTCATAGGGTTTGGTACGTAATGGACTTGAGAGAACTACTCACCAAGCCATCAGTCATATCTCAACCAGTAAAAAGTCTCACAAAGATGTAACCTGATGATCCTTTATGTCATAATGGTCCCAACAAAACTGGTGGCGCGTCAGTCGGGCGCTCATTCTATGAGTTATTGGCATTTCAGTGCTGAGGGCATGGTTGGATTATGGTGTGATCCAACCTGACCGGCCTGCATGTTTCTATGAAACTCTAATGGTGTAGGGAAAAAGGATCATATTTTTCCAAGGGTCCAAATGTCAAAGATGGTTCATCAAACAGGGGTCTGGACTTCATGATAATCCCCTATGAATGTTTCTTGTCCCGGTGGGGCCCAGGTCCTATTTTACCCGGTGGGACCGACCCGGACGGACCGAGTTTGGGCATGGAAGAGGTGAACTCATCCTACTAGGCCAATGTTCGATCCGGCCTACAAAAGAGGAGGCCCACAAGGGAATCCCGACCTGAATAGGGTGGTCCACAAAGGGGAGGCCCGACCCGCATTGGGCGGCGACCTCGTTCATGGGAGGCGGCCCGTTGGGGAGGAGGCCAGGTCCGAGGGTGGTGGCCCGCTATAGTGGAAGCCTTCTAGAGTGTCGACGCGGTCTGAGGGCGGCAGTCCGACATCGAGGGGGGTAGCCCGGTCCGTGGGCAGTGAACCGAGTCGAGGGCGGCACCTAGGCTGAGGGCAGTGGCCCGACATCGAGGGTGGTGGCCCGACCCAAGTGTGGTGGCCTGCTCTGATGGAGGGGTCCTGGCTCGAGGTTGGTGGCCCTTACTGAGGGCGGTGGCCCATTTTGATGGGGGTGTCCCACTCTGAGGGTGGCATCTGTCCTTGAGGGCAGAGGCCCGACTCGGGTAACGTGGCCTGGTTTGGACAGAAGCCGGGGGGTGTAACCCCCCAGTCTCCCAGATTCCCTAAGTCAAGAAGGCTACTTAGTTGGAAAGGCGGAAACGCCGCGTGGGCACTTCACGGTAAATACGGAACCCACCTAAGGCATGTTCAGCCTCCACTGTGGCTTCGACCAAAACATCCATTCACCGGTGGCACAATGGTCCCACTGTCTTCCTTCCCGCAGCCGGATGTCATGCCGGCCGCCTCCTCCATTCGTCGCGTCTAACGAGCTGTGACTCTCAACCCATTGCATGCTTCAATGTGCTCTAAGTCTTCCAAGGTGGAACAAGGATAACAAGATAGTGGAGGGTTTAGGGTGGGTTCATTTTTCCTACAACCTCTACGTTAGCTCAAAAAAATTAGGGGGTTAAGGGTTTAATAATAATTCAATTATACCACAATATTAAACCCACAAGATTCCCCACAATAACCTCCCTCAAAGATGAATGAATACAGGGTCATCCTATTAGTCGTTTGACCCATGTTCTTCGTATAATTTTGAAAATGGGGAAGAGGAAAACAGAAATGCACAAATGAAAATAACCCCCTACCATGAAAAACCATTGGAGAGTGTCCACGCTTCAAGGTGGTTCAACTTTCATATTCCCCTTAACTGGTTCCCAATGATGCCACTCGTACGTCGCCTACTGGTTTGTGGTTCGGTGTCCCCCATCACTTCTCGCTTGATTGACTCCATCTTCTAAGGGTCCGACGTCATGGTGCTCCTTCATCACTTTTTTCTTGATGACGCTGTGCCAGTACCTCCCCCCAAGCTCCATATATATAGGAAACTGGGAGGGAAAGTAACGACATTCGAATTTAATGGAGGCTCATTAATTAGGAAGAATCTTAATTTCCCCCAACATTATTGTTATTTAGTTTGGAGGGTCTATCAATTTATTGTCTTGACTCGTCATCAGTCACACCTTACCACTTTTACATTGGAGGAATATAATAAAAATAAAATTATAATTTTATTTTATTTATTCTATTAAAAAGTTCCAAAACTAACTTTTTTCTTCGGACCTACTGCGGTGGATGTAAAGCCTTCCTTAAGAAAATCTCAGCACCATAGATTCAACAGTGCTGTCAGATTTTTAATTTGAGAAAATGATCAAATGTTAGAAAACGTCGCTCACACGTTAGTGATCATACACGAAAAAAAGTTCATAAAATCACTAGTAGTCACCCTTGACCAGCGCCGGTCAAGGATAAGCTATGACAAAGTGAAACACGCCATAAAGACCTTAAAGATACTCTCAAATTTCCAACCCGACATACCCTTTAAATTTTATGGATTTTACAATAAAATAATTGTCAGTTAATTATTTTATTTATGGACAAAAACTAACATTCACTGGTGGCCTACACCGACCAATGTTAGTATCTACCTAAAGAGAGAATTCCCACATGAGTTCAGCGGTGGTCTTTGATTTTTAATCCAAGTTACCATTCATGAGTTATAATCATTTGAAAAATAAAATAATTTTATTTAATTATTTAGTTACAATTATACCTTTTTGGGTTTTTCTCAGAGTAGGCTCGCTCTGACTAAACTAAAGTCGTGCCTAGGGAAAACCTGCCATCTTGAGCGCAACTGTGCCCTAAATTTTTTGACTCGACCAACCGGTTAAGAGTTATTCATATTTTTTCATCAAAACATCTTTCGTGTGCAATTTAAAGTTTAACAAATCTTTGACGGATCATTCCGGGAATTCCGGGCCTCTGAGTCACGCGCCGTCAGATTTCACAGTCTCGCAATAATTCCGAATATCTAAATAAATTATAAGGTAATTTGGGGGTATTATATTCTCCCGACAATAGCGATATTTTCCCTCAAAAGCCAAAATATAGACTAAAGAAATAACTAGGGGGTACAGAGCCTGAATATGAGCCTCACGATCTCATTTTCTCTCTTGGAGGTTCGCATGCTGCCAGCGAATGAACATCCTAGGTATTGATCACCCATGAAGAACTCTCTCTTATCGATCCTCAATCTCTACTGGAACCTCTATAGACATCACCCCATCATCTAAGTCTATCTCGCCATTGTTGATGACATGAGATGGGTCTTTCACGTATCTCCTCAACTAGGATACATGAAAAACATCGTACACCCTATCCAACTACTGTGGAAGTTCCCAGTGGAATTCCACCTCACCTCTCCACTGAAGTATTATAAATGACCCGATAAACCTGGGTGATAACTTTCTTCCTCGACCAAATATCCATAGGAAGACATGGTATCCATCCTTGAACTCTAAGGATCTCTTTATCATTAACGCCAGTCAAGCCAGCACTGTGCAGTCTTCACTTGTTGAAATGTGAGGCCTAGTGATACAAACTCTACCACTACTTCCTTCATCCGTGGCCACAAGTACTAATTCTAGAGGTCCTGATACATCTTCATCACTCCAAGATGTACAGTTAAAGTGGATCTGTAGATATCCATAATCAACTCCTCCCAAAGCATCACTAGCACCATGGTGCTTCCCCTGAAAATGATGACATGATCCCCAACTTAAAAAATCAGTTCAGAGAATGTCCTGAGGATATCTGGTTATGTCGGGCCTCACAATAAACGTCTCAAGTTGTGCCTCCCAAATTCGACGAAGAAGTGGGGGAGTGACTGTCATAGACTGAAGGTAGCTACTCCATCTTTATCCATGAAGGATATCCACAGTGCGACTAGGTGCTCTGATTCCTCACACAAAAGTTGTAGCCCAGACCTCATATTGAGTGTGTATGCTACCATGTTCTCCCTTCCCAGGATTATAGACTATCTCAAGGTCATAGTCCTAGATGAAATATAGCTATTTTTTATGTCTCAGGTTCAGGTCCTTCTGTTAGAAGATATACCTGAGACTCTTTTGATAAGAGTAGGCTGCAAAACGTTCACCCATCAAGTAATTTCACCACATATTAAAGGCAAAGAATTTTGTTGATAACTCCAGGTCATGGGTAGCATAGTTCTACTCATGTTGTCTCAGCTGTCATGAACCATACGCGATCAATGCTCACTCCTGCATCAGGACACATCCATGTTCAGTCCCTCATGCATCACAATAGACTAAATACCCAACTCCCTCTTCTGGAAGCCTCAAGATGGGGGCACTCATCGTTCTCTTCCTTAGTTCCTAGAAACACTGTTGGCATGTCTCCATCCACTGGAATGGTTTCCACTTCTTTGTCAAAGCTGAGAAGGGTGATGCAAATCTCAAAATGTCTAGTTCAAAACTCTGGTAGTACGCAACCAAATTATAAGTCCCTCTCCCTTCGGGGAGGTAACCATGAAACATCCTTTGAATATATGTCCCCACACTCTGTCACAACTATTGGGAACTGAAAATCCAATAATCCTGCTACCACAATGGTAAGGATGGCCAACTTAAGAGTGGTCTTAATCAACCATCTATGAATGAGTATATCATGTGATTCCCGGGTTTTTCTTTTTTACAAGCAAGGAAAACCCCATTCCCATGTTTTAGGTAAATGAAAACCTTTTTTCCTAATACATTCAATCTAGGTATGAAGTTTGGATGCCAGGTCCATACCCATACTAACGTTGTAAGGCCTTTACACTACCACCAAGAGGATAAATCGAAATACTCTCCACAAGGGTCAGATCAAATCGTCAGAGTAAGTATGATTATTGAGTTTCCCTAAAATGTATCTCTAGACATGAGGGTCAAGTCAAAATTTTAACCAGAAACTCTCTGTCTTGGACAAGATTTGTGGAAGGAAGGAATTATTGGCACATGTGACTATTAATAATGCAGCTATTACTAGACACATATTGTACCTCTAATCATTTATGGAGTCCTTGGTTCACACTCCTTAACTGCATGCAGCTACTCCCTTCTCCTTTCCCCTAGCTCCTTGAGCCAGGTGAGGACCACATTGAGGTGGTGGTTTTAACATGTTGAAATGTATTCCACCTCATTATTCTATCCTAGTTAAACTTCCATGTCTGTTGCCCTATCGATTCATCGGTCCCTATCACTTATTCTTCCCAAAACATTTTACATGCACATGCCTCCGAGACTGGCGTTAGTTTCCTGCTTTCATACTTCTAACATTCACTAGATATATCCACTCTTCCAAAAAACATTCTACCACATAGGTTCTCTCTAGAACCCTAACATATATAGGAATGCACATAGGAATAGGTCTATCTTGTACATCCTTATACAACCCCTCGATCAAAAGTTCGTGCCTTGAATCACTGATTATATCGAATTCGTAATGTACTAGGAATGGTCGGTACGCCTTGATGAATACTCAGCTACCGACATGTCATCCTACCAAACCTGTTGAAGCTATAGGGAACTCTCATCCATTATATCTTGTTGGAAAGAGACCCCCGTCTCCAAGAATGGTTTTCAATATTGTATGAAGAAATTTCACCTCTTTACAAGATCATGGTAACCTAAACCCTATCATCATCTTACTGAGTGACATAGAAGGCTCACTACCAGGACCACTATCTGATAGAATGGTGCCCTGGCTAGATGGAATCTCAACCACCTCCTCAAGCCAGTCCTTAGCTACCTGTGAGTAGTTCTTGCCTCAGAAATAGAGGGGCATCTGATACTGAACCTCCTATAAGACACTATACCTACATGTGTCCTCTATCGGTAATGCCAATTGTAACTACTGACCAACGAGTACTGATATAGCTGACACATTACCTGAAGTTACAATCTCGGGAAGTGGTCCACGTACCAAAGCCTCATCACTCTATGAACCATCCTCATGGCCACACACTAGAAAAGAATAGAATCAATGATCACCATCTGCTCTACTGGTGTCTCAACTAAGTGGAAAACTATAGCCATAGCCTCCATCCATTCCTTAGCCACCTGCGGGTCCATCTCTCCTTGGAACCTCAGAGGTCCCTACTGCTAAAACTTGCGCAATGTGCTAAGTCAGCATGCTCCCTCTACTGATGGGATGGTGTATATGACTTCCCAACATGTAGTGGTGTTGCTGGTAAGCCACCTATAGGTGCTAACGCCTTAAGAGGGCCCTACAACGAGGCCTTATCACTCGGTGGGCTGTCATCGCATACTCTCTCAAGAAACCTGGTTGGCTGTCTTTGTGGTGGAATCCTAATAACGAACAGGTGCACCATAGTCATTATGTTATACTTGGTGAGATAACTCCAACAAAATAAAAAGAATCACTTTTCAAAAACACATGCAATCAGTATTTTAATGTGCTGAGTCAGAAATCAGAATTTAGGGTCTTGGTGTTGGGATACGTCGGCCGCCGCACCACTATTCGATTCCCTAAACTGAAAACCACACTCAAAATACTTAACAATTTTGACACATAGAAAATATAAACGTCAATTTTCCTCTATATAACCAAACTCCTCTTTTAGAACATCTTCACGACCCATCCGCCGGGTCCGAGGCCATGACTACCCAAAGCCCTCCTTCTATAGGCTAAGGGCTAGTGACTTCCACCGAAAGCTATATTCCCTAAAACAGGAAGAATTTTCCTTTCACCCTTACACACACATAGTCTGAGAACACAACAAAAAGAAAATGTAAAGTAAATAGTTGAAGAAAATGTGTATTAAATGTAATGGGGGAAGAATACAATCCCAACTAGACAAGTACAAGTACAACTGAAAAGTAAAAAATAGATGAATGTTGAAAAGCAGCTCCTAGTTCTTCCACTGCAGATCCTACCTGTAGGGTATGTAAAGATCACCTGCATAGTACTCCACATCTACCTGTCCTCTATGTGCCACTTCATGCTGAATGTCCACCTTTGAGCATCATCTAGGCCAAGCTCTCTCTGCCTCGATCAATGTTGTACGTCATCTTCAAAATACACAACATGGTCAGGGTGAATCCCGTGTAGGGGTGAGTATAAAAATACTCAGTAGGGACCCTGTGACCCCGAAGGTCTCCTAGAATTCCAAAAAAAAACTACAGGGTAACAAAATGAAGGTCAAGTACAACATAGCATAACCTCAATCCCAAAGAAAAAGTAAAGACGACTCACACAAGGATTTATTCTTGGGGTAGTAACAAGTAACATCCCATGTCACAATGTCAAATGCCTCAGCTGATTGTGAAATCCTCCTCTATCGAGTACAATGGGACTACCGCATCACATAGAGGAACTTCCAAAAACCATGAATTGCTGATGTACTGCTCCCCATGGCATACTATGGGTCTGCTGGGTCACACAGATCCATTCCCCCCAACGTGGTCTTCTAAGTTTCTCCTCCCCATCACGTACCTGAACTGCTCCCAAATGTGGCCCACCAGGTCACGCAAAACCACCCATCCCCATCGTGGTCTAGTAAGGTAATCCTCCCTATTGTGTATCCCAACCGTCGAGTTACTTCGAGTCGAAAAGTCAGTAGTCGTCTAGTCTCATCCGGTTGCAAGGTTCCATACATAGTGCGCTTGGGAGAATGACTCCCCAAGCCTTCAGTATTATCTCAACCTACACGAATTCTCACAAATAAGTAACCCTATGATCCACCATGTCATAAGGGTTCCAATGAAATAGATGATTCATCAATTGAATTAATATGCTCAAAGTGAAAATGAGTTTACATGGGATTAAAATAAAAAAAAAATTTCGAAATTGACTTAAAAAATTTCTAAAAACAAATTTATGTACATATTTATACCATAAAATTAAAAATTAATTATAATAACCCATTTTTGACTCATTTTAAAATTTCAAATCATGGGTACACCGTTTTATTTTATGAAATTACAAATGTGTAACTCAACTCACTTATAAAAGGAAACCCCTTATCCCCTCTTAGTCACACCATAAAACACATTTAGTTCAGAACATACCTACCAAAATCACATTCCATATTCTATAAAATCATCCTTATTTACTTTTGGGAAAAAATCCCTCAAGTTATCATTGAAGCCTTTTTGAGGTGATTGTGTTTGTTGACAAAGTGGACATCTGAGTAGTGATTGTTGACAAAGCAAAACAATGACATACAAATTTGTTGAAAAAGAGGATTTCATGGTGGAATGTCGAGTTCAAGAGATGAGGTCAATGATTCATGTTTGATTCAAGGACGTCGATACAAGGAATGTATGATCTGGAGGCGGTTCAAAAGAACAGATACAAGGTGGCGCCGTTTTCCAGTGTTGGCCAAATTTTAGGGCCTGAAAATCGGCAAATGAAGAAAATTGTTTTTGGAAAAAGGACTTGCGTGCCGAGGACTTGTATTATAGGAAACTTGAGAGCCATATGTTTTTCAAGATTATAAGATCAAAATATGGTAAAGTAAAGAGGTTCGTGCAAGTTTGGGAGTTGGTCGCGCATGTGTCTAAAATGACAGGGTACTTGCGCGCCGAAACTGGGTCGCGCAGGTGACTTATGCGCCGTCGCGCAGGGTGGTCAGATTGCCTATAAATACTGGACCACCCCTCCTCATTTTTAACAAAGTTCAACTCTTTGAGAAATCAGAGCTCCCGTAGCGCAGGTGTGGTGGTCGCGCAAGTGGTGAGTGTGGGTCGCGCAGGTGAAATTGTGCGCCAGTAGTTGAAGTTGTGCGCCGGTGTTAGAAGTTGTGTGCCGGTTGGCTATTGCATGCCAATATTGGTTTGGGTGTAAAAGGAAGAGAGTCGCGCAAGTTTGGAGTTGAGGAATCTTGAGTCGCGCAAGTGTCTGAGGAGGAATTGCGCGCCCATCGTGACTTGCGTGCCGATACTTGCGCGTCGAGATTTACTTGCACGCCAAGTAAGGTTTTGTTCCAGCGGTGCTTCTCGGACTGCGTGGAAGATGGTACGTTGCCCGATACCTTCACTACAAAGAGATATTCATCTACGGATGAAAGTTTAACTTCAATAGAGCATCTACATACAAGAAAAGATGCATTCTTTCATGCAAATTAAGAGACCTACAGGTCTATATACTGTGAGTGGATTCCTTCCAAGAGCAGTGAGCTTAGGAAGAGGAAGAAGGTGATCCTCCCCACCGGCAGTGAGCCAGGGAGAGAGAAACAGGGAGTGACCCTTGGGAAAGCAGTGAGCTGACCCTAAACATTGTAAGGCCAGTGAGCCTGGGCATAGAAGTGATCTAGCCTGAACATTGTAATCCACATCTAGTGAAGTTTAGTGGAATTGGTATGACCAAAAACTGGTCGGCGTATGCTCCTTGGACGTAGCCCTTTGCGGTGAACCAAGTAAAATTTCTGTGTCCTGTGCATGCTTTACTTTCTGTTTACTTTGTGCAACAGGAAAGAGAGAGAAGAGTGTTTTTCTTAACAGCAAAACAAGATCAGAACGGGCATTAATTTTAAATTAGTCATACCCTGATTCACCCCCCCTCTCAGGGTATTCAGCCATGTGGACCTAACAAGTGTTATCAGAGGGAAAGGTTGAAAGTTGTTCTTATCTCAATGGAGGTAACCAATCATAAAGGGATTCCAATCTTCGACGGATATAATTTTCAGATATGGAAGAATCGGATGCAACACTATTTCCGATCCTTGGGAATGGATGTGTTTTCAGCAGCTATGCATGGTATCATAGCTGATATTAATAGTGGTGCTTTATCAGAAGCTGAGCATAGAGAGTTGGATGCTGATTCCAAAGCAATAAATTCCATAGGGGGATCCCTTTCCAATCCCATCTACATGAAGGTGATGTCATGCAAAACATCACATGCCATGTGGGAAACACTTTTGAATATATATGAAGGGGACACAAAAGTCAGAGAGGCAAAGATGCAGGTGTTGTGGAACAAATATGAAGATCTAAAAATGAACCTGAATGAGTCTGTTGATGCATTCTTTGACAGGGTAAAAACTTTTGTGGAAGATATGCGAGGTCTTGGAGAATTCATTGAAGACAAAAAAATTGTAAAGCGCATCTTGAGGAAACTTCCACCTCGGTTCAATCCGAAAGTTTCAGTACTAGAAGATAAATATCCAAAAGAGCTGACATTGGACAATTTGCACAGTACCTTGGTTGCATATGAAATGAGGAACGATGATAATGAGGCTGTGGAAAAGGGGAAGTCCAAATAGGTGGCATTTAAGGCCATGAAGAAGCTCACCATTGAAGATTCTAATGAAGAAGAAGAGACAGATGAGTTGATGTCATTCCTTTCATCAAATCAACAAAGAGGAAGAGGAAAGTTTAAAGTTAAACTTCCACTAGCATGCTTTAGATGTGGAAAGGTTGGTCATCTTGCGGCAAGATGCCCCAAGAAGTTTCAATATGATGATGATGATGATGACGTTGAAGTTCCCAAAAAGAAGACTTCAGCTTTTGTGAAAGGGAAGAAGCAATTCAAGAGAATTTCTTCAAGAAAAAGAATCTTCATTCACAAGAATTTGAAAGTTCAGATGAGTCTTAGGATGAAGAAGTTGAGGAAATAGAAAATTGAAGAGATCGTGGGGTAAATGCCTTGGTGGAAATTGTTGGTAGTTCTCAAAAGGGAGAAGAATATGATGCTACTGAAGAAGAAGAAATTGAAGGGAGAATTGATATGGATGCTGAATTGGAAGCAGCCCTAGAGGAGATAGATGTTTGGAGAGCCAAAATGAAGAAATCCAATAAAGTGGTTCGTGATGCCAAACTCTATATGCTGCAACAAGATGAAGAAAATTCTGAGCTATTAAAAGAAATTGAAAGACTAAAATCCTCAACACCAGAGAGCTCAGAAAATATTGTTGAGTATAAGCTTAAAATTGAGGAACAAAAGAAGGAAATTGATTGTTTGACTAACACAGGAAAGGAGCAGGTTAGACGTATCAAAAAGATTGAGAAGAAGTGGTCAGTCTGTGACAAAAAATTAAGGATCAAGAAAAACTCTTGACCCCCAATGTGATATCAGAAAAGAAGGCCATTCAGAAGATATAAAAGGTGAAAGCAGATCCTAGTAGTTCAGCTGGAAAGAAGCTACAATTGAGCTCAAAAGTCAAGGCTGATTCATGGATTAATCAGAAACAAAAATATGTGGCAGTTGAAGTTAGACCGCAAGCACCTATCCCGAGATTGGATGTGGATTTGGGAACAAAGCAGAATCAGAATATTCAGAGATCCCAAGGGGAAACTCGTAGTGTTGAAGTAACACGAAGGAATGCACCTTATATCAGGTGTTATTGTTGTGGAAAGATGGGACATTCAAAGTATATATGTTCCATAGCCAAAAGATATCGAAGGGAATAAGAACAGAGATGGCAGCCAAACAGAGAACGGATTTCCAGAACATATTTTGAAGGACACTATTTTTGGAGCGGAGGATTTGGGCATATGGCTAGGTACTGTACTTCGACCATTCTGAGAAATGTGTCAAAGCAGAATCAAAACGTTTGCAAGCAGCAGGTCAATAAACCGATAGGTGAGTTAAAATTGCAGAATAGATTTGAAGCCTTGCAAGATGAGGTTGGCCCATCATACTCTGAGAAAGAACAGAAGTCTCAATTCGTGCCGAGTGTGAAAGAAAAAGTATGGACCAAGAAGAAGAAAAATGTGAAGGCCGTTGTGGCAGAGATTTCCCTTAAAGCATCTGATCGATCTGGTGTTTGGATCCTTGATAGTGGTTGCACATCCCACATGATGGGTAATAAGGATCTTGTTACAGGCATCAAATATGACAATGAAGGAGTTGTCAAATTTGGAAATAATGTAGGCCTGAAGATTGTTGGCTCAGGGAAAGCCAAGTTTGGGGGCAAAGAGATGAGACATGCTGATTTCTTGGTAGTAGAGGGTCTCAGTCATAACCTACTTAGTGTTAGTCAACTATGTGACTCTGGGAACTCTATCCAATTTACCAAGAAGATGTGTGTTGTGAAAGGAAAAGGTGGAGCAGTTGTTCTGCAGGGAAAAAGGTCAAAGGGAAATCTCTACCTTGTAGGTGGGGAAGAAGATTCATGCCTTTTATCCAGAGAAGAAGAAAATCAGATGTGGCATAAGCGACTTGGTCATCTATGTCAACCATCTATGGAAGATCTGGTAAAGTGTGATGCTGCTAGAGACCTTCCCAAACTATCACATGATCGCACTCATACGTGTGATTCTTATCAACAAGGGAAAATCATTAGAAAGACATACAGGCCAAAGGAATAGAAATCAACTAGAGTGCTCGATTTGGTTCATGCTAATGTATGTGGACCTATTTGACCACGAGCTATAAATGGGAAAAGGTACTATGATCTTTTCATTAATGATTATAGCAGAATGGTTTGGGTATTCATCATTACCCATAAAACAGAGGTGTTCAATTGTATAAAGCAGTATAGGAGGGAATCAGCAAGGATGCTTGGGAAGAAAATTTTGAAGTTCCGTACAGATTACGGTACAGAATTCACAAACAGTCAAGTGGAAGTGTATCTCGAGAAACACGAGATAAGGAATCAAGTTTCATCAGTAAGAACTCCCCAACAGAATGGAGTGGTTTAAAGGAGAAATCGGATCATCAACAAAATGGAAATAACGATGCTTATTGATAAATACCAGCCAGAGAAATTTTGGAAGGATGCAGTTTTGACATCGGTCTATGTTTCAAACAGGTCTCTGTTGTGTCCGAAGCATGGGAAGACTCCGCATGAACTGTGGTACGGAAAGAAGCCAACGCTGAAATACTTTCTAATCTTTGGAAGTAAGTGTTTCATTCTCAACAAAGAAAATCACAGGAAGTTTGAGGCATGAGGAGATGAGGGAATATTCCTTGGCTACTCAGGGAAAAACAAAGCATATAAATGTTTCAACAAAAGGCTGGGAAAAATTGTTGAGAGCAATGATGTCACTATAGTTGAAAATGAACAGAATAGTCAACGACCTAGTGAACAGTCCCTGGATGAAAGTGATGATGATGTAAGCAACACAGGGGGAGTAGAAGTGGTAGAGGATGACTCAGAAGAAGATACTGATGATAACTAAGAAAGTGTCAAGTCTGTATCTGCAAGGAAGCCAAAGAGTCGAGCTGAAATTGATAGGAAAAATATCATTGGTGATCAGACAGCTCCTGTTCAGACTCGAAGAATGAAATCATTACAGCAAACATCATTTTTATCTCAGGTGGAGCCGAAATGTTTTTCCGATGCAGCTGAAGATGAAAACTGGGTTCAAGCCATGAATGAAGAGCTTGATCAGATTGAGAAGAACCAGACGTGGGAGATTGTTTCGAGACCAGCACACAAGATTTTCATTGGGACAAAATGGGTTTATCGCAATAAGATGAATGAATATGGAGTTGTGATTTGAAACAAATCACGACTAGTGTGCAAGGGATACTCCCAGATCGAGGGAATAGATGATGATGAGACATTTTCACCAGTTTCAAGGCTGGAGACAATCAGATTATTTTTGGCCATAGCAGTGCAAAGAAATTTTTAAGTGTTCCAGATGGATTTCAAATCTGCATTCTTGAATGGGGATCTGGAAGAAGAGGTGTACATTGAGCAGCCAGATGGCTTTCTCATTCACGAGGATGAGAATAAAGTTTGTAGGATGAATAAGGATTTATATGGGAAGAAACAAGCACCGAGAGTATGGTACTCAATGCTCGATCAGTACTTGAAGAAGCTTGGTTTTCAGCGAGGGGGAGTTGATTACAATCTTTATTTCATTAAAAATTGTAATCAAAGGATGATGGTGCTGGTTTATGTTGATGACATAATATTTGGCGGATCAGATGAAGCTCAATGCAGACAGTTCCCCGAATTCATGAAAAATGAGTTTGAAATGTCAATGATTGGAGAGCTAACATTTTTCCTTGGTTTATAGGTTACACAAGGAAGTAATGGCACTTTTATTTCTCAATCAAAATATGCCAAGGAGGTTCTAAGAAGGTTTGGAATGGATAATTCCAAGGAGATGAAGACTCCGGTTGCTACCCAGATGAGATTATCAAAAGATGAGGATGGTAAGGCAGTTAATATCACAGAATATATGCAAATTATCGGAAGTCGGTTGTACTTGACCGCAACAAGGCCTGATATTTTTTTCGCCACATGCCAAGCAGCGAGATATCAAAGTAATACCAAGGAAAGTCACATGCTTGCAGTGAAAAGAATACTTCGTTATTTCATGGGCACAATGGACTTCGGGCTGACATATAACAATAAGTCTCAGACAGAATTATTGGGATATACTGATGCAGACTGGGCCGGTTCAGCAGATGATAGGAAATCAACATCTGGAGGTGCATTTTATCTTGGCGGACTATGTATTGCTTGGTTGAGTAAGAAGCCGGATTGCATTTCATTAAGCACCGCAGAAGCTGAGTATATTGCAGCCACTCAAGCATGCACATAGTTATTGTGGATGAAGCAGTAGCTTGAAGATATGGGAGTTGAAGTGACGTCTCCAATCAGAATCCAGTGTGACAACTCAAGTGCTATAAATCTTAGCAAAAATCCTGTCCATCATTCTCAGACAAAGAACATTGAGATCAAGTATCATTTCATCAAGGAGAAGGTTAAGCAGGGCATCGTGAAGTTGGAGTATGTGCCTACAGAGATACAGTTTGTAGACATTATGACAAAGGCCTTACCCAAGGCAGCTTTTGAGAGGCATCGACTGGATCTGGGAGTTCAGTCGATTCCCCACACTTGAAATAGTGTGGATGTGGGACCCCCCCTCTCCTCGAGTTATGATCTCTTTTTCCCTAATGTGCTGATTTGTGTTCTCTACTCTGTTACAACATACAAAGGAGTGTCCTTTGGGTTCGTTGACAAAGGGGGAGATAAGAGTGTTTGCTAAAAGGGGAGAAAATAGTGATTGGGAGACAGTGTGGCTATTTGAGAAATCATGACAGATACGGGGAGAAGCTGACAGGTGGAGTAGCCAGAATGGGGGAGCAATGAGAAAGGGGGAGTGTATTAAATCTGACGATGCTATAAGTTATCGATCAAAGAATAGATATCACGACAGTTGAGGATCGTGATAAAAGTAGAAGAGTGGTGTTGGAAAGTGGTAAGACTTTTTCCAAACCAAACATTGGTCTTCCAACAAATCCATCAACAATTGGTATCAGTTTAGTACAAATTGGTATCAGTTTGGTGTCAACAGTGGATGTCAGAGATAAAGTGATTCATTGATGAACTTTTCATTTAATCTTGTTTCTCACGCCAAGCATTTCTCATGTGGGCTTAGAGTATGTGTTGAGTAAATCCTTGATCGCTATCAGAATCGCAATAAGGCGAATGGAGGCTAAAGAATAAACGACGTATCTTTGTTTTGGAAGAGTTGTCAACAAACCCAAAGGGGGAGATTGTTGGGAAAAAATCCCTCAAGGTATCATTGAAGCATTTTTTAGGTGATTGTGTTTGTTGACAAAGTGGACATCTGAGTAGTGATTGTTGAAAAACTAAAACATCGACATACAAATTTGTTGAAAAAGAGGATTTCATGGTGGAATGTCGAGTTCAAGAGATGAGATCAACAATTCATGTTTGATTCAAGAACGTTGATACAAGGAATGGATGATCTGGAGGCGGTTCAAAAGAACAGATACATGGTGGCGCATTTTTCCAGTGTTGGCCAAATTTTAGGGCATGAAAATCGGCAAATGAAGAAAAGTTTTTTTGGAAAAAGGACTTGCGAGATGAGGACTTGGAGTATAGTAAACTTGCGCGCCATATGTTTTCCAAGATCAGAATATCAAAATATGGAAATTTAAACAAGTTCGTGGAAGTTTGGGAGTTGGTCGCACAAGTGTCTAAAATGAAAGGGTACTTGCGCGCCGAAACTGGGTCGCGCAGGTGACTTGCGCGCCATCGCGCAGGGTGGTCAGATTTCCTATAAATACTGAACCACCCCTCCTCATTTTTAATGGAGTTCAACTCTTTGAGAAATCATAGCTCCCGTCGCGCAAGTGTGGTGGTTGCGCAAGTGGTGAGTCTGGGTCGCGCAGGTGAAATTGCGCGCCAGTAGTTGAAGTTGTGCGCCGGTGTTAGAAGTTGCGTGCCAGTTGGCTGTTGCACGCCAATATTGGTTTGGGTGTAAAAGGTAGAGAGTCGCGCAAGTTTGGAGTTGAGGAAGCTTGAGTCGCGCAAGTGTCTGAGGAGGACTTGCACGCCCATTGTGACTTGCGCGCCGATAATTGCGCGCCGAGATTGACTTGCGCGCCAAGTAAGGTTTTGATCCAGCGGTGCTTCTCGGACTGTGTGGAAGCTGGTACGTTGCCCGATACCTTCGGTGCAAAGAGAGATTCATCTACGGATGAAATTTGAACTTCAACAGAGCATCTACATACAAGAGAAGAAGCATTATTTCATGAAAATGAAGAGACCTACAGGTCTATAAACTGTGAGTGGATTCCTTCCAAGAGTAGTGAGCTTAGGAAGAGGAAGAAGGTGATACTCTCCACTGGCAGTGAGCCAGAGAGAGAGAAACAGGGAGTAACCATTGGGAAAGCAATGAGCTGACCCTAAACACTGTAAGGGCAGTGAGCCTGGGCATAGAAGTGATCTAGCCCGAACATTGTAATACACAGCTAGTGAAGTTTAGTGGAATTGGTACGACCAGAAACTTTTCGGCATATGCTCCTTTGACGTAGCCCTTTTGCGATGAACCAAGTAAAATTTCTCTGTCCTGTGCATGCTTTAATTTCTGTTTACTTTGTGCAACAGGAAAGAGAGAGAAGATTGTTTTTCTTAACAGCAAAACAAGATCAGAACTGGCGTTAATATTTAATTAGTCATACCCTGATTCACCCCCCCCCTCTCAGGGTATTCAGCCTTGTGGACCAAACATTTACCTTTTTTCTTTATTAAATTATAGGATTACATTTGGTATTGTCCTAAATAGCTAGTTTGAGTAGTGGAAAAAATATTAACTATGAATTTATGTTTTATTTCTTTTACCACATCTTCAAATATTAATCAATTATTCTCAAAAAATAGAAAAATATAACCAATATGAATTGAATTAATTTTGTTAATTTCATATACTAAATCAATATTATCTTCCATAAAACGATATACAAAAAAGTCGTTCGTGTGTATGGAGGACAACCAATTCGCGAACTTATGTAATTCATTTCCATCATATGAAAATACAGACCTAGATGCCACTTAATGGGTGCCTCGAGCCCGATGGCCCACATGGCCTCAAACCCATCTTCCTGAACTCCAGAGGCTAATGACTAGTAGTGAGGGCCTCAGGTGTGTATGTGGGAAGACTACTCCCAAATTAGAAGAGTATATAACAACAAAAGGAATATATTGGAGTAGTAAACAAGGAAATTAATATAAATAAATATCGGAAGAAAATTGATGCAATAGATAATCAAGGAAAACAATAATTGTATCAACTGGGGAAATGATGATGTAATGTCATGTCACTATAAATCTAGAAAGTATGGATTCAAGGCAATATGCATAACATGTTCCACAAGGTAAAAGAAAAAAAGTATATCCCATGAATCTGGAGATGTTACTCGGTCATCTTCTATCTAACTTCATTCTGTTAGCACACAATCATGTATTGGAAGCTCCATCTTCCCTTCTTCAATACCTATATCCTTGTAATCTATTCCCCATACCAAACAACACCTAGAGAGGGTGTGAGATAAATCTTAGCGGGCCTCCACCAACATTGTCTATAACCTTCGGCCCGTGTAATGGAATATAGTAGTGTGAAGGCATGCATATATAAAGTAAATGAAGTAGTATAATATAACTAAATAACCAAATGCATGCTTGAGCTCTCAGCTAGTTTCTGAACATGTAACAATTTCATTACATAATAAATTACCATTTACTGTTAATAAGTCATGTGAGGAATAGCCAACATTGACATCACCGTGTGATCGTATAAGTAGTGAAGGTCCCAAAATGTAATTCGGAAAGCAGACAAAGATATCTAGTGACGGAGTTCCAGGGTAAAAACCAAGGTAACTTAAACTCATAGAGTATTAACTCATTATTATCCGAGTCTAGCGAAGGGATAAGAGTGTAACCCAAGAGGAAAAATCAAAGGAATTCCATAATAAAAGGTGCCTTCTGAGTCCCAGGTGATCGACCAAGGTAAAATGAGGTTATGAAAATACAGGGTTCTATGGGATTTCTGCATGGAACCTATTAGTCAAAGCTGGATCAAAATAGTCTATTAGAGGTATCCTATAATAAGGAATGAGACCCAATGCTAGTATACCTGGAATCCAAGGAATAGAAAAGAACTGGAGTTTAGGTGGGTATCAACCTATGTAAACCATTAGATTAAATAAGAAAGGGGTTCCTGAGACCCAAGTTATTATCCTCTCAGATTCCAAGGCGAGATCATGTCAGACCATTTTATATGATATTGTAATAATTTTTAATTTATTTGGATCACGTATTTACTTCCGTTAGTGTGGATATATCAAGTAGTGTTGAATCCATTTATTTATTGTTTCAATCCTTGTCTGGCATTAGTGTGGATAGGCCAAGTAGTGTTGCAACCATTTAATCAAGTCTTAGTTAGCCATTAAGGAATAGCCAATTATTGAGTTTCACTCTGCTAGCTTCCAACAACATGGAAAGGGGTGAAATAGGCATGTGACATTTATTCAATCTCTTTTGTCAAGGACATGTTATGTACTTAGTATACATTCCATTTCACATGTCAAATTTAATAATCATTTGAAAGAGCATAACTTAGTTGCGTAATGTAGTGAGCATTCCTGGTAAATTCCATAATGCAATTCTTAGTAATAAAAATCCATTTATAATAATAAGACTCCCACTTAGAAAGGCTAGGTAAAGGGACACTACGATAGTGGCTTAAGTATGTCAAAACACTAAAAAACCTATTATGGCATAACCATTTATATAAGGCGGTTTGAGTTATGGGTGAAACCACCAACAAATAATCATATATTTGGAAAGATCACAACCATACAATTCTAACAAGTATAATCATGGAATGTTAATTTATGAAATTGTTTCTAAAGAAACTAGTGGTCCCCACACGAACATTCCAAAATACAATGACCTTTAGGGATGAGTTATAGAACTCACATCATAGGGTTGCTCGATACTTCTCCTCTGGTATCAGCTGTTAATTTTCCTCAGATTAGTGTAGATCTAAGAAAAGGTAAAAGAAATATCACATGGAGATATCTAGTTCATTAGTGAAAGTGAATAATCACGGCAAAACAGGACATAAGTATTTACCTTTGTGCATCAAACGTGATGAATGTAATCTCGATTGGATGGTGGATGAAGGAGATCTCTTGATCCCAAAATTTGGCCTTCAAAAATATCCAAATTTTTCAAAAAGAATGAAAATCCCACTGGTTCACATATTAGGAAGAAGGAGGATTAATAATTGATCATTAAGGGAATTTTGGAAATTTTTGACAGGTTTTTAGCCAGCACACGATTTGTCCGCATAGTTTTTCAAACCTTGCGTAAACTGTGTCAGACAGTTCTACCCAAAAAGTCTTCCTCCACCCGATTTGATCAAAATGTGCACCGCCCATACATGTTTACTTGAGGAAAATGGAATTCAAATGGTTTGGATGCATTTATGTGCGCCAACCATGTGAGGTGCCCTTGTCCAGAAAAACACCTTCCACACGGTTTTCCAAACAAGGCGTAATGTCAATTTCATAAGAAAAGACGGTTTCTGGGATTTGAACAAGCCCATAACACCCCTAGAACCTTAAATAACTCATTAGGAATCCATATTAGGTTCAATGTATATAATTAGAATAAATTTTTAAAGTATCCATTCCTTAGGGAAATACTGGGTTCTTACAGTCTTCCCCCCTTAAATGATCACCCCCCGTGTTCTCCTTTAAAGGGTATGAAACACTATCTGAGAATAATAGTGGAAATTGCACACATATGTCGGCTTCCCTCTCCCATTTCTCTAAATTTACTCATCCATGTTTCCATATGACTATATGAGAGTGATAGAGTTTCCTTGGTGATCCTTCATGGTTCGCTAAACGATGCGTACTTGATACTCCTCCAAGGTAGTATCAGCTTATAACTCAATTTACTTGATATAAAAGGTATGATACATGTCAACATGATATTGGAGAAGCTGTGAGACATAAATGACATCTTTCATGGCATGATACCACTAAGGTAGTATCAATAGAAAAACTACCGGCCCAAATCTCTATAGAATATCCAATGTCCCGACATAATGAGGTGACAAATTTCCCTATAACTATAATCGTTTATGCCCTAGACTGGGTGATACCCGAATAAAAACACGATTGCCAACCTTGAACTCAAGTGGTCATCAACGGCGATCGACATAATATTTTTGTCTACACTAAGTAGTATTCATAAGCTTCCTGATCAGCCGGACTGGTTCTGTATTCTCTTGAACGTGACGAGGACCTAGTAGGGATGTCTCTGCTGCCTCTAACCAGCACAAGGGTGAATGACATGGCCTCCCATATAAGGAATCAAAAGGATCCATCTGATTTATTTCTAGGATACCATTATTATAGGAGAACTCGACGAGGAGGATATGCTTCTCCCTAGAACTACCAAAATCAAGGATGCATGCTTAGAGAATATCCTCCATAACCTATATTGTTAAATATGATTTTCTATCTGTTTGATGGTGAAAAGCTATGCTTAGAAGAACCTGAGTTCCCATAGATTTCTACAATCCCTTATAGAACAATGAAGTGGAATGAGCATCCCTTTTTGAAACGATAGTACGCGGAACACTATGAAGTTGTATGATCACAAGGACATACATTCTTCCCAGATCATCAATTGTGAAAGTCTCCTAAATAGGAATGAAGTTGGTTGATTTTGTTTATCAGTCAATGAAAACCCATATAGAATCACTACCCTTGGAAAACTACTAAATCTGACTATGAATTACATAGCAATATATTCCCATCTCCATTCCAAGACTAGAAGGCCCACCGGTCTCTGGTGCTCTGCCTTCACCTGATGATAGGTGGAACACCTAGATATGAACCCTACAATCTATTGTTTCATCCCAAGAAACCAAAACTAGTGTCAGATATCTCAATACATCATTGAGATACCTAGATGAAAAACCCACTGGGAAGAGTCGGACTACTTCATCAACTCCTATATAACATCTATAGGAACCTAGATATGTCCGTGTAGACACATGATTTCATCTTTATCAGTAGACCAATCTGATGTTGGGTTATCTTGTGATATACTCTAGTGGAGAACCCAACCTTCTGGATCTGTAAACTCCATACTATTCACACTCTCATAGAGGGAAAATGTACCTGTTAAGGATAAAGGTAAGACAGCTCATGACCATCCTAAAACATCAGATGAAGTTTCGAAAAGAGGGTCATTAACTTCCATTTATCTCTGGATTACTGTATGGCCTACATTTGATTTTTCTAACTATGTGCATCTGCAAGCACATTGCATTTTCAAGGCATATATGCAAGATCAAAATCAATGGATTGTAGATATTAGACCCATCATTATTGATAGAGGTTCATGTCCGTCCGAGAAAATATATACTTGAGGCTATTATGATCTATAGATACCACAAAGCACACACCCACATGGTAATGTCTCTATTAATGCCATTCATGAAGAAATGATGATAGCTCGAGGTCTTCCGTAAGGTAATTTCTCTCATGAGGCCTCAACTACTGAGATCCATGCACAATTACTTTTTCTTCCTACATCAACAATGTTCCTAAGCCAATGCCAGATGCATTGTAGAAGACAATATACCCTTTACCCAGTTTTGGAAAAATCAGAATAGGTGCTGAGAGATGCCTCCACTTAAGCTAATGAAAGGCTTCTTCACATGCTTCTGAGCACAGGATCTTAACACCATTATTTGTAAGCCCAGTAAGAAGTTAAGAAAGACATGATATGTACTTTAGGAAATGATTTTAATATCCACTGAGTCCTAAGAGTCTCTTAATATAAAATATTTTCATAGGATACTCCCAGGAGACTAAAACACTAACCTCATTAGGGTCATAAAATACTCCTAATTCTTAAATAATATGGCCCATGAAGTGAACCTTGTTGATCCAAAATATTCATTTAGAAATATTGGCATAATTATTATGCTCTCTCAATGTACTCAGAACGATCTTAAGATGTTTGGAATGATCATTAAAAGTGCATGAATACACCAAGATTTCGTCCACAAAGACCATGATAAAAAGTCAATGTTTGGATGGAAAACCATATTCATCAAATCCATGAAAACAAAAGGCATGTCAATAAGACTAAACAGAATAATAATACACTTATACATACCATACGTGGAATGCAAAGCTGTATGGGGATTGTCTAAGGGTATGACTCACACATGATGATAACCCAATCTCTAGTCAATCTTTGAGAACACCTTTTCCCCTTAGATCCATTCAAATATATCATCTATTCAGGGAAGTGGGTAATGGTTCATGACCATAAGCTAGTTTTAACTTCTATAATCCACTATTAAATGTTGAGTTCCATCAACCTTCTTTGCAAAAAGCACATGTGAACCCCAAGAGGATTTACTTGGATGTATAATGGCTTTGGACTCTAGGTCCTCTATCTACTACTTGAGCGCCTGAAGCTCAGTAGGTTCAATTCTTTATTGGGGAAGGGACACAGGTGTTGCTCCTAGAACAAGATCAATTGTAAACTCTACCACTCTCTTAAGTGGTATGCTAGAAAATTCATCCGGAGAGACTTTCCTAAAATGATCAAATACTGGATGGAAATTAGTTTGTTGAAAACCCTGATCCTTCATGAAATGATTTGTGATATTGGCAGTCAGTCGACCTAACCCCTGATTCTTCGGTCAAGCACTCCCAGCATTGACATCCCACATTCTTTTTAAAATAAAACTATTGCATTCTGGTGGTGTAAAAGAAACCCTTCAGTGATTAAAACCTACAAAGGCATGATAGTTGACTTACCATCCATCATGAGAATGACATGGAATCCCTTGATTATGTGAACAAAAATATTCCACAAGAAAGAGTAACTTCCTACATTAAGGGTATATTCCCTGCACTACGATTTTCCCTCCTTCTATATTCCCAACAGTCTATCAAGGGTCATTACACTATAGTGATACGGTATCTCTAGTCGAAGACATTCCACGTTATATACAAAAATTAACGTGTTTGAAGAACCTGTATCAAAAAAGGCATAGAACATTGTAGATGTTACTTGAATAGTAACTCATACTTAAGATAGTCCCACAGCCTGATCCTGGGGTATGGGCTATAAAGAATGCAACTGACCTGATCTACAACCCTATGCAACGGATGGAGTGCCATGATGATGACTGCTCTACAGGCACTATTGGTGATTACAGATCAGACTACCCCAGCTATGACTTCCTCCTCAGCTCGACCAACTAGTTATACTCCAACTCCCCACTTGAAGTGGCACAAAATGACTATCTCCTGAAGGTGGAGATAAAGTTGATCCAATTCCACTCGAAGCTGGTGGAAAAGACTTACAATATCGGTGAATATGACACATATAACCACAAGCCCCAAACTTTATAGGTTCTCTATCACACTGGGGATTATTATTCCCTAGTTTTCCACATTGATGACACACTATAGAGCCATCAAACTGGATACCCTGGCTGCCTCTTCTAGGAAATTAAAACTCAAGGGAATGTTTCCTACCACTAGAAGAACTTCTACCTTGATGCAAAAATGATCCTTTAAACTCAGTACTCACTCTTTCACTCAAGTTATGGTAAGCAATATGGGACCGATCAACTATTGTAGAGAATTTAGGAAGGAAAAAGACATTCACCTAAGTTCAAATGGCCTACTGGAGCCCATCCTCAAAACGTCTAGCTCATGAAAGATCATCACAAGCTAGAAGCAGTGAAATGTGTTTTAAATTAGTGAAATGTAAAGAGTATTCCATAACTGATAAATAACCATGCTCATGATGCATTAAATATCATGCTCAGTCATATCATAATGACTGAGGAATGAAGAGATCATAGAAGGAATTCTAGAAGTCAACCCATGACATACCATGATGATGACCAACTTGGGTAATGACATTACACCAATGCTTGGATGAATCCTGAAGCATGTATGAAGCAACATTGAATCTCCAATCGAGAGGTATTTCAATATTTCCAAATATAGACAGCATTTCCCCTTTCCAAATACTCAATCTACTGAGATTTTCCATCCCAGGAAAAAGTAGGAGGATGTTGCTGCTGGAAATCATGGGGTTAGATCAACCTTTGTATGTGCAACCCATGGATCACCAATCATGGACTGCACCATAAGTATAAAACTATCATGGACCAGGGAATGAGTTATAAGATTATGTACACTAGGATGTGCTTTATATTACACTCATGGAAGAAACACTGGCGGCTCAAGGCCCGCCATGTCTGGCGCAAGGTCATCACCACCTTCCTGGAGAACGACACGAGGATGTCAAAGAGGCATTGGCCTACAAATAACCAAAACACAACTTATAACATTCTTAGATGAAAGGTGATAGAATCACTAGTAGAAAAAGATTGTATGAAAACTCACTACCCAATTCATACTACTCAAACAACCCAATTAGATGGCCATGTTTCATTAATTGCTGAAGTAATAGTTTTATGTCATTTAGCAATTAATTCTTTGGTTCACAACATTACATTTCATAAACATGACATGGAGGAATAAGGATTTTTATCCAATTATTTATTTATTTCAGGATTCAATTTATAATGGATATTCATTTCTGATGAATAAGTTCCCATACACGTATCAATATAAATGACACCCATTTACATATAGAAAAATGTATTGGCTTAGTAAATTACGTATTCCTACCCATGAGGTCCCATAAAACTCATGAATTGATATAGGAAAACAATCAATAGAAGCCAATTTTATATATGTACATGAAACTATCACACCATTAATCAATATCATAGGAATATCAAGTAATGAAAAGTAGTGAAATTAACCTATATGGAATGGAAATATTACAGATATATGAATTGTAGGTTCCTATAATGATGCATTTTAAAATACTCATTTCCCACATATCATCAGTTCATGGATGAAATAAATTCCCAATCTATAAAAATCAACAACACCACAAAAAATGTGAGCCACCCAATGGTGAAATAATATCAACTATAAAAGGAAAAATCAGAACAATAATTTCATTTTTGGTAACATGGATTTTACCTCGAACATGGGTTTGTGACACCCAAGCATGGCTTATAACCAAGTCGCAAGAATTCATATTCTCCAATATATTGTCTCTAAATAATAAATAAATAAAAGAAAAAACCACTAATACCACTTTGTGATTACCCAGACCCGGATGCCACTTAACAGGTGCACCGAGCCCGGTTGGCCACATGGGCTCATGCGCATCTTCCCAAATTCTAGAGGTTGCCAGCTAGTAGCGGGGGCCTGGGGTGTGTCTATAGAAAGAATATGTACTTATTATCAAATTTTAGCACAACATAAGTAATACAATGGAATAGTAAACAATTAAATCAACATAAATAAATAGTGGAAGAAATATAATGCAATAGATAAGAAAGAAAAAAAATAATTGTATCGGCTAGAGTTGTGATGATGTAATGTCATATAACTAGAAAATAGGAAATCACGGATACGAGATAATAGGCATAAAATGTTCCACATGGTAATAGAAAACAAAGTCTATCACAAGAATCCTGAGATTTTACTCTCTCATCTTCTATGAAGCTCCATCCTATAAGCACACAATCAATTATAGAAAGTTTCATAATTACCTTTATCAATACATGTAACAATGTAATCTACTCTAGGTACCAAACAACACCAGGAGAGGGTGTGAGATAAATATTAGTGGGCCACCACCAATGGTGTCTATAGCATCCAGTCCCTTTAATTGTGTATATCACTGTTCATGCATGCATATATAAAGTAAAGCAATAATTACAATATAATTATTAACCATGTAACTACTTCTGTCATGAACCTCCCTCGAGGCCTATGATGTGACTACCGCAACCCCACCTTCCATAGGCCAGATGATGAAAACTAGCACCAAAAGGTGTATTCCATAATACGGGAAGGCGTTGAATTTAAACTATACAAACACATGGACAGAGAACACAACAAGATACAACTGTGAAGTAAACTGCTATAGTAAAATTGTATTAAAAGTAAATGGGCCATAATACAATCCCAATTGGAAACGTAAAAAATACAACTGAAAAGTACAAAACAATTGAAAGGGGAAAAGAAGCTCCTGGATCATCAACCAAAGATCCTACCTAAATGGTAGATATAGATTTCCTCCACAATACTCCACGACTGCCCGTATCCTCCACGTCACGTCATGCCGAATGTCCACCTATGAGCACCATCCATTCATGGCTCCCTCATCCCCGATCAGTGTTGTATGTTGTCAACACCAGACAGAACAAGGTGTGGGCGAAACCCCTATAGGGGCTAGTATAAGGATACTCAGTAGGGACCTCGAGACCCCGAAGGTCTCCTAGAATTTCACAAAGAAAAACCATATGGCAACACCATGAAGGTAAAGTACCACATAGGTAAAGTATCACATATCATAACCTCAATAACAAGAACAATGTAAAGACAGCTCATGCTAGGATTTATTCTAGGGGTACTAACACGTAACATCCCCAGTCATAACATTGAACGCCTCGACTGCAGGAGAACTCATCCTCTATCGAGCATAGAGGGCCATACACATCATAGAGAGTACCTTCCCACTAACCTTGAACTACTGATGTAATACTACCCATCACATACTATGGGTCTTCCAGGTCACACAGAGTTGTCCCCCCCTCCCAATGCAGTATGCTAAGGTACTGTTCCCCATCGCATACCGCGAGTACTACCCAACCGTGTTCCTCCAGGTCACACAGAACCACCCAACCCCATATTGGTCAGCTAAGGTACTCTTCCCCATCGTTTACCATGACTATCGAGTCACTCCAAGTAAAAAAGTCAGCAGTCATCTGGTCTCAGCGAGTCGTAGGGTTTGGTACGTAATGGGCTTGAGAGAACTGCGCACCAAGCCATCAGTCATATCTCAACCAGTAAAAAGTCTCACCAAGAAGTAACTTGATGATACTTTATGTCATAACAGTCCCAGCAAAACTGGTGGCGCGTCAGTCGGGCGCCCATTCTATGAGTTACTGGCATTTCAGTGCTGAGGGCGTGGTTGGATTATGGTGTGATCCAACCTGACCAGACTCCATGTTTCTATGAAACTCTAATGGTGTAGGGAAAAAGGATATTATTTCTCCAAGGGTCCTAACGTCGAAGATGGTTCATCAAACAGGGGTCTGGTCCTCATGATAAGCCCCTATGAGTGTTTCTTGGCCCGGTGGGGCCCAGGTCCGGTTTTACCCGGTGGGACCGACACGGACGGACCAGGTTTGGGCATGGAAGATGTGAACTCGTCCTACTAGGCCAATGTTTGATCCAGTCTACATGAGGGGAGGCCCGCAAGGGAAGCCCGACCTGAATAGGGTGGACCACAATGGGGAGGCCCGACACGCATAGGGCGGCGACCTGCAAGGGCGGCGACCTCGTTCATGGGAGGCAGCCCGTTGGGGAGGAGGCTAGGTCCGAGGGTGGTGGCCCACTATGGTGGAAGCCTTCTAGAGTGTCGACCTGGTCTGAGGGTGGCAGTCCGACATCGAGTGGGGTATCCCAGTCTGTGGGCAGTGAACCGAGTCGAGGGCGGCACCTAGGCCGAGGGCGGTGGCCTGACATCGAGGGTGGCGTCCCGACCCGAGGGTGGTGGCCTAATCTGAGGGAGGTGTCCCAGCTCGAGGTTGGTGGCCCTTACCGAGGGCGGCGGCCCATTTTGACGGGGGTGTCCCACTCCGAGGGCGACATCTGTCCTTGAGGGCGGAGGCCTGACTCGGGGAAGGTGGCCTGGTTTGGACAGAAGAGGGGGGGGTGTAACCCCCCAGTCTCCCAGATTCCCTATGTCAATAAGGCTATTCAGTTGGCAGTGCGGCATCGCCGTGTGGGCACTTAGCGGTCAATACAGAACCCACCGGAGGCATGTTCAGCCTCCACTGTGGCTTCGACCGCAACTTCCATTCACCGGTGGCACAATGGTCCCACTGTCTTCCTTCCCACAGCCGGATTTCATGTCAGCCGCCTCCTCCATTCATCGCGTCTAACGTGCATCGACTTTCATCCTGTGGCGAGCTTCGATGTGCTCTAAGTCTTCCAAGGTGGAACAAGGATAGAAAGATAGCAGGGGGTTTAGGGTGGGTTCATTTTTCCTACACCCTCTGCGTTAGCTCTTAACATTAGGGGGTTAAGGGTTTAATAATAATTCAATTATACCACAATATTAACCCCACAAGATTCCCCACAATAACCTCCCTCAATGTTGAATGAATCCAGGGTCAACCTATTAGTCGTTTGAACCGTGTTCTTCGTATAATTTCGAAAATGGGGAAGAGGAAAACAGAAATGCACAAATGAAAATAACCCCCTACCATGAAAAACCGTTGGAGAGTGTCCACGCTTCAAGGTGGGTCAACTTCCATATTCCCCTTTACTAGTTCCCAATGATGCCACTCGTACGTCGCCTACTGGTTTGTGGTTCGGTGTCCCCCATCAATTCCTGCTTGATCGACTCCATTTTCTAAGGGTCCGGCGTCATGGTGCTCCTTCATCACTTTTTTCTTGATGATGCTGTGCCAGTACCTCCCCCCAAGCTCCATATATATAGTAAAGTGGGAGGAAATGTAATGACGTTCGAATTTAATGGCGGCTCATTAATTTGGAAGCATCTAAATTTCCCCCAATATTATTGTTATTTAGTTTGGAGGGTCTATCAATTTATTGGCTTCAATCTTCATCAATCCCACCTTACCGCTTTTACATTGGAGGAATAGAATTAAAAAAAATATAATGTTATTTTATTTATTCTATTAAAAAGTTCCAAAAACTAACTTTTTTCTTCGGACCTACTGCGGTGGAAGTGAAGCCCCCCTTAAGAAAATCTCGGAGCCAGAGATTCGACAGTGCTGTAAGATTTTTAATTTGAGAAAATGATCAAATGTTAGAAAACATCGCTTGCACGTTAGTGATCATACCCAAAAAAAAGTTTAGAAAATCACTAGTAGTCACCCTCGACCTGCGCCGGTCAAGGATAAGCTATGACAAAGTGAAACACACTATAAAAACCTTAAAGATACTCTAAAATTTCCAACCCAACATACCCTTTAAATTTTATGGATTTTACAATAAAATAATTGTCAGTTAATTATTTTATTTATGGACTAAAACTACCTTTCACTAGTGGCCTACACCGGCCAATGTTAGTATCTACCTAAAGAGAGAATTACCTCATGAGTTCAGTGGTGGTCTTTGATTTTTAATCCAAGTTAACATTCATGAGTTATAATCATTTGAAAAATAAAATAATTTTATATAATTATTTTAGTTACGATTATACCTTTTTGGGTATTTCTCAGAGTAGGCCCGCTCCAACTAAAATAAAGTCGTGCCTAGGGAAAACCTTCCATCTTGAGCGCAACTGTGCCCTAAATTTTTTGACTCGACCAACCGTTTAGGAGTTATTCATATTTTTTCATCAAAACATCTTTTGTGTGAAATTTAGAGTTTAACAAAACTTTGACAGGTCATTCAGGGCACTCCGGGCCTCTGAGTCACGCGCCGTCAGATTTCACAGTCTCGCAATAATTCTGAATATCTAAATAAAATATAAGGTAATTTGGGGACATTATATTCTCCCCACAATAGAAATGTTTGCCCTAAAAAGCCAAAATATAGAATAAGGAAACAACTGGGGGGTACAGAGCCTGAATCTGAGCCTCACGATCCCATTTTCTCTCTCAGAAGTTCCGATGCTACCAGCGAATGCACACCATATGTATTTATCACCCATGAAGAAATCTCTCTTATAGATCCCCAATCTCTACTGGAACCTCTATAGACATCACCCCATCGTCTAAGTCTAGCTCGCCATTGTTGATGACATGAGATGGGTCTTTCACGTATCTCCTCATCTGGGATACATGGAAAACATCGTACACCCTATCCAACTGCCGTGGAAGTTCCCAGTGGTATTCCACCTCACCTATCCTCTGATGTATTATAAATGACCCGATAAACCTTGGTGATAAATTTCTTCCTCAACCAAATCTCCATAGGAAGACATGGTATCCCTCCTTGAACACCAAGGATCTCTTTATCATTAACGCCAGTCAAGCCAGCACTGTGCGGTCTTCACTTGCTGAAATGGGAGGCCTAGTGATACAAATGCTACCACTACATCCTTCATCCGTGGCCACTAGTACTAATCCTGGAGGTCCTGATACAACTTCATCACTCCAATATGTACCGTTAAAGTGGATCTATAGATATCCCTAATCAACTCCTCCCAAAGCATCACTAGCACCATGGTGCATCCCCTAAAAATGATGACATGATCCCCAACTTAAAAAAATCAGTTAAGAGAATGTCCTAAGGATATATGGTTATGTCAGGCCTCGCAGTAAACGTCTCAAGTTGTGCCTCCCAAATTCGACGAAGAAGTGGGGGAGTGACTATCATAGACTGGAGGTAGCTACTCCATCTTAATCCGTGAAGGATATCCATAGTGCGACTAGGTGCTCTGATTCCTCACACAACAGTTGTAGCCCAGACCTCATACTGAGTGTGTATGCTACCATGTTCTCCCTTCCCAGGAGTATAGACTATCTCACGGTCATAGCCCTGGATGATATATAGATATTTTTTATGTCTCAGGTTCAGGACCTTCTGTTAGAAGATATACCTGAGACTCTTTTGATAAGAGTAGGCTGCAAAACGTTCACCCATCAAGTAAAGTCGCCACATATTAAAGGCAAAGAATTTTGTTGCTAACTCTAGGTCATGGGTAGCGTAGTTCTACTCATGTTGTCTCAGCTATCATGAACCATACGCAATCAATGCTCACTCCTACATCAGGACACATCCATGCTCAGTCCCTCATGCATCGCAATAGACTAAATACCCAACTCCCTCTTCTGGAAGCCTCAAGATGGGGGCACTCATTGTTCCCTTCCGCAGTTCCTAGAAACACTGTTGGCATCTCTCAATCCACTGGAATGGGTTCCCCTTCTTTGTCAAAGCTGAGAAGGGTGATGAAAATCTCAAAATGTCTAGTTCAAAACTCTAGTAGTACGCAACCAAATTAGAAGTCCCTCTCCCTTCGGGGAGGTAACCATGAAACATCCTTTGAATAGATGTCCCCACACTCTGTCACAACTATTGGGAACTGAAAACCCAAAACTCCTGCTGCCACAATGGTAAGGATGGCCAACTTAAGAGTGGTCGTATGCAACCATCTATGAATGAGTATATCATGTGATTCCCGGGTTTTCCTTTTTTACGAGCAAGGAAAACCCCATTCCCATGTTTTAGGTAAACCACAACCTTTTTTCCTAATATATTCAATCTAGGTATGAACTTTGGATGCCAGGTCCATACCCATACTAACGTTGTAAGGCCTCTACACTACCACTAAGAAGATAAATCGAAATACTCTACACAAGGGTCAGATCACACCGTTAGAGTATGTTTGATTATTGAGTTTCCCCAAAATTTATCTCTAGACAGGAGGGTCAAGTCAACGTTTTAACCAGAAACTCTCTGTCTTGGACAAGATTTGTGGAAGGAAGGAATTATTGTCACATGTGACTATTAATAATGAAGCTATTACTAGACACATAATGTACCTCTAATCATTTATGGAGTCCTTGGTTCACACTCCTTAACTGCATGCAGCTAATCCCTTCTCCTTTCCCCTAGCTCCTTGAGCTAGGTGGGGATCACATTGAGGTGGTGGTTGTAACATGTTGAAATGTATTCCACCTCATTCTTCTATCCTTGTTCCACTTCCATGTCTGTTACCCTATCGATTCATTGGTCCCTATCACTTGTTCTTCCCAAAACATTTTACATGCCCATGTCTCCGAGACTGGTGTTAGTTTCCTGCTTTCATACTTCTAACATTCACTAGATATATCCACTCTGCCAAAAAACATTCTACCACATAGGTTCTCTCTAGAACCCTAATATATGTAGGAATGCACATAGGAATAGGTCTATCTTGTACATACTTATACAACCCCTCGATCAAAATTTTGTGCCTTGAATCACTGATCATATCGAATTCATAATGTACTAGGAATGGTCCATACGCCTTGATGAATACTCAGCTACCGACATGTCATCCTGCCAAAGCTGTAGAAGCTATAGGGAACTCTCATCCATTATATCTTGTATTAAAGAGACCCCCATCACCAAGAATGGTTTTCAATCTTGTATAAAGAAATGTCACCTATTTACAAGATAATGGTAACCTAAACCCGATCATCATCTTGTTGAGCGACATAGAAGGCTCACTACCAGGACCACTATCTGATAGAATGGTGCCCTGGATAGTTGGAATCTCAACCACCTCCTCAAGCCAGTCCTTAGCTACCTGTGAGAAGTGCTTTCCTCAGAAACAGAGGTGTATCTGATACTGAAACTCTTGTAAGGCACTATACCTACATTTGTCCTCTACCGGTAATTCCAATTGTAACTACTGACCAACGAGTAGTGATATACCTGACACACTACCCGAAGTTACAATCTCGGGAAGTGGTCCATGTACCAAAGCCTCATCACTCTATGAACCATCCTCATGGTCACACACTAGAAAATAATATAATCAATGATCACCATCGGCTCTACTGGTGTCTCAACTAGGTGGAAAACTATAGCCACAACCTCCATCCATTCCTCAGCCACCTGCAGGTCTATCTCTCCTTGGAACCTCAGAGGTCCCTACCGCTACAACTTGCGCAATGTGTTCAGTCAGCATGCACCCTCTACTGGTGGGATGGTAGAAATGAATTCCCAACATGTAGTGGTGTTGCTGGTAAACCACCTATAGGTGATAACCCTGTAAGAGGGCCATGCAATGAGGCCTTATCACTCGGTGGGCTGTCATCACATACTCTCTCAAGAAACCTGGTTGGCTATCTTTGTGGTGGAATCCTAATAACGAACAGGTGCACCATAGTCATTATGTTATACCTGGTGAGATAACTCCAACAAAATAAAAAGAATCACTTTTCAAAAACACACACAATCAGTATTTTAATGTGCTGAGTCGGAAATCAGAATTTAGGGTCTTGGTGTTGGGATACGTCGGCCGCCGCACCACTATTGGATTCCCTAAACTGAAAACCACACTCAAAATACTTAACAATATTGACACATAGAAAATATAAAAGTAAATTTTCCTCTATATAACCAAACTCCTCTTATATAACTTTTTCGCGACCCATCTGCCAGGTCTCAGACCATGACTACACAAATCCCTCCTTATATAGGCTAAGGGCTGGTGACATCCACCGAAAGCTATATTCCCTAAAACAGGAAGAAGTTGCCTTTAACCCTTACACACACATAGTTTGATAACATAACAAGAAGAAAATGTAAAGTAAATAGTTGTATAAAATGTGAATTAAATGTAATGGGGGAGGAATACAATCCCAACTAGACAAGTACAAGTACAACTGAAAACTAAAAAATAGATGAAAGTTGAAAAGCAGCTCCAAGTTCTTCCATTGCAGATCCTACCTGTAGGGTATGTAAAGATCACCTCTATAGTACTCCAAATCTACTCGTCCTCTCTGTTCCACTTCATGTCGAATGTCCACCTTTGAGCATCATCTAGGCCTAGCTCTCTCTACCTCGATCAATGTTGTACATCATCTTCAAAAGACACAACATGGTGAGGGTGAATCCCGTGCAGGGGTGAGTATAAAAATACACAGTAGGGACCCTGAGACCTCGAAGGTCTCCTAGAATTCCAAAAAAAACTACAGGGTAAAAAAATGAAGGTCAAGTACAACATAGCATAAACTCAATCCCAAAGAAAAAGTAAAGACGACTCACACAAGGATTTATTCTTGGGGTAGTAACAAGTAACATCCCCTGTCACAATGTCAAATGCCTCAGCTGATTGTGAACTCCTCCTCTATCGAGTACAATGGGACTACCGCATCACATATAGGAGCTTACAAAAACCATGAATTGATGAAGTACTGCTCCCCATGGCATACTATGGGTCTGCTGGGTCACACAGAGCCATTCCCCGCAACGCGGTCTTCTATGTTTCGCCTCCCCATCGCGTACCTGAACTGCACCCAAATGTGGCCCGCCAGGTCACGCAAAACCACCCATCCCCATCATGGTCTAGTAAGGTACTCCTCCCTATTGCGTACCCCAGCCGTCGAGTCACTTAGAGTCAAAAAGTCAGTAGTCGTCTAGTCTCATCCAGTTGCAAGGTTCCATACATAGTGCACTTGGGAGAATGACTCCCCAAGCCTTCAGTATTATCTCAACCTGCATGAAGTCTCACAAATAAGTTACCCTATGATCCACCATGTCATAAGGGTACTAATGCAATAGATGATGCATCAATCAAATGCCCATTCTATGCATTATTGGTATTTCAGTGCTGATGGACCAGTTGGATTCGGGTGCGATCCAATCCTGTCGAACTCCATGTTTCTCTTAAACTCTAAAGAAGTAAGGAAAAAGGACTATCATTCTCCAATAGTCCCAATGCTGTAGACGGTTCATCAAATGGGAATCTATTCTTCAAGATAATACCCTTTGAGTGTTTCCAGTCCCGGGTCTAGACCGACCCTGCCCGACCATGTCTGGGAGGGGACGAGGTGGACTCGGCCCGCTAGGCCAATGTCTGGTCCGACCTGCAAGAGGGGCGCCCCATAATGGTTGCACGACCTAAATATGGCGGCCTTAAAAGGGGTGGTGGTTGGCTCGGGGAACGGCCCAGTCCGAGGGAGGCATAATGGCTCTGAGGGTGGTGGCCCCGCTCCGAGGGCGGCGCCCAGCTCCGAGGGATGTGGCCCTGCCTGAGGGCGGAGGCCCGAAAAGAAGGAATAATCTTGATCTGAATGAGGAGGCCCGACTTGAGGGCAGCGGCCCGACTCAAGGGTGGCTGCCGGATTCGAGGTTGGATTCCCGCTTCATGTGCGGAGGCCTGGTCTGAAGGCTGGGACCCACTCTATGGGCGGCATCCCCGCTTGAGGGCGGTAACCTAGTTTGGTCTAACGTGGGGGGGGGGGGGGGGTGTAACACCCACATATCTAGGATTCCCAAACATCCTAAAGGCTACTCAGTTGGCGAGGCGGTGTCACCAAAAAACCCACTGGAGGTGGGTTCGACCTCCACCGTGGCTTCGGCCATGACTTCCATTCGTCGGCATGGCAACGGTCGCGCCGCCTTCCTTCCCACTACCAGCCGTCATTCCAGCCGCCTCCTCCATTATCTGCAGGTGACGGGATGCAACCTTCATCTTGTGGTGTGCTTCGATGTGCTCACAGTATTCCAAGGCGGCGTTAGGATAGCAAGATTGCGGAGGGTTTGGGCCAGGTTTGTTAGGCCTGCGCCCTCCGCATTATCTTATAAACATGAGGTGGTTAAGGGTTTAATAAAAATTGAATTATACAACAAGATTAATCACAAATGATTCCCCGCAATAACCTCCAGTAAAGATGAATGAATTGCGGGTAATACTATTAGTCGATTGACTCACATTTTTCATATAATTTCATGAATGGGGAAGCGGGAGACAAAAATTCACAATAAAAAATAACCGCTACCTATAAAACCCATTAGAGAGCGTCTGCTCTTGATGGTGTGTCAACGTTCTTTGTTCCCACAATATATTTTCAATGAAGCCACTCGTACGTCGCCTTTTGGTTCATGTATCGGTGTCGTCGGTCACCTCCTACTGGGTCTGCTCCGTCTTCTAAGGGTTCGGCAGCCTGGTGCTCCTTTATCACTTCGTTTCTTGGTGTAGCTATTCATGTACCTCCCCAAGCTCCATATATATAGGAGAGGGGGATAGTATTAAACAACGTTGGAATTTAATGACGACTCATTAATTTGGAATCTTCTTAATTTCCCACAAGGTTGTTGTTACTTAGATTGGAGGTAGAAGACATTTATTGACCTGACACATCGATGGTCCCAACTTACCACTTGTCCAATTGAGAAATAGAATAAAAATAAAATAATAAAGCTATTTTATTTATTCTATTAAAAAGTTCCAAAAACTAACTTTTTCTCCAGACCTATGCGGTCGAAGTGAAGACTCCCTTAAATTAATCTCGGCACTACAGATTCAATGGTGCCCTAAGATTTTTAATCTGGGCAATGGTTCAAATGTTATATAATACTGATCGCACATTTACTGAAAGTACCTGAAAAAAGTTCAGTGAATTATTAATAGTCACCCTCAACCCGCACCGGTTGAGGTTAGGCTCTGTATAAGTGAAACATGCCCTGACGAACCCAACAGTACTCTTGGATCTTCTATCCGAGTTACCATTTAAATGTTATGGATTTTACAATATAATAATTATTACTTAATTATTTTATTTATGTCCCAAATATAACTTCCACATGTGGTTCGCGCCGACCAATGTTAGTATCTTCCTAAAAAGTGCATACCCACACAAGTTCAGCGGTGGTATCCTATTTTTAATATGATTTACCATTCGTGACATATAATAATTTTAAAAATAAAATAATATTATTTAATTATTTTATTTACGGTTATTCCATTTTTGGGTTTTCTCACAAGAGGCCCGCACCGACAAAACTTAAGTTGCGCCTAGGGTAAACCTGCCATCTTGAGCGCAATAGTGCCCTCAGATTTTTTTTCTGGGCAACCGTTTTAGTGTTATTTCACTATTTCATGAAAAATACTAACACATGATATTTAATGTTAAAAAACCTTCGATGGATCATTCTATGCACATCAAGCCTTAGAATCACGTGCCGTCAGATTTCGCGATGTCAAAATAATTCTGTATAATTTAAAAGTATTATATGGAAATTACAGGACATTATAGATTCGAACCTCTATTGGTTTTTGAAGATGTGACAACTTCATTAATTAATAAATTACCATTTAATGTTAATAGGTTATGTGAGGCATATCCAACACTGACATCAACTCATGATATTATAAGTAGTGAAGGTCCCAATATGTAATAAGGCCATCAGACAAAGATATCCAGTGACAGAGTTCAATGGAAAAAACCACGGTAATGTAAGCTCATGAAAAGATATCTCAGTAGTATCTAAGTATATCTTAGAGATAAGATTGTAATCTAAGGAGTTTAATCTAAGGCATTCCACAATAAGGCACCTATAGAGTCTAAGGTGACCAACTAAGGTAAAATGGGGTAATGCAAGGATAAGTCCCTAGGTGATTTCCCCATGGCACCTTCTAGTCAATGCTGGATCCAAGGAGTATATCTGAGGTATCCTGTAATAAAGAAATGGACTCAAGGGTAGCATACCGACATCCAAATAATAGGCTTGAACTAGAGTCTAGTTGGGTATCAACCTAATTAAATCATATCCTTAAATTGGAATGGTGTTCCCGAGACCCAAGGTATTCTCCTCTTAGAATCCTAGGAGAGATTTTTCCAGTCCATTCCTATTTGATATTTTAATCATATATAATTAATTTATTTCAAGTATTACCTTCCATTAGTAATGATAGGTCATTTATAATTGAAACCATTTATTTATTGGTCCAAGCATTGCCTTCCATTAGTGGGGATAATCCCAGTAGTGTCGCAACCATTTAATGAAGTCATAGTAATCCACTATGTCATAATAAATTATTGAGGTTATTTATGATACCTTATATCAACATGAAAAGGGGTGATAAGGGCATATAACCTTCATTCAATCGCTTTTATTAAGGCCAAGTTATATACTTAGTATACTTTCCATTTCACATTTCACATTTAATAATCATTTGAATGCACTTACCTTCGAAGGGTCAAGTGATAGAACACATGGTACATTATATTATACAATTCTTAGTAATAAAAAGTCATTTAAAATAATAAGTCTCTCATTTAGAAAGGTTAAGTAATGCCAAACTGGAATGGTGGCTTAAATATTCCAAAACACTAAAAACCCCAATTATAGAATAAAATTTGACATAAGGTGGGTTGATTTGCTAGTGAAACCACCAACAAATAATCACATATTTGGAAAGAGCATTACAATATGATTCTAATGATTATAATCATGTAATGTTAATTAAGTAAAATATTTTCAATGAAACTATTAGTCCCCATACAAACATTCAAAAAGCAACGGACTTCAGGGATGAGTTATAGACCACCCATCGTTGGGTTATACGATCCTCCATCTCCAATATCAGCCCTTGATTAGTATTGGATCAAAGTAGATCTCTAGAAAATGGAAAAAACACTTACATGTAGATATATAGGTCTTGAGTGAAAGAGAATAAGTATGGATAAAGAGGACTTGAATACATACAGATTCACATCCAATGTGATGAACATATGCTCAATCGGATACCAGATAAAGAGATATCTTGATCCCTAGCATTAGACTCAAAAAGCTCTAAATTCCTGAAATAGGAGTAATATCATGCTGGTTCTCATATTAGGAGGAAGGAGGGGGATTAATAGATCAGTAAGGGTGTTTTTGAAAATTTACACAGGTTTTTAGCCTACACATGGTTTGTCAAACCATGTGAAAACTGTAAAAGATGGTTCTCCACAATAGTCATCCTTTACATGGTTTGATCAAACCGTGAACCACCCATGCATAGTTACCTGGGAAAAAGGGCATTCACATAGTTGGACTGCATTACTGGGCCCGACTATGTGAGGTTCCACTGTCCGAAAAAAAACCTTTCGCACAGTTTTGTAAACCGTGTGGAAATTCCAAAAGGTTTCCTCTAAACCGTGCATAATGTTTGTTTTATTCAAAAAGATGGGTTACAAGCTCCGATCAAGCCCTAAAAACCCTCAAAACATTAACTAACTCATTAGGCATCTATATTATGTCAAACATTAAGATTTAGAACAAAATTTTAAAGGATCTATACTCGAGTGAAAAACCATGTTCTTACACATCATCACCTCTCAGAAATTGTTTTTATTATTTATTTAAATTATATATATATATATGTTAATTTTATCATTTTTATACTTATATATTTATGGTATCAAATATAGTTATCATATTTTCTATTTCATGGGGGGTATGATGTCGTTGCTCGTGTGTATGGAAGACTACCACCCCCTGAAGCGATGCAATCTATTTTTCACCAACAATTTACATGGATGGTTATAAGGATACATAAAATAAAAATATGTGATATAAATTACATAATAATGATATTAATGATGTATTTATCTATATGAAAATAAAAAAAATCATTTTATTTGTTTTTCTCAAAAATGAGAATGTTATTCATTTACATGTATACTATCATATACATGAAGCAATGTGATTATTTTTTCATCACGACATCTGAATAATAATATATATATTTGTATTAAAATAAATAATATTTTATTTATGCAATTATGATAAATATTGGAATTTAAAATAATACATACCTTTTTAGTTAATGATCTTTGAAAAATTACAATGTCACTCATGCATACGTACGACCTACATTCTCCTCAATCATAACATAGTTAATTTTTTCAAATCTATTTTTCATGATTGGTTTTGAAAGTATATTTTATGAATAAATATGATAATTATTTTAATATTTTTATTCTATATATTTCTAAATAGCGACCACTTTGACCATGATCAACACACCAAATCCATTTGAAATAACGAACAAAACGTGCTCAAAACACCCATCATAGACATAATAGATTAAGTATTAAAATAGGACAATAAAATTAAATTAAATGAATTTATTAATTATATGTATTTAAACATGTAAAATGTTTTTTAAAATAAAAAAATTATGATAGATTATTATTCAAGATTTAATAGATATAGAAGGAATTTTTGGACTATTTGTAAGGGTTTTTCCCATCTCACTTTCATTTCTGGAGACATATACCACATTAGCCACCTAATTTTTATTTTGTGGAATATATTCATTCCATTATTGTGTATTATAAATCATTTAGTGAAAATTATTTTGATTAAAAAGTCATATTGTGGTTTTTTGTTTCATGGGTTTTTTTCCTGAGATTACCGAAGATGTAATGGATTTCATATCAAATCACTTTCATTGAGAAATATTATATTTTTACGACCCTATTTTATTTTATATAGTGTATATAGCGCACATAGACCTAATATATCATGAAAATACTTATCTTCTTGATATTTAATGTATCATTTGATGATTTTATTTAATGTGCCTTATGATTTGAGAGTTATCATTGTGGTAAATTCTTTGTTTTTCAATATCGATTATTTATGGGATTGTTTAAGTTCAAGGTTACATTGGAGGAAATCATATGATATTATTTCCTTTAAGAACATTTATATATTCATAAATAGTTAATAATGTTTTTTATTTTTCTGATATAATTTTCATCATTTTTTTCTAACCAAATATCGAGAATGTCATTTATCCATGATATTGATCTTGTATTATATTTTAGATCAAAACATTTCTCTAGAATATCCAAGTATTCTCAAAATTTTAAACAAATTTTGTTTCATAATAGTAATTATTTTCTGATGTAAAATTTACATGCTCTTTTTCATTATTTTAAATTCTTTTAAAATGAAATTTATAATCATTTTCCTAATGCATCACATTTGACCCCCTTTTATAAAATGTATCCAAAATATTATTTACTTTTATCATTTATGACATTAATATATTTTCTCAAAATCATGTCTATTATTATACATTAATTTTCCATTATATGACTCACAATTTGAATTTAATGAAAAAAGGTTTGATATATATTTTGAATTTTTAGTTTTAAAAGTAATTTTTTAAATGTTATATTTATCATAATTGTTTTTAATAGTATTTTAATGGAATTTAAATTCATAATTTTCTAACACACTTATTATTACATATGATAAAATTTATATATTTTTAAACGATACGATCGTCATTATTTTTTTGGATATATTAATTTTTTTCAAAGTGATTGGTATTGAACCCATTTATTTTATAGGGGTTAATCATGATCCAAAGAGATTTTTGTAGAAACTGTTAATTTTTCTTGAATAATCATGTTTCAAAAATATTATTATGGAACATGTATCATTTACATAGGTAAATCAAGTGTCAATGCTATTTTTCTATAACCTATTTATTTTCCTTTCTTAAATCACATTTTAAAAATAAAATGGATTTTTAGAAGTTAAATTTATTTGGTAGATTCCTCATTTTTTATTCGGTTATGGTTATTGGGAATTGATTATGTTGAAAATGGTGAAATAATTAACCAAGGATGTATAGTTACCTAATAAAATGTAGATGAGTGGTCCTCTTATAAACCAATAATGACTAATTATGTTATTTACCAAGGACGAGTGGTTTTGTTATTATCCAAGAATTGGTGGTAAAGTTATTGACCACATAAGGATGGTTATATGATAAACCAGTGATGGGTGTGTTTTTTGTATCCCTCCAATGAAATGTGTGCTCCAAAGATAGTTTTCAAGCACATTGGGTTATTCCATTTTTGTAAAATGATGCGCTGATAATGTTCTAAGATACCAATAATTGTTATCTATGCTTATTATGAGTTTATAATGTTTCTTATGATCATTAATGATGTCACATGGGTCATGATTATTTATTCTGATGAGTATTTCCTTATTTAAAACCTTATTCCATGTTTTCATATTTTATGATTGATGTATTTATGGGAATTGAAATTCTTATGTTATACTCATTCACATTGATTATTTTATAATAACCTTATGTTATTCTTATTATCCCTAATGAAATTAATATTTTATTGATTACATTCTCCCCACTGAGAATTTAAGATCACCCTTATCATGTTTCATATTAGGTAGTTATAATGATATTTATTGAATTCATTATATATCGTTTTTTTATATGGAATATGACGATAACCAAATGCTGAATATGAAAATATCCTTATAGTGGGAGATGATATCCATCATTATAAACTTGTTTTTATGAATAAATTATTTTAAGAGATTTTAATAATTTTCTCAAATTTAATCCATAAATATCCTAGAGAACGTATGTGATCCAAAATTTTAATTTTGATTTTGTATGTTTGGGAAATAAATTTTTTTTCACCTTTATTGGTCTCAAAGATAGAAATGTAATGTTTATGTTTTCAATGCTAGATCGAGGTGTGATAGTTCAAGAATTTTTAGTTGGTATGAGAGGAAAGGTTTATATATGTTTTGGGATTAAGAAACTTTTTTCTGAGGTTATATTATGATTTATGGACAAGACAATAGTTCTATAAGATTATGGATGATCCTAAATTCAAAGTGCGAGACGAATATTTTAGGTTTTAGTTGATGAGGTCTTAACATCTTAAATAAATTTTCTGAAGATGTTTTATTGGGTTATTGTATATTTAAATAATTGGTTTCACATGAAAAATAACATTAATATTTGTTTTAAATTGTTTTCCGGTATGGATAACATTTATGGTTTATATGATCTTGGATATTAAGGTAATTATGGGAACATCTGTTATATAATACATGTAAATAAGGGATTGAAAATTGATTTGGTGACTAAGTGATTAGCATTATTTCAAAAATATTTCTCAATTTTGTTTCATTTATGTTTTATGTTATGATATAAACTTTTTGTAAAAAACAATCATTAATTTTTATTTTATTGTGGTTTTTTGGTTATTGGATTATGTAATCATTTCGGTTCAACATTGAGTATTGCTGTTGATTTTTTGTAGAATAATTTATCATAGAAATGATTATTAAAATTTTAAATTATCATAAAATGTGCTAAGAATTTTTTTTGGTTAATATGTAAATATAAGTGGAAAAAATTGTCATCTATTTTATTGTTATGTGATATTTGAATGATTATTTTATTACTTCACGAATGAAAACTCATATTTAATAATCATCATTTTGAGGAAAAGATTAGATTGTAGTTGAAATAGAAAAATTATGATATAATTTTCATCAATTAAGTATGTATCCTTATTACATTAGTATATATGGAAAATAATTAATCAAGTCTTGGAAATGGACATTGAATAAAAAAATTCCATACTTATATCATTTCTGATGATATTAATGATCTTTTTTCACAACACTTTGGTTTATGGTTTTGTAGTTTTTAATTTTATATTGACCAATAAAATTATCATGATGATTTATATCTACCATTATATATTATTATTTATGCTCTACACTTTTATTATGTGTCAAAACATTCAATTACCACATATTTTCTATTATTAGAAATATTAATATCTTTCATTACATATGTCCTTTATGTGTTATTTTCTCATTAATCAAGAATATGTTTTTATCAATTTTTATGATATGTGTTTAAAATAGGATTTTAAAATGACCGAAAATTAATTGAGAAGTTAAATTTGAAATTTTGAGGAATCAATTTTTTATAGGGGTTTTGGGGGATAAAACACCAAGATGTTTTTTAAAAGGGAACTATCTTCGATAACCTCAAGACTTAGCATAAAAGACTGCTGATATATATAATTGCTATAAAAAATTGTTAAATTGATACGTATGATAAATATTAACTAATTAAATATATATATATATATAATTATTATACTCAATATATTAAATTGATAATTTCTTATTATATAACCTTTCCTTTTTTAGTAAAGTAATTTTACTTTTAAAGAATATGTTTTCTTTATAAATGATTTTAATTTATTTTCATTAAAAAAAGTATTGTAATTAAATTTTGGAACATTAAAAAAATTATAACGATAATAATTTCTGACAACTGAATATCAAAATTTATGTTTGATGAAATTTATTTTTTTAGAAAATATTGACATTTCTCTGAATAGTGAAAAGCAATTTTTTTGTAAAAATGCCATTTATTTTTAATAAATTATGAAATGGAAAGGTACCGAATCCATTTGAACATGTTTAAAATTAATATAATTATTATTTAGTAATATTTAATCCAATTACTATATTTTTAAACAACATTATATTGTATTTTTGTACATTTATTTGGAAAAAATGTGACTTTTCTAAAAACTGCTTTATAATGCATATAATTGAGCCGTTTTAATTATATAATATAATAAATAATAAGGAATTTATAAAATGATATGTATCAATTATATATCAATAAATATTAACTTAAATTCAAAAACAAATTATTATTATGTATACAGTTTATATAAAATCATATTTTCTTTGAAAATCACAAATGTCGAAAACAAGTTTTTTCGTCGTGTCTGCGGGTCAAATTTTTAATTTAATTTTAAAAAATATATTAATTGAATTTTTTAATATAATTATATATTTTTAATGATAATAATTTAGATTATATTATAATTTCAACCTAATTTTGACCATGATGGAATGTAAAATATGAAAACTAATTTACTTTGATTAAGGTGAAAAGGGTTTAATGGGTGGTTAAACTAAAAAAAATGATATAAATGACCAAAACCATTTCTAAAAACTATTTTATGAACTTATATAGAACTTATCATATATAAGGATCTATAATAATCTATTTTTAAACCTTTTTAAATTACAAATGTATGTACCCCATTATTTTTTCAATAATTACATGTCTCCCACTAACATCAGTTATAAGAGGGAACATACTCTCCCCTATAAATTACACCACAAATACCATATGGATCATCCATTAACTAAAATATCAATTAAAACTTTTACCTCCTCATATTGGAACCTTTTTTTTTCAGAAATACATTCTAGGAGAAAATTTGGTATATACCAAAAGATGTGGTCCAAGAAGAGGTGAAATTCTACCTATGCATTTTTATTTTGTTTCGTATTCATCCTCACAATATATATAAATTATAACAATAGGATAAATTTATTATATAATATATTCTGATTTATTTTTTATTATTTTAAAAACCAAATATCAACCCCTATTCCATCAAATGATATATGAAATCATCAATCCTGTGGACGGAAGACTACCGCCTCACGAACCAATGCCATTATTTTTCCATCATGGCCTCTCTAGGATTTTTGTCATAAGTTATTTAATTTATTTGTTTTATATTTTAAATATATATATTTTTTAGGAGTTATTATAACACATATATGATTTTAATTTCTATTCTGCAGATTATACCATAAAATTTCTCTTAGGTGTGACGAACTATCGCCATGCAGATCAATGAGATTCATTTTTAGTAACTTTTTACATGAATCCAAAATAATGATACTTTCAATGAATATATTTTATATTAATGAAATTTTAATTATATTAATGATATATTTATTTTTCTAAAATGGTTATATATCATTCACTTCCATACACAGAAAAATGGTTATGTTGTTCGTGTATGTTTGAACTACCGCCTCCACGAAGTGATATGATCCTTATTTCATCACCAAGCCTCAAGAATGATATAAATAAGTATTTATAATTAATTATTATGATAAATATGTTAAAATAAAATAAAACACACCTTATTCATATAATTATCATTGAAAAAATTGACACATTAATCAAAGATGCATAGATTCAGTTCTCTCCATGATCGTAACATCGTTCAATACTCATTACCATTTGTCATAATTTGTTTTAAAAGTATAATTTCTAAATAAATATGATAATTATTTCAAGATTATTATTATATATATGTTTAAATAATGATTTATGTTACGATAATCAACTCATGAAAGTAGTTTTGAATGAATGACATAAATGTCCTAAAAAAACAGACCAGGATTAAACTAACTAGGTATTATAATATGTAATTATGGAGAAAAATTTATTAATTTTTTATAAAGTTTTAAATATGAAAATTATTGTCTTGAAATAAAATAATTGATGCAATATTTTTAAAAATGGTTTAAATGAATTAATATAATGTCTGGACTCGAGGTAAGGGTTTTTCTCATCTCAATTTATTTTATATGAGACATATTCTATATTCACCAAAAATTTATGTTGGGTTGTCTATATAATATAGAATAAGTTATTTTCTGTGTTTTTTTTTAAAAATTATTATTACTTATAATTCTAAATGAGGATATCTATTTCAGTCAGTTTTTGACCCAGATATTACCAAATCAATAAGTAATTTCCTCCCAAATCACATTCATTAAGTAATATTAAATTTTTAGGAAATTATTTTGTTTAATATGGTGTATATACATCGATTTGAAATATTATATAATTAAAATACATAAATTCATGAAATTTAATGTAACATCTAATATTATTAATTATGATTTAAGTGTAACCTAATTGAAAAGATTTTATATTATAATATCTATTCATTTCAATTTTGTTTATGTTTATGGTTTCGTTAAAGAAAGGCATGTGATAATTTTTTTCTTTAACAAAATATTCATATTACTCAATATTTATGATTTTTTATCAAATATTATCTCCATTCCATCATATATTTAATAACAAGAGATTAATAAATTCAATTGTAAGTGATACCAATCTTGTATTTTCCACTAGAGTGGGTAAATTTATCTTAAAAATCCTTATTTTCTAAAATGCTATAAAAAGTTTTGTTTTTGAAAATTAAATTATTCTATAACTCAAATTTACATTATAATTTACTTTCATTTAAATGTTTTGAAAATAAATTTCTAAATATTTAAAAAATATCTCACTTTTGACTCATTTTTGAAAAATGTTTGATTATAAAGATTATTTTTATAATGTAGTATAGTAATGGATTTTCCATATTTTATGTCAATTATTTTTTGAGGTTTCATTTATATGTTTCCATGATTTTTTTAAACAAAATTATTTTATTAATTTTTTTTACATTATGTTGATTTTTTTAAAATAAAAAAAATTCCCAAAAAAATATTTTAATTTTCAGTTTAAGGTATCTCTATTCATCAATTTCACAAATAGTTGTTATTTATTATGATACAATGTTGATATATTGTAATGACACCATCCTATATATTTATCTTTATAGATTATTATTTTTTTTCAATGATGTTTACATTGAACATGTTTCTTTTCCATTGGTTAATCATGTCGAGAAGAAATTTTATGGATCTCGTTTCTTTTATATGGGTTAAAAATATTTCAAAGAGATAGTTATGGAAACTTTTTCATCATCAAAGGATACTATTTTGTGAGTGATATTATTATGAAACATGTTTCTCTTCTATGAGTTAATAATTATCTAAATAGAAAAAATTTATTGTATGAGTTTTATGATGAGTTTTGAGATTCAATTTTTTACTATAAAATTATTGTTATTAGGATTTGATTATGTTTATGGATGGTTCTGTTATATAATATGGATAAGGGGTTAGGTTATTAACCAAGTATTGATTGTTCCATAAAAAACCAAGGATATGTGGTTCCTTTTTAAACCAAGGAACTGGTGGTTATGTTATTAAACAAGGACATGTTGTTTTGTGATAACCAAAGGATGGGTGGTTATGATATAAACCAATGATGGGTGTGTTCATTACATCACTCTAATAAATTGGGAAATGTGGAGTTGGAAGCTTATCATATTAGTTATTAAATTTTTATGAAGTGATCTGATGTGTACTTTACATGATAACATTATGTTTTATGTATGGTTTATTTGGGTTTATAATATATTTTAATGATTAATATTGATATCAGATGGATCATGATTATTCATTCTAGTAATTATTTCCCTTTTAAATCCTTATACCCTATTTTCTCATTTTATGGCCCAGATATTGATTGGTATAATTAATCTTATGTAATTATTATTCAATTTTAATATGTTATCACACCATTATGTATTTATTACTCTCCCCACCAACAATAAATTGTTAATCATTATGTTTACCCTACTAATAATTTGAGCTCAACCTTATTTTTTTGTATTATTACCATGTTATAAATATTGTGGTTGAATGAGTTTTGTCTAGAAGGGATTCATATAGAATATGATGATGTAATTATTTTTGAGTATGAATATCTAGGTAAAGTTATATACGATGATCATATTTATGAACTAGCTGTTTATGAATCCATGATCTTAAGAGTTTTTCCTAATTCTCAAAAACTATAAACCAAAATGGTTTATGAGAATCGAAGAGATCAAATATTTTCATTTTTATTTTTTATGATTTGGAAAACGAAAATTTGGCCACCTTCATCAATATCAAAGATGATAAATGTAAAGCTTAGGGATTTAATATACGAACTTGGAGAACATGTTCATTTTTTTTAAATGTATGTATAAGGTAATTATTTATGGTTTGATCAATTATATTTAAATAAATATATAATACCACTTTTATATTTACAATTTGATTTACACAATGGTTTAATATAGGGTTATTCTGATGAATCATTGTTGGAGTGATCATAGGTTTAATGTTTCATGCCTTAATAAAATGTATATCGAAATGAATAGGACCTCTAGGTTTACAAAATTATACCCATCTCAAATTATAATTAATAAACAGTCTATTTTTGATGTAAAAATTCATACATATATTTAACTAGTAAATGATAAGTGAAATTATGGGTGAGAATATTGAAATTAAGATGATAATAGAATGAGAGCGTGAAGGATTACTTACTTTTCCCCAAAAAATGGTACCAAATTTTAGTTATATGATATTTATTCAATGTCATGATGTGGAGACTTATTTCACAATTAAGGTTCTTTGTTGAATAGAGACCTATGACGTTATATAATAACTATTATATATTATTGAGGGATTTAAAGTTACTGTTTCCATCTATATAATGAGATATTATTTAGATAATGAATCATTAAAAAATTTGAATTACTGTTATTAATAATACTGAAAATTAAAATATTTATTTTCCTTCTATACTAGATAATTTATTTTTACAAGATTATTTTGTCATTAAATAATTATTTTGAAATTTAAAAAATAAACTTTTTCTCATTATAAATTTAATTTTTATAATATAATTCGATGCATTATCACTTAAATTCATTCCTAGTGATATTTATGATCACTCTAAGATATAAAATCATATTCAAAGTAAAAATATATAGTTTTTTTTATAAAGGTCAAATAATATTTATGGAATCAAAAAAAAAATATACAACGTAAAAACTAATTACAAGATTAAAGGACCTTAAATAGCATCCAATTCAATTCAAGAAGCTCAATAAAATAAATAAATTATCATGATATACCACAATTGATGAAAATCGATACATTGAATATAGAATTTAGATTATAAAAGAGGGATTTATAAAGAGAAAAAAATCACAAAAAAATCACTATATCATTATGTGATGAGTCTCAAAATATAGAAAAATGATATCATTGATATAATGTGTTTAATAATGAAAACTGTGAAGATAAAATGATTTCAATCAGTCTTTTTAAATAATATTAAATTTAAAAAAAGGAATAAAGTAATAATATTGTATCTTATCATTACATTGAGTAAAAAAAATAAAATAATTATATTAATATCCAATAATATTAGTCAAATATAGTTTTTTATACTCTTAGGTTCACAGAGGGGCTATCAAATTAATCCAAATTGATGAGTTTGGATAATGTGTACATTAATGTGGGTTGAAAAGTGAATTCACATTATTGCAAAGATAACAGGAATTATTTTTATCTCTCATAATATATGTGATTGAAACGATATGAATATTGAAGGATTCATAATATTAGTATTAAGATGTAATCTATTATATGATTTCATCTTTAAAGTTATAAAATTTTACAATATTTGGAGTTCCAATCAAGGTGTTATGCTAAAAAAATGATGGCTTGACTTTTTGGAAAATAAAATCGGTCTGAGATTTTTATCATTAAATTTGGTTACCTAGATCACCATCCAAAAAAATATCAATTTAAATTGTTTCATTAATTATTAATCATGATTAAATCTATCCAAAATTATACTTTTACATTTATTGAAATTCAGTTTTAGTCTCCATGTCCATTATATTTCACTATTGTTCAATTTTATTTGAATAATAATATATTGACACACATTAAAAAATTATCATCTTCCCTTGTGAATATTGGATTTTTCTATAATAATAACATATTCACCATAATTTGTGTAAGTTGATCCAAATGTTTAAAATTAATATTAGTAGTAATGTGTGTTTTATAATGTTTTACAAAAAGGGATAATAATTATTGTATTGTAAATAATAATTACTAACATGATGAAAAATAACGTTTAAATTAGAAAATGTGTTAACCTCATATTTTATGTATAGTGAAAAACATGAAAACGTATTAAAAATATAATGAAAAATATGAAATTTAATGTTATCATAACACACCCCAACTTGAGTATTTATATTTTGTAAGAAAATACTTGGAAATAATGATCAAAATTTAGTTTACCTCTCAAAATAGATTTTATCCAATATTTCTTTAACTACAATTTAATTTGTAAAAACATGAAACACATAAAAATAATTTTTTACAGGGTGTGTAAAAAAGAGTATATGATTACCTATACAATTTATTTTATCATGTTCTCCACTAACATTCCAGAAAATCCAATAAATCATAAGATACATTTAGTACCGCAAAATATAAGAGTGTCCATTATTATTTGAGGGGAAAAGATTTAAAAAATATATAAGAATCAAATTATATCCCAAATATGAGTATCCACATTTTTCTACTCCTATCCACATTTTTTGGTGTAGTTTAATAAAATAGGGATGAATTTACATACTTTCTAAAAGGCAGATTTGGATTCATTATCCCAATGTATAAAATGGAAAATTTTGGGTTGATTACATGCCATACAATATTGATATAATAAATAATCCTTATAATGAAATCTATGGAGTCAGTATCCATATGTTTTAGATTTTATTCATTATAAATATATATAAATAAAAAATGATTATTTTGATATATAATATTCTATCGAAGCAAGTTCACTATTTGATAAATAATAAGATATATCCCAATTGTGATTGTATCAAGGTAAAATACATATTTCTTAAACATTATAAGTTGAAACCACATCATTGAAAACTAAAACTACTTTATAGATAGACAATTTTTCAAAATTTATGTGTTGTATATATTTTTAATTTAGAATGATAATTTCTTATATTTTCTCTTGATTTATTTTTATTGTATTTATTAATTTGAAAAAGTTATCAACATAAAATATTTATTTTATTCAACTTGTAATTGATGCAAGTAATTTATGTAAATTTTAGGTTCTTCAAATTATTTTCGTTAGGTTTTTTATTTAATCCATTTTTTTCTTTAACATAGTTATTAATATAGATAGTTCAATGGTGATTGAATATTTCTTAAACATCATTGGGTTTTCTTTTAAGAGGATATGAATGATGAGACAGAATATAGGTGATTAATCATTTTTATAAAGCATTAATAAAAATATACTTTGGATTTGAAACTATTTATATACTTTATTATAAAATTTAAATCCGATTAAGAATAGATTTTTCATTGGAATAATTAAGTAATCATTTATATTATTAATCAAGGATAATTATTTTTGATTTATATTTTTATTTTTAATGTCTATATATTCTCACATGGTTTAATTTTTTCCTAAATGAAAATATTTTATTTTTATCAGAATTAATGTAATTGATCATAAAGAAATTGATTACTTTTGAAGGAATTTTAAATAAATTAATATATTTTATTTATATATAATAAATGATAAAATTTTTGTAGAGCCACAATCTATTTTATTTTTTACTATTTCTTGATTTAATTTTTTTATTTGACAACAATGAATTTATTTTTTAATGTTTATTATATTTCATTAGAATCAATTTAATGGACGAAATTATGTTTGGAATCCTCTATGGAGATTTAATTAATTTTACTCTTGATAATAATTTTAAACACAAATTATTTAATTCCTTATATGTTTATTTGTGAATTAATAAATTATATAAATTTATAATACTTTTCAATCATTTGAAATATTTACAATGGTCGTTGGTCATGAATTCAATTTCTCAAGTATTATACTATTTTAGGGGTAAAATATCATTTTTTTATGAAAAAACTAGTATAATTTTTTAAAACATCATATTTCGAATATCGAAAATAATATACTACTTAATTTTATAAAAATTTAATAATAAAATTAATAAAATTTAAACAATTGAAAAAACATAATTTATGTACAAATTATTTTTCCTGAGGATCCAGAGGTATAAATTTGGACCAACTTTAAATAATTTTTTCTATTAAAAAATCCATTAAATAACAAAATTCATATGTCAAATATATATATATATTAAAATGACTCATTTAATGTATCACCATGATATTATAACATCATTATGATATTCTATCTATATCATCACTAGAAATCCAATACTTCAAGAATGATGTGTTTTTAATTAATATAATCATATGCATCCTCTAATGAAATTTTGATAAATAAACCAATCATACATTAAAAAAATATTAGAATCGTGTTATATATTTTAAGTGATTTTGAAAAGAGTTTAACTTATTTATTTGTTCAAAATAAATACCCTAAATATATTGACATATTCAGTATATAGATTTTTCTTATTAGGGTTTTCCATTTGGAAGCACTACGCCTTAATAATCATTGCCCATTGCAGTGGGCCACACAATTATATGAGACATGCTATACTATCTAATCATTAATAAAATGGTCAATAAAACCCCTGGTATATTCACTTAATTCTATTCTCCAACCACCAAAATCTTTATTATAATCCATAGATATGATGATTGTGCTTTACATTATCAATAACCCACATCCATACACTGTTTATGGATCTATGACCTTATGATAATTTTATGACATATATATTTTATTTTTGGGTGATATAATTGATAGATTGTATAATTATTTAGTGGGATGGGATATATAAACCTTGATTTTATATTTTATAGTGAATTAGACGGCACTCATTTAATAGTTGGAGCAATATTGAGAAATAATAATATTCTTCATTGAGCCACCTCTTATGGAGGGATTATAAGGAGATATAGTTATAATTTTTCTCTCAATTATAACAATTTATTAATCTTATTATAACGAAAACATGAATTTAGTTACAAATATAACAAAAAATAAAAATAACATCTAGGTAACCTTAAGTGGAAGGTACAATTAATGGAAAAATTCTCAAAAATATCTTTTCATCCATTTTTGATGTATTAATTTTATTAAAATTATTATATTTTATAATACATGTTCTAAAAAATAGTGTAAAATTAACAATATAAATTTTCATGGTTTGATTTATTCATATATTTTTCATAAATGAAATCATAAATCACTGTAAATATCCAAGAAAAATAATTTAGAATTTAATGATCATTTAATCATTACAATAATGTCAATTCATGGATTGAAAATATATATTTCTATGTTAATTAATTGAAATGTCAAGTCTCTATATCTTAGGTATTGGTTTAAAATAAGCATCCTTCACTCTAAAGCTAACATCAATCTATTACTCTAAATGATGTCATAATGTTTTTGTAATATTCAATAATTTAAAATATTGATATATCATGAATAATATGTCATGATATAAAATATATAGAAGTAAAAAAGAATAATATTTCAATAAAAGCTACAAATATGATGAGGAAGATTTGAGATCAGTGAACAATTCCACTTATTTTTCCAAATTAACACCCCTTTATTAATTCTTTTATCTTTATTGGATAGGTGGATAAATAAATCTAGTGTTATGTTATGTATTACATTATATATGAGTAGATATATTATTTTTTTATATAGGAACTCAATTGAAATTAATATATTTATCATTAAAAAATTCATCACTCTGAAAAAAATTGCATTGTAATTGAAAGGTTTATATAATTAACCATTTAAGGAAAGCCCCCACTCTAGATTAAAAAATTTCCCTTTCTCATTTCATATCAATATTAATTATAAAATAAATGTTTTATTATTTATGATTCAAAAATAGTATATTTTTATAATACAAATTCAGTACACATGAAAACTAAGAGGGAACAATTTTGTAAATACATGAATTAAGATTTTTAGTAGAATTTAAATTGTAGAAAAAATATATGTATAAGGTAGCTAAATCTCACATAAAATCTGAAAAACAACCTAGTATAATGAAATCTATGTACCTTTTATTTATTTTCTAGGATATTGGACTTGAAAAAAATTCTCAATAACACAACATTACCCACTAAAACCCCACTTATTATTGATGTACGCCAAGATTGTCCTCATAAGTAAAAATTTAAAACGCTAGGAGATGTTAGAAATAACAACTAAGAAAAACATACAAGGAAGGCCTTATCCTATAAAAACATGTAATATATATAAAAAATTAATATTTTATAATCATCAACCTCAATGATTTAAATACAATTAATATATGAGAAAAAACTACAAATTACAAGTAAATATGATTAAATCCTAAATGAAACCATATACAAAAACAAATAACACCCAAAACATTGGATTCACGTAAATTGTAAAAACATATTCACTATAAGAAATCATTGGAATCATTTACATTATTTCCCACCACCAATGAACACCACAACATGCCACAAATCAACGGTACTAGATGTGTTATACCAGTTCTATTAAAAACAAGATAACCCATGCACTATGCATTATCACTTTTGAAAAAATATATATTGGAATGAAACCCATGAAATGGTGCAAATAAAAATACCCAATATAATGCTTCATAGATAGATATAATAAATACAAAGCAACATGATAACTAAAAAAATACAAAAATGTGTTTAAATAGAAAGATCTTATATATAATGAATAGAAATTTAATCCCAATATTTTTGGAAGTCCAAAAATTCAATGATTTACTAATAATTCAACACAAAAATATATTAAGGATCTAAACTCATATGTAACAAAAGATTCTTAGTATAATGAAATTCTTGTATTTATTAAATTAAACAACCTATATATAAGTATAATTTTATAAGAAACCTAACATATAATATTTATTGGGATTTTTTGATGAAATATAATTTCCAAAATATCTCATAGAATCTAAATAATTTTAACTAAATAACACCAAAATATTACTATGAAAACTATCTAAAATTATAGTATATGATGAACACCATAATATGATATGAAGGATGGTTTATGGGACACTTATATCCAATAGGGATGATCCTTACCCCATTTCATTTTAAGGGTTTGAATCTATATAAATTATATATATGGACCTCAGCTCATTATAGAAGATAAAATTAGGAGTTTACAGACTCATATAGAGGACTCACACATTTTGAGGAAGAAGGTGGTGTTTACTCTGGGAATAAATTTCGAGAAGGACTTTCTACATGACGATAATATTCTCTTAAGGGTTATTAACACTATAATATATGTAACAACAAACAATTTTTATATTTATTCCCCTTGAAAGAAGTATTATTTTTTAGGTAGATTGTGATGTGAAAAAAATTAAAAAATTGTAAATTCCATATTTCATTATGGATGAATATTAAAATACAAAATTTAATTCATTATAAGAATATTAAATGATATAAAATATTAAAAATTTCTTTTGGAATAATATTATAATACAATTAAAATAATACAATTTTTAAATACCCACCTTTATGATCTACATTGAGTATTATAAAAAAAATAATAACAATAAAATGAATAATAATGTTAAAAATAAGATAAACTTGTAGAAAATTAAATTATAGAATTTGAAGATTTGTTTTAATATAAGTGAGGTTATATATTTCCATTTAATATGAGTATATATGTATAGTCATTTGCTATATATCACTTAGGCATATTGTCAATATATGGGTTGTGGGATGAAATATAGTCCATGGAAATTCTTATATCCAATAGGTACATTGATGTCCTGAAATTGTTAGATTTTTTTAAAGAATATATAGCTCATATAAATTAAATAATTATATAATTAATTCAAGATATAATAAAAAATATCAAATTAAAAAAATATGATATTTTCTATAAATAATATAATTATTTATCTATGATTTTTTTTGTATATATAAAATATAATTAATTATTATAATAACAATAGAATGATAAAATTTATTGTTGAAAAGATAGATAATTAATATAATGGTGTATCATTAAAATCATTGAATGTTAGAAATTGATATTTTTTTCAATAAATTATTTTTTTCAATGTATGACATTTTTTCTCGCAACAAATTTAATTAATTTCTATTAGTGGATAATGATATGTAATTTTAATATTTAAATAGATAATAAAATATATATATACTATTTTTTTAAAATATAAAAAAATTAAAAAAACAATTAATTTTTAAAGAATTCATTTTTATATAAAAGTATTTATTTACCGTATATATTTTCTTCATTTAAAATTTCTATTTAGGTTATTTTAATATTGTATTGTAAAAAACGGATTCCAATATTTATTATGATTTTTTAAATTTGGTAGGAGGGTCAATATCATATTTTTGTAAAAATGTAAGACATTGTGTTAAAAATATAGATGCCATGGTGATGATGAAATTTATGAGAAATATTAAATCAATGTGTAGAGACTTAAAACATCTCTAATTGAACCTCTAAATTTTGTTTATGATGTTATGTTCAACTGAAATCCATTATATTTTCACTAAATATCGATTATTCATGTAAAAGGGAAATCATACACTCTAAGGAAAGAGTATTTGTTGAAATTCCACTCGAAAGTCACCTATTAAAGGTCCCCACTTCTACCCATAATAAAAAATCTTTTATATTTTTTTTAAATATTACATACCCAAAATATTGTAAAAAATTATTATTAAATATTTTTAGGCCTCTCGTTCTTTGGAGTTCAAATTCCTTTCATTCAAAGGAACCCATTTCATGGAGTGATTTTATCTATATATCTCATTCCTCTCCATGTTATCCAATTACCTTATCATCATTAATATTTATTAATAAAATAATAAATTAAATGATGTTATATTATGAATATTATTATTATCCAAAAAATATATTAAAATAATATTAAAATATACTCTTACCCATTCCAACGTATAACATGTTCCTGTTTGGGTTTGTTCAACCACCTGAATGGATGATTATATATTGTCATTACTGTTACCAAAGTAAATTACTATCTTGAAATAAATACATGTGTTATATTATATTAAATATTAAATTATTTTACCACTATCATACATGAAGGGTGAGAAAAATATGAATTATCACCACAAATTAACCTATTTTTATATGTGAATTACTCGAAACAAGCATGTCATAAATTCTATTCCCTTAAAACATATCAATAACGCTCAGAAAATAAACATGAAACTCAATAGATAATTTAATTAAATTTATTTAAAAATGATGGATTTTTTTTTGATAATGATATCATTATCAAAAAATAGGGATAGTCAGTTTCATATGAATCTTAAAAGAAATAATCATAATTTATAACATTCAATGAAGAAAATTAATAATTACTAACTAATGTATATACAATAAATGAATTTAATTAAAGAGGATAAATTCTAATAGATTAAATAATTTTCTAAATTAACTTCATAATTTGGTTATATATATATATATCATGCATGAGGTTAAAGGTAATTCAGGATGTTTAGGATTAAGGGTAGGTGTTTTTTTAATCTCACATTGAAATAGTGAACATATTCGAGTAGATTCCTATATTGTAAACTTCTGTGCGATTTAACTCTACAAATAATTTTTTTTGTTCATTTCATATTTTCATATAAATGGTTTAAATACATATTGTCTATTTTATTTCACATTGGTTCATAAATAAAAAAAATTATCCTTGTATGTGGATCCGTCATTTTATATTCTATTCAGTAGATAATCATTTTCCTTGAGGTCCAAATTATTCAATGGATTTTATAAATGTCCTTATCAAAAATTCTATAATTGATTATGTCAATTTTATATTTATTTTGAATATTATTATATAAAGTTTGACTGAAATATTTATTTAATACTTTCTACTAGGTGTCTTTCTCCTCCAATTTTATTCTATATTTAGTAATAATTCTATTTTTTATGTTTTCATTGTTCTTCAATAAAATTATTATTTACATTCAGATTAAATTTTATAAGAAGTTATTTTTGTTATTTCCCTTTAAAATTTATATTATCTAAATGTAAAGGATATTTCTTCTAATTTTCAAATTAATTTTCTAATGCCAATATAATGTTTTCCATATATGTTGATATCATTTATTGATACACTTTTTGAATAATTTATATTTTCTCACAATATTATCTACCTTCATTAGTTTCATTTTCTATTATCAATTATCGTTAATGTTTTCCTTATTTTTTTCATTTTTATGCATTAATTAATATATGATTTGATAATTAATGTATCTATATTTATATGAAAAAACTATATATGTTATGTCATTATGTGATGAGTGGGAAAATAATCATATATCCACAAAATAAATTGAGTAAATATTTATATCTCATAATATGAAAATTAAGGGCTGGTGGAGTTAACCATATCCACTATACTTACGAGAATCGATATAAAACCATGTCCACATTTTTATAGGACCCTGTCCACTATTTAATGTTTTCATGGTGAAAATCATTTATATAAAATTTTTTTTACTATGGTTATATTTTTGTAGGATTTATAAGTCATGAAATGTTTCTAAGTTCAATTTAAATTTATTATGTTGATGTTATCATCATTTCGAATTTTATCCCCCATTTCTTAGTTCAAATCAAACACATTATTAAATTATTCTGGATTTATGGTCAATATTTTTTATGTATTATATTCTTATTTAATTCTAATATAACTTGATTATGTTCTTTTAACAAAATTTTTTTCATATTATTTACTTATTATAATTTATTGACACCTCTTATACACAAGAACTGTAGTGTTCTTGAGCGAAACCATCTTAATGATACAATTCCTTAGGTAATGAAGGAATATATTATGCCTGATATGTATTGAATGAAATCATTTGTGAATAATATTTGAGGTTGATATTTAATAATGTTATAAAAATAATTTTTTTTTGTATCTAATTTATAAATGTTCAAAAAACATATGTTTTGAGGTGGGATTAATTATAAAATGTTCAAAATATTTATTAAAAATGATGTAATAATTATATGATATATGTTTCAGTTGTCTAAAATTATATCAGAGTGAATGTTTGTAAATTTTGTTCATTTTTCTCTAAATAAGTGGATAAAACATAAAAGAGAAATTTCTAGGCCAAAATAATTATACTATGGACCAAGAGTTTAATAACATGAACCTAATATAGAATGTATGGAAATAAACATTTCACCATTAGATATATGATTGGATTAAAATTTATTACAATATGATTGTTTGTAGTTGTTTTTATTTTATAATAAGCACACAAATGATTATGTTCTTATTCATATGTACAGATCTGGGAGGGATTAGAATAATGAGTGAGAAGGAAACTGTATTGATTATTCTAACAGAAAACAAAAAATGATACGATATAGAGTAAAATATTATAATACCCATGGTTTAAGGATCACTCATTATTATTATTGTTATTGTATGTCACATGGTTGGATACCCATTATAAAATCAAAAATAAAATCATAGAGGATAGGGTAGGGCAATAAAAATCTACCCTCATGATTTATAGACTAGTCACATGTTTTGTTTTTAACAATGTAATCTTGAGTAGAAAGGATTCCACTATGATAACCCACCTTATTAATTCAAAAAATCCATCGACCTAACAACATGGATGATGACATGTATGTTATCATATTAAAGTCGCAATTTTCATTGTTTTTTGATGTTTTAGAGGTTCCCAAAAGAGGCACGATGAAAAAAATAGAGTTTAAAGATTTATGTGTCATTGAACATTAAGATGTTTCATACAGATGATCAATACCACATATTTGGAGTTTATTTAGTTTATGATCATGGTGGTTGTTGTTTTAGAGATAGTAATATTTTTTCATGGTAGTGAAATCAAGGGTAGGATACCACACACACAGGCTGAACTATGTGTCATTGAGTGAGGTTTTGGTGTTGGTCGGTCATATCATATGTAATTTAGTGGTATACTGCATCGTCCTCCTTTAGTGGATGTTCTTCATTGTTCATGGTAGATGCCTCCATAGTGTTAGATTTTGGAACAATTTCTACATTGATGAATATGTTTGGCAGTGTAGTGGGTGTCCATATGTCGTAGTCCCTCTCCAAATTTAATAGGAACTGTGGCATGTATAGTGTCATTTTTAATATATATTCTTTGATTAGGTAGGCTATGATAGTGTATTCTACATTACTCCATAGTTGTATTATGCAGTACGATCTCGTATTTCAGAGGATTGTGTCATTATATTCTATTTTTTATCTAGATATAAATATCATGTTCCACTGTAAACTACATTTTTACCTAATTATCAATTTTTAAACCTATTATATGAATACTTATCCTTAAATAAAATTATAGCCCCATTTTACCACAATTAACCCCATACTTCCTGGGATCAATTTCTAGAGATATAATGAAATTTCAACTTCTTTATTAGTGGTTTCTCTTAGTTTTATTTCATTTAAACTGATGTAATCATTTTAAGTTCTAGAGTTTTATCTCTATCATTATAATAGTGTTCCTTTTAATGGTTTTAGTGCGGTTATAGAAGCTAATTTAAAGAGGGATATAGAAGTCTTTATAGAAGAGGTGATCTGTTATCTGTTTCGTGGTTCTTTTCTCATTTAATAAACATTTATGACTTGGGGAAAGGGGTTCATTGGCTCTATATTTATGTTATGTAAATTGATAATGTTTTCATTGATTATATTTTTTTGGTGGAAGTGGAATTAAAACATGTAATGGATAAATCATATTAATGAATTGAAAATTTATTGGTAGTGATCAAATGAGTTATTCCATAGTGATAATAGATTGAATCTATTTTTTCTAGATAGTATGCTGTCTATAATAAGTTATTTATCATGTTTTCTTCATTGGTTAAAAGGTTACAATTTTATGAATTTGGTAAAAAATTTAAAGATGTCTATTATTAGTTGGTTATATAATGTGAAGAGGAATGTTTAATGAATCTCTTGTTATAATATGATAGAAATAAAATTATTTCCTAATGCATGATTAATTGATACATTCTTACATGTGTTATTAAAATTTATTATAGAACATAAATGTATAATTCTTGATGTTGATAATAATTATAGATTCATCTCAATGAATTACATTTATTCTATAGAGATTATTGAAATTGGAATGGATTCTTTTGATCCTTGTTAAAGTGTTTAATATATTTTTATAGATTATCCCTTAGGAAAAAACATAGTTGTGACCCTTGACAATTAAATAATTTATTGATGAGATAATTAAAATTGTTATTTATATGGATTAATTTTAGGGTTCCTAAGGACCCTATAGGCTTATAAAGGATAAATTCATGATGTTTGGGCCATTGTGTACCTACATTCATTTGATGGATGAATGCCTTTTTTGGTTCAATATTCCATATTATTTTTGTGTTTCTTCATTATGTGTTAATAATTATGCAAGCCTTTCATTGAAACATGTTTTGAGCCTGATATGGCTGATGGATGATGAGATATCCACTGGGTAGCCCATAGTTGGGGCATCAGTTGACACATATGACAAAGATATATTGGGTGATATGTATGATGGGGTTAGGAATGACACCATGTTGATGGAATTTGTTGAAGCAGGTATTACCTATTGTTTTATTGAATATCAGGTTCTTTCTAAATGATTCATATTTTCAATGGATATATTTCCCATTTTCTTCTTTATTTTCAACCATTCCCAACTGCTTGAGTCAACTAGTTGTGCGATTTTATTCATCATTTGAAGGTATCATACGAGGATTACTATGGTACAAAGAATTAAGGAATGATAATAATGTTTAATTAAATTTTCAAACAATTGGGTTGGTTCTTGTTGGAATTCAAAACAAGTTAATCTTGATAAATAGTGGTTGTGTTGGATAATGCTCGGATGACATCGATTTTATTCTGAGGTTTTTTGAAATGTTATTTAGAGTATCATAACATTGTTCCTAATTAATTAATTAGGATTACGATAAATGTTAAAACTAATTAAGTGATATGAATAATGTATTTAGAAAATATTAAGTTATTATAGGAAATATAGTTCATAGTGGTGGTGGAGTTTGGGTGTTTTCCATACAAGAGCTGTAGTTGAACCAATGATTATGTTTAATCACATAGTGTTTTGGTGAGCTATTGTAACACCCCAGGTAAATAAAGAATATGAAATTTTTACATTAATCCATATTTGTGAATAAAATATTAATATTACATTAAAGGGGAAGCTATGTTCGATGGCGTACCCAATACACAACAACGAGTTTCTTGGGAATCTTATGTTGCACTCTAATAATAAAATAATATAATTTAAAATGGATGTTAATGCCTAGCCGTTGTAATGGCGGGAATGAACAGAACCAACTACAAAATGAGTATACATGTTTGTCAAATATTTTTACTTTTTACAATAAATGTTAGAGGATTAAAAATTCAAATGAATGCAATTTTAAGCGTAAACATTCTAATATTCTTTAAAAGGTCGATTAACCGCCTTTTGATGGTGAACCTCTTTTAAATCCACTTTTTGACAATTTTATGTGTTATATTTGACAAAATAAAATTCTTCATTAGAATTGGGACATCAAAATTTACTTTGTGTAAATTTTTTGATATTTTTCCGATAAAGTTCATTTTTAAAGAATAGTGAAAAATGTTGTATTTTAATTCAAAAAATATTTTTAATCTAATTTATTTATATGATTAGATTTCATTTTGAATTATTTTTAAAGTGAAATTAGAATATATTTTTACCATTTAATACAATATTGGTCATTGGAAATAATTTCTCTTTGAATTTGGACTTAAACTAGTGTCAATCTTTTAATTGATATTGTTTCATAAAAACACGCTATTTGTTCTTACAACGGAAATTAATTATTAAATTAAATAATGTAACTTATATTTTCTGAATATTGTAAAATAGAAATCATTTTTGAACTTGGAATATCAAATATAGCTTATGGTGAAGTTTTGGTATTTTTCTGAAAAACTTCAATTTTTGATGAATAGTGAAACCACTAAGTGGTACTTAAGAACTGATTTTTTTTCATTTAAGTGAAACTTTACCACTTCCGTGATTTGATTTTCAAAAATCTGATATAAATGGTTGTCATTGGGAAGTAATATGTGGTTCAATGGGATTAAAATAATTTTTTTGTTGAATAGTAACTTTTAAGTTTTTAATCGCGATTAGAGGTAATTATTGTGATTTAAGGTAAAAATGATATTATAATAAAATGAAAATAACTTGACACTTGTCCTAACCCTATTTGTTTTACTAAAACAATTTTTACATGGGGTTATATAAGTCATATTTTTTACTATAAATATTCACTAGAAATCCAAAAAGATATCCTAAATCTTGATATTTGTTTTATAATTTTTAGACATTAAATAAATTAATTTATTTATGACACCGTGATGATGCAGTGATTACCTCATAAACGAATGATTTAAATAAAATGAAAAGATAATGTAAAATCTCAGACCTAAACTTTTCAAAAACTTATTGGATATGTGTATTTCGAACTATTATCAACTTATCCTCGAAATATATAATTTGGGGACCTTTAAAATCCAAAAATAATTTTATAATAAAGTAATAGTGTATAACTTTCCAAGAGTTCCCCTCTTCTCCTCTTATAAAAGGCCCCGACCTCTACCACCTTACACACACCTCTCAAGCCTTTGGCTCGGCCACACCCTTCCCATTTCATCTCTCCACATCCCTCTCTTCATCATTGAAGCCTCAATTTGGGCAGAATCCTTTCCATGGAAGCCTTTGAGCTTAAATCAAAGAGAGTTACCCGTTTTAAAGGTAGTGTTTTCTCTTGTGTTCTTATGTTTTATTTTGCTTCTCCAACCCCCTAAATACTTTTTATTCTTTTATTTTGTAACAAAAACTGTATCTTCAATATACTTGGATGTTTTTATAAGAAGGATTTGAGCTAAACTTACACACACATACGTCTAATGGTTAAAGAACATACAGTTTCTGTGGATGGCGAATTGCTGCCTCACGAAATGATGATTGTTCAATATTCTTTTAACACATTAAAAGGTGGCAATTATGTTGTCACTATATTTTATATACCATATATATATAGTATTTATGTTTTCTATATGCTTTTGTATTTTATATTTAAAACATACCTTTATTCCTTGCATGTTGTGCAAATGCGATAATTTCATATGAGGAAGTGTGGACTACCGCCCCCTCAAGTGATGTGACTCGTTCATGAAACACATGGAATTTATAAAGAATTAAATTAATGAAAATATGTTACCTATATAACATATATATTATACTATAATTATAATATATATATATATATATATATATTTCATTTATTTAATTCCATTAATATGACATGGAAAAATGAAAGTAGCGTTCATGCGTACGTACGGCCTACCGTCTCCATGAACGGTGCTTTACGTTTTTTATCTCCAAATGATATGGAATAGTATAAAATGAATATGTACCGGATATATATGATATTTTAATCACAAATAATATTCTGTAAATGATTTACTTATAACTACATGGGTAATCATTTTTCAAACCAGTTCATTTTTGACTCATGTACCAAACATCGGCAAAAACGTCTGATATGAAATAACATTATTAAACAATTAATATGACATTATAATATGTGATATTAACTGATTAATAATCTTTAAAGGATTTCCTTAGGCAATTATATATTGACCAAAGTTTATTATTCAGGAATATAAAGAAACGAACAAGACAAGTCGGACTTCACGTAAGGGATCCTACTCCTCTCTTTCTTTTTAAGTACACTATTTTATGTCATTCATTGTAAGATCATATTTCTTGTGATTGGGATGTTATTTTATATTACTCTTACTGTAATTATTATGTTCATATGATTAGAGAACCTATTTTTTCTCATCAATCCATTTTGGAAGTATTGAGTGGCACCGTTAGGCTGCCGAATTTTCGTAAGAGATCCAACCTCTCTCGTTCTTTTTAAGTACTCTCTCTTATGTCATTTCTTTTAAGCTCATATTTATTATGTTTGGGGATGTTATTTTATATTCCTCATACTATAATTCTTATGCTCATATTATTAGGGACCCTATTTGATCTCATAAATCCATTTTTGGAAGTTTTATGTTGCGTTGTTTCGCTGCTGAGTTTTCCTAAGGGATTTTTTATCTCACTTTTATTCCCGTGAGATTTATGCTACATTTGCCACAATTTCCTTTGAGTGTTGTATGTAATATCAATTATTCTACAATTTTTTTATATAATTTCGTTTATGAGTATTTACATCAATGTTGTATGACCCTTCTTTCATGGGCTGTACGTTTCGAAAGTTTCCCAAATCGGTAAGGGAATCTTTCACAAACCTCTTTTTAAAACACTTATTTTGTTATGTATTTTAATTTACATCCTTTTTTGGGATATGTTATTATATATACTTATTTATGTAAATTTTATTTTCAAGTGATGAGATACCCTTTTTATCTCTTATCAACTCATTTTCTGAATTTTAAAGTGATGTTGTTAGGCTGTCAACTTTATCAAGGGAACTTCATAACCCAATTTCGATTTCTTTTGGTTCAACATGTACTTATTGAATATGTCATCCTTTGAATATGTGTGAATGACCTTTTATTGTTTTACACTTAGTATCCATTTATATTGGGTGTATTTATATTTTCCACACATTATTATGAGATTGATTTATCCTTAATTTAACGATACATTTTTATAATGGATTTCATCTAATTTTCCATTTCTATTGAGACTTCATTGTTGTTATGCACCAGTTCCCTCTTATATGGTGTATATACTGTCCTTTGGAATATTATATCATCCCTTTATTCTCAGGATATTATCATGTTCTGATTAAATGTTATTCCTCAATTATTGTATTCAAGTGTCACTCATTTTGTTAATAACCCTTTAACTAAAATATCGTTTTAAATGTTTTAATGATTTATTCTTATAAATATTTCTCATTAATATCCATGTTTTCAAAATGGTTTTAAGGATTTATTTATATGGATATTAATGGTTTAAAATGATAAAAGCTTCAAATTGGTATGGGATACTTTGATTCAAAAATCTCTTTATTAAATGTTTTAAATGGATTTAAAAATGGTTTGTAGAATGGATTCATTATCACAATATCTTAAAATGTTATAATGTAATTGCAATGTGGAAATGTTATCTTTTCTTTATGCTTAAGTTATGTGCTATTATTATGTTATGGTTCTTGGGCATTGTTTATGAAGATGGGTGGTTCTGTGATAAACTAAGGGCGAGTGAACCCGATATAGCTCTCCAATGCATTAGGTAACACGAAGGGGTTAAACGTTAAGGTTTCTACAAAGAGATTTAGGGAATATGCTATGATGGGTATTCCAAACATAACCAAGAGGGTTACTCCCTACGTAAGAATGTTATGAATGCCTCAAGATAGCTTTATGTCTTGTGATTTTTATGTGTTATTCTTAAATCTTATGATTTCATGAGGTATGTTAAAGTGCTTATGTTTTATAAGTAAAGTATGATTTCAGATATTCTTATGTATACATGGACTGATGTTTTCTTTCCGTATTGTAATAACCATTACTAAGCTTTTTATTCCCATCCCTTGTTTTTGAAATGTTTTTCACAGGACATAAATTTGAATATGGTCAAGGATGGGATCATGGAAATGTCAGGCTGTCTAAAACAAGGAACAAGGCATGACTCTTTTGTTCAAGAGTTTTTATTTTGTCAAAAATGGGAACTGAGTAGATGTGTCTACTTTGTAATATTTTGAGATGTAATAGTTATGTCCTAATTCTCTGAAACTCTAAACCTGAAAAGATTCTCAATGTGAATTATTCATTTAATTCAAGATTAAGTAAGGTTTAAGGCCGGGACCTTATAGTTGGTATCAGAGGTCAGTTTAGATAACATTAGAGGTTAGGGTATTCTCTATGAATAAGTGACATTACCATAATGGTTAGGATTTCAGAAAGAGTACTAGTTTTAGATAAATTGAATGAGTAGGTATATCATAGTGTTTATCTTATTCATTAGTACATGATGGTTTTGTTGATATACTCACACTGACATTTCTGTTTTTAGTGAATGGATGGATCTAGTAGTCACCAAAGTGACAATGGGTTTGAAGGAAACATTGGTTGTTCTCTGTTTAAGAGACTAGATGAAATGGTGGATTCAATGAGGGAACCTGTGGTTGTTCTAAACCAACTATCAAGGAGTCATGATCAACCACTCGAACCTTGGTATGTTCTATAATGCATCCTGTACGAGATGACCGCTCGATGTGGAAGTTCAGGTAATAATTATAAAGGTAACCATTAGAGTTTATATGATCCTTACTTTTGAGGTAATTATGGGTTATTATATGTTATGATAGAAAATTAAAGGCATGAGATAAAATTGAGGTTAAAATATGTTATGATTATTTTTGAAGATTTTATCTCATTTTGGTGAATGTTTTAAGAATTATATAGTTTTGGAAAAAGGATAACATGCAGACCGTGTGACAACCCGTCACGTCGGACAAAGCTGCGGGAATCGAACCCACAACCAAATTGTGAGTGGTATTTATCGCCTACCACTGGACTACATGAATTCCCTGGTTAGTTTGACTAATTCTTTTTAGTTAGATGATTTTAGGAATCAAGGGTAATTTTATTTTGGGTTATCTATGGAAATGGTTAACCTATCATGGAGGATATGTGATTAGGTTAATTACTTTTAAATATGAGAATTTAAGAGAAACTGATGTTATTTGGAGATAAAAGTTAATTTGTACCTTGGAAGACTATGTGATTAAATCCTTAAAATATTTCGTTTTATATCATAGTTTGGATTACTTTGAATAATTTTGTGGACAATTGTTTATTGAGTGGTCTTTGTAGAACTTTGGCTGTTTTTTGACAAATTTTGGAGATTAAGAATAGATATTTTATCCTTTTTGGGTATTATATGATTTCATACTAACATTCTAGGTTTTAGTTTTGGTTATGGTATAAATACATTGGAATTATATGGTTCTCTTTTGTGGATTAGGTTATTCTCTAGTAGTTGATTATATCTCTCTAAATGTAAACAAGTCTTCCTAAATACTCATCATTTGGGAAAGTACGGGTCTGTGTAAGAAATCTAGTAAAATTTGAAAGTCAACATGACAAGTAAGTATGTTTCATTATGATTTATTTAATCTCAAAAATAATTACCTCAATGAAGAGTAACTTAAAACAAAAATGTTGTATGTTAACTTTTGCTACTAGGGAATCGAATACCGTTTAACCCTTCACATGTTTGTGATTTTCTTATGGTTAACTTTCTCCTAGACATGATTACTATCATTCTCCCTCAGAACATGACCCTTTGTTTTTTCCTCCATATCCATGTTTTCCTACATAGAATCCTAGTATGGGTTAACTCGGGTGACCTTTGTACTTCTCTTTCTTTATTTTAATGTGATTGTTTTACTGACTCTTGTTCCAATGTGGGATTTTCAATGAAGTTTCCAAGACTAATTTTAAAATTGCGAGAACGCAATTCCCAAAAGGGGGGAAGGATGTAACACCCCAGGTAAATAAAGAATATGACATTTTCACATTTATTTATATTTGTGAATAATATATTAATATTACTTTAATGGGGACGCTATGCTCGATGGCGTACCCAATACACAACAACGAGTTTCTTGGGAATCTTACGTTTCACTTGAATAATATAATAAAATAATTTAAAATGGTAGTTAAGGCCTAGACGTTGTAATGGCGGGAATGAACAGAACTAACTACAAAATTATTATATATGTTTGTAAAATATTTTATACTTTTTACAATAAATGTTAGAGGACTAAAAATGCGATTGAATCCAATTTTAAGCATAAACATTCTAATATTTTTTAAAAGGTCAATTAACCGCCTTTTGATGGAGAACCACTTTTAAATCCACTTTATGAAAATTTTATGTGTTATATTTGACAAAATAACATTTTTCTTTAGAATCGGGACATCAAAATTTACTTTGTGTAAATTTTTGGTATTTTTCCGATAAAGTTCAATTTTTAAGAAATAGTGAAAAATGTTGTATTGAAATTCAAAAACTATTTTAATATAATTTATTTATATGATTTTATTATCTTTTTAATTGTTTTTAAAGTGAAATTAGAATATATTTTTACCATTTAATCCAATAGTGGTCATTGGAAATAATTTCACTTTGAAATTGGACTTAAATTAGTGTTAATCTTTTAATAGATATTGTTTCATAAAAACATGCTATTTGTTCTGACAGCGGGAATTAATTATTAAATTAATTAATGTAACTTATATTTTTTGAATATTGTAAAATAGACATCATTTTTGAACTTGGAATATCAAATATAGCTTAGGGTGAAGTTTTGGTATTTTTCTTAAAAAACATCAATTTTTGATGAATAATGAAACCACTAAGTGGTACTTAAAAACTGATTTTTTTCGTTTAAATGAAACTTTACCACTTCTGTGATTTGATTTTAAAAAATCCGACATACATGGTTGTCGTTAGGAAGTAAAATTTTGTTCAATGGGATTAAAATAATTCATTGGTGAATAGTACCTTTTATGTTTTTAATCGCGATTAGAGGTAATTAGTGTGATTTAAGGTACAAATGATATTATAATAAAATTAAAATACCTTTTCACTTGTCCTAATCCTATTGGATGACTCATGGCCGACCAAGAAAACCCATTGGTATAATTTTGGGACCCCATGGAGCCACATGGGTAAGATAATGACATTAATGCCTTTTATTTGAAGTAAAAATTATAATGTCACAAACATGTGTTGTTTTTCTAAAAAAAATTTTACATGGGTTTATATAAGTCTTATTTTTGACTATAAATATTCACTAGAAATATAAAAATATTTCCTACATCATGATAATTTTTTTATAATTTTTATAATTTAAATAAATTATTTTATTTTTGACACCGTGATGATGCAGTGATTACCTCATAAATGAACGATTTAAATAAAATGAAACAATAATGTAATATCTAAGACCTAAAGTTGTAAAAAACCTATTGGATGTGTGTATTTAGAACTATAATCACCTTATCCTAGAAATATATAATTTTGGGACCTTTAAAATCCGAAAATCTTTTTATAATAAAGTAATATCTTATAACTTTCCAAGAGTGCCGCTATTCTCCTCTTATAAAAGGCCCCCACCTCTACCACCTTACACACACCTATCAAGCATTTGTCTCGTCCAAACCCTGACCATTTCATCTCTCCACATCCCTCTATTCATCATTGAAGCCTCACATTGGGCATAATTCATTCAAAGGAAGCCTTTGAGCTTAAATCAATGAGGGTTACCCATTTTAAAGGTAGTGTTTTCTCTTGTGTTCTTATGTTTTATTTTGCTTCTCCATCCCCATAAACTCTTTTTATTCTTTTATTTTGTAAAAAAACCAGTATCTTCTATATGCTTTAGTATTTTATATTTAAAACATACCTTTATCCCTTTAATGTTGTGCAAATGCGATAATTTCATATGCGGTAGTGTGGACTACCGCCCCCTCAACTGATGTGACTTATTCATGCAATAAATGGAATGTATAAAGAATTAAATTAATGAACATATGTGACATATATAACATATATATTATACTGTAATTATAATATATATATATATCATTTTTTTAATTCCATTAATATGACAGGGAAAAATGAAAGTAGCGTTCATGCGTACGTACGACCTACCGTCTCCATGAACGGTGATTTCCGTTTTTTATCTCCAAATGATATGGAATTTTATAAAATTAATATTTACTTTATATATATTTTATTTTAATCATAAATACTATTATGTAAATGATTTACTTATAACTACATGGGCAATTATTTTTAAAACAAGTTCATTTTTGACTCATGTACCAAACATCGACAAAAACGTCTGATATGAACTGACATTATTAAACAATTATTATAGCATTATAATATGTGATATTAACTGAATAATAATCTCTAAATGATTTCTTAAGGAAATTATAAATTGACCAAACTTTATTATTTAGGAATATAAAGAAACCAACCAGGCAAGCCAGACTTGAGGTAAGGGATCTTACTCCTCTCTTTATTTTTAAGTACACTCTTTTATGTAATTCCTTTTAAGCACATATTTCTTGTGATTGGGATATTATTTTATATTACTCATACTGTAATTTTTATGTTCATATGATTAGATAACCTATTTTCTCTCGTCAATCCATTTTGGAAGTTTTGAGTGGCGCTATTAGGCTGCCGAATTTTCGTAAGAGATCCAACCTCTCGTTCTTTTTAAGTACTCTCTTTCATGTCATTTATTTTAAGCTCAAATTTATTTTGTTTTGGGATGTTATTTTATATTCCTCATACTGTAATTCTTATTTTCATGTTATGAGGGACTCTATTTGATCTCATAAATCCATTTTTGGATGTTTTGAAGTGGCGTTGTTAGGCTGCCGAGTTTTCGTAAGGGATTTTTCATCTCACTTTTTTCCCGTGAGAATTATGCTACATTTTCCACCATTTATTTTGAGTGTTTTATGTAATATCTATTATTCTACTCTTTTTGTAATATATTTTCGTTTATGAGTATTTACATCAATGTTTTATGACCCTTCTTTCATGGGGTGTACTTTTCGAAAGTTTCCCAAATTGGTAAGGGAAACTTTCACAGACCTCTTTTTAAAAGACTTATTTTGTTATGTCTTTTAATTTACATATTTTTTGGGATATGTTATTATATATCCTTATTGATGTAAATTTTATTTCAAAGTGATGAGATACCCTTTTTATCTCTCATCAACTAATTTTCTGAATTTTATAGTGACGCTGTTAGGCTGTCAAATTTTACCAAGGGAACTTATTAACCCAATTTCGATTTCTTTGGGTTCAACAAGTACTTGTTGAATATGTCATACTTTGAATATGTTTGAATGAACATTTATTGTTTTAAACTTAGTATCCACTTATATTGGGTGTATTTATTTTTGTCACACATAATTATGAGATTGATTTATCCTTAATTTACGGATACCTTCTTTACAATGGATTTCATCTCGTTTTCCATTTCTATTGAGACTTCATTGTTGTTATGCACCAGTTCACTATTATATGGTGTATATACTATCCTTTGGAATATTATATCATCCCTTTATTCTCGTGATATTATCAAGTTCCGATTAAACGTTATTCCTCAATTATTGTATTCAAGTGTCACTCATTTTTGTTAAAATCCCTTTAACTAAAATATCATTTTAAATGTTTTAATGATTTATTCTTATAAATATTTCTCATTAATATCCATGTTTTCAAATAGGTTTTAACTATTTATTTATATGGATATTAATGGATTAAAATGTTAAAAGCTTCAAAGTGGTATGAGACACTTTGATTCAAAAATCTCTTTATTAAATGTTTTAAATGGTTTTAAAAATGGTTTGTAGAATGGATTCATTATCTCAATATCATAAAATGTTATATTGTTATTGCAATGTGGGAGTGTTATATTTCCTTTATGCTTATGTTATGTGATATGATTATGTTATGGTTCTTGGGAATTGTTTATGAAGACGGGTGGTTTCGTGATAAACTAAGGTCGGGTGAGCCCGATATAGCTCTCCAATGCATTGGGTAACACAAAGGGGTTAGACGTTAAAGATTCTCCGAAGAGATTTAGGGAATATACTGTGATGGATATTCAAAACGTAACCAACAGGGTTAATACCTACGTAAGAATGTTATGAATGCCTCAAGTTACCTTTATGTCTTATGATTTTTATGAGTTATTCATAAATCTTATGATTTCATGAGGTATGTTAAAGTTCTTATGTTTTCTGAGTAAAGTATGATTTCATTGATTCTTATGTTTACATGGACTGATGTTTTCTTTCCGTATTTTTATAACCCTTGCTGAGATTTTTATGCTCATCCCATGTTTTTGAAATGTTTTTCACATGAAATAAAGTTGAATAGGGTCAAGGATGGGATCAAGGATATGTCAGGCTGTCTAAAACAAGGAACTAGACATGAATCTTTTTTTTCAAGACATTTTATTTTGGGAAAAAATGGGAACTAATTAGATGTGCCTACTTTGTAATATTTTGAGATGTAATAGTTATGTCTTAATTCTCTGAAACTCTAAACCTGAAAAGATCCTCAATGTGAATTATTCATTTAATTCAAGATTAAGTAAGGTTTAAGGCCAGGGCCTTATAGCTATATTATATCCTAAATGATTTATAATGTGATATTCTACACAAACCATGTTGGTAATGTTACTAAAACCCAATGTGTCATTACCCAACCCAATATGGCCTGCATCACTGGAAGCAAGATGATTGTGAGACCCCAAGACCAACTCTATTAGGCTTGGGTTAGGCGATATGAAACATGAAGGGATAAAATGAAATAAATGGCCTCAAGATAATTTTCATGAATGATCACAAACAACCATCTCCATGGAAAAGTGTATAATAATAATTAAATAAAACAATTATTATTAATAAATATGAATGCAATATTCCTTAGGAAAAACATTAGAGTGGTATAATTTAAAACAAAACACTAAAGGGGGAAATTAAATCCCTACCAAGATTGATGTCCTAATATAAAAAATAATGAATAAAAAGAAAATTGAAGAGAATGAGACTCCTGATCTCCATCATCAAACACTAATATGAATTATACATCCATGTACTTTTATGTTCCACTAAAGTCATGACCAGTCTTCTAGTTTTCATGAAAATATTCGAATCTTGTAGGAAATTCGAATATAGGGTGGATACACATACCCAAAATGGATCCTCTTAATCTATGAAGGGGGACACCGAATGATATTACTGTCAATTCAACCCATAGGTAAGATGGAATTTAAACCAAACATAAATATATTTGTATAAAAAACCCAGGCAAGAGAGAAAGGGGATTTCCATCTCTCTTGTCATGCTAAGAATGATGAGTGTGATTTCAGCTCATATGGTCAATCTCTACTACCTAGAATCACCTGAAGAAATATATGATTCTTTATTGAGGGACCACATGTTGCTACATCACTTCCCAACAGAGGCGGAACAATCTATAATAGAGGACCCTCTCTAAAATGGATCTTGAATGTGGTTGGTTCCACCCCATAGATAAAGAAATATCACCCAATGTAGTATTAGTAGTTCCCAAATATACCTATATACGGTGTTTGAGGGAGCCACACCACACTATGACCGGGGTATCTGACCGTAGCATCTCTCTCATAAGATGACCTAATCATTTCAATTGGAAAACGATCACTAATATAATTTCCACGATCATAACACCTCATGTCATATCTCTGTAGAAAAAATGATGTCTATATTCTTATTATATGTTCAAAACCAATAAATATTGGTTTTTTGTATTCCCAATTTTATGTCCCCGAAAAAGATATGAATTATCTAGATGATCCTGAGGGAGGTACATAGAATATACAAAGGGTCACAAGGGTTATGATTGTGGTTGTACAACTAGACACACCATCTCCAACACATGTCCTGATTAGTTTTGTGGGATTACACCACTTGTACATGTAATAAAAAAAGTTTGTTTATTTCCTGTCTAACCTATGAATTTCTATAAACATGACTAGTTTAATGAAATCTTTCCATGATAGAGTTCTTTGGATGTTTTTTACATGTTTACCATTAGGGTACACAATAATCTTCTAGTATTGGGCCACATGACATTTATTGTACATATATCATGTGTGATACATATCTTCACCATAAAATACATCCCCCATATCCTTGGTAATACAATGAATGTGGTTTCTGATTACATGGTGTATAATTTGTTATTTTATAGAAATTTAATAAAGAATAATGGGTTTAACTAGAACTTCCCCAATGTCCATTTTAATCATGAATATCCTCTAGTAAGGTACTTCTAGGGCAACCCATGCCAGATATATCCCTGGTGGTCAAATTCTAGGCACCAAAATATCCACATAATTTATATAGTTTTATAGTGCCTATTCCATGGATGAAGAACTGATATCTTTCCTTCGTTTCATGCCTTCAACTGCTGCAAACCAAAACTCATCAATGTCCATCTTCAAAACATTGATTTGTACATCATACATGCATCCACTATAAATTCCCTGAATATAGTTTCCTAGATCATGTTCCCTACATTAATACATTGGTATAATAACCAAGCATTTGACATCACAAAGTACTAAATAGTGTAGTAGTTTTTGGAAATCAAACATAAACATAGGTTTTACATTACAACATGAAGGAAAAAACAACATAGAAACTCTATTTTAAACGTCCATAACTCCCATATTATCCCTATAATTCATTAGGGAAAAAATCAAACATAGTAAAATGGTGACCATCAATAAATAGTAAGGATAAATAATACAATGTAATCCGACATAAATGAAAATGAATATTGAATGAATAAATTAATATTCAATTAAAAATAATATTTACCATATTATGGAAAGAATAAAATATGAATAAATAATTCCATATAAATCATCACATGAGAATGACGATTAGGCATAGATATTTTACTCGTTGAAGTATCTCATATATTTTCGATTAATAATTTCCTAAAGATATAAATTAATAATTTATTAAATCACAATCATACCATCAAGGCCTCGACCAAAACATCTCAAAATAAATTTTCATAGCTTTGGCCAAATCCATTTATATTTTCTCTCATGAGAAATACCAATGCATCTAAGGGATATAGAGGGGCCAACTAATAAATTACTTTTTTTCAATGTATTCATCATATGAATGGTTTTATATAGAAGCAACATATACATATGAATTTTAAATATCATTCCATAATCTGTAAACATAATCACTAACAATTCTCAGTTGTATGGTTAATGGTATCAAGATAGCACATCCATAGTCAAACTAATCATAAATCATTTAATAGAATTCGGTAGATGATAACAATAAGATATCAATTTCTACAAATCATAAGGTTCAAATAAATGGCTTGAAATATATGAGAATAATTAAATGAAATCATAGTGGAATTATTGAGAGAAATACTATTTTTTTACCTTGCAAAGGGGAGTAATTTTGAAAGAATAATTTGTATTTTTCATAATTTTTTCAATTAAAACATACAAGAAGAAATATAGTGTTTCATAAAAAAGTTATTGAATTTAGAAAAATAATTGTATCTTATAGAATATTCTAGATGATAAATTAAAATAGGTATGAAATTTAGAAGTTCCCTTTAATTAGGCTAGATTAACAGAATGAATTAAGAAGGTAACCCTATGAATCGTGTATTTACCCATAAAAGAAAGATGAAATGATATTGATAAATGATTCTTAAAATTATAAACTCTATGTAGAATAATTATTTAGGAATAATTATGAATTAAATTAGTGTAAAGTGGTAGAAATCATAAAATGAATGAAAATGGAGGCCTATAATGAATCCCATACAAATTGTCTAAAAATGATTTTCAATTGTTCTTAATGTTTTTGATAATGAATTTAGATTCCTTAATAAATTAATTTATAACTTAATAATTATATATTTTATTTTTTATAATTTTATTAAGTTCATTTATGTCCCTTTTGATGAGTTGTGATAATCAATTTCATCGTTTTAAAGTGTTAGTTTCAATTATTTTCATGACAGGTTTACTTTTTCACGTATACAAATGATCATGTAAAATTAAAATAATTATCCAAAATAGAAATTATATGATATTAATCAACATAATGAATATTTAAAAGAATTATATATTATTTTATTCTAGTTATGATGTTGATTCATCTTATATAACTTTAATGATAATCGTTTAAATCATTTTGGGTGTTTTTTGATCATTAGGAACTAGTTTTTTCATATTAATTAATATCATGTATATATAATAGTATACAAATAATACATAAAAATGAATGTATAGTAAAACAATTTAGCCATAATTATTATTTTATAACCTTCCATCGTGGTGTTAATGAAAAAATTATGTCGCATCGTCCATTATGGTTGTAAATCGGCAGATCATGGATAATGTATTCATTTTTAGAATAAAATGGGTTAGGAGAAGGGGTTTGATGATGGATCTTCCATAAACGTAATAAAAATATATTATAAATATTATAATTTAATTTTAATCAATGGTTTAATAAAATATGTTAGGATTAATATGAATAAAATAAATTATATGATATTGAAAGAGAATTAAAAAAGATTTACCTCTTGATTTCTTCTCCTTGAGAACATCCTTATAGAATATTTGAATGGTTTTTTGGGGAGACCAGAAAGAGCGTACTGTGGGGGATTGTTTTGTGGGATTAAATAGACAAAATATAAGTAAGAATATATTCTTAGGAATTTTGAGTAGAAGAGGTGGTGAGTAGTTGTATTTATAGTGGGGGGAGATGAGTTTTTTTTGATTATTTTATTCATTTGTTTATTATTATGGATTTAGACTATGAATAATTTGAGAATGATCGCTAAATATATTAAAATAATTAAAAATAGATATAATTTATGGTATTACATCATCCATACATCATTTATGACTTCATAATAATTTATTTATTAAATTTGATAAATTATAGTATTTCAGTATTCACAAAAAAATCCAGTATTTTAGAAAACTCCCAAAAATTTACCATTAATTTCTTTAGGATGTAGAATTTAAATATTAACTCCATTTAATGAAAATTATTTTATAAATATTATATATTTATTTTTTTAAAAAAATCATTTACTCAAAGAATACCAATTTTAATATTATAACCATTTGATGAAACATATCAGTTAATTGTGGAATCATAATATTATCTTATAATCAGAAGGCTAAAAAATATTTATTTCTGTGTCCATTTTATACAAATATATATTCTATTAAATCATTATATTAATTATAAAATTTTCATTAAATATTGATTAATTAGAAAAAATACAACCACTCAATTTATAATTTTTAAGACATTTATTTATATATTTTATTATATAAATATACCATATTTTCATTTATAAGATACCTAAATATTATTTAAAATTAAATCTGTGTCTTTAATATTGTATTTTTAATATTACTATTTCTAATTTACACATTACAATTTCAACGTTCATATTTAATAGTATATTATGGTTTTAAATTCAGTGTTCAGTGAAACATAAAAAATCAAAGATTCTAAAATTTTAAGGGAATATACCATATGATCTTGGGGTGGAAAATTCTTACCTCATGGAAAAAATTACCCATCAAAATTTATAAATTTTCCCTTCATAAAATTATTTGGGTTGTTATTAATCATAAATGCCTCTGGTTCCATTTTTACCTCTTCAATTTTATGATTTTCGAAAGTACATTTACCGGATGAGGTGTATGATTCCTTGACACCTGCCCTATAGTGTACAGAATCTGGATAGGATTTTCAAAGTAATATAAATTAGGTAAAATTATATTCCATTATTAGTGATGAAATTTATTTGGTTAAGCATGTACTATGATAAAAAATATATATGGAACACATTTTTTAATTTATAAAGGCTATGAAATCTTGAAATATGATAAGTCATAGCTCAAATTATCTCTATTATTTAAAATTGTCTAATGTACATGGGGATTAGTTTTCCTTCATTTCCATATCATACAACTCCCTTCAATTGAGATACTTTGAGAAAAATGTGATCTCCCACTTAGAACTCCAAATCCCATTTTTAGTTGTTTTTATTTTTTTTCTACATTGAGACTATTTGATATTGGTTTGAATGTTCCATAACTTTATTGTCGTTTCCGAATCATGTTTTGAGACTAGAAGATTCCTTTCACCAACTTTATCCAAATTGGTTGGTGTATTAAATATCATTACATACAATGCCTCATATAGGTCCATTTTAAAAGTTGAATGGAATCTATTATTGTATGAAAACTATACTAAAGGTAACCATGATCCCACATACCTTGAATGTTAAGTGAGCCTAATATCAATATATCTTATAATTCTTGTATCATCCTATTTGACTGCCTGTCAGTTTGAGGGTGATAATAAGTACTCAAATGAAGGTTAGTTTCCAAATAATTATTAATAATTTTCCATAATTTATATGTAAAGCTTGGATCAAAATTAGATATAATAGAAAGATGTTCTCCACGAATTCTTAAAAATTTACTAATATAGATTCATAGAAGTATATCCAATGGAAAATCCACACTTATTGTGACAAAATGTACAGATTTGGTAAGTCAATCAAAAATTACGCATATTGAATTATTATTTCATTGAGTTTTGGGTAATATGAAAAAATACAATGTAATTTAATTCCATTTTCATGTATGAATATGAAGTGGTTTCATGAATCCTATAGGATTTTGTTTTTTATCCTCACATATTGAGATATTGAACATTTTGATTCAGAATCAATAATTTCCCACATCATAATATCCCAACAGAAAGGATCCTTTGAATCTCTAGATGTATTAGTAATACCATTTAGTATAGGGAAATTGGAGATTTTACCATCATCTAATAATTATATTTTTAGATCAGTTATATAGGGAAAACAATGTCACCTTCCACATTTTAGAACTCAATTATAATACATTAATTCTATCAACATTCCATCAATCAGTACCATAATTTTACATTGAAAAATATTGTCATCTATTTGAGAAAATTTAATCATTTCCAATAAATAAGGTCAAGAATACAAATGAAAAATTAATGGAATTTCTCTTTCCTTAATTATTCCAATTTCATTCTTCTCTAAATCTAGGAACATAGGTTCCTTTCCAATCCCCATCTTATTCTAAACATTGTGATCTTTCCTTCTCAATGCATCTCCTACCTTATTCACCTTCCCTAGGTGGTATTGTATTGGAAAATAATAATCCTTGAAAAGCATTAGTTATTTCCATTTCCATATGTTGATTTATTTCTTAGAGAAGATATATTTCAACCTATTGTGACCTGTATATATATGACACGATTCACCATAAATACAATGTATCCATATTTTCATATAGAAGTTCACAACTTCTAACCCAACAACATGTGGTGGATAGTTCTATTTATGATTTTTTAATTTCCTTTTTGAAAATGTATGAAATATTTCATTATGAATAAGGAATCAAATAACATATATTGTGGATGAAAAAAATACAAACCCCAAATAGAATATTTCAGGATAGTAGAGTCACGATTCGAGAATTTACTAGTCTCCTCTCTAATTCTACAAAACATTATTCACATTATTTATTTTCATATGAACTTTAACCCGTTACGAGTAAGCTTGGATAATGGGTTAGCTAGACATGAAAAATTATGAACAAAGAATAGATAGTATCCTATAAATCTAAGGAAACTATATTCCTTAGTTATGCTAATTTTTGTAGGTCAATCTTGGACTACCATTTTCTTTATTGGATCAATGGTGGTTCCGTACTTATAGATAATATGTATAAGAGAAAAAACAATTTGAAGCAAGAATCCACACTTGCTAAACGTCCCATATAACTGTTTTCTTCAAAGAGTCTCTATAACAACACACATGTGGTCCTCATCTTCCTCATAGGTTTTATAATATATCAAGATATCATCAATAAATACCCAAAAAATGATCACAATATTCCTATAACATTATGTTCATTAGATTAATAAAATTTGAGGGTGCATTATTTAGTCCAAATGGAATAATAGTAAAATTGTAAAGTCCACACCTAGTTTGAAATGATATCTTTGGAATATAGATCTTCCACACATATAACTGATGATATCCAGATAAATGGTTATTCTGAAAAAACAATGTTGTAATTGAAGATGATTAAATAAATCATAAATTTTAGATAGAGGATTCTTGTTCATTATTTTAATAGCAATAATTTATCTATAATAAATTCATAGACTCATGGATCCATATTTATTTATTAAAAATAAAATAAGGGCTCTGCATAGAGAATGAGTAGGCTGAATAAATCCCTTATCACTAGATTTCTCTAGTTTTCACTTAATCACTACTTATTCAAAAATGGAAATTTTATAAGGATTCTTTGATATAGGTATTGAACCATAAATTAATTAAATAAAGAACTAAACATCTCCCTCTAGAGGATGTCCAAATAAATCTTCTGGAAATAAATCAACGTATTATTGCATAATATGTACACGTTCAATTTGTTGATTTCATTACCCATAAATGGATGATGTTTTATCTTCCCCTCAATAATTACATTTTCAAGAGTAACTAGAGGTGGATCTGGATACGAACCAGAAGATAAAGTTTCTACTATAAAGATATGGGATTTAACATCTTCATAAAAAATGGTTATTTTCTACTTTTTTAACAGATTTCATTCATAAAATTATGAAATTCATTAGTAACAAAGGATTATATCATAATAATTCATAGGTATGTTTATAAAATTTGTATCTTATGCATTTTAATATTTAAAAAATGGGGACATCCAACATATATTTGATGTAATGATGCATCCCTTAGGAGTTTTGACTAACAAATACGTTTTTAATTCAAAAGGGAGGTGTCTAATTTTTGTGCTAAATTAGAAATATATAATTAAATATGATTATAAAAAATAAAATAAATCATTGGATATGTTTGAGAAAATTATTAAAGTACTTTCCCCCATATCATATAAAATACCAACCTCTGTAGTTTTTATCACGTAAGATTAGACATACTCATTTACAATTTTCTGTGGAATATTTCATTAATGAACCGGGAAATAATTTGTATTTTTTCCCTTTTCCCTAAACTTTTAGCATTCAAAATTTTTATATTCGTTCATTCCCTTGAAATCATGGGTCTAGTGGACTTTTTATAGGCACTTGTAATTGATTAATTTTCCTTTTTAGTAGGAACTAGGGTGTTTACTTCCACAATTATCACATGTTGGATAATTCTTTTTTATACTTCCCTTTATCTATTCTTGCTTCCACCAATATATTATTCACTTGTATTCCATTACATTAATTATAATTTAATAATTATTTTTCTTTATTTATAGAACATGATAATATATCTATGCATGATGATAAATTTTGGTAGGCCAGTTCCCTTCAAAGTAATGGTTTTAATCCATCAAACAATCAATCAATTTTTCTCATTGGAAAATGTTGGTAGTATGAGAAACTTCTTTCTAACCTTGAGTAGTTGGATTCAAAATTCTCAACATTATCATCCCCTTTCTATTCAGAATCGTGAATTTTATAACCATATCATATCATGGTTCATAAGTGCAATAATTTCTTATGGAAATTCCCTGAAAGTATTTCTATCCCATATTTCCAAATTTTTCCTCCTACATTTAGTTTTAAATATTTGAACATCATTGGCCACATTATCTTGAGAGATTAAAAAATACCATAATAAATTTATCCCTTCCAATACTTCCCAAATTGTGAAATAACTTCTCTAATGAACATAGCCACTTCTCTACGACACATTTGTTTTTATTCCAATTTAATGGTTGAGGTTGTTGTAGTATAAAGTAGTACAACATTTATCCTACACGTTTTTATCTTGTTTCTATATATGGGTATGGTAATTGTTCATAACTTGAGTTAGATTTCCCAGTATAGTTATAAGATTCTCAGCACCCATCACAGCTCAAGTACCAACATCATTATCAAACGAAAGAGGGAAATACCTATATCAGATATGAAAATTGATATGGTTTCCATTCAGTTAACTGAGATCCATTAATAAATAATATAATACACTAAATTAGGTTATGAATAATTATTAATATTTTCAATCTAGAAAATCAAATAACATAAATTTGAAATTTATGAACAACAAATCTAATTATTATAAACATAGATTATTTGTGGACATAATTACTTTTAAATAAGTTATAGTGGTTTGGAATGAAAACATGAATTTCCTTAAGAATATCCCATAAGAGTATTACACCATATCTAGTGTTTGGACCGTTTCAATATACATTATTTTGTAGAGTCTGGCCTGACAAATTTTTTTGGAGTTGTTACCCCTAGGTACATCATTGCAAGATGCACATACCCTTGTAATATCTTGAAAAGAAATTATTGTTTGGAAGACCCACTTATTCTATACATTACCAAAATTCATCTATTTTCTTATATGATTATCCTCAAATTCTATCTTCGGTTTATATTCCCTAATCATCATTTTCTAAATCAATTTTCCATTCTTTCAACAAATTTGTTTCTAATACAAGTTATAAAGACCTCAACCCATATTTCCAGGAGTTGGTGCTTTACATAATTACATAGGTATAATAAAAAATGATGTTCCCTCCCACATGCATGAATAGTTGAGTAGTTAAAAAAACAAAAAACAATCATATGTTTTATATTACAACAAGCAAGAAAAAATAACATATATAATCTACTAGAAACATCCATAACTACAAGATCATCCCTTCTAGTCATTCATAATATACATATTCACATATTCAGAAAAATAAAACAATAAGAATGGGTTAGATAAGATTCTTAGAAATTGTATATAATATAGTGGAAGAATATATAAACAATAAGGCTTAGTGAATGACTAAAAACACAATACAATAGAGCATAATCATTAGTGAAATATGGTAAGAATAAAATCTTGATAAATAATTCCACATAAATAAAAACATGAGAATGAATATTAATAATGGATATTATACTAGTTAAATAATAAAATGTATTATAAATTAAAAATATTATATTCCAAGAGATGCATAATTCTGAACATTATAAACTCATCCTCAAGACCTCAACCAAGGGCTATGAAAATAAACGGTCAAGGCTTGGGCCAAATCCTTTTTTGTTTTGTCTCATGTTAACTAAAAATGCCTTGAGGGGTAATAGAGGGCCCCACTAGTTACTCACTATGTCAGATGAATTTTTCATATGAATGGGGTAAAACATGAAAAATATCTTCATAAATAATATAAATAACATTCCGAAATCTATAATCATATTCATTAACCATTTCGAGTAGTATGGTGAATTGTATTGAGATAGCACATCCACGTTCAAATTGATCACGATATATTTAAAAAATATTTTAGATGGTAATAATAAGAGATTAATATAAATTAACCACAATATTAAATAGAGGTATAAAAAAATAATTTAAAAAATCATTGAGTAATTCCAGAGATAACAACAATTGTTTACTTTACAAAGAAGAGTTCTGTCTAAAAAAGTATTTGTATTTGTCATATTTTTTATGTAAAACCATAAATGAAAAAAATATTGATTTCATGAAAAAAGTAATGATTTTAGAATAATTGTTTTGTCTAATAAAAGATTATTTATTGTACATGAAAATGGATAAGAAATTGAAAACATCCCTTTAATCAGCCATGTGTATCATGAAGAATTTTGAAGAGAACCTTGTAAAACATGTATTCCCACATTAACGAAAGATGAACTGATTTAGATACATGAGTGTAGAAAATATAACAAGTATATATAAGTATAATGAATAAAAATAAACAATTAAATTGATGTAAATAGCTATAAATAAAAACCTCAATAATAATAGTGGTTTGGGTATAAACCATTACCTTATGTTGAAAAATGTTTTCCAGTTTTACATAATGTCCTAGAAAATAAAATTGTATTCATTAATAAATTAATTCATAACCTATTCAGCAAGTATTATATTTACTATATGTTATTAATGAAAATAAATAATATTTAATGATATAAGATTATTTTCAGATATGATGTTGATTCATTAGATATATCATTATTGATAATCGTTTAAATTATTTGGGCAGTTTTTCAGTCATCACGAACTAGTTTTTTATTATTATTTAATATAATCTATATATAATAGTTATTGAATAATAAATAACTTATAATATTTATACTAAAATATATTTGAACCATAATTATTATCTTATAACTAGCCTTTAAGGTGGTAATCAGAAAAATGGAGTCATATAGTCTATGATAGCAGTAAATCGACAAGTCAAAAATGAGGTTTTCATTTTTAGAATAAAAGGGTGGTAGAGATTGGTTTTGATGATGGATTTTCCATTAGCATAATAAAATTATTGGATACATAATATACTAGAGTTATAATGTTTTTTATGGAATAGGTATGAGTATTATACGAATTAAATAAATTAAAGGAAATTGATATAGTACAAAAAAGGATTTACCTCTTGAATTCTTCTCCATGAGAGCTTTGTTGAGCAACATTGAAATGACATTTTGGTCAGACCAAAAATACTATAACATGATGGAGAGGATTGGCAAAGGAAATTGAAGAATATAAGAAATATTTAAGGCTTTGGATGTGTGAGTATATGTAGTGGTGAGGGGTGATATTTATACTGGGAGGTGGGGCGTGTTTTTTAATATTTTAATATTTGGTTTTTATTTTGGATTTAGAATATGAATAGTTGGAATATTATAATTAAATATATGTAAATAATTATTTATAGTTTTATATTGTCATCTTACAATATCCATACATCATATATGTACAAATAATTAATATATTTATAAAATAAGGTAAATTACCATATTTCACTATTCACAAAAAAATCTTGTATTTTATAAAAATCCAAAAAGTTCACCCAACCCATTTTTTAAAGTGTAAAATTAAAAAATGAAATCTATTTTAGGAAAAATAGTTTTCTAAAATGGAGAAATTTAATTTTTAAATAAAAGCATCATTTACTCAAAAATACATATTTTAATATTGTAACTCTTTTCATGACACATTGAAAAAATAATTATGGTCTCATAAAATTATGTTCTAATCATAAAAAAAACAAATATTTATTTATTATTCTATTTTTTCAAAACAAATTCTATTAAATAAATTTAATAATTATAAATGTTAATTGAAATATTTTAGAATTACAAAAATACAAATACTTAATTTATCACTTTAAAAAATATATTTAATTATTCTTTGAAATTAATATACAATATTTTCATTTATAAAATACTTGAGTATTATTTATAACTTAATTGGTGGTTTTTATATTCTGTTGGTCATATTATTATTCATAATTGGAAAATTACTATTCCAATAGTCATATATAATATCATATTTTAGTTTTATACTCAGTGTTCTGTGATGCCTAATCTATTAAGGATGATAAATCCTAAAAGGAGTAAACAATAAGATACTGGGGGGTTACTTTCTTGATGAATATGTTGTTTCTATGGAACTCAAATACAACTCAAATTTTTTGAACAACAACACCTTGGGATAATGGTGAAGAACACCAATTAAAGTGGTAGAAATGCACAACAACTAAGTGAAATCCATCATAGAATAAAGTGGTTTTGGAAAATCATAATTAAGTACATAAATTAGGGGAATGAATGAAAAAATATATAACATAAATTATTGGGTTATTATAGATGACTTAAATAAGATAATGAAATCATTGCTTATCAATTAAGATTGAGGAAAATTGAAATAATCACCCAGAGCTCAATTTGGATTAATAGTTGGTGAATAATGCACTCAATATCTATGAAAAAAATAACCCCATTGTGTTTTTCATCCATTTAATAACTCAACATGATCTGCTCATCTTTAATATTTCAATGTAATCCACCAGTAAATAATTCCACCTCATCCTCCCTAATGAAATTGGTGGTATGTGGCTAACTATGAGGATTTTTCATAATATGGTATTATTAGAGAATATGTATGGGAATTTTAATTTAATATAAAATAAAAAATTTATTACTTTATTTTACTTAATGCTCCTCCAACTGTCATATTCTAGGTGATGTTCGATACTGACCAACCTTTTGTCATGGTTAAGGTGAACTCCCCAATGTAGAAGAAAATATAGTATTAGATTGTCTGTTTTCCGGTCCGAAATTATGGAAAACACATTAATAATCAAACTATGTGTATATACACAATCATTATTGGATCCATTTTTATTGAAGGATTATCTAGAATCAAATAAAGCATTGGCTAAATTTGAGGAAAAGATTAATGTACCTATAATGACATCATTAAGAGAATCAACCTCAGCATTAGTGATCATGTAAGATTGGTTTTAATACATTGGACTTTTCCGAGGTATGTTTTATTGGCTCTTAAGACATTCATTTTCATAATGCCCCATTTCATTACTACTAAATCATTAAACCTTGATTGCCTCTTACTTTCATTTTCAATCAAATTCTTGGTGGACTTTTTATCCACACTTGTAACAGACTCTCATTCCCTTTAGGCAAGTATCGAGGTGTTTTATCCCACATTTACTATAGGATGGAAATTAAAATTTTCCCTTCTTTCCCTTATTTCCATTTCTAGAGTATTCAAGAGATCTTTTCTTCTCATTCTTTTCATTAAAATTGTAAGACATAGAGAATTCATTTTCTTTATTGATAGAACATGAGAAAATATCTTCATACAACGATAAGGATTGTAAGACTAATGCTCAACTAGGAAATGGTTTTAACCAATCAAAGAATTGATCAATCTTACTCTGTGGGTTATGTATATAATCTTAATCATTCCTTGTTTAGCATGTAAAGTTATCCTTATATTTTGCGACATTCTCATCCTCATTTTTCCTTAGACTTAGAAATTATCTTTCCATATCCACTCAATAGACACAAGGAATGTATTTTTCATAGAATATATATTTAAACTCCCTATATTATATTTCTGGTACTTCTTCATCCCCCTTTATGTTTTGAATTAATGACCACCATTTATCTGCATCTCTTGTGAGGCAATAAACTACCATGATAACTTATTCCCTTTCGCTACTCAGCAAAGCAAGAAATATTTTTTTCAAAGGAACATATCCATTTATCAGCTACAAATGGATTTATACTCTCATTGGATGTCGGTGGGGTTTCCCTCATGAAGCGGTGTTACATTGATCCTTCGCGTTGTGGATAAGGGTGCTCCATACAGGTAATGTTATTATTCATAACCTTAGTGAGTTGTTTCAGTGTGGTTATAGGTTGTTCAACACCAGTTACATCCCCAATTACACTATAATTATCTTGAGTGAGAGGGTTATCCCTACATGGATTGCGTGCGTTGATATTTGTTCCATTCCTTCTACGAGGAACCATTTCTAAAAAATGGTATACACTGGATTAGTTTATGAATCACAATAAATAATTCCAGTCATGTAAAATACGTAACATAAATTGAACAGTTTATGCATATAATCCATAATCATAAAAACTGTTTTCTTTGAATAGTATTTACTCATAAATCCTTAATAATGAATTGCAATGAAAATGTGAATTACTCTAAGTCTATCCCCCAATAGTGTCAAAATCAAGAGTTCAACAAGGCCAATTGTTGTGCACCAGTTCCTGTTCGAGTCTAGCTTAAGGAAATGTTTTCTATTTTTACCCCTAGATACTTCTATGCTGGAGCCACATATACTCTCTTTTATCAATATAGGGATGTATTTCATGGGAAATTTAGAAAATATCTACATTACCAAAATTCATGGAATAAATTTTATACTAATCCTCAATGTTTATCTTAGGGTAATGTTCTCTAATCATAGTTTTTCTATATCTAGTTTCCAAGGTTTGTAATAAAATTCTTCAGATACCAACCGTAACACCTAAACCCTAGTGAACTAGAGTCACTACATTATAACATAACATTTTCATTATCACAAGAGATCAATTCTCTATAGTCCAATTAGTTTAGTATCTCTAGAAGTACTAGGTACATACATAAGATTTACAATACATCATGAAATAAAAAAAATTGTTTTCACTTTGAACACACTCATATCCTTTGGCCTATCACTGTAGGTTAATCATAATATACTTCATCACATTCTCGAAAAAGGAAAACATAAGAAAGGGGTAACCTCAGATGTGCAGTTAGGATAACAATATTTTGGAGACTATCATAAATAAGCATAAGCATTTAAGGCGGCATATGACTAAAACTCAAGCCTTTTAAACATAAACTTTAGCATAATATTGAATATATAATTCTAATGATTCCTTTTATTTATTGAAATGGATATTATTATAGTTGAATAATCACTTTTTATATCAATAGATAATTTCATAGTGATGGAATTGATAATTTCGAACCTCATAACAACATAGTCAAGGCATCGTTCCAAGAATAGAAATAAGATTTTCCCAAGGCCTTGTTCGAATACAGTAGTTTGTCTCAAGAGACATACTGATGCATCGAGGAGCTGTAGCGATATCCACTATTTAATTACTAAGTTGAATGCATTCCTTATATGAAAATGTTGAAACATAACAAAAACATTTCTATTAAAACTAGAATACAAAATATTAATACATTATCCATAAACAAAAAATGGTATAAAAATAACACATACATAGTAAAAAAGAAAACAAAACCATCCTTAAAAAATGGAATATTGTGTCATAATAAATAAACTTCAAACAAGTGTAAAATCCATCAAAGGTTGTTGACATATATGAAATCAACACTACTTGAGAGAAATATCTCTTTCAATTTTGAAATCATTTTAAAGTCACATAATTATAAAAGAGAACATTTTTTTGAAAATAGTATAATAACCATGTAAGGGAAGCTTCGTAGGTGTTATAATGGTGGAAAATTGCTACACCCGCCGTATAAGTTGAAAAACATTCCTACCATAACTTGTCAAAAGGGTCATAAAGTACCTTGTTTAGAAAACACATAAACTATCCCATTCATATATTTTTTTAAAAATTAAAATACTTTTATGAATAAAATAAACACATATTCTTAGAAATATTAAAAATGTTTTAAAATATATTTTTAAGAAAAACAGATGAGGATGATAAAGAATTCCCAGTAGATGTTAACTTATAGACAACCTCAAGTGGTAAAGAGATTTTAAAATCAACCCTTAAATTGTAATTTTCATTATTCTAGGGTATGTTAACCTTATATATAAAAGATAAATTTTTTATTAAATTATACATGAAACACATACATAAATATGATATCATATAGGATCTTCTAATATTTCTTGGTTAAAAATATTTCAGAAGTTTCATTGTTTTGGGTGTTAACTGATTCATTTTATGTTGTATATTTTGTTAAGTAAGTTATGTTTTTTATTGATTGAATGTATTTGATTAATATCCATAATGATATTATGATTGTAAAAATTATTTTTAATTATAAAATGAATATTATTCTTGAATTTTTATGATGGGGAATGAATCTCATTGCATTCGTGGAGACGGTAATCTGTACATACACACGAGCGACAATATCATTCTATTAATGATGAAATAATTTTTAATTGGATGGTAAATTACATATAAATAATATTAATCAAGTCATATTTATTCTTTACATCAATTATAATAATTATTATACCCACCCAATTAATGAATTAATGAATAAAAAAATACACCACGATGTTGAGAACCTAGGCCGTACGTATACACGTATGAAGAAATTTTCAATCATATGACATATATAATGATACATTTAGTTGTAAAATACTTATAATAACATAAAAATTTGTAGAAGGTACTGGAGTTGTTATTTTATTATGTAAAAAACAAAGAAAGAAGAAGTGATAGAAGAAATGAAGTTTGAAAGAGGTGATGAAATTATTATCTCTTTTTCAGGTGCTTCCTTTTTTATTTGATCAAAAGGGCACCCTAAGATGGATTTATGGTCAAATTATGGAATCTAGGGTGAATTCAGGGTAGTTAGAAAGATATTTGAGCAGAGGTTGGCCGATACAAATGGATTTGGAGGTGTAAAATTAAGAGAGGGGGAAATACCCTTTTATAAGAGAGGTGATGGACACTTTAGAAAAAGAATGAAATATTATTTTATTATAAATTTATTTTCCCTTTATAATGGATCCAAATTTATTTATTTAGTGGTTATGTTTGGGGATGGGTCTAAATAATCTCAACCAATAGGTTTTAGACATGTTTACTTCACTAGGTTAACTTAATCCTTTAGATTTAACTCTTAGTTAAATATTTTTACTTTTACAATGTCTTCTGGTATTTTTATATTACATAGATCATAAACATACTATAAAATGAAATGAGAACCTCAAGTGGTTCATTAATTAAATATCTATCATTATATAAGTCCTTTGGTCGAACCGTATATTTTTAGAAATACTATATCATTTAATAATATAGTATTTATTTTAAAAACTCATTTATGTCAATTTTGACATTATTTTGTATTTGGTTTTTGTGAAAGTAATAAAAAATGATTATTGTGATAAAATACATTAAATCAATACTAAAATTTCATATTAACCTATAAAATTAGTGTAATACATCAAAATTACCAATATAAATTTATTTTAATATTTATAACTTCAATTATTTTAGTCTTTCATTATTAAGGTAATTACTACACTATCATTGTGTACTAAATAAGCTTAATTAATTAATGTCTAAAAAATATAAATAAAATACCATGTTGTAGGAAATATTTTTAAATTTATAATGAATATTTATAGTATAATTTATCTTATGTGTAACCTTATATTAAATATTATTTAGTTATTAAAATTAGAATTTAACACTTTTAACTCTTCTTGAAATAAAACATAATAAATGTTCGAATCTAATCCAAATGGAAAAAAAAGGTTCATATTTTAATCATAATGATTATTTTTCTCGAAATAAACTTATCCAATAGAATTAAGACATATGTTAGAGTAATTATAATTTCATTTTTATCATTAATTACCCTATTTACTTTTAACCGTGGTAAATAAAATTCAAAAGTTACTATTCACAAAAAATAGTTTTCATCCAATTGAACCACATTTTACATACTAATATCAAATGTTTGTCTTGGATTTTTGAAATTAAATTAACAGAAGTGGTAAAATAATGTTTTATGAAAATTTTCAAATGTGCCTAGAAGGTGGGTAAAAGGAGTTAAATAGTTCAATAATTTTTATATATGTAATATTATTATAAAAAGAGTACAATGAATTAAATTTAACTAATATAGTTATTATGTATCTTTTTTGACTTAATCAAATTCAATTAAAAATTATAATTTTTTAAATAAATGTTGGTTTTAAACAATAATGTAGTGTTTTTCACAATTTATAAAACATTAAATATTTTCATAAAATTAAGAAAAATTCACCCTAAAATAATATTGACATTCTGCATCCAAAAATGAAGTCCATTTTGAAAAATCGAATTTATAATATTTAAAAAAATTGGTTATTACTATTCATAATGGCTAGTTTGATTGGTCGTGGTGTGCTAGAACTCGAAGTTGTGTACAATGCAAACTATTACATTATACAAAGAGAAGCATATCATGGATTACTGGGGTGTAACAATTATGCCTTTGGGATTAGAAATCTATCTCATATTTATTTAATTATAATGTTTCTAAGACACAACAAATTATATAACATTTGGATGACCGCGAAAATCTAATATTTCACGATTCATAAGAGGAAGGAGAAAAATAAATTGGACCTTTACACTACCATTCTAAACACTTACATTCGAGTCTTCCGACTCAATGCATGATCCACTGCATTTCCTATTTCCAAAAATATAATCAATTTTCTAATAAATGGAATTACAGTATTCATCCCACCTTCACTATCTAGGGTTCACATCGAGTTGAGTGAAGATGTATTTCAGGATTTGAAGATCCCCATATGGAATGATTCATTCTCCAAATAATTTGTTATAAAAATAATTACTGGAATTGAAAATTGCAGCTATTTCATGATAATGTGTGGAGTAGTTATGGTCTTGGGGCCTCAATTTCTAAGACCCAAACACTATGGCTCAATCCACATGAATCTAAACAGATCCCGCCACTATACCAAATGCATAAAAATATATTGTACCTCCACTACACGGCTCTGGTAGAATCCATATTGGTTCTATGGGAAGAATTTCTGTAAACTGTTGAAATGATTCATTATATGATTTATAAAAGAATAATTTAACACCAATCGTCATGATGAAGGTAATAGGCACCGTACAAAAAGATGAATTATTAATAAAATCAAAATAATTAATATATATTCCAAAAAATCAACATTCATCAAGTAAATTCATCAGAAGATATCGAGAAAACATGAATTTTTTCTTATCTAGGTCTATAGATCATCATACCTCTGAGGTAATGTAAACCAGAATGTGGAATTTATAAACCAAGATGTTTTCATTTTTCATCTTATAATATAACATACAATCTCTTTGTTTGATCAATATTATACCATTATTTTTTTAATGATCATATCGAGTTTGCATGTGAACCACAATTTCATCAATGAAAATGACCATAATGGAATCCAATTACTCATGTAAACTCAATTTATAAGATTGATTAACATTACTATCACGTTCATGTGAACAAAAAAATTAATAAATACAAATAATATCATTACCTCTATTGGATTATAGTACAAGCTATTTCTGAGGGCCTAAGTCGTACATGATGATAACCCATCAACAAATGTTTATCAAAAGTATTTTATTCCTCAATGTTGGATGAAGAGTTCATATATATGAGGTAGGTGATACTGGTTCCTAACTACATTCTAGTATAATTTTTAATAATCCACTCATAGTTGAAGCTTCCCATAATCCTTCTAGTGAAAATCATGGGTGAAAACCATGAAGATATACTGGGTTATATAATCCCCTTTTTCCTATGTGCTATAGTTGTTTCTTATGTTCCCAAATTTTAGTTGGAGAAAAACTATAAGAAGGGATGGATATTGATGCCAATCCTTGAAGACTGTTACTGTTAAACTATACCTATCTCTTAATACCTAACCTATATAATTATTTTTGGATGAAATTATAGAAATAGAATTCCATCAAAGGGAATTGTGTCTAATTTTCTCTGTGATAAATTAGATAATGGATAGAAAATATGGGTTGTCACTCCACCAATACCATGATACCTAGAAGCAGATAAACTTTTCTAGATGTCCAACTCAAATATATTAATATACATATGACCATATTTGTATAAAAAGACTATACATAGTTATAATAGTCAACATATGACCAATATAGAACCAAAAAATCCATTATTATTAGAACGATAAGTCATTTTATCTCGATGATGATAATTTTTTATATGAAATGAAAAATGTCAACATCAAGTGTAAATTCATTGAATTTGTACACACTCTCTACATGCACTCCAAATTGTGTCTCAAGAGTTACCACTCAATAATATTATTTTATTTTCATCTAATGAATACAAAAAATTGAAATAGATATAAACGAGAAGAATTCCATTCCTTCAATCAGGGTATATGCTAATGTAAAGGTTACCAACATCATACCACAACACGTAGATTTCCCAAATATCATATACATGGGAGTATGATGTACTTCATATATCTTTCATGATTTATATAAATAATTGAGGGATTAAAATAATGGATCTCTTTTTCACTGTTGGTGCTACATAACAGATGTATGTCTCCCTTTTAAATGTCCACATCCTCTTCTTGTATAGTTGGTAGTTCCACATCTCCCTAAATGTAATGGAGTCCTCGATCCCAGTCATGAAGACAATGATGGTGTTGATCCCTTACAATTGATATAGGTTTAATACTACGACAAAATGTTTATATATTATTAATTCTACAATAGGGGCTACAAACAAAAAGATCTCACATACACCGAGGTTTCATATGACCCTGTTTACCTCACAAATGACATGTCACCTAGATGGACTAAGAATTCACTATGTGTATTGATTCTCCCTTGAGAAAAATAAAAGAATAATGGTTTATAAAAATTTAAAAATAAAATTTCTTACACGAAACTGAAATATAATTCACCACACCTCCATATTCCTATGGGAAGTGATTTAAAATAAGGGGTTTCTTCAGTATTACTGAAATGTCTATATGAATAAAAAATTATTATATAAATAGGTTTAATATACCAGACCATCTTAGAGAAATACCTCAGTTGACACCCCATAACATATAAGTGTTGGTGGAATGTGAAAAATACTACTGAAATGAGAATAATAGTACATGAAGGACATGACACCCTTCTAAAGGGTCAAAAAAATTGTATCTCATTCCACCCATAGTGTTTTTGGGAAAATGTAGTTTTAAAAAATATAACAAACTTCTTTTATATCACATCTTAATAATGATTTTTCTAGTTAATAACATTCTGCCACCAGAATGAAGAATAAAAATCCATGTAAACTTTGATTTTGACCCTACATTAGTATGAAAATATCTAGATGTGGAAAAATATATAAAATGGCCTCATCCATGAATTTTTTCCTATGGGAAAATCTATAGTAAGATAATAGGTGATTATGGAACTAAAAATATCATGTTAACACAGATATAATAGTGGTTGGTAACCAAGATATATTCTTAGTCTAAATGATCTATATGTATTTTTATAAAAAATGAACTTCAGTTTCAATATTAGGTATAATCGGAGATGACATAGGTGTCACTACAACAGGTAATACTATTGGGGAAAGTTCTACCACCACCATAGTATGGTGAAATCCACCTTCTTAGCAATCCCACCTGGGATATCAAGGGGACACATCTCTATAAATCCAAATCCAAGCCTAATAAATGGGTTTGATGACATAAGATAGCATATATAAATGAATAGGATTGGTAGAAATAGTTATTATATAATTTTTAATAGCCACCTTCGTGATCCTTGGGGTAGATCTAGGTAACTCATACTATTATAAAAGAATAGAGGAGACACTCCAAAATCCCACTACTATTGTTCAGAAAACAACAAGTCCTCATATCTTATAGTATATTTTTTGGAATATGATTTTTCAATTTCAACTTATAGAGAAAAAAATAACGAAGAGTTAATTCCCATCACAATTTGATGGAAAAAATTTCTCTAAAAAAGATACATTTAAATAGTTATATATATATATATATATCATTTTTTAGCTACATCCACCATTCCAATGTAATAAATTCGTTCACATTAGAAGTTAAAATTATCATATAATTAAATAGAAAACAACAGTTTATTATGGTTTTATTATATATATCACTAATCCATATTTATTATGTTACATGAACATTATAAATTGAACTTATAATCCTTTTAATTTCAACCACTATTGTTTCAACCCATGAAACCATTGGTCCATGGATCAAACATTCCATAATTATTATATAAGGTGCCATTATCATTTTATTGATGAAAATACAATTTAGGTTGATGAAGAATCATTATTTAACAAATAAGTTTTCTCATTCATCCTACAAAACCATTAATCAAATAATAGATATACCACTCAACGAACATGCATTAACTATCAGAAAAATAAAAAATTAAAATTAAATTGAATTTAATATACATGGAGTTTTAATCTCCATGTTCCTAAAATGATACATAAGACAATAACTCATTTTCATAATATTCACCCAAAAAAAATAATGATAATATAATCCATAAGCCACATGTGTCACCAACTAATGGAAACAAAAAAAACTATTATAGCTAAGAATAAAAAATTAAAAGTCCAATAACATGAATGATTTGTTTTTCCCTATACATGTGTTAGATACTCTCTAGAATAGGCTCATTAGCAAATTTTGACACATTAATTGTCTCCTGCATATAAATTCTAAGTGACACTACTAGAAATATGATATATACCAACGGTTTTGGGAAAACTGTTGGTATAGTTCACTTATTTGGATCTATACCAACAGTTTGGCCAAAACCGTTGGTATATGTCACTAATTTAGAGCAATACCAACAGTTTTGGACAAAGAATTTGTATAGGTCCCCCATATACCAATGTTTTGGACAAAACCATTGGTATAGGTCCCAAAATCATAGAACCTATACCAAATATTCTCAAAACCATTGGTATAGGTCTATACCAACGTTTTTGAGAACCGTCGGTAAAGGTACATGTATTTTTAATGGAATCTTTTGACATAAGACATTAAATATATCAAATTTTAAAATTATTATGATAATACATATATATATATATATATATTTATGAAATTATGTTCACAAAAGAATGTTTATTTAGTGGATAGGTCATTCAATCACAAACGGGATGTGCTGGGATCCAAACCCACCGAATAATTGTTTTTTTAATTACATATACCATGGTTTTATTGAACCTTTGGTATATATTTTCATATTACTTAAACCAATGGTTTTGAAAAACATTGGTGAAGGTCTATACAAACGGTTTTCCCAAAACCATTGGTGTAGACCTATCCCCACGACTTACTTTCCCACGGTTCTCCACATCGTTGGTATAAGCTAGTCCAACAGTTTAGAGGCCTATACCAATGGTTCCAAACCGTTGGTATAGGGAATTTTTCCAATAGTGAGACTAAGACATGGAAAATAATCCTTAAGTAGTAATTTTTTATTTCCCTGGCCTAGTTTAGTCAGAAGTAACCTAACATGGTTGGGCACATGGCATTAAGCATACCCCACATTCACCATAGGCTTATGACTAGGAGAGAGTTTATATTACGGTATTGTGGGGAGACTCTACCCTCTTTACCATAGTGTAACACAATTTTGAAATATAAATAAAACAACAAAAATGGATAGAATTTAATAATGAAAAGAAAAAGTACATTATCCATATAAATATTATCATTCATAATCAATATGTAGTATATTTTTCAAAATTATGTTTCTATGATCATATAAAAAAAGTGATTAATAGAATTTTGAAACAAACATAAATAGTACATGAAATAAAAAATTGGATAATGGTTCAAAATATAGGTCTAATATAATCATGACCACACCATCATTACTCTACTCTCATTATCTATTCCAGTACTAATTGTCATGAATCTATTGAGGTGTGGTTTCATTTATCAAATCCATCATCCATGAAGTCCATTCAAGTACCAATTGATCACCTAAATATGGAATTAGGAAAAATATTTAGTCCACCTCTAATGGTGTCAATAACAGATATAGTATGTGCATATTATTTCTAATAGTGTTGATTCATCACAAGGTATAACGACCCATGCTTTACCAACATCGTTCCTAATTAAAAATTGAAGCATACTTATTACAACATATAACAAAACCATGATAGGGACATATAGTTATAGTGCCTTTAAAAACTGGGAAACATAAATGATTAGTAATGAATCTACATTGTATCCTATTTATTTCATCATATCTATAGTCACTTTTGTCATATCATACTTAATTCCTTTCTTCTTGACCTGGGGAAAATAAAACATATAAAAGGGTGAGCTCCAATGCTCATTAAGGGTAAAAAAAAGAAATATCATATTCATAAGAACATAACATTTCAAAAATCATAACCTGAAAAAGAGATCATAATATCATAACATGGTATAAATCATAGTAGTGAAATGTAATCCCTATAATCATAACAAAAATCATGAAAAATTGTTCCATACACACATAATCATAGAGAATTATTTATTTGTAGTCAAGACTCTTTGCAAAGAATATCCTAGAGGACAAAGTCCATTTCTGAACAGATTTCACTCCTCGTTTCAGTCATGTATCACTGAACTGGATTAACCTACCATTCCAGCCATGTCTATCTCATGGAATATAGATCTTTACCTAATTCATAGGAGGGAGATATAGGTCCCACCGATCTCAAAATGAAACCATTCTTATGTGTGCCACAAAATCATAAATCATAGAATAACCCATGTAATAAAAATGGGATTCTTAAACATCATGCCATCATAACATAATCCATATAAGATAAAAGAACATCATAAAATTAATTCCATCATTACATAATGAAATAAATATAAAAATAGGGATAGAAACAGAACCCTATATTATATTAGATGGAAAATAATTTTGATAAAACACTTGAACTCCATTCTGGAGGAAAATATCCTTTCTACTTCAAAAACATTTTTCCGTTCTTAACATGTCATAAAATTTTAAACTAAAAGAAGATGATTAAAAATAAACTTAAAAACATATAAATGAAGATTCACGTAAATAATGTTCTATGAAATCATAAAAATCCATTCATTCCATATAAGTTAAAAAATATTCTTCTCATACTTTGGCCGCAAAAGTAAAAAAGTTCCTCGTACTAAAAACAAACAAAGATTCGTTTCATATCCTTTACTCACCAAAGGGAAAAATTGGATTTAAACAATTGAAGGAGTACAGAAATAATAATACATATTGAATAAACATGGATGTGAATGATAAATATTCCTCAGTAAATTCTGAAGTATAATCAATCTCGGATAAAATTGAGATTGTGAGATTTTCCCTTACCTTAGGCCTGATTTGCTTCGTACGTACCTAAACCTCCTATATAATTATTTAAATAATGTAATTAACATATTAAAGAATCATATTAATTATTATTATATCATATATGGTCATATTATTATCTTATTATTAGTAATATTTCATTGCTACTTGTTATTTGGGTGTTCATTGCTTTATGTTCTTATGCATGTTTTGTTGAATAAATTCTTATTATTTTTTTAGGTTATAGATACCTCTTTTCCAGAATGGTATTAGTGTAATATATATCATATTTATTCATTAAATTCATTTATATAACCATTATTCAATGAAGATCATGTAGAATGATTCGTATCACATCATGGAGACGGTAGGTCGTACGTACGTACGAGCGATGATATCATTCCCATGATCGTGGAATTGTATTGAAGTGTATGTATAATATTTCAGAATCAATATAACTTTACAATAATCATATATAGTTATTCTTTACACCATTTTACCCATCCATGTATGGTGGTGGTGGAAAGCCGATTACATCATGGCGTGGAGACAATATTTCGTACGTACGCTTGCGCAGGGATTTCGTTTTTCATAGGATGGATAGAAGGTGAAATAGGGTTGTTTAATATTTATAATAACATATCAGTGTATGAGTGATAATAATGTTATTACATCATAATGTAACAACAAAATAATAGGAATTAGAAGAAGAAATAAATTTGAAAGAATCAATAACATATATTACCTCTTCTTTGACACGCCTCTTTGAAACCACCTCTTAGGGCACTAATGTTGGTATTTGAAGAAGAATAGGACCTCTAGAATATTAGTAGGGCATTTTTTAATAGAAATGGGTGGGGTTTGGTCGAGTTTAATGCTCAATGTTGTTTAAATAGGAGAGGCAGGAGGTGCCCTTTAATAAGCGAGGAGATGGGAACCTTTGGAAATTGTGAAAATATTATTTTATTATAAACTTATCATCAGTTTCCCAAGGTCCAAAAATTATTAAAGATATATATAAGTTGACTCATGGTCAAAATAAAATGATCCAATCATAATTGGACATGTTTTGGATAATATTTAAATCATTATAATCTTATTTATTTAAATAATTTATTAATGAGGTAAATACTGTATCATTATTGTGTCATAAATAATTTAATTTATATGATGTCTAAAAATTTTAAACAAAATACCAACATGTAGGAAATATTTTTATATTTCCAATTATTATTTATAGTCGAAAAGATAATTTAGATAACCCCTTATAAAAATTAATTACTAAAAGATGATTGTTAATGTCAATTTTGTCTTTACATTAAGTTAATTAATCCAAATTGTCATTATCACTACCAAGTGGCTCAATGGGGTCCCAAAATCGACCCAAGGATGACCATGGTTGAGAATACTCATCCAATAAGGTTAGAAAAAGTGTTAATTTATTTTTAAATTATTATAATATTCTTTTATCCTTGAATTACTCTATTTACCATTAACCGCAGTAAATAAAAGTCAGAAGTTACTATTCACCAAATATTATTTTCATCTTATTGAACCAAATTTCTCTTTTGATAACAACCATGTATGTCAGATATTGAAATTCAATTCTGATAAGTGGTAAAATTTCATTTAAATGAAAGATTCAGTTTTTTAACTATCATTAACTGGTTTCACTATTCATCAAAAATTGAAGTTTTTCAGAAATATAACAAAAATTCAGCCTAAGCTATATTTGATATTACGAATTCAAATATGATGCATAATTTTCCAATTTCAAAAAATATAATTGGCATTAATTAATTTTAAATTAAATTCCTGTTATCAAAACAAATATCGTGTTTTTAAGAAACAATAACTATCAAAAGATCGTCAATTGTTTATGTCCAAATTCAAAGTGAAATTAATTCCAATGACCAAAATTTTATTAAATTGTAAAAATATATTCTAATTACACTTTAAAACCAATTAAAAAGATAATATAACCATATAAATTATTGAGTTGAAAAAAGATGTTTTTAATTAAAATATAGCGTGTTTTTACTATTCATAAAAATATGAATGTTATCAGAATAATATGAAAATTTTATCCAAATTAAATTTTTATATCCAGATTCCAAGGAAGAATTTTATTTTTTCAAATTGAACTTATAAACATATCAAAAAATATATTTAATGTGGGTGCTCCATCAAAAGGCAGCAAAACTGCATTTTTTGAAAAATACATATTTTTCCCAAACAATTTATTTTGTTCTCATACCATGTTCTAAAAAATATGTAAGATGAATAATAAAGTTATAAAATTCAAAATTTAGTTAATACTATTCATAACCGCTAGTCTATAAAAATATTATAACAATATATCATTGTTTAGTGAAATCTGGTATTGCGTACTACACACTCTATCGAGAAAGGTTGTGATTGTGTGTTACAGAAGCCAAGCTAGTGTTGTGTGCAGTGAAAGATTATTTTGATGATTCATATAACATAAGACATAAAAAATATACTTATCGTAAAATATCATGGTGTTACATTCTACCCCCTTTAAAATGATTTTTGACCTTGAAATTCATCACTTCGTAACAAACAAATGAGGATACCTCTGCCTCATCATATCCTCGATCTCCCATGTAGATTATTATAATTGGTTGTTTCTCTATAAAACTTTCACCAAGAGAGTGGTATTGTTCCGTAGAACTTTTTTTCTATGATCCAGAATCTCAATCTGCTGTTCTTAATAAGAAATATCTTACTCCAGTGGTTCAAATTATGAGCTAAGTACATGTGAAGGATTGGGTATGTACTTTCATAGAAGAGACACATGGAACACATCGTGAACTTGAGGGAGATTCGGTGGAAGTGCCAATCGGTAAGCTACCTTACCAACACGATCTAGTATTTCTAAAGCACCGATATACCTAGGGCTCAACTTTCCCTTCTATCCAAATCTCATTACTTTCTTCCAAGGAGATATTCATAAGAAAACTTTATCACACACTCCAAACTCTAGGTCTTTTCTTCAATTTTTGGCATCACTTTTTTGTCGACTCTGAGATACTCTTATGTGTTGATGAATACATCTGACCTTTTCTGCCATCTCATCAACAAGATCAGGTCCTAATAGCTTTTTTCTCCAACTTCATCCCAGCAAGATGGAGTCCTGCATTTCTTTCTATAGAGAGATTTATATGGAGCCATCTGAATACTGGAGTGAAAACTATTATTATATGAAAATTTCACCAAAGGTAAGTGTTGATCCCAACCACCTTTTAAATCCATAGAGAAAGCTCTTAACATATCTTCTAGAGTTTGAACTATTCTCTCAGACTGATCGTCTGTCTGAGGATGATAAGTAGCGATGAAACTCAACTCTGTATCTAAAGTATGCTAAAGAATTTTCTAGAACATTGAGGTAATCCTCAGATCCCGATCAGATATAATAGAAAGTGCTAATCCATGAAGTCTTACCACTTCCTTCACATATATCCTTGGAAGATGATCTAGAGAGAAATATTCACTAATAGCAAGGAAGTGTGAAGACTTCTTAAGACGATAAACTATAACCCACATAGCATTATTGCCTTTGGATTTTTTAGGAAGTCCAGTGACAATGTCCATAGTGACGTTTTCCCATTTCCATTCTGGTATGGGTAATGGTTGTAACATCCCCTTAGACTTCTGTCTCTTATCTTTAACTTTCTAACATACAAAACATCGAGAGACATATTCAGCAAGATATCATTTCATGCCATCCAACAAGAAGTAATCTTTCAGGTCCCAATACATCTTCATTCTTCTAGGATGAATAGAGAATGAAGAACTATGAGCCTCATCCAGTAGCTCCTTCTTTAATTATGGTATGGGAGGAACAAAAACCTGATTCCCGAACCTTATTATCCCATCAAAATCAAGGTTGAATTCAGGAAAATTTATCACCATCATTTGAAACTCTACATCTTTTTGTGTGCCTCATTAATCTTTACATGTATAGATTGCTGAACATTCATTTGACAAAGATAATAATTTTCCTCTTCCATTATAATTCCAATATCAATCCATTGTAAATCCATAAATATTAGATCTTTTGTGATCCTCATCATGGATAATCTAGCTTGGTATTATCAACTTAATGCGTCTACCACCTTGTTTGCGTTCCCCGGGTGGAAATGAATTGAGCAGTTATAATCCTTAATCAGCTCCAACCATCTTCTTTGGCGCATATTCAGCTACTCTTTTGTGAAAATATTCTTTAATTTTTTTTGATCATTATAAATATCATAGCTTTCACCATAAAGATAATGCCTCCAATTCATTAATCCAAATATTACCACAACTGAACCCAAATCATGAGTTGGGTAATTTTTCTCATGGATTTTCAACTGTCGTGAGGCATAAGTTATCACCATATCATTTTGCATGAGAACATACCCCAATCCCTTCATGGATATATCACTATAGATCACAAACCATTATCCAGTATAAGGTAGTGTGAGCACAGGTCCACTGGATAACCTTCTTTTCAACTCCTTAAAATTCTCTTCACACTCCTCCATCCACATGAACATACCTCTTTTTCGAGTCAACCAGGTGAGTGGATCAGATAATCGTGAAAAATATTTCTCAAAACGTTGATAATATCCAGCCAAACCAAGAAAACTTCTTATCTCAATTACTGTTGTTGGTCTCAACCATCTTTCGATAACCTTTGTTTTTGCTGGATCCACATATATCCCCTATTTTGAAGTTATGTGACCCAAAAATGAAACTTTTTGAAGCCAAAATTCACACTTGGTAAATTTGGTACAATGATTCTCCTTTCTTAGGGTCGTCAATACAACTCTCAAGAGATCTTCATGTTCTTCCTTTCTCATTGAATAGACAAGAATATAATCTACAGGGATGACCACAAACTGATCCAGATGGCCTCTAAGGACTATATTCATTAGATCCATGAAGATAGAAGGGGCATTAGTAAGACCAAATGGAATCACTATAAATTCATATTGTCTATACCTTGTACTAAAAGCCGTATTTGGTATATACACTTTTTTGACCCTTAATTGATGATACCCTGAATGAAGATCAATCTTGGAAAAGTATTGAGCTCCACGTAGTTGGTCAAATAAGTCACCAATGCATGGGAGAAGATATTTGTTCTTGATAGTGATCCTGTTAAGTTATCGATAATCAATGTATAGTCTCATTGATCCATCTTTCTACGTAACAAATATAACAAGTTATCCCTAAGGGGATGCACTAGGGTGTATGAATCCCTTATCAAGATTCTTTTGGAGTTGCTTCTTCAATTCACGAAACTCTATTGGGGAAATTCTACAAGGTTTCTTTGAAATTGGCATAGCATCCAGAATGATTTCTATTGAAAACTCAACTTCACGATTTCGTGGAAGACCTAACAATTCTTCCAGAAAGACATCATAAAACTCTCATACAATGAGAATATTCTTAATCATGAGTTTCTCTCCAACCATTTGGGATAAATAACCTTCATTTATTGGAATCAAGACCCATAAGATGGAAGAAATTTCCACTGAAAGGTTATATTAATACTTGCATCGATAGATGATAGTAGATTGACCGAGACTATTAAATGTGATTTCCTTTCTTTGGAAATTGATATGAGATCCGTATAAATAAATCCAATCCATGCCAAGAATCACATCAAATTCCACTATAGGAAGGATCACAATATTTACAGGAAGCACTTTACCACAAACTTCAATTGGAGAATAATTAAAAACTTTTTATTCAACCGTTTGGCCATTAAGAGTTATCACAACTAACTGAACATATAATTTTTTAGGTAGTACGGCGATACCCTTAGAAAATATTTTCAGAAATAAAAGAGTTGGTTTATCCAGAATCAAATAAAACATTGGCTACTTTAGAGTGGATGGTAAGTGTACCTTTCACCACTTCATTATCGTACTCCACATCATCGATAGAAATTTCATGTGAATTTCCACTGTCTTTGGCCTTAATAGTGTGTTGAAGTCGATCATCATCAACAACCCTTGGATTAGTGCATTTATTGGTGAATGACCCATTTCCTTGCACATAAAACATTGAAGTGTGGGAGGTGAATTCTGTGTATCCCTTTCTTTGTTCCCATCAGTCGACATCTTCATCCCATTAATTCGACATTCAACTGCCCGATGAGCTTCTTTTCCACACTTAGAACATTTACTTGTCCCTTTAAGACAATTCCATCCATGTTTATTTCCACACTTTGAGCATAAGAGAAAACTCATATTCTTTTCATTGTGGTCTTTAGATTTCCCGTTGAATTCCATTTTCCTCTTCTTATCACACCCATATGACTGATGGATTACTCCAATCTCCATCTCAACCTTGAGAGCACATCGAACAATTTCCTTGTAGCAATTGAAGTCCTTTATGGATAAATCCCTTCAAAGACTTGGTTTTAAGACACTAAAGAATCGATCGATCTTACTCTCATGTTGGATAATAATTCTGAAAGCATACCTTGCAAGTCTTGTAAAATTTTCGTCGTAGGTACCAACTGATTCATCATCCCTTTTATTCAGTTCAAGTAACTCCTTCCCCATATTTGTTCGAAGAATACGAGGGAAGTACTTATTGACAAATAAGTTCTTGAACTCGTCAGATTCCATGGACTCAATTTCACCTCTTTGCCTCATATTATTAATAAGATTCCATTATTGATCAGCTTCACCTTCCAAATGTTATACTTCTATGAGGAATTTATCATGTTCAGAACATTATAGGACTGAAAATATCTTTTCAGTGTTACTAATCCATTGTTCAGCCACTAATGGATCAGTGGACCCGCTGAATGAAGGTGGAAGTTGCCTCATAAAGGATTCAACAGAATGTTGCTCCTTTCTTTGCAGTTTTGGAAGTCTTTCATGATTAATAGCTTGAGAAAGTTGTGTGAGAATGGCTACAAGATTTTTCATTCTAGCTACCATAACGTTTGGTTGCTCAGGGGGGAAATCATTGCATTTCTCGTCGCATTCAGCATTAACACGGTTCCTTCGGGTTCTAGCCATTGACTAAAACCATGAATCATAGTGTGATCAATAGTAATCATAATATGAAATCCACATAATGAAGAATAAAATCTCACAATTTGGGTCTTATCATAGGTTGTTCATGGAAATTTCTAAAACACTAATATTTTGTTCTATGTTTAGACATATCTTTATAGTTCTTATTAAGGATTTCACATCCTAGTTTCCAATGGTTGACTATACCTTTCCTCTGATACCAACTATAACGACCCATAATTTAAATAAATGATTATTACTTCAGAATTGAAGCATTCTTATTACAACATATAACAAAACTATAAAAGGACTGTATAGGTATAGTGTCTTTTGAAACTGGGAATCATAAACGAATGGTAAAGCATCTACTTTGTCTCCTGTTTATTTCATCATATCTATAGTCCCTTAGGCATATCCTAGTTAATACTTTTCTTCCTGACCTGGGGAAAATAAAAAATACAATAGGGTGGGCTCAAATGCTCAGTAAGGGTAAAAAAAGGAAATATCATATTCATAAGAACATAGAATTTCAAAAATGTTAACCTACAAAAGAGGTCATAATATCATAACATGGGATAAATCATAGCAGTGAAATTTAATCCCAATAATCATAATATAAATCCTAAAACTTTCTGTCATACACACATAATCGTAGTGAATCATTTCTTAGTAGTCAATAATCATTTCCAAGACTATCCTAGCGGACAAAGTCCATTTCTGAACCGAGTTCACTCATCGTTTCAGTCCCATATCACTGAATTAGATTAACCTGCCATTCCAGCCATGTCTATCTCATGAGATATAAATATTTACCCAATGCATTGGAGGGAGATATAGGTCCCACCTATCTCATAATAAAACAATTCTTATGTGTGCCACAAAATCATAAATCATAGAACAACCCATGTAATAAAAATGGGATTCTTAAACATCATGCCATCATAACATAATCCAAATAAGATAAAATAACATCATAACATTAATTCCATTATAAAATAATCAAATAAATATAAAAATAGGGATTTAAACAGAACCCTATATTATCTTAGATGGAAAATAATTTAGATAAAACACTTGAACTCCATTCTTGAGGAAAACATCCTTTATACTTCATTTGTTTCCTTTCTCAACATGTCATACAATTTTAAACTAAAAGAAGTTGATTAAAAATAATCTTGAAAACATGTAAAGGAAGCTTCATTGAAATAATGTTCTATGAAATCATAAAAATTCATTCCTGTTGTATAAGTTAAAAAAAAGATTTTTCTCATACTTTGGCCGGAAAAGTCAAAAAGTACCTCTTACTAAAAACGGCAAAAGATTCCTTTCATATACTTTACTCACCAAAGGGTAAAATTGGATTTCAAAATTTTTAGGAGGATAGAAATAATATTAAATATTGAGGAAACATGGATGTGGATGATAAATATTCCCATGTAAATTCTGAAGTATAAACAATCTCGGATAAAAATGAGATTGCGAGATTTTCCCTTACCTTTGGTTTGGTTTGATTCGTAGGTATCTGAAACTCTATTATAATGATTTATATAAAGTCATTTA